>CM032456.1:127500747-127541690 GCA_019049505.1 Pachyrhynchus sulphureomaculatus
TATATATATATATATATATATATATATATATATATATATATATGTATAAAAATTTTAATTTTAAAAGATTAGGTATAATTTTATCGACCTATATATATAGCATTTATTGTGGATCTGTGTTTTCTGAATCCCTGTTGTTCTTCGGTAATTGACATAATGTTTTGTAGAGTTTCAGCGATGATCCGGTGAACACCTTTGATGTTGCTTCAAGTAAGGAAATGCCTCTATAGTATTTGCTGGATTCTTTCTATCTCCTTTTTTAAAAGTGAGTGCGGTGATGCTTGATTTCCATTTAGAACGTATGTTTTCTTTTTAAATTATTTTATTAAATAACTTCGTTAGTTTCCTTACTACTGTTGTTCCGCCATATTTTAATTGTTCATTTGTGATGTAGATTTCTCCTGGTGTCTTTCTATTTTTAGTTTATTTATTCTGTTTAGAACCTGGTCTTACCCTTATCGCTAAAAAGCATTTTAAAATAATTTGTGCAATCGTCTTTTAGTAAGGTTCTTTCATTATTTTCATTGACTGGTTTCATTGCTGACCATAGCAGTTTCCATACCCTTTTTGACAGCCATAAAAGTCATTTTCGATGTCTTTTGTAAACTTTTCCCAGTGATTTTCTTTAATAGTTCTTATTCTTGAGTTGACTTACAGATATATAGTTTTTTTCGTGATGCTTCAATTTTCGAACTTCTGTAGTTTAGAAAGGCATCTCTTTTATTTGGTTTGTTATTTATGTTTACTTTTCTTGTTCTCAGTGCTTCTCTTGATATATTTCGTACACTGGTCTTAAATTTTTTCCCAACTTTGTTCGACGTTGTCCATGGTAGTGATGCTGTTTGTGTCGAGTTCTTTTTCTAGCCTTGTTTTGTCAAATTATCTTGTGCTTTCGGTTTCTAATGATTCAATGTTGATTTTTTCTATATATTCAGGTGCAATCTTAATTACAAGTGGCCTATTCATTCGTAATTTGCACATTACCAGGCCATGGTCTGACCCTATGTTGGCTGATGACATCACCCTAACGTCCAGTATAGTTCTAGGTCGTACTGTTTTGTTTGTTATAATATAGTCTATGGTAGATGTCCGAGCTCTTGTGTCAGACTATGCTGAGGCTTATGGTCAAAAAATGTGTTGTTCACTCTCAACTCATTTTGTGCACATAGATTTATTAGTATTTCTCCTCGGTCCTTTAGAGATTCTTCATTGAATCGCTCTTTTATACCTTCCATTATGTCATTGCCAACTCTGGCGTTCATGTCGCCAATAATAAATATTCTTTTTGTGGTTGGGATAGCGTTAAGTTCTTCTTGTAATTGTTCACAGAAAGTCTCGTATTCTTCCAACGGTTTGCCTGCGTCAGGTGCATAAACACTTATTAGGTGTAATGGTTCATTTTCCACGGTTAGTGTTACTATTAGCATTCTGTCGTTTACATGTTTACGTTCCTTTATGTATGCTTCAAATCTTTCATGCAGTAGTATTCCAATTCCGGAAGTCGCCATCCTTCTTTCCTTCTCTTTATCACAAAATACTAATATGTAGTTTTCAAACTTAGTTTTTCCTTTTCCTTTTCGTCTGGTTTCAGGCCGAACCTCAGTATGTTTTTTTTTCCAATTTCGTGACCCATTCTGCGCACTAGTCGTCAACTTGTGAATCTGTCTGGCATCCGAGGCTATTGTTCCGAGGCTAGTGTTCCAGTGTGTTTAGCAATGTTTTTCTTTTACGGAAAGCAGATTGCTAGCCTCCAACCCTTTTCTTTTATCCGGGCTTGGGACTGACAGTGGCAGTTACAGAGCTACTCAATCCACCCCGAACTTACCAATGGCAGAGTACATATTTATATACTAATTTATTTATATACACGTGAGTGTGGATTTTTAATATCGCGACGTTCAACGATAATCTTATATAATGATCTTTATTTTGTAGTTTGGTTATTGTGTGAGGTAACTTAATTATGTCACTGATCTAATGACTTCATTTAACTGAGATTTAGTGGCAGTGGTTGTAATATATAAGAATTGGTCTAATTACATACCTGCACCCTTGTAAACTAGAGTATTTTATAAAAAATTATTTTTGGTTTTAAATCCTGTAATATATAATTCAACGTAATAACGGCTTTACATCGGTTTTACCTGTGTGAGCGTTAGTGTTTCGTAAATAATAGTAAAGAATCCTGGTGAATGGAAATAAATGGGATTAAAAACAAAATGTTTGACATTAGCTTCTTGTGCAAAGCAATTTACGAGACAACTGGAATTAAATTAAATAGTCTAGAATTACCATAAAACAGTCTAAACCACTTTGTACCAATAAATTTAACCCTAAAATAAAATGTAAATTGAAGAGTAACTAGACAATAAGAAAGTTTTTGGCCTTATTACATTCTATTGAAAGAGAAATTTTACATCTAGTATACAATTTGAAGCTAGCTAGAAATTAGCTATTTCATTCAAATATATCTCATTAAAATTTGTATATATACTTCTAAAATGTATAGAGTCCTCGTCTAAAAAGATATATAATCTGAACACTATTTTAAATGACAGAAGTATTGAAAATGTTTGACTAATTTTGGTAATATTTTCATTGCTCATAAAATTTGTTTCATGTAAATGGTTTACTTATTAATTTTCGTACTAACGTTTTATCTTCATAATTTTCTTACTCATTAGGTCGTATTGAAAACTAATACTCGTTTGTATTTAGGAGCGAAAAGTTTTTGAAAATGTAAAAAATTTGGATTCTCACAAATTTGGGCCAAAAAAAAAAACGAAACCTTGTTTCGAAAAATACCAGTCCTGTTCTCTGAAACTATATCCATTTAATAGTTGCTTTTATCAACAAATTAAGAAACACCGTATACACAGGCTAACAAGAGTGGCACGCGACGCGAAACCGGTATGGCCTAGACCACCGAAAAGATGGCGAGATAGCTGGACATCAACCTCGCAGGAGAACCAGTAAGAACACAGGTCGTAGGCCTAACGTAAAAAGAAGAAATATGTGTATATATATATATATATATATATATATATATATATATATATATATATATATCTATATATATATATATATATATATATATATATATATATATATTATATATACATACATACACATATATATATAATGCAACGTATCTCTGGCTGTCTGTCTGTCTATCCGTTAATGCCCTTATCATTGGAGAACCACTTATCCGATTTAGGTACTTTTTTTAAAAAACATAAATATGTTCTCTGGGCAGGTTACAGGATATATTTTATTGCGTTAGGTAACATAAAGAATAAGCAGTGACGATAATAGTGAATGAAGTCAGAAAAAAGGTTACCGTTAACGCGTTCCCTTGCAATACACTGCCTAAACCATTAAATATGAAACAATATCATGTTGCAAAGAATATAATGTATATAAAATGCAACGTCTCTCTGTCTGTCTGTCCGTTAGTGCGCTTATCACTTATCCGATTTACGTGTTTTTATAAATTTATACTTATGTTTTATATAATTCGATATAAACCTAGATAATGGGAGATAAGGTGAGATAATGGGAGATAAGTATAAATAATGGGAGATAAGGAGAAATGATGGGAGATAAGTAGAGATAAGTCTAGATAATGGGGGTTAGGGTGAGATAGTGGGAGATAAGGAGAAAATAATGGGAGATAAGGAGAACTATTGCGAGATAAGTCGAGATAAGCCTAGATAATGGGAGATAAGGTGAAATAACGGGAGATACGGGGAAATAATGGGAGATAAAGAGAAATAATGGGAGATGAGCAGAATGGAAAACATAATGGAAATTATGTGGAGATAATGGGAGATAAGGAGAAATAATGAGAGATAAGGGGAAATAATGGCGGATATTTTATTACGTTAGGTAACATAAGAAATAAGCAGTGACGATAGTAGTGAATCAAGTCCACGCGAGCGGAGACGCGGGCACTGCTAGTATATATATATATATATATATATATATATATATATATATATATATATATATATATATATATATACATATACATATATATATATATATATATATATATATATATATATATATATATATATATATATATATATATATATATATATATATACATATACATATATATATATATATATATATATATATATATATATATATATATATATATATATATTCATAAAGTTTACACCATATGGGAAAAATGGGAAGAGTTTTTTAGAATTTAACTTCGAATTTTTAAAATTGGTAAGAATTCTTCCTACTGTTGTATGCGTTATAACTTTTTCCGGATATCGTTGGTTAAAAATGACGGAAGCTTCTCTTTGAATTTTGTAGTTATCACCCACGATCAAAACTATTTCTGTTTTATCCTGCCTAGTCAATATAATTGGCATTTTTATTAAAGGAAAAAATTTGGAAAAACTGTTATTATTGCATTAATAATAGTAAACAAACTAATGTTAGTTTGATGTTTTATGAGACAAAGGAACAAAACACGAAATCCATGGCAACTGCAACAAAGATACGTGAAAGCCTATCATATTATAAATTTGTTTGACTTAATAGCAAAACATGAATGTATATTCTTTCCACCAATATTGCGTTGCAAAAGGCTGTAACAATTTATAAAAAGCTTGTTTTTGAACTTTTTAAAATATGTTAAAAACATTTAGAATAAACCATCCCCAAAACCTGTATATGAAATTAAGAAAGAGCTTCTCGCGAATGTTCGCCATATAATTTATAAAAGAACTATTTTGTGCATTGAAGAAGGAATTAAGAAACTTAAAAACTACAAATTTGCTCAAATTTATTACATAACAATAATATGTATTTTATTAGCCCTTAGAAGTTGAGCTGTCATAAAAATTATGCAGTTTTGCACCAAGATTACATTGTTAAACTACGACTTTTTGACACAACTAGTTTTTCAGCTTAATTTTAGGATCTAATTTGTTTTTTCTTAACATTTAGTAAAACATCAACTAATAAATAAGTACATGAGATAATTTATGTGGAAAAACTGTTCTATATTTAATGGTTTAGGCTATGTATTGTAAGGAAACGCGCTATTATCGCCACTACTCATTCCTTATGCTACCTATCGTAATAAAATATAGCCTATAACCTGGCCAGAGAACATATGTATGTTTTAAAAAAAAAAGTACGTAAATCGGATAAGTGGTTTTCCAGTGATAAGCGCACTAACGGACAGACAGACAGACAGAGATACGTTGCATTTTATATATATTATAGATCTATATATATATATATATATATATATATATATATATATATATATATATATATATATATATACATATATATATATACATATATATATATATATATATATATATATATATATATATATATATTATATATATATATATGTGTATATATATATATATATATATATATATATATATATATATATATATATATATATATATATATATATATATATATATATATATATATAGATATAGATATAGATATAGATATAGATATATATGTATAGACATACATAACACTAAGTAGTTCCATAAGTGTTTCGTACGGAAGACTAAAAACAGTAAATCATTTAGAGTATAGTTACGCTGCTCTCCTGATTAAAAATATTGATTTATTTCTGACGTTTTTTATACGAGCTTTAACATATAAAAATATCTGTGCTTTTTGATACTCTCTATTTGGGCTTGCACTAACCTGGTTTCATGTCCCAAACATTCCAGATTTTCGAAGAAATGCTGCTAAACTGGTGCGCTTATCAAAACATTTTTTCTGAACTAACCTGAACTACTATATTTTATAAAATTTTATTTTTGCTTTTAAACATTGTAATATATAATCCAACGTAACAGGGTGACTTAACATCGATTTTATAAGCATTCTAACGGTTTAACCTGGGTGAGCGTTCTTGGTCCGTAAATCATCGTAAAGAATTCTAGTAAACGGAAATAACTTGGATTAACAACACAATTTTTATCATTAGCCTCTTGTTGAAACCAATTTACAAGACAGCTGGAATTAAGTTAAGTAGTCTAGAATTAACAGGCTAAACCACATTGTACCAATAAATTAACCTCTAAAGTAAAACGCAAATTAAATACTGACTTATGTTATATTCTATTGAAAAATCAATTCTAAAAGAATATTTTACATTAATATACAATTTGAAGAAATACAAAAATTGACTATTTCATTCCAATATATCTCACTAAAATTTTTATATTTACTTCTAAAATCTATACAGTTCTCGTCCAAAAAGATACATAAACTGGGCACTGTCTTAAATGACAGAAGTTTTGACAATGTTTTACTAATTTTGGTAACTTTTTTTATTGCAGATAAAATTTGTTTCGTGCAAATGGTTTGCTTATTAATTACCGTACAAAGATATTATATTCATATTTTTCTCACCCATTAGGACTTATTGAAAACAATCATCATCATCGTCATCAATCAGCCCTTTGCGTCTGCTGCTGAACATAGACCTCCTCAATCTCAGTCCTCTCTCTCCTCTCCTGGGCTCTCCGCATCCAATTACTACATAGCCTCCTCATACCGTCCAGGGTGTGGGAGGTCTACCCCTAGTACGCCTATTGCTCTTAGGTCTCCATTCAAGCAGCCTCTTAGTCCATCTCCCATCCGACATTTGAGCTACGTGTCCCGCCCAGTTCCATTTAAGTTTCGCGATATATACAATTACATCTGTAACGCCGGTTCTTCGATGGAGAACTTCTTTTCTAATACAGTCCCGCAGTTACACTCCAATCATTGATCTTTCCATCTTGTGCTGTGTTATTCTAAGCTTTTAGCCGTTGCAATAGTTAAGGTTACAATTTCCGTCCCATAAGTCACCACCGGAAGCACACACTGATCAAAGACCTTCTTTTTTAGGCAGATAGGGAGATCACTCCTAAAGACATCTTTAAGTCATCCGTAGGCTGCCCAAGTGAGCGTTATTCTTCTCTTCAATTAGCACGTTTCGTTGGCCCTTGTGATACGAATCTCATGACCAAGACAGGTTTATTTGTCCAGTAGTTCTACCTCTTTATTGCCGACACTAATTTGTTCGCTTGGAACCAAGTTAAAAACAATACTCATTTGTATTTAGGAAGCGAAGTGAAAGCTTCTGAAAATGTAATCAAATTTGGATCCTCATCTGTACTGTCCTCTAAAACTTTTTGCTTGTAGTTTCTGTCATAGCGACATATCCATCAACAAATTGCGAAAGGCTCTACGTATAAATTAAGAATTAAAAATATGAAGAAATTAGGAAATGCTTCCAGAAGTAACTTCTGCACCACAAGCTAAGCAAATTATACTTTGGAGTATATCCAATCATTAACTATATTTTTAAATTAATTTTATTCCCACAGATTTTTAATAACTTATCGTATTGAAAGGGGTGGTATCGTGGTAATACAACACTTGCCCACTATTCGAAAGGTAGTAAGTCGACCCCCGTTTTTAAGAAAAAATCAGGCTAATTTTTCACCGTTACGTGCCGATATCTAAATGATATATAACGAAAAAAACATTTGTTAAATGGAAGAAAATATTTTTTTATATTCATTTGCTAATAGAAACGCACAGTTTTGATTTAAAACAAACCATTATCGGATTCATGTAACTAAAGGTTTTAAAACGAGAAAACATTTTTACGATATCTCCTGGTTTGGCTTCGGTCCTCTAGCGGAAATAAATTATACGGCTTGTCCCTTTTTTGCAAACGGTGAGCGTAATCATAACGAATAAAACTAATTGCACAATTGTATAAGATCTATATTTATAGAAAGTTGTATAAGTAATTTTATTTATAGACGAAGAGTGCAAGATCAATGATAAAAAAGCACATTACTGACATCTAAAAGGCTTCAGAAATTTATCTGATTGACTGATAACGCTTGTATCTTTTTAGGCTAAAAGATATTTCTTGGATTAAAAAAAATATTTATTTATTTATCGATTATGGAAATCTAATATATATTTTTCCTTTCTTTAAGTAAAGTAACTATAAAATTTCTATAAATATAAACTGAGTAAACACATTAGGCGCTCCTAGAATACAAGATCTCCCAGGCATGCTGTTTAATCCCAGTAAAATATCTGGTCTGCTATCTCGTACGCTGTGTTCAGACTCTGAAAAGGAAAATAATTATTTTTATTACTTTTATCTACATCGCGCTTATTCATCACACCCGTATAATATTTAGTTTATCGTCACTCTCTTTAAAAATTCTTTTATATGGAGAACCTCATCTCCTTGAAACTCTCCTGTTTAGGATTCTGTTTCCTACCGAAATAAGCATGCAGAAATTTAAGGCTAACGGGATTCTCTACTTTTGCGAATTTCCCTGCGTGCCTTTACTGTGTCCGTAAAAAATACTTATAGTATATATATACTTATAGAAATATTACTTATGCCGCCATTTACGTAAAGGACTTAAGAGTTAAGAAATTAGAGTAAGAAGGCAAGAAACTAAAATATCGATAATTTTAATTATTCATTATCATTTAAAAGAAAATTTAGTTTACTTGAAATTCACGTACACTTTTTTCAATTAAACTAAGGTCGACCAAGAAAAAAATCATTTATCACGTTAATTATAGTTAAAAAATAGAATTTGTTACCCTGAGTCTCAAATCATTCAAAAATCCAAAAAATATATACAGACAATTTGTTCTATCTTAAGTTTGATGTAGGTTATACTTCTTGGGACATTCTAAACAGTGGTTATGCAGCTAGCTTCTTAAATCCTTTATAAGGTTTTAAACTACCTTTATTTAAAAATTTTTAAAAAATTGCAAAGGAACATTCTTATAGAGGCATCTCTAGTTGTATCACCTTTGTCAAACTTAAGCTGATTTTTTTGAATATGTTTTTAATTTTATTTATGATTTTCCAATAAATATAGCTTACCCTTACCAATGTTTTAAGACTCAAAACTATATAACCACTAGTTAGAATGTCTCCAGGAGTCTTAAACTTATATTAAAATTCACTGTGTATATTTTTTTAACTTTTTTATGATTTTAGGATAAGAGTGGTTGACACTCTTATGAAGGGTTCAAGATACTAAGTTGTATAAGTATATTAGGAGATATACAGTGCATCCAGTTTAAGGTGAAAGAAATTCCCTATGTATATTTTTCAATTTATTATTTCAGCTTTACTTCCTGAGTATCTTACCTCCTTATCAAGGGTAAACAAAAATTCTTAACTAAATTTTTCAAACCAAAACCTTTCTGCGTGTAATCTTTGAATCAATTAATGATTTAGTATCGACCTGTGAAGTTACTATATGTAGCCTCTGTAAAATGGAAACTCATTGTCATATTTGAATAATTTTGTTGCTATCTTCCATCCTATTATGCAAACTATGATCTGTCCAATTTATTACGGGAAAAGTATCATGCAAGACCCATTTTTTTGGAAAGTCGCTTTTGATTTTGAAATGCCACTTTAATTATGTTTACAATAAATAAATAAAATCAACGGTTTGAATGTTGTGTTCAATATTTCAATAAATACTTTTTACACTATTTATTTAGGTAATGCATTTTTTCCTAGCATATTTGTTTTAAAACTGTAACATTTTTTGCGTCATTTTGTGTGTCACCACCAATAAAACATTTTAGAGTTATTTTAGCTTGAAAACGTCTAGTTTAATCCTAGAGAGTCAGCAGTTTTTTTATATTACGAAGGTAGCAATTTTTAAGTTTTTTGTTCATAAAATTTGTTATGTAACTTCAAGTTAAACCACAACAATATTGTAAATATTGGTTTTGTTTACCAGTGACCAGGTGAAAACGATTTTTTCATTTTATTTATTTCATCATTTTTTTAGAGTCGAATTTTTCCGTTATAAAACCGAATCGCTATGTATTTTTCTGCAATTTCTTTCTCTATAAGTTTCAGTACACTTAACGATTTTCATAACACCCTGTATGTGGATGCATATATGTATAAATATATATATATATATATATATATATATATATATATATATATATATATATATATATACATATATGTATATATATATATATATATATATATATATATATATATATATATATATATATATATGTATATGTATATGTATATAAATATATATATATATATATATATATATATATATATATATATATATATATATATATATATATGTATATATATATATATATATATATATATATATATATATATATATATATATATATATATATATATATATATGTATATAAATATACATATATATATATATATATATATATATATATATATATATATATATATATATATATATATGTGTGTATACGCATACAGCAGATTTTACTTATTAAACTATTAAAAGAAATTTATGCTTCTTATAAGAAAAGAGTTTGATAAATGTCTGTACGGCAGAACAACTCAAAAATAAATTTAAAAAAATGAATAAGAAAAGAAAAAGATATTGTAAAATAAATATGTGTCACCACTATATTTTTCTATTTTCCAAACTTTCACATTTCTTCATGTTTCAGGGTTCCTACATCACGAAATATTTCCCATTCCCTTTGGTCTATCTGCCTATTCAACGGCCTGTGGGTCTGTCCGTTTGTTGGACCAATAACTCTCGAACAAAATAAGATATCAATTTCAAATTTGGCAAATATTTAATATTTAAAATGTGAATGGAACCTATAATTTTTGAGCTACGGCTTTAGGAGAAGAGAGTGAAGGTTCTTAAATTTTATATAGTTTTAGAAGTATTATGAGAATTTTTTCCAAATTTTGAGATTATGATAATCAACAAACCGTAAGCAGTATAACTTATAGTCAAACATATAAGAGTTTTAGGGTATGGGAGAGAAAGTTCAGAGAGTGACTTCGAATATATCGGGTAAACGCCTTTCTTAGAGTTCTTGGACACGAAACTGTTGTTTGTTTCCAATCATAGTAGAGCTAGTGTGCAAATGAGTGACCTTTTTATTTGTATTAACAATGGAAGTACTGGGTAAATAAATTAACATTTTTAAAAAAACAAAAAAAGATAATCTTACTTAAGGTTGCCCCTTTGTTAAAAATGTGAATTTAATAACATTTGTTTTCCTAGTTTAAACTTTTTTGCGAAAAATATACAAAACAAATAGTTAAAAGAAAACCAACTGATCGCAGGCAATCAATCTATCATATTTTATCTTCCGTAGAAATCCAACTTTACTTAAATTAAACAGTTGGAATCGCATGTTATTTTCTTTTTAATTTTCTTTTTATCGACTAAATGAAAGATCAACTGAAGCAAATGATTTATTCCACTAAATAGCAGATAACGGAAAAACTTTTTTATTAGTAAAACTTTGTAGATTTTTCCTTAAATGAAGGAATATATACAAGTATCTGAATTTATAGTTTTTAAGACAAAAATCTAGGACATAAATGAATAAAACGAAATTAATGAAGTTGGCAATATTTGTAACGTCTATAAAGTTTTTACGAGATATTTTATGGGAATATAGTGAAAGTTAAGATACAATGAAATGATCTGATACGAAATCTGGTTAAAAACTTAACAAAGTTCTGAAATGGAGGCAAATAGGCTGCTTGAAAATGCAGTCTAGTTTCCTCTATTTGCTGTAGATGACTCTACCATCTTAGTTATCTAGTTTAAATGTATGTTCATCAGTATAGAACTATCCACTTCCATGCGTTGTTATAATATTCATTCTGTTCTTCTTAAGTATTTCCAACGATTGCCTAAATAATTTTCGTCGATTCAAGATACGGTTACATGTTTTTCTTAACTTTCTATGCCGTCTACAAAATATTTATCTAAATAACATATGTTTAGATGATTCCAGAGTCAGGTCAGTCAATAAGTTTTTAAAGCTAAAATGAAATAAGTCCAAATGAAGTGGTTTTCAGGAAGATCTACGCATACTATCACCTCATCATTTGTTGAAAAACGTTTCCCACGTAAAAATTATTTGAGGTTTGGGTACAGACGAAATCAGGCGGAGCCAGATCTAGCGAATAGGTTGTATGTGCAAACGGGGCCTACTCTCACGAATTTTCTAATTCAGTTGGTCCCAAAGTTTGCATTAATACTCTCCTGTAATTGCTTGACCGTCCTGAAGGTAATCAATTAAGAACCTTCCTTTTGCATTCCCGGAAACTGATGCCGTCATTTTTTTGGACAGAACCGGGGCTTAATCCACTGTGCGGTTTGTTGTCGCAGTTCAGGCTCATACTGGTAAACACAAGTCTCATCTATAGTTAAAAATCGACACATAAAATCAGTTTTATTCTTTATGAAAAGAGCCAAAGGTTGTTTAGAAAGTTTCTCTCGAGTGTGTTTTTATTCCGATGTTAGCAAATGCGGCACACACCTTGTAAATAGCTTTCTTAGATCGAAAACATTAGTTAAGATCTCATGTACTGATCCATGTGAGATAGCTTCAGCTAAATCGTTCACGATTAATGGACGGTCTTCCATTATCTATCTTGTACTTGCACAACAGTTTCTTCAGTTGTTGCAGTTTTTAGACGTCCTGAACGTGGATCATTATTGACGCTTGTACGACCACGTTTAAACTCTAGAGTCCATCTATGAATAGTTGGAAATGAAGAAACATATTCCTTTAACACTTTCACTAACTTCCCATGGTCATAAACCTTTCAAAACAAAGAATTTTATAACTGCTTTCATTTTTAAAAAATACTCAAACACGTCTACTTTTACCAGCTGATAAACAATGAATGACTTGATAGATCGACTTGAAATTTAGAGTGCGTTCCTATGAAAAATGAAGCTTCAAAATGTTGTTCAATATTTGGTTCAAGTGATGCTCCATAGGCGTCGCTTTCAAAATTTATTGACTGACCTGATATTAAAAGAGTTAATTAAAAACAATTAAGTTTGAATGAAACACAAATGTATATTTTGGCATCTAGAATCTAGACAACGTTGATGGATGTCATAATACCTTCGTTAATATATCAGAACAAATATATAGTGAAAAGTATAAATCCCATTCGAGGCAGAGTGGTGAACGATTAAAAAAAATTATTATCCTCTCTTGTGTTATTCTTTTATTACTCTATATATAATATTTTCCTATAATATCGAAGTCTACTCCAATTTGTACAAGAAGTTATTTCTTCTGAATAGGAGGGAAACAATAAAATACAAAATAAATCTATTTGTAGAATAATTGGAGATATGTTTTTTTTATTAAGTTGTCCATTTATATATATATATATATATATATATATATATATATATATATATATATATATATATATTTACATATATATATATATATATATATATATATATATATATATATATATATATATATATTTGTGTGTGTGTGTGTAAATTATAGCTAGATTTCAGTTTATTACTAATACCTTAGATGACAGAAATGAAATAAAATTTAGGGCTTTATGTCATTGTTAACTACTAATTGTGTTCTTAATTTTCCTTTGTTTACAAATTAAAATTAGATTCTGTGAAACAGCGGCCGAAAAAATATTTAGTACCTAATTAAAAAGTTGTAGATAATAATTTTCCAAGTTAATTGCAGGTTCTGAACCTAGAAAACTTTACCAAATATATATTATTACATTACATTATTTATGTATATATATATATATATATATATATATATATATATATATATATATATATATATGTACGAGGCTGGTTTGAAAAGTCCGTGCAAAGTCCGAGAGATGGCACCACCGGCGCGTATCGAGGTCATGTTTAGTTAGTAGCATCTCTTGAATGAACGCACACCAAGTTTCAGCCATATTGGTCTATTTCTTTGTGTTTGGCATTCGTGTGAATCAAGGAAGTCGAGTGATTTTCAAGAAATGGACGAAAAAAAATTTCGTGTGGTGATTAAACATTACTTTATGAAAGGCAAAACGCCTCAGGAGACTAAAGAGATGATAAACATTATGGTGACTCTGCACCTTCGATTAGAACAGTTTATAAGTGGTTTCAAAATTTTCGGACTGGCCATATGGGCACAAGTGACGCTGAATATTCTGGACGACCTGTGGAGGTTACGACTCCAGAAATCATTGATCAAATCCATGATATGGTGATGGATAACAGAAGAGTTAAGGTGCGTGAGATTGCTAGTGCTGTGGGCATCTCGACTGAACGGGTACATAATATTTTGCATAAACATTTGGACATGAGAAAGCTATCTGCAAGATGGGTGCCGCGATTGCTCACGCTTGACCAAAAACGGAATCGTGTGAAGTGTTGCAAGGATGGTTTGCAGCTGTTCCAGAAGAATCCGGAGGACTTTAAGCGTCGTTTCGTCACTGTGGATGAAACATGGATAAATTACTATACTCCTGAGACCAAACAACAATCTAAACAATGGGTTACCAAAGGGGAATCTGCACCAAAAAAGGCGAAGACCGTTCCTTCGGCCGGAAAGGTTATGGCGACTGTCTTTTGGGATTCGCAAGGGATAATCCTCATCGACTATCTGGAAAAGGGTAAAACTATTACAGGTGAATATTATTCATCGTTATTGGACCGTTTGAAAACCGAGCTGCAAGAAAAACGCCCGCGATTGGCCCACAAGAAAGTCCTTTTCCATCACGACAACGCACCAACACACCTCAGCAGTTGTGGTCGCAAAATTAATGGAAATAGGATTCCAACTCGTTTCACATCCCCCCTATTTTCCAGACTTGGCTCCCTCGGACTACTATTTGTTCCCCAATTTGAAGAAATGGCTGGCGGGACAAAGATTTTATTCAAACGAGGGGGTGATTGCAGACACTAATGGATATTTTGCAGACTTGGACAAATCCTATTATTCGGAAGGGATCAACAAACTAGAACATCGTTGAACGTAGTGTATAAGCCTAAAAGGAGACTATGTCGAAAAATAAAAAAGGTTTACCCCAAGCACATAAGTAGTTTATATTTTTGCACGGACTTTTCAAACCAGCCTCGTATATATATATATATATATATATATATATATATATATATATATATATATATATATACATTTTTACAACTATTTTTAATAAATATCTCGTATATATTCAGTTCCTTACACTTCAAAAAAAATCACATTTTATAAAAAGTTCTGCTCAGTATTTTTCATGTGTTATTTTGACCAATTACAAAATCAATAGTACCAATAATGTAACGTAAAGGAATATGTAGTTTAATATAAAACTACTGAAAATATATTTAAGCACTCTATCCACTGTTAGGTATATATATATATATATATATATATATATATATATATACATATATATATATATATATATATATATATATATATATATATATATATATATATATATATATATATATATATATATATATATATATATATATATATAAAATGTATATATAATATCACGAAATCGTTTAATATTAATTATTATTACTCTAACTAAAAGGATAAATAATTTTCGTCTCAAATTTTGACAATACTCTGGAGTGTTGCTATGTTACCAGACTGAAAATCAAAAATTTGTTATTCAATGTTACAAAATTTAAAAGAATTTTAGCTTTTCCAGTATAAAAAATATCTGGTTCTGTAAAATGTACTATATTTGTTGTTGAGTCTTTTATAAAAACAAATAACACTTAAAAAAGATGAAATACCTAACAATGTGTCTTCTAAAGTCAATACCCACTATAATCCCTGAAAAACAAATATAATCTATGTTTTATTATACTGTCAGTATAGCCACAACCACAACATGAAAAAAAAAAAAATCAAGGATGTAATCATTGATTACTAGCTGCTACAACAGAGGATAAAAACTTTCAGCAATACTCTGCAAAACACACACATACGCTAAAATCTAGGAAACAGAGATTAAAAGAGCAAACTCGAAATAATTATCACCATTTATTCTTAAGTTTGCAACAACTGAACCTCGTAGCTATATCCTACAGGAAATTTGGCGTCAGGCATCATAACTTGGAGAACTGCCAACCGTAGATAAATGTACTTATAGGGGTATGGATTGGACGCTACCCATTTTACACATATTTATTTTGGCTGCCATCTGTCGGGCAGAAGAATAGATGGATAAGGGTTTGGCATGCCGCAATTTTACGGTATGTCATTTATTGTTAATGAATAGCAATATATTTTTAACCGTTGTGTTTTTAAATTGAAAATTTATCTAAAGCTTGTTTTTAGAAAAAAATGAAAGTTTCTACATATCTATCTATCTATCTATCTATATATATATATATATATATATATATATATATATATATATATATATATATATATATATATATACGGATGGTGAAATGTAATACATTAAAATTCCGGGTTTCAATCCATTTGTCCAACAATGAATTTGAACGACGTTTTGCCAAAATCTCATTTGGCATTTTCAAATGCTCTTGCTGCTGCTGCTACTGGAAGTTAACTGAGAAACTGAATATATATATATATATATATATATATATATATATATATATATATATATATATATATATATATATATATATATATATATATATATATATATATATATATATATATATATATATATATATATATATATATATATATGAATCCTAACACTATAAATCGTAACACCTTTGTTCGTGCCCGGAACAGATGCAGAGGAATTATCGACGGAACCAAGAAGGCACACAATAAACGAATTAGAAATAAACTTCTCGCTTGTCCCAACAATTCCACGTCCTTTTGGGCAGTCGCTAAGGCAGCTGGTCAAAATTTCACCAAATCCACCATACCACCACTCACATTGCCAGATAATTCCACTGCAACCACACCTGTTGAGAGAGCGAACTTGTTGGCTGAACTTTTTGCTTCAAATTCTACTGTAAATTTCCAAGGAAAAACACCACCTACTATTCCCATATTGCAGTCAAAGATGCCCGATGTTGTCTTCAGACAGCGTATCATAAAGCGCATCTTAATGAAGCTTCTGGCGCTGACGGAATACCTGCCATAGTTCTCAAAAACTGTGCAAGAGAACTAACACAAGTTTTCTGTAGACTTTTCAACCTCTCCTACAGAAAGGGAATATTTCCGTCCTGCTTGAAATGTGCCATGGTTCCGCCGATACCTAAAAAAGGCAAGAAGACCTTGCCAAATAACTATCGACCAGTCGCACTGCTTTCAATAATATCGCAAGTCATGGAAAAGGTTATCAATCAGCATCTTCTAAAACATCTTGAACGATTCAATATTATTAGAGATCACCAATACGGCTTCCGTAAACACAGATCAACAGGAGATCTTCTGACTAATGTGACACATGTTTGGAATAACGCAATTGAACACTTTGGAGAATCTCGAGCGGTTGCTCTTGACATATCCAAGGCATTCAACCGTGTTTGGCACGATGTGTGTGTTGGCTAAGCTACGCTCTTGTGGTATGTCTGAAAAGTTCTGTTTGTGGCTCTCATGTTCCTCAGAGAGCGTTCTTTACGAGTAGTGGTCGACAGATTTCTTTCTAACACCTTCACAATCAACGCCGGTGTGCCCCAAGGCCCTCCATACTGTCTCCTACTCTCTTTCTCATTTACATTTACGATCTGCTGGAAAAGACTGGGAATCCAATCTACAGCTTTGCAGACGACAGTATGCTTATCGCCTCATTCACTTTAAACGCTCGTACATCGGCTGCTCAGCCAAATATACGCAGACAGCAGGAGGTCGTTCAACTTAATAAAGACCTGAAAGAAATTCTATCTTGGGGTGACAGTAATCAAGTGGAATTTAACGGTACAAAAACCCAGGCGGCAGTTTTTCTAAAAAAGTTAACGTTGCTGAACCCGACATAGTTATGTCGGAGCACTCCATTCCCCTAGCATCGTCGCTCAATTTGTTAGGCGTTAGTTTGGTAGCAAATATGTCCTGGTACGAACATGTTGCAGGCATAGCAAGGAGAGCTTCTCAAAAGTTAGGAATATTATTTCGAACCAGAAAGCTTTACCCTCCACAACTCTTAATGCTTTACAAAGCTCAAATTCGACCAACTATGGAATACTGCTCCCATGTTTGGGGCTCCGCTCCCAAACATACACTGCATTTGTTGGATTCTGTTCAGAGAAGAGCTGTTCGTCTGATTGGAGACCCGGAACTGACCGGCGGCATTGATTCGCTGGAACATCGAAGAACGGTTGGCGACTTGAGTCTGTTCTACAAGTATTTTCATGGAAAGTGTTCGAAGGATGTAGCCCGCTTAATTCCTTCCAAAGCGGTACATGTTAGAAATACACGTCGCGTTGGTGCTTCACATCCGTATAAGGTTCAGCTTGTTACTCCGTGTACAACGCTTTTCAAGCAGTCTTTTATATGGAAAACATCATCCCTTTGGAATAATTTGCCCAGCGCTATGTTTCCAACCGAGTACAATTTACAACGATTCAAGAACAACGTGAATCCTTTTTCCGCATACATGCCGCTCCTGGAGCGCTTTAGGGACTTCCCTGCAGCACGTGTGCTAGACCTGTAAATATATATATATATATATATATATATATATATATATATATATATATATATATATATATATATATATATATATATAGATATATATATATATATATATATATATATATATAGATATAGATATATATATATATATATATATATATATATATATATATATATATATATATATATATATATATATATATATATGTATATATATATATATATATATATATATATATATATATATATATATATATATATATGTATATAACAATCCTAAGTTTAAATGCTGGGAAACGCCCTTATAAGGAGAAGAGATGAGCAATCAAAGATCTAAAGGCTCTAGTATCTGCTTTTTATTTTTATTATCGAGCTTTCGCTGCCTAATGGTAGCTTCTTCTGGATTCTAAAAATGCAAACCAGGTACAGAAAATAAACTAAAACGTTCGTTTTTTAAAACGTGATTAAATAAATTGTACGACTGAATGTGAAATTACTTACAAAAATTTAGCAGTTAGTTCATCTCTGGTGAAGACAATGAAATTTGCATTTTTGTTGGCCAGGTGGTATGCATGATTACATAAACATTAGATCTTTGATTGCTCATCTCTTCTCCTTATAAGGGCGTTTCCCAGCAGTTAAACTTAGGATTGTTTGTTGCCAGTGCCCTGTTACTGTCCTTCCTCTTTCTTATATATATATATATATATATATATATATATATATATATATATATATATATATATATATATATATATTTTATATATATATATATATATATATATATATATATATATATATATACATATATATACATATATATATATGTTATAGTCCTTTCATTCTCCTTTATACCCATGATAAACAAAAATAACCGGCCAAGTGCAAGTCGGACTTGCGCAATTAGTGTTCCGTACGTGAACTGCTTTTGAAATAAAAATTTTTGTTACGGAGGTATAAAATGATTAATGACTTCACAAAACACACCCTCAATGAGTTTTTAATAAAGTTTGTTTCCGATCATTGTTGAAAACTGATAAGCTTGAAATTTTTGTTTTTTTTTTTGATATACCAGATAAATTATTTATTACAGGTGGAGAATATTTCAGAATTTCAGAATTTCTTCAAAACTTTTTGTTTAGTACTTTTTGAGATAAGGGGGGTCGCGATTTTTCGCAATTTTTTAAAAATCATACAAAGAAAAATGTGTGCAAGTATTAAATTACATATTTTTAAACTAGTGTTTTCACTAGCTTTCATTTGACACCCCACTCGATGACCTGGTAATTTTGTTTCTTTTCTGATTTCACCTTCCAAAACTAACCCTTTAAGTCAATATTTAACTTTCAAAACTACATGGCTCTGATGGAGCCATCAATTTCTATATTAGTGCCAAATTTCAACTTTCTATGTCAATTAGTTTCGGAGAATATAGGGTGTGACAGACTGGTGGACGGATAGACAGATAGACAGACAGACAGACTTGCACCGAAGTGATCTTATAAGTATTCCGTACGGAACACTAAAAAGCAAACAACAAAATTTGCCCAACATAATTATATACAAAATTATGAACCAAAGAAGACCCAGGACAATATGGGAAAGAACCCGAGCCCACTTTGATAAAACTAGATTAAATCATGCAGTAGTGCCATTTAAAATTTTGCTAAATAGTAAAATGAATGTTGAAATTCAAAATTATCTAAGAAACTTGTTAGCCACCGAAAACAAAGAGAAGTGTGAAGAAGAACAAGGAAAATATACCGCCTACACCTACGTAACCATAATATCTGCGACCCTAATGGATTACAAAAGATGCTAATTAGGTTTGAAAATTAGTGCTAAATAAGTTTAAAAGTACCGAAGTTAGTAATGAAGGTATGACAGGTATTGATTTTATGAAAATTATAAATAAATTCATGCCGCCCGACAATAAAAAATATCTATTATTAACTGGCCTTTCAAAATTAAAAATGAAAGCATGAATTTAAAAAGCGTAAATAGATACCTCTAATATTTAAAGAAAACTATGAGGGTTCATTTCGTTTTCATTTTTGCAATGAAATCCCTCACAAGCACCAGAATCTATAATAAAGTACTATTCCTATTAGTTTGAACACTACTATCAACTACAACTACCATAAAAAAAAATAAGCATAATTTTGAAACAATCGTTTGAAGCGGATATTTCAGCCAGACTGCGATCTTTAGCAGAATTAGGTAAGATTTTTTAATTTTCAAAATTTTAATTAAAACAAAAAAAACTTCCAAAATTTCAGAGTTCGTTCATCCAGTCGGAAGAAATCACAGCTATTCAGAAAGCCTAACCTACTACTCCTCGCAAACTATAATTTTGATAATGATATATAACCGATTTACTTATTATCTAGGCTTATTGTGAAGTACACCTGAATGTTTTTGTAGATCAAGTTAATTTATATATAAGATTGACAAATAAATCTAGATAAAATAATGCATTTTATTGTCTAAGTGTTTGATACAGAGAAAAACTAACGGCATCTTGCAATATTCGGAATATCAAAAGCCAGCTTATACGAGTGGATATCTTGATGCTAATCACACCTTCTCGAAAACTATCTGTCATTTACATAATAATATTTAATACTTTAAAGGTATATGATGAAGATTTAATCTGGTCAAAAACCAAAAAAACTTAGCTAGTTCTTATATAACCATTTTAAAAACCGACCTAAGGTTTTATTCTTCGTACATGATAGTATAGATAAAATAGTCAGTCAAGTAGATTATATTCACATAATTTTCAACAGCTTTAAGAAAATTGCTTGAGATCACCGAAACTCGTAACTCCTTTAGAGACTTAAGATATTTATAAACAGAGATACGGACTAAGGACTGCATCTTATGTGGAAACTCCTGTGCCTCTCCGGGGTTACTTAGTATTCCAATCTTGAAGATCAAGGATTCCTAAAGATGCAATACAGTGGTAGGCGAGACACCTCAAGGTTACTACAATTTGACATCATCTAATCCTAAAAATAATGACGGGAAATATGTAATATGATTAATGAATTTAAGAAAAAATAAAAAATATATCGGACAAGTGGTATTACCCGCTGGGAACAAATACGTGTCTTTCGTCTACAAATTTCCAAGTACTGTGCACTTTTTTACTATTTTTTTATGCAGAACCAGAATGTTCGCGTGTTTAATTTTCATTTAATCAAACAAAAATACTAATAATAATGACGAGGGTTTTTACAAGTTAGTAAGTATTATATCCTTTTAATTTATTCAAAAAATCTCACTTTTTACTCTAAAATTTAAAAAAAAATAGAATCGGAGATGTAGCCGCCTCGTAGTCTTAACTAATCATCTTGTGTATTGACTGTAATAATACTTACTTTAAGATGATTTCAATATTCGCAGGAAATTGTAATTCTAGCCTTATACTGTAAAATAAAATAAACGTTGCTAGCCCCAAAATTTAGTTCTAAAATTAGACAAAAAGTTAATCCAAGGGTTATTCAATTTGATGTAAAAAGTTAGGGTTTTGGAAACAAAGATCAGCAAAAAGGCTATGGAATAATAGGAAGGACGGGAAACAAAGAGTGGATCTTTCCCATGTAACCTTTATTAATAAGCCATTAAGCTGTATTTAGGTAAAGGTAAAATACATAATAGTATTTGCAGATAACCTTATCCATGTTAACAAAATATAAGGTTGTTTACCTTAGTTAACATTTAAAAATTGTATACTAAAATTAGAAACAAATAAAATTTAATTATTTAAAAAAATAATATTTAAACATTTAACATGAAATAAGCCAATCATGTTATTATCAAGGTAATGGACGAATGTATACTTATATTAAAGAAATAAATTATAATTACAAACCATTAAAAGTGTAAGTATAAGACTTTTTCACAGATTTAAATTTAAAAAAAAATCATTTCTACACTAACATTATTACAAACGATTGCTGTTTGTTAACATTTCGTAGTAGATCAAGAGGGTGATCCGAAATTTTGACCTGTCGACTAACCGTCTACCTAGTTGTTCATTCTATTGAGCGAGTCGAATAAAAACCTTTAACGTTAATTTTGAGGCCCTCGTGCCCTGGAAGGCCCAAAATGCTACGTCCAAAAATAGAGTGTCGTTTAACCACTTGAATTAAGTATCATAACATTTGTTAACACTAAAAATTCTAGCGCTCCAAAGGGCACACGCCGCCGAGACCAGACTCAGCTTTAGGGCCCAAAAAACGTCGGTCTAAAAATTGACCATTTAACCATATAAAATCAATAAATTTAGATTTATCTTGATAACATAAGAGGGAATCTGTTAAAGGCAGACGCCGCCAATACCGGAAGATGAAGCTGGACCCGCTTTTTCCGGCCAATACATGAGTTTTTTCATAAAACGCGGGCCCAACGTCGTACTCCGTCGTTTTTCAGAAGTTTAATTGTTATACTGAAAGTTGTTTTTAACAATTTGTTGCAGTTGGTCTGCATGTGTGAATTCTGTAAACTGTGAATATAAAAACTCGACCCCAATTTTTATCAGCGAGTTCTTCAAAAAATAATTGAACGCATCTATCCCAATATATATAATATAACCCATTAACACACCAGCCTTAGTGACTATACCCTTCAGACAATTCATAATTTTTATAAATGAAAGGATAAGATTCAAATGTACCAGTCATATTTAAAAGCAAATTACTGCATTCCTCTTTCCTAAAGCGCTAAAGGGTGTAAATACTACGTAGATAAAGAACGACTATCTCGTAGTGTATTGAAATAATTAATTTTGAAGAAAATTAAGTACAGTAAAAATCCCGCATTGCAAACTAAAAAAATATTATAGATTTTATTAAATAATCCTAAACTGCTGTGAAGACTTTAGCGTTACTAACGCCAAACAGAAAACTAACATTTCTGTTTGCTAATTACTTTAATATGTCTCGCCAAAAGTTCTTTTAGCTACTAAAAAGTAAAATCTCGTGATGGATGCAGAACTTATAACAGTATTACACCAATTGTACAGTGACCAATCATATTTAAATAATTATTTTAGAGTATTTAGAAAGCAAATGCTAAACTTTAGTGAAGCAATTCTCTAATTTTGTAACAATACATATAAACTTGAAAGTTTTATAATTTCAAACTAAAACGCGCCAAAAACTGATACGAGTTGTAGCAGAAAATAACCGGACTGAATTTATAAAACTTTTGAACTTTGATATGAAAATCCTAATCCTTTTCAATATGTACTCCTTATCGATCTTTACACAGCTCCATATGAATTTTCCATTGTTGGAAGTAGTGCTGCAGGTCGTCTTTTGATAGGTTCATCATGACCCCCGTCGCTTTTTTCTTCTTGACCTACAGGTACCTAATCAATGTGAACAATCCCATGGATGTCAAAAAACATAATCATCAATTCTTTGAATTTTGACTGGCTTCTGTGAGCTATCTTTTGCCTCTATGAGTTTGGGGTTTGGCACTTGGTTTCAGGGTCATACGCGAAAAACCGTGATTCGTCATATGTTATTGCCATTCCTAAAAAGTTAGGTACAGATTCAATGTTTTTCAATGTATTTGAGCAAATGATCATTAGAGCTTGCTTTTGATCGCCAGAAAGGATTTTCGATACTAACTTTGAACACACTTTGTTCGTGTTAAAACTGTGATGTAAAATTTGCCGAATACTTTCCTTGTCAATATTTGTTAACTCACTGACAGTTTGAATACTCAGACGTCCATTTTCTCTATGGATCTTACCGAGTTTCTCAATATGGTCATCTGTTTTTGCCATTCGTGGACGCACAATACGGGAATCGTCTGTGACGTCTTCTCTGCCCTCTCCTTGCAGCAGACTTAATCATTCTGTAGAAGACTTGCAAGTTTACTTTTACTTTAATTCGTTGCTCATCATTGACACTAAGCCTTTTTATGACGCTGAGCTAATAAACAATCCGATTTAAAGTAGCGCTGCAGCCGAACTAGAAAGTAGACGGTCATCAAAATAGTGAAATAGTTAGAGGGGGTATTCAAACTCAAGGTCCCACCATTGCCAATCGGGATATACTAATATTATTGGCGTAACAAAATCAGTTGGGTTATTTTTTAGTCACACCTCGTAAGCCCATAAAACCAATCGCTGGAATAGTTCTGAAATATAATCTGATGAATCACACTAAATAAACAGTCCTAACTTGAACAATTTATTCCAGAGGGATCTGGTTCACTTTATAAAAGAGTTCCTATAGAGTATGATAAGAAGAATGACAAGTTAAACCTTACATATATGTGATATATTAGCTCGATGTATATTCCTGGCATGCACAACCTTGAAAGGAATCAAGTAGGCTACATCCATTGAGCAATTCACATGAAAGTATTTGTAGAAAAAAATTAAATCACTAACTGTTCCAAAACGTCATGGTTACTGGTGATTTTTGATTTCTAGTCAGGCTCCCTCTGAATAGAATCTAACAAATGCAAAGTATCTTTGGGAGCAAGGTATCAAACATGGGATCATCGATTGTAAAGTTTAAGCTTGATACTGAATTAAAAACTGTTCCGGAGTATAACGCTTTCTGGTATGAAATAATATTCCAAGCTATTAAAAAATTGTCTTTACTGTGGATGTAACACGATTATGACAATACATATTTGCGTCCGAGTTAATATCTAGCAAGTTGAGTGTTCTGAGCATTCTGAGTTTTGTATGTCGAGGTCTGAAACGTTTCCTTTTTTAGAAAAACTTCTACCTGGGTGATTATAACGCTAAATTCTATTTAGTTGCTCTTTTCCTGAGACTGAATTTTTTCCTGGACTTTTCGCAAAGTTGTATAACTTTCTGCTGTCTGCGAAAATTCCATGGGAAGCTCATACCTTTTTGCTTTTTTAGATAGAAAAGATATATTGTATTTCTTGGCCACATTGGCCACATAATGGAGGGTGTTTTCCCCCTGGAAATTGATAGTACAGTGTAAAGTAAAGCGTTCAGAAAACAAGACTGCAATAATTTAGTAATACTTTGACCTTAGCAAATTTGTTTCTAATTCTTTGATTATGTTGCTCCTTGGTGTCGTTGATTATATGTGTGCATCTCTTCTGGACATTAACAAAGATGTAACATTTTATGGGGAAATGTTTTAATGGAAGGAAAAATGTTTAGAATCACTAATTTTGCCGTTGGAAGGTCATGTGGCTGAAAAAGGAAAGTAAGCTTCCACACTAATCAAAATGACATCAAAAACTACCCAAGTATAATCAGATTGATATTTGGAGTGTCAAGTTTTTCGAAATTTAGGTGCTTTTTTGTCACTACTTTTTAGAATAGATGTGTCTGTGAAAGGAAGAACCAACAACAGATTTACGGTGATAGTGTAAATATTCGTATTGGTGATGGAAAAGAGATCAAGAAGACTGTCCAACTCTTTATCACGGTCCGAAATCTGCATTGGCCAATCAATAAATTGAATAAGGCCACGATGAAGTGTAGTAGATTTAGCTGCGCTGCTTTTTTACGATGAAGTCGCCTGCAGTTTTGCCACTTCGAGAATTAATCTGCAAATAATGCATGGTGTTTGTAAGAGAAGAGAGAAGTGATTTAAAATTAGTTTAGTCAAAAATAGAAGAAGTATATGAACATAGTTATTGGTTGAGAAGTTATTTTTAATTACAAAAGCTCTTGGCCTCTAGAGCTTTCTCTTTTGTGAATGGGATGGTTTCTGAAAAAAAGATAAATTCTAAAGTTACGTCTCAACCAGAAATAAGAGTCATATCCAGGATAGAGAAAATTATTTGGTGATCTGGTCATAACATTAATTTCGATTTCAAATCTTCTAAGTTGCAAATATCTACTAAAATGTTGATCTCCACTTAATGGTACACCAAATTAGGTTTTATTATTGTCTTGGATATTTTTCTATCAATTGTTCTAAACTGAAACATATTCTTATCATTATAAAGAACATTGAATTTTTAACAGTTTTCATTAAGAATAGATTTATTCGAGAAAATATTTTGGTTTATAAATTTAGATTAACAAACCATTTGGATTTCCTATTTCATTGTTAACCAGTATAAATTATTAAAATATACTTAGATTACGGAAACATAGACCTTAGCTCCAACTGCTAATTATGTAGAAGGCTTAAATATGACCAACGATGGAATACTGCTCCAATGTTAAGGTCTCAGTTCCCAAATATACAACGTATTTCTTGGATTTTATTCAAAAGAAAGTTGTTCGATTGACTGGAGACCCAGCACTGATCAGCAACCTTGATTCCTTGACCTATCGAAGAACAATTGGCGACTTGTTTCTATTGTACAAATATTTTTATGGAAAGTGTTTGATGGATGTAGCCCACTAATTCCTCCCAGAGCGGTGTATGCCAGACACTTACAACCCTTTTTCGAAAAAATGACCTTCCAATGACAAGCCTTGATTTGACTGAAAATGCAAAGAATCAGTTGCGTCTAAAGATCTTGCCTACCGACAATGGCATGAAATTCACATCATAAATTGTAACAGTTAACGTGGCTGAATTCGACATAGTTATATCGGGGCATTTCATTCCTCTAGTATCGTCACTCAATTTGCTGGGTGTTAATTTTGAAAGAAATATGTCTTGGTATGAGCATGTTGCAGGCATAGCAAAGAGAGCTTCTTAAAAGCTGGGAACATTAATACGAACTAGAAAGCTTTACTAAGTTGGGAATGTGGAATCTTTGGCACAATGATACTACTCAATATATATCACCACTACACCAAACACTTTATTTTTGCACTAGACGTGCGTTTCGCTAACCATGTTAGCTTCATCAGGAGCGATGATTGACTAAAGCTAAACTACAAATCTACACTATTTATACTTAGCCTAACCCTTGAGTTACTCAAGCGGAACTAAGGACATAGGCAAGGCCATCAGTCCCGGTCAAGTAACCTAAACTTATGTCTGTTTATTAGCTTATTTACTAGGTCATCGTCATAACCATTAACTATAGTTATATTTCTAATACGATTCCTTTCTTTATTAAAGTTTACTCTATTCAGAGGGAACGTGACCAAACGATGGACTATACTCAATAGAGTAAACTTTAATAAAGAAAGGAATCGTATTAGAAATATAACTATAGTTAATGGTTATGACGATGACCTAGTAAATAAACTAATAAACAGACATAAGTTTAGGTTTAATATTCAGAATTCCACCTTTTTTACACGCGAAGAAAATAACACCAAGTATGTCTCCATACCATATAATCCGAAATATAGCAAGGGACTCAATAAGGTATTTAATAGGGTAGGCCTCACCTTAGTCTATAAGTCATCAGACAATCTGAGAAATATCTTAGGAAATCCCAAAGATAAGATTCCTAATTGTGAGAAAAGTGGAATTTATGAAATTAGTTGTAATGATTGTGACAAAAAGTATGTTGGGCAAAGTAAAACGTCAATTAAAACACGATTTAAAGAACATTTAGCACACTTAAAATACAATAGAACAGAAAAGTCCAGCATTGCGGAACATGCCCTTGAAGCTGATCATACTGTAACATTAGATAATCTAAGATTAATAAAAAATGTATCTGATAGGAGATTGTTGAACGCATACGAAAGTATGGAAATCATAAAATGTAAAAGTAGTTTAAATAAAGACAGAGGGGCTATTCCTTATAGTCCCCTCTACTGGTTACTTGACGGGACTGATGGCCTTGCCTATGTCATTAGTTCCGCTTGAGTAACTCAAGGGTTAGGCTAAGTATAAATAGGGTAGATTTGTAGTTTAGCTTTAGGCAATCATCGCTCCTGATGAAGCTAACATGGTTAGCGAAACGCGCGTCGAGTGCAAAAATAAAGTGTTTGGTGTGGTGGTGATATATACTGAGTGGTAGAAAGCTTTACATATAACAACAACCGTTAATTCTGTACAAAGCTCAAATTCGACAAACGATGGAATACTGCTTCCATGTTTGGGGTTATGCTCTTAAACATACACTACATATTTTGGATTCTGTTCAACAGACAGCTGTTCGCCTGACTTGAGAACTGGAAGTGCCCAGCAACCTTGATTTATTGCAGCGTCGAAGAACGGTTGATCGGGGTAAATGTTTTAGATATTAGCCTACACGAATAGTATGTAAATTGTCAATATTTTTAGTTTTTGATTCCACATATATGTAAAAGGGGTTTTAGATATTGAAATTATAGCGAGCGTTTAGATTAATGTAATATGGTAAAACATAATGATCAGTATTGTTTGTATTGTTAGCTCCAGTGATATTATCGTATCCTTTGTTAAATTTTTGATGATATTATTTTGAGATAAAGGATAGATCCCAACGGGATTTAATAAATCAATATGTCCAGGACTCTCGCCTTTTTCATAAACCGCACTATAAATATTCACTAATCTTGTTTATTCAAATGGTTCGTGAAGCGCAATGCAAATCTATGATTAAATTCCAATCGATAAAAATCTAGCACTAAAAATGTTCTATCTCGACCGTTTATCATTACAGTCGCGATAGAATTGTGTCGCAATGTAAGTATGCTTAAAATCAAAAGTTTCTTATTAGACTTGAAAACAAAATAATTTTACATTTTTTAATTTAAAAAAACTGCCGGTATTTAAAGTTCTATATTTTACAAAAAACAATTCACTAAAGAAAATAATATACACATGTTTCTATACACTATATTCTAGTTAAGAAATTCTTAGTTTTCATTATAGTTTCATTGCTGAAATAACAACACAGTATAAATAGATCCAGGATGCATTATTATTGTCACTTACTGCTGCTATGGAGGAGAAATACTCCGGACACAAACTAGGATTAAACCTTAGCATTCAATAATTAAAAACACTTTCCATACGAAATAAGTGTTACAAATTGGGGTACACAGTGGTAAAACTAATTATATAAGTCATAAAAAACTGGCTAAGTGAAAGTCGGACTTGTGGAATTAGTTTTCCGTACGTTGATTGCTTTTGAAATAAAATTTTTTGTTACGGAGGTATAAAATGACTTCACAAAACACACCTCAAATGAGTTTTCAGCAAAGTTTGTTTTCGATTTTTGTTGAAAACTGATGACTTTCAAACTTTTGTTTTTTTATATATATCAGATAAATTACTATTTTTTTTATATATATATATATCAGATAAATTACTGCACTTGTGATAATTTTTGTTTAATTTACACCCTGTGGAGAAAATTTCAGAATTTTTTCAAAATTTCTAATCAGAACTTTTCGAGATAAAGGGGGGTAGCGAGTTTTGGCAATTTTTTAAAAATAATACAAAAGGAAGTGTGCGAAAATATTACATTATATATATTTTTGAACTCGTGTTTTCACAGGCTTTCATTTGACACTTCACTCGTTGACCTGGTAAATTTTTTTTTTACTTCCGATTTCACCCCGCAAAACTAACCCTTTAAGTCAAAATTTAACTTTCAAAACCACACGCTGGAGAGCCACTTGATGTGGCCATCAATTCCTATATTAGTGCCAAATTTCAACTTTTTATGTCAAATAATTTCGGAGCAAATAGGATGTGACAGAGAGACGGGTAGACAGACAAGCAGACGGACAGACACCGAAGTGATCTTATAATTGTTCCATACGAAACACTAAAAAGTAAAAATTTTTAAAGGAAATTAGCGTAATAACTTTTTGCTTAGAGAAAGGTGCAATATTTTACGAGAAGTAATTTTCCTCTATGTTGTATTGCAGAGTAGTTAAGGTATAGTTTTGCAGACATAAATTTTATTGTACATTATGTGTGACGTAAAAGTTATTGTATACTTTCATACGTTATACAATTGTAACGGCGAGTAAAAATATTTTATATTACCAATAGATTTTTGAAAATCATATATTCATCAAAGACTTTAAGCAGAGTAACTTCAAGAACAAACTCTTCATTTTTCTATCTCGGCGGCCTACAAGACGGAATTTTAACAATATTTTAAATTTATCCGAATTAAGAATGAAACAGGAACTGTTCCGTTTCTTGAATAAAAGGACTCTCATTTCTTTTATTGACTAACTAGCTAGTTTCTACGCTATAACTATTAGGTAATGATTTACAATTTGGATCTTAAGATATAAACATGATAGGGACCTAACTAGGTAAGGAGTTTATGTAAATATATTTAGACAGCATAAGATATTTCATAAACAGAAAACTTAAAATTAAACTTAATATTAATTAAGAATAACTTAAGCTATTCTGGTGGTAGGGGGTTACTGGGTCTTGACAGATGGCGGCGTTCTTGGCTTGAAGGGAAATGGTAGGCGATCCTGACTGTAGGGCTGGAATGGTGATTGGCTTTGTCCAGAAATTTAAGTTCGCGCTGATGATGAATTCCCTGATTGTGGGCATCTGAAGGTCTCTGTGAAGCCGAGTGTTGCGGACTAACCATGGGGCTTTGGGGATGATGCCGAGGGCCTTGTTTTTTATGGCCTAGAGGGTGGATCTGCGGATGACATTTGGCACAATGCTGGGCTGGGGTATATATATATATATATATATATATATATATATATATATATATATATATATATATATATATATATAGATATATGTATATATATATATATAATACTTAAAAATTTTCTTGAACCATCAATTTATATTTGTTTTCAATTCTTGGGCTTTGGGTTCGTTTTATGAATATTTGGTATTTAAATGAAAGTTAAATTGACGTTTCGCCCTTTGGTTTAGAGCATTTTCATTTTTTTCTTTATTTCTACAAATTATACAAAATATAAAAATATAAAAATAATTTACATTTAGGTACACTAGTACAATACAAATTATTAAACACACACAACCATAAACTATTTACATAAATTCTTAGTTCTATCTTTAAAAATTAAAATCACGTGGGACCTACCTTGAATCTCACATATTTTATTTACTACTGACAAGTCGTAGTGGCTTTCTTATCGAATGTAGATTTTATTTTGTATTATTGATCCGTAATTTTTTTTTTTTTGTTATTTGAATATTAAGCAGGTAGTCTTTTTGTTAATATATTAAGGATGAGTATACACTTTAAAATATTACCTTATTAAATTTGTATAAATATGGCTAATTCCTTTTATATCACTTTTATCATTGACTGTAAATTTCTCATTTTTTTTTAATTTCGATCATTTCTTTTATTGCAAGTTTTCCAATATTAATGTCCCTGTTTAAAATCTTTGTTTCATTAAAGTTGAAGTCATGTCCAAGTTCCGTTGTGTGTTTATGAAGTGCCGTTGTTGCATTTTTTGTATACTTGTGTCCGTTGAGTCTGTTTTTTAATAATTGGGTCGTCATACCAATATAATGCATTGGGCAATCTGCACAAGGTACCGAATAAACTACGTTGGATTGGTTCATGGTTGGTACCTGGCTTTTCAAGTTGGTAAATAGTGAGCTTAGTTTGTTCTGCGTTTTGTGACAAACAGTTATGTCATATTTTTTTAGAGTGCCCCCTAGTTTTTCTGATAAATCGCGTGTATAAGGTAGTGGGAGAAATTTGTTCTGATTTTGTTCTTTGGTTTCCTCTTTTTTGATTTTTTTATTATAGAATTTGTATGTTCTTGTTTTTATTGTTTGGTTGATGTCTTTTTCTCTAAATCCATTTTGTATTAACACTGATTTCATTTGATTCAGTGCTTTCGGTATTAAATTTGGTGAGGTCAGCGCTATTGCCCGGTCTGTTAAACCGACAATAACACTTACCTTTTGTGCCTTTGTGTGATTAGAGTAGAAATTCAAATACCTGCCAGACCACGTTGGTTTAGTATACCATTTAGTGATTATTTTGTTATGTTTTCTAATTAAAGTTGTATCCAGGAAATGTATTTCATTGTTATTTTCGATTTCTGAAGTAAATTGCAATTTTTGATGGAAACTGTTGAAATCATGCAGGACTTTATCAGTGTTATCTGTTGTAACTGCTAATAAACAATCATCCACAAATCTTTTGAAAAATAGTATGTTGTACTCTAAATTATTTATAACACTTTCTTCTAAATGCTCCATAACCAACTGAGCTATTACTGAGGATATAGGAAAGCCCATGGCACACCCTTCTATTTGTTGATAGAATTTGTCTTGATATTGGAAATAATTAGTATTTAAATTAAGGTTAACTGCTTCAATAAAGTTTTCTTTTGATATTGTTATGTGTTCTGTTAATAGATCCCATTTTTTGTTTATGGCAGTCTGTACAAGTTCTTTAGGTATATTTGTGTATAATGACACAACATCTAGTGAAAGAGGTTTATAGTTTTGTGGTATGTTTATCATGTCAATGAATTCTTTAAATGTGAATGAATCTTTGATAAAAAAGTTATTTTTACCTGTAATATTAGATATACATTTGGCTAGGTATTTCGAAAGGTTATAAAGAGATGATTTTAAACATGATACGATTGGCCTTAGCGGTATATTTTGTTTATACAATTTGGGTAAACCATAAATTTTAGGTGACACTGCGTTGTTTATAATTAACCTTTTGGCTTCTTCATTACTTATTTCTTTCTTATTTAATAGTTTTTTTATAAAGGCGTTGTTTTTCTTTTGGAAAACGTTCGTGGGGTTGTCTTTAATAAATTGTTTCGTACGGTATAAGTTTTTTTTGATTCTTTTTTGCAGTAGGTTCATTTTTTGTTTGTTGAAAATGAACCTACTGCAAAAAAGAATCAAAAAAAACTTATACCGTACGAAACAATTTATTAAAGACAACCCCCAGATTGTAATAGCAAAACCAGATAAAACTAATAAAACTGTCATAATGAACACCAAAGATTATGAATCCAAGATGGAAACCCTTCTTAATGACCAAAATACATATAAGAAACTTAATAGTGACCCCACGAACGTTTTCCAAAAGAAAAACAACGCCTTTATAAAAAAACTATTAAATAAGAAAGAAATAAGTAATGAAGAAGCCAAAAGGTTAATTATAAACACCGCAGTGTCACCTAAAATGTATGGTTTACCCAAATTGCATAAACAAAATATACCGCTAAGGCCAATCGTATCATGTTTAAAATCACCTCTTTATAACCTTTCAAAATACCTAGCCAAATGTATATCTAATACTACAGGTAAAAATAACTTTTTTATCAAAGATTCATTCACATTTAAAGAATTCATTGACACGATAAACATACCACACAAAACTATAAACTTCTTTCACTAGATGTTGTGTCATTATACACAAATATACCTAAAGAACTTGTACAGACTGCCATAAACAAAAAATGGGATCTATTAACAGAACACACAACAATATCAAAAGAAAACTTTATTGAAGCAGTTAACCTTACTTTAAATACTAATTATTTCCAATATCAAGACAAATTCTATCAACAAATAGAAGGGTGTGCCATGGGCTCTCCTATATCCTCAGTAATAGCTCAGTTGGTTATGGAGCATTTAGAAGAAAGTGTTATAAATAATTTAGAGTACAACATACTATTTTTCAAAAGATTTGTGGATGATTGTTTATTAGCAGTTGCAACAAATAACACTGATAAAGTCCTGCATGATTTCAACAGTTTCCATCAAAAATTGCAATTTACTTCAGAAATCGAAAATAACAATGAAATACATTTCCTGGATACAACTTTAATTAGAAAACATAACAAAATAATCACTAAATGGTATACTAAACCAACGTGGTCTGGCAGGTATTTGAATTTCTACTCTAATCACACAAAGGCACAAAAGGTAAGTGTTATTGTCGGTTTAACAGACCGGGCAATAGCGCTGACCTCACCAAATTTAAGACCGAAAGCACTGAATCAAATGAAATCAGTGTTAATACAAAATGGATTTAGAGAAAAAGACATCAACCAAACAATAAAAACAAGAACATACAAATTCTATAATAAAAAAATCAAAAAAGAGGAAACCAAAGAACAAAATCAGAACAAATTTCTCCCACTACCTTATACACGCGATTTATCAGAAAAACTAGGGGGCACTCTAAAAAAATATGACATAACTGTTTGTCACAAAACGCAGAACAAACTAAGCTCACTATTTACCAACTTGAAAAGCCAGGTACCAACCATGAACCAATCCAACGTAGTTTATTCGGTACCTTGTGCAGATTACCCAATGCATTATATTGGTATGACGACCCAATTATTAAAAAACAGACTCAACGGACACAAGTATACAAAAAATGCAACAACGGCATTTCATAAACACACAACGGAACTTGGACATGACTTCAACTTTAATGAAACAAAGATTTTAAACAGGGACATTAATATTGGAAAACTTGCAATAAAAGAAATGATCGAAATTAAAAAAAATGAGAAATTTACAGTCAATGATAAAAGTGATATAAAAGGAATTAGCCATATTTATACAAATTTAATAAGGTAATATTTTAAAGTGTATACTCATCCTTAATATATTAACAAAAAGACTACCTGCTTAATATTCAAATAACAAAAAAAAAAAAATTACTGATCAATAATACAAAATAAAATCTACATTCGATAAGAATGCCACTACGACTTGTCAGTAGTAAATAAAATATGTGAGATTCAAGGTAGGTCCCACGTGATTTTAATTTTTAAAGATAGAACTAAGAATTTATGTAAATAATTTATGGTTGTGTGTGTTAAATAATTTGTATTGTACTAGTGTACCTAAATGTAAATTATTTTTATATTTTTATATTTTGTATAATTTATAGAAATAAAGAAAAAAATGAAAATGCTCTAAACCAAAGGGCGAAAACGTCAATTTAACTTTCATTTAAATACCAAATATTCATAAAACGAACCCAAAGCCCAAGAATTGAAAACAAATATATATATATATATATATATATATATATATATATATATATATATATATATATATATATATATATATATATATAATATATATAATATATAAATATATATAAATATATATATATATATATATATATATATATATATATATATATATATATATATATATATATATATATATATATATATATATACGAGTATATACACCGACGTTTAAATGTCACAACCTCGTAAGTCTAAATTCACTCTTTTTCAGCGCAGCAGTTAAACTAAAATATATTTTACTGTATAGCTTTTTTACAAGTATAACTTTGTTTTACTATTTGTTAGAACATACCCAACAATTCACGTTATACCTATTGGCAAAATTCGCTTCTCAACAATCTTATCAACTTACATATTTTTGACATTTGTAAGAAATTTACCAAAGCATACCGATTTGAACTACATTGGTGAGTAGAAAAATCGATTTAGACTATTTGGCTTCATTTAACACTGATCCTAAAACTTAGCGTTTATATACTTTTACGGATTTTAGTATCATTTGAAAGCCTATTTATTCTCTTTCTAACAATATCAAATTCCATAGTATACCTCATGCTTTTTACTGATTAAAATAATTGAAAGGGGAAACAAGGAGGACAAGGATTGAAAATAGGGGTAAAAGAAAGAAAAAGTTAAACAAATTTTAAGTTTAACAATTAAATTTATTAATAAAAACCAAAATCAGTATTTTGTGTTATGTTTTTCATGGAGCGGGTGAGCTTTTTCACCACTGTCTCTGGGTTTCTTCCTCATTTTTCGGCCATCCCAACCTTAGTGTCCTTCAGTGATGCAGGGGTGGATTTCTGGTTCGAGTGCTTCCTTCGTCGGAGAATAAAACGAAGCGCCGTTGCTCTAAGCTCCAGTGGACCTGTTCTTCGGCAAATCTAGTTGCGTTTGTCGATGGGTTGCTGTCAATTTCGGTCCATTAGCTGACCGTCCAATGACTGACAGCCCGACCACGAACTTGTCGGAGCTCCTGCTGGACCTCAACGCCGGTCGAGTGACGATTTCTTAGAGTTGTTTCGACAATTAATCGATCATCTCGCTCTCAGGTACACCTTCTTCTTCCTGATTCTGGTCTCCGTGTAAAGGTGCCAGTCTCTTGGTAATGTCTGTAGACTCTGGAGAAAGCTGATCGGCCCAGGTTCAGTTGCGCAGCGACTACACGTTGGCTATGCCCTTCTTGCAATAGGGCAATGACTTGTGCCGTTTCTTCCGGGGTGGTATCGATTTTCCAATGACATAATTAGTGAGCAGGTATAACAGAGATGTTGCGGGTTAAGTTTGGATAAAAGAATAATAGGAAAATGCAGTTGCATTTGTTTTTATAGGGATGAATAGCGCATAACGAGTACGTTGCTGAGTGATCAACTACGGTTCTATTGAGTAAAACCGTTTTAACTAGTAAAACTTTTTGTAAATCCAAATGTTGTTGATATTATTGAACAGAGTAGAAAATCAGCATTCTAATGATACCAAAAATAATACTACTGTTTGAAAGTTAAATTTAAGGTCTCAAATGAAACAAAATCTTTTTGGTCGATTTTTTTGCTCAACAGTTTATTTTTAGGATGGTTAGAAAGAAACTTTAAAATAAAAGAATAAAATAGTTTTTAATACTTAATTTTCATTTTTATTTTACAGTTGGGGACAAAATTTGAAAAGAAATAAAATGGTATTTTAAAACTTGAAGTAGTTTAATAAAAACTAATAATATAACTAACTAAAAATATGACTATAACTAACTATAACGACAAATAATATTCATATTTAAGTAATGTGCCACTAAGACCCTGATGGAAGATTTTTATAAAATGCATGGTAGTGCCTAGGTATGAAGTGCAATAAGTCTTATAAATCGTTACATTTGGACTTTGCTACTTTAATAGGCTCTTCATACAAATACTGAATATTCTGGTTTGTTTGAGACTAGTTTCTGTTTGGCATTATGGGCTGTCATTCCTCATCCAAATCTAATTGGTAAGAAATGTCATTTTTTGATAACTAAGACTTTTTATATCTCTGCCCTTTGAGTCATCTGCTTCCTTACCTGGCCTGATAAAGCAAAAACGATCCAAAATATTAAGTTTTTGAAGAAAGTATAATCAAGATAATGAACATTGTAAAGGTTCTTTGGTCGGGCGGGGACATACATGTTTTTTTTTCTTATTTTAGCATCTATGTGTCCGTGAATTCGGTCCACCTCCATCTTAGAATGGCCAGGTTCAAGAAAATATTGATACAGTACAGAGAAAGAGCATTTGACATAGTGCAGTTTCTATTTTGGTATACAGACCCATCACTAAATAAATAAATTTCTTTAAGATCACCCCCACTTTTGACAACATTATTCAAATACCCCATAATAATAGATGTAAAATTATTGGAGGTAACCTTCCTATCACATTCATTTCACAAGTAGCAATCTGCTTTAAGATAATTTAAGTTGAAAAAGCAGCAGTTGTGAACTTTGAAAGTTTGCATTTATAATCAGGTAATTGTACATTAAGCTTTGAAGAGAGAAATACTGCCTGCGTATCCATGGTAACAACCATTTTGTTATTGTTGTATCATGTTTGCATACTTCCTTAGTCAACTCCTTCAAGGCTCTACTTTTCTGCTTTCGTTGTAAATGTTCTGAATGCTGTCCATTAGTTAAATTTCCTGTTTTGTGAGCCTTACAAATATGTGATATTTGTAAGGCGTATTTCTTAAAACAACAGTTAATTTATTATGGCTTCACAAAATAAAAAAGCCTATAAGGCATATTTTGTTTGCAATTTAAATACTTATTTAAGATGGAAGAGCGAGAGCTTTAGTCTACCAAATTCATTTCTAAATTTTTGATGAGAAACGGTTATTTTATTTTCTTGTGCCTCTGTCTAGTAGACACTAAAGAGGTCGTTAATATTACACCACTGAAGTTCCAGATATAGTTTAGACGTAGACTTTCGGCAATAATGGGATTCCATTTTTGGCAGCTTACTTAAACAGGTGTGGATATATTCTGTGACATTGATATGATGCTTATTAACTTCTACAGTAAGGAGAGCAAAAGCAGTATCTCTAATCCAGTTTCTAGTACCTCACTCTCCTGTTAATTAAGTTTTTAAAAACATTAACTGGCACACTCTCAAACACAAATTATCCCTTTTTTTTTAAAAAAAAAATCTGTTAATTTTCTCTTCTTTACTCTAACTGTTGAAAAAAGCAGAGCAACAAATAAAGTTAAAAAAATCTCGTAGGTTCCTAAATTAGTTATTATTAATAATTATTAAAAAGCTCACCATCAAGTCTTTTCGATAGTTCTTCAACCAAACCAGGCAGTAATGCGCGTTTTAAGGGCAAACTTGGAATTTTCCAAGTTATTAAAAATGTTTTGCCTGTCTTCTTCAGAAAATTCGTTACAGTAAAGTTTATTAGACACTTTGCTTCTCTTACAATTGCAGAGAGCTTCCATGCTTTTCTCTTGTTTATTAACAGCTTCATAGGTCTTTTCAGCTTTTTTAAATTTAAACAAGGCATATGGTTTACGTTGTACGAGCTTCAGTTTTCTAAAACATAGAGCAATCTCCTGAATAAATTATATTTAACAAATTTTCGTTTACTGTACATAGATATGTACTAGGTCTTGTCGATATGTGAAATATTACACATATTATCTCAATATTATTATAATAGGAAATTACTTACCTTGGATTGAACTTATTTTTATCCACAAATAATTTTCGGGCTCTTTTTTGTTTTTCAATTCCTACTGGAGGTGGCGGCAGTTCTCCTACAACTACTTCGCAATCTTGATTCTAAGTCTATCTCCTTGGTTTTCTGTGTTCAAAAGATTTTCACGAATAACAACATCCAAATTAAGTAGATCATATGGATTGGAAGGCAGTTCAGTTACAGTGTCACTACAGTCCTGCAAATAAGTCAATAAATAATGTTACCTGTTGTGAAAATAAATTAAGAGCATTGAAACAGACTATGTTCCAAAAACTTACATTATTAGTATTTTGTTCATTATAATTCTCAGCGTTATCTGAATTTGATACCTAAAAAGTGAAACAATATTTAATGGTAATCTTCACCGATATAATTTTTGGCCCATTAAAACATTAACATTAAAGACAACAATATTTATTCAAAATAAGTACCTCACAGAATTTATTTCCCTTGCCAAACTTACTTATAGAGAAGAATGAACACTTGTTTTTCTTCTGATTATTAATGTATAGGAAGCTAGATTATATTATTATATTAATTGCTTATTAAATTTGTGTTTTATTTATTCAGTAATTAAACACAATCACTTTTTATAAATCTGAAATCTAACTGAAAATAGATTGACAATAACATGTTCAACAAAAAAATCTTCAAATTCTAACAGCCGGTTGTCAAATCACATAAGCCATGGCTTCTGAGAGTTCAACTCACCAGGTGTCCAACGCAAATACTCGTATGTCTAGTTACGAGCTTTTGTCATTAAAAAATTCTGAGGGACCGGATTTATGAGGTTTTTGTAGAATGCTCTAACAGTCACTGCATAATAGTTAGAATTATGACGTTTTGCCAGAACATGGAGATGTATATTTTAAACTTAAAACCTCATAAATCGAAAAATGTGCTAATTTTGATTTATAAGGTTTGGACACTTAACCGTGTATATATATATATATATATATATATATATATATATATATATATATATATATATATATATATATATATATATATATATATGTATGTATGTATGTATGTATATATATATATATATATATATATATATATATATATACATATTATGGGGCTAGCACACGTGCTGCAGGGAGATCCCTAAAGCGCTACAGGAGCGACACGTTTGCGGAAAAAGCCATTCACGTTGGGCTTGAATAGCTGTAAATTGTACTCGGTCGGAAACACAGTCCTGGACAAATCATTTCAACGGGATGAGGTTCTTCATATAAAAGACTGCTGGAAAAGAGTTATATGAGGAGTAACAACAACTTCATACGGATGTGAAGTATTAGCGCGACCTACGTATATTTCTAGCATGCACCGCTTTAGAAGAAATTAATTCCACGAAAATACTTGTAGAATAGACTCAAATCGCCACCAATGAATCAATATTGCTGGCCAGTTTCAGGTCTCCAATCAGGCGAACAGCTCTCTTCTGAATAGAATCCAATAAACGCAGTGTATGTTTGGGAGCAGAGCCCCAAATATGGGAGCAATATTTCATCTTTGGTTGAATTTGAGATTTGTACAGAATCAAAAGTTGTTGTGGAGTGTAAAGCTTTCTAGTTTGAAATAACAGTCCCAGTTATTGAGAAGCTCTCTTTGCTATGCACGCAACATGTTCGTGCCAAGACATATTGCTTGCTGCAAATTGAGTGACGACATAACTATATCGGGTTCAGCAATGTTAATAATAAGCTGGGTTAAGCTTATTGATTTAAAGATATCGTGCAAGAAAAAGTTGTATCATATGTAACAATAAGAAAAAAAGACATTCGCGACATCTCTAAGAAACTCGATAAGACAAATTTTATCGATCTGGCAATGGTCAGCCGACTTTGCTTTGCAGTGAGGTTCTGTTTCA
>CM032456.1:127541790-127729290 GCA_019049505.1 Pachyrhynchus sulphureomaculatus
ATATATATATATATATATATATATATATATGTATATATAGAGATATATATATATATATATATATATATATATATATATATATATATGTATATATAGATATATATATATCATAGATAGTCGAGTCGTCTAGGGCAGTGGTCGGATGCCCTTCAGTGTTTTGTGCGGCTGCAGTTATTAGTAATTCGGTGTAAAAAGCCAGAACAGTGATAAACATTTCTGCATTTTTAAACCGATTTACATCCGGATTTCGGATATAGAATAAGAAAGGACAAAATGCATGGAATCAAAATATTATAGTATATATATATATATATATATATATATATATATATATATATATATATATATATATATATATATATAATAGAACAAAATGCATGGATTCAACTAATAATTAAAACAGCGTGAGACTATCTAAATAAGATGGAAATTAAGCTAGTGGGAAGATTTATAATCAAAATATTATAGTATACTGAAAATGGGGAAACAGAAGTTGTATGAATAAATTTTTGTTTTGTTCCGCATTTGTTGTGATATAATGCTATTGTGACATGGTGCTATTGTGAAATAGCTTGTAAAGCTTAACTTTATGAACTGATTCTGACTTACATATATCAACAACCAGCACCATCTACATATTTATAATATATACAATAATCACCATTGTATTGAACGGACATTTGGTCAACTGGTGTAAAGCTGTTCAGAGCTTTCTGTAATGGATAATGGAAGTATAAGTAGTGACTAAGCAGCAAATATTGTCTGTGCTATAAAACGAACACTTAGATCTTCAAAACAAAAACAGAAGAAAACAGTTGAAATTGTATCTCATAACATAGGCATTATGAATATTACAAGTATCGACGATGATTCTGATAGTGATAATAAGGATTCATTATCTGCAATTAATGTAACATTGCGCAACAGATTGGCGGACCAGCTAGCCCGAAATGAGCACTTAGAGAAGAAAAGCAAAAACTATAGGAGAAGGATAAAACTCATTTTGCGAGATCTCAAAAGTAAAAAAGAAGTGATCAAGAATCTCCCTAGCTTATTACAAGATCTAAAAATACGAAACACTAATACACATACAACTGAACTCTAAAAACCATATCATCTTTTCCCTCTATTGAAGTTCAGACTGAGCAATCAATCTCCTCTATTGGTATTCAGTGCAACTTAAGATCAAACAAACAACTGGCAACTATAGCGACTGATCAAAATAAATCAGAAAAAAATACCAATAGTCAAAAAGACGTCAGATCTAAGGTAATGTGTGCACAAAATATGTACGTTGGCTATTGTCTGAGATTTTTGATGGGGTTTTGGAGGAGGAGATCACAAACGCTGTTTCTAGTCAAAATCAAAATTTTTTATAACCATGCCTGTCCCAGTGGGGACTAACCGAAATTTAAAATTAATTCAGGGTAAATCTGATTTCTTTGGAAACCTAACATTATGCCATATAAATATTCAAAGTATTATTAGTAAGCTATGCGTTCTTGAAAATATGTTGAAAGCAGAGAATATTGATATCATGTATATTACAGAGAACTGGCTTCGGTCTGCAGGCGATTTGTAGGTCGAGGGGTACTGTGTCATTTTTTTTTTCTCCAGAGCAGAATCTAGACGTGGAGTTTCCCTTGTATTAGTTAGAAATACGTTAAAAAATATTTTTAAAGCATGCAATAGAATATTAGGTTCATCTGTTGAATTAAATAATGAATTATGTGGAATATACTCCGATGATATCTGTATAGTATGCTGCTATCGTCCCCCTTCTGTTGTTTGATTCTTCAAGTTCTGCTATTTCTGCAGCTTTTAGTAGTAGCAAATCTCTAATATTCTGTGGAAATCTGAATATTGACTATTGTGTCAACAATGAAGTAAAAAGACAGCTTTGCGATTTGTTTGATTCTTTTGGGCTAAAAGTAACTATCACAGATCCGACTACGCTGTATACAAATTGTAACGGATACTTTTACTGGGCAATGCATTTTACTTAGTACGTGATTTCTACAAGAGCTGATATTAGACAAAGGAGGTCTTGAGTGTGAAGTTTTCTGAAATTTTTGTACACATAACTGTTTATTCTTTTTATTTTTAAACTGGTATTTGACACGCCTGGAACACCTGCATTAGTCTGATTGAATTGCTTGCGTGTGTTTGTTTAATTTAACTTTGACTTTTGTATTTACTTATATATTTCTGTGCACGTATACACTGTACTGTTGCTCATTTTTACTTGTTTTCATCTTATTTTATTTTATTTAATTTATCTGACAAGACGAACCTATGTACACTCTGTTGTATTTTGTATATGTACGTATAGCTTTATTGTCTGTAGTTTAGGCTATTATAGTTCCATGGTATGAGTATATGAAAAGATTTCGTTTGTGAAAAGATTCCCGTTCCCACACGGTCAATAATTTTTTTTAGTTGGGCGGTACAGAAACGATCAAAGTTTCATTTTAAGAAGTTTTTTTTAACTAATCTTTCTGCTCAATGATTTGGATTTTACTGCGTAGGGACGGTCCAGGATTTTGAAACCCATGGCAAAAAAAATTGTTCTGAAACAGGTTTTTTTTATTTAACACTATTTCTATTCTTTTGGCTCCCGACCAGCTCGCTTACCAAACTAATTTTTCAGAGATTAATAATAAATAACCGGTCAAGTGCAAGTTGGACTTGCGCAATTAGTGTTCAGTACATTGTGTGTTTTAAAATAAAAATCTTTGTTACGGAGATTTAAAATGAACAATGACTTCAAAAAACACACTTTAAATGAGTTTTCAACAAAGTTTTTTTTCTGATCTTTGCTGAAAACTGATGATCTTGAATTTTTTTTTTATACCAAATTAATTATTAAAGGTAATGCACGCATGATTACATTCGTCCAATTTACACCCTGTGGAGAATATTCCAAACTTTTTTTTAAAATTTGAACAGTACTTTTCGAGATAAGGGGGTGGGGACAGTGACTTTACGCGATTTTTTAAAAATAATACAAAGAAAAGTGTGCGCAAGTATACATTATATATATTTTCGAACTCGTGTTTTTGCTAGCTTTCATTTAACACCCCACTAGATAACCTGGTAATTTTTTTTCACTTCCGATTTCACCCCCAAAACTAAACTTTCAAAATTACACGGCTCTGATGAGGCCATTAGTTCCTATATTAGTAACAAATTTTTAACTTTCTCTGTCAAATAGTTTCGGAGGAAGTCGGATGTGAGAGACAGACAGACGGATAGATAGCTAGACAGACAGACAGACACCGAAGTGACCTTATAAGTGTTCCGTACTTATAAGGTCACAATACACTAAAAATCCAGTATGTTGCCTTAAGATAGTTATATCATTAAGAGGAAATTGTAGGGAAACAAGTATTTCATAATTTATAACATATTAGGGAAGCACATCGATTCAGAGAATAACATTTTTAGTTCATCAATATTTATTAGCGTAACATTGCCGGCAGCTTATTAAGGCGGTTTACCACAGATATTAGGCTTAAGCATTTGTACTGTATATCGACATATATGAATATAATTAATAATAATAATTAACACTCTACCTTCATATATATATATATATATATATATATATATATATATATATATATATATATATATATATACATACATATATATATATATATATATATATATATATATATATATATATATATATATATATATACATATAACATGGTTTAGCTGACGCTCAGGTAACATGATTTTGATAATTTAAGTATTCTAACATGTGCAAAATAACTTACGCCTTGAACGAAGAAAAAGGAGTATGATTTTTGCAGAAGCAGCCATTCTGCTCTCTCTCTCTACTCTCTCTTTATATATATATATATATATATATATATATATATATATATATATATATATATATATATATATATATATATATATATATATATATATATATATATATATATATGTATATCTATATATATATATATATATATATATATATAATAATGTCTTTATTGTAATTTACAGGGTAAAATTACAAAAGGCGAAATTGAAGCCAGGCTTCCTCATTTAACCTATACATATATATAATAATAACTAAATTTGTATATCTGAACTAAAAACTAAGACATAAATATAACTGTGACACAAATGTTATTTGAGACATGGTACAAACACAATAATACTACATTTTGACGCAACGGTGACATAAGAGTCCGGATCAAAAACAGAAAGCAAATCATGTACGGGACGACAATGTTATCAACATGTTGCGTGCCCTATGTTTAAACGCGGTGGGTTTTAACTGTCTTAAGTCTGCAGGCTACTTATTGTAAGACATTGATATCTGATAGCTAAATGATCGTTCGAATAAAGTTGTTCTATGATAAGGAGGAGTGATGGTAAATTTATGCCTCAAATCTAAAGCATGAGCATCATATCTAAATTTAACTTTCTGATACAAATAATTGGGAATTTTTTTTGAAAATTATCTTATTAAATAGAACCAAACTATGTAAATGCCTTCTTTCGCTCATAATTAGCCACCCAATCTCTTTCATTCCAGCACTCAGTCCCCTCTCATACTTTCTTATGCCACCAATCAGACGCACACAACAGTTCTGCATACGCTGTATACGTTTGACATCTCGCTCCACAAGACAGGGTCCATACACAGTATCGCAGAAAGCAAAGTGCGACAGCACCAATGATTCGCACAAGGATTTTTTTCAGAGCGGCATTCAAGAGGTGTCGTTGGTTAAAAATAAGTTTTAAATTTGCAAATGCTTTTCTGATACAGCGGCTAATATGTTCTGAGAATCTCAATTAAAAGTCCAGCAATAATCTCAAGTTCCTGGCAACACTGGAAACCTGTACTGTGTCATTATTTATACTGACATGTATCAGATCCTGATATTAATCCCTACATTGCTCTCGTCCAAATAAAAGTAACTGACTTTTTTTTAGGATTCAATTCAAGACAATGGTTTAGCGAAACTTGCCGAAGATGCTCAAGCTCATTCGAAAGTTTATCATTCGCCTCCAGAATTTGTTCGGGTCGAAATGACATATAAATCCGCGTGTCATCTGCATATAGGTGCGTTGAGACGTTCTTCAGGTTGACAGTAAGTTGAGAAGTGTACAATGTGAAAAGAAGAGGCCCAAGGATTGACCCCTGAGGCACACCACACTTAGCGACTACTTGACTGGATTGTTTACGATTAAGTTTTACACACTGTGTTCTGTTCTCGAGATAGCTCTTAATAAGCCCACAAGCATCTCCCCCAAAATCAAGAAAACCGAGAATGGCCAAAAGCAAAGTATGATTTATTCGATCAAAAGCTTTCGAGTAGTCCAAGAGCACCAAGGCAGTGAGCTCACCACTGTCCGCCGCCGATAGAATATCATCTGTAACTTTGAGAAGTGCTGTGATCCTTGCGAAAACCAGATTGGAAATTTGGTAGGAGCCCCTACCGCTCAATATGCTCCCGCATTTGCCGCTCCATCACTCTCTCAATGACCTTCGACGGCGTTGGCAATATGCTTATGGGCCTAAGATCCTTCAGATCCTTAGGGGAGGTCACCTTCGGAAACGGAATTATAAAGGAACTTTTCCAAATGTCAGGGAAACAGTTAGTTTCTATACATGAGTTAACTAAATGCACAATAAAAGGAATTATGCGTGGACAACAGTTCAACAACATAGTTATACCAATTCCCACCGCCCTAGAGCCAATATAAAAAAGTGCCTGCTCAATCTCACCAGTTGTTGCCATTCTAAAGTGAAATGTACTTGTGGCCTGTTTTTTATTTTGTAAATAAAAGTTTAAGGTTTCTGGATCAGGAGCCGAAGAGCCAGCAGCAGTAACAAAAAATGTGTTAATATCTTCTACATTCCCCAAATGTTCAGGAACACAACTAGATACTTTAGAAGAAATATCCAAATCCCTCAACAATTTCCAATTATTTTTTGGATTACTAGACCGAAAATTACTTTCTAAATACAACTTCTTTCATTTTCCGTTGCTAGTGTAACATAATTCCTAAGTCGTCTATAACTTTCCCAATTCTCCAGTGATTTATTTTTCTTATATTTTGTTAAGGCTTTGTTACGAAGACGCATGGCATGCCTTAAGTCCTGATTTAGCCACGGGGCTTTCTTCTTAGTGATACGTGCACTTCTCAAAGGAGCATGAACATTGGATAAGTTAAGTAGATATGCATTAAATGTGCATAGTTTTTCGTTTATATTTTGTATATAGAATATATTATCAAAAGGTATCTCCAAAAGATCGTTGTAGAATTTTCCTCCATCGAAATTTTTAAAGTCTCTATATGCTACCAAAAATGGTTCAGACTTTGTCACCCGCAGTCTCAGCTCGCATCTAACAAGGAAATGATCAGATACGTCTGAGCATGTGTCAACATTACTGTTCAAAACAACGTCACTATTAGAACATATTATAAGGTCAATAAGTGATGCGTTAGTAAGTCCACGCCTGGTAGGTTCATCGATAACCTGCTTCAAACCGTATGCATGCAGTAATGCAAGAAACTGCCGAGTGTATACACAGTCAAGATTAAGCAAATTAATATTGAAATCGCCAAGGCAAATCAAATTCTTGCACTGCATCAAAAATTTAGACATATTATGTTCGAATTCATCAAAGAAATCATTAATTCCCGTAAAGCCAGGATGTCTATACACAACGCCTAAAACACTTTTTATAGCATTAATTTTAAATTCTATCCAGATTTGCTCAAAAGTATCAGATTTTAAATTACTCAAAATATTAAATTCAATAGAATTACGTACATATAAAAGAACTCCTCCCCCACGTCCCCGCACACGATCCATTCTTACCAATTCATAGCCATCAATAGACGCCATTACATCATCAATATCACGTCTTAACCAAGTCTCAGACACAGCTAAAATATCAAATCTGTCGGACAAAATGCAATCCCTAATCCTATTTATTTTGGCAACAATAGACCTAATATTTATATGTCCTATTTTTAAATTGTTATTTTTGTTTACATAAAGGGCCATTGAGCTACAATGTTTGTAAATATTAAATCTTAAAAGTATATGTATATGAATAGAACTATTTACAGATCCCTTTTTATACTCCCGACTTGTGCGGAAGTAATAATTCTAAGCACAGGCTCGCCATCGTTTCTTCTGACCAAAACTTTTTCGTCCTTGCACCAAACGTATTTGAAACCACAAGATTTCAGTTCCTTTGCCTTAAGAAAGAGAGAGCGAGTGAACTTAGACAGGTCAGGATTTATATATATGTTTCGCTTTGAAGCAGCAGTAATACGGCACAGTTCAGTATCAAGGGCAGTTATTTTACGCTGTTGTAAAATTCTGTTTCTTATATTTTTGTCATTAAAGTGAATCAAGACAGGCTTCAAGGATTTTTTACTAGGCAAAACTTTTACGCTGAATTCGCCTTCCGAGATGTTTATATTTAAAGCGTCTAATGTTCATCGCCGTTAATCTCGACAATGACCACATTTTTGTTCTTCTCGCTATTTATCACGTTACTCGAACCCTTGACATGAACTATTTCATTTTCAAGCTCAGTCACCCTATTCTTAAGTAGTTCATGCTCCCTTCTCAAAGTTTTATTTTCGTTAGAAAGCGTTTGCATGGTTTCCTGCATTTGTTCTATCAAGGAACCATTAAAAGTAACTGATTTCTTCAATTCATTAAACATTTTTTCTATTGCTTTCATTATATCTAGATTAGTTGGATTGGAGATATGAAAAAGACTCTCCAACAGACGTGAACTGTCCTCCACCATCGCTACAGGAGAGTTCCTTACGCCTATACTGCTTCTCCTGCCAATACTCGCAATGTTTCTGGGCTCCCTTCTTACTTCATCATGCATCAGGCACTCTGAACAGGCCCATTTTTGCGACGTTTTACAGAGTTCATATGCAGAAAATTCCTCATTGCTCAACCCAGAACAATCCTTGTGAAACCACTCGCCACAGTTACCAGCACATTGAATCCTATGATGTAGTTTAGTAATATTATACCTACATATAGGACAGACCAATAGTTTCCTTCGTCTATTCACCATACTTAAGTCCAAGTCCGATCCTGTAGACTAGATCAAACAACAAGATACACTGCGATCACACAACAGAAAAAAAAAACTTAAAGGCCGGTATATACACTACAGATTATCAATTAACCAAAAGTTAAAGTCAAGCGGATCAATCAAGGCGTGCCGACGATCACGGCGAAGGACTAGGATCATTCCACTCTACAATTACGCACTAGCACCAGTTTTACTTCACTAATACATTTTTGACAATTTTTTCAGAAAAATACTGGATAAAAAAGCCATAAACACAGAGATCACAACCGCACGTGTATCTATATCGAACAAACGTCGATGTCATCATATATATATATATATATATATATATATATATATATATATATATATATATATATATATATATGAATGTCTCGGTTGCACGTAGATTAAATTTGGTAGATTAAGCTTAAACGTAAAGAACCTGGATGTGGTTTATTATCTGTGAAATTTCACGTTATAAAAGAGTAATTAATAATAAAATACATTATAATTATTATGGTACACGCGCTGCATGTAAATCTTTAAATTGCTACAAGAGTAGCGTGTGCGCTGAATTAGGGATTCACGTTAATCTAAATAATTGCAGGTTGTACTAGGTTAAAAACATTTCTGAGTAGTTCATACCAAAGGGATAAGGTCTCCATATAAAACGTTTCTTTTATGAGGTGTGAGTGTGTGATACACATTTAATATCATAGTAATTGGTACAACGTATATTCCTAGTATCTAATGCCCTGTAAGGAGACGAAGAATCAGGTTTTTGGCTAGTGAGATATGCGGACGAAACCACTTTACTAGCAACATCAGTAATTACCTACAAAATTATTAAAGTGATCTCACGGAATGAAGAATATCGCCTGAAACTAAACTTAAAAAGGAAAAGAGATATAACACCATAAAATAATGGATCTAAGTAAACAACCATCAGGTAGAAAGAGTTGATATATAAAAGTAATTCACCACAGTTACATGCAAAATCAATGACTGTTCTAAAGAAAAGAAGATCAGGATAGCAAAGACAAGATCAACTTTGCTGAGGATAAAACGAATATCACTCTAAAACTGAAGGTTAGTGATATATTATGCTATCGCAGGGACGTTGAAAAAATTGTACATTTAGGAAGTGGAGACCTTTGAGTTATGTTTGTACTTTAGATTACTGTAAATCAAATGAGTTAAAAAAGTAGCAAATTCAGAAATTATGAGAAAAATGAAGGAAAAGAAGAAACTATAATTGCAGTGAAGAAACGAAAACTGCAATATTTGAGACACGTTATGATATTAGAAAAGTACTACGTACTACAACTAATTAAACAGGAGAAAATTCATAGACGAAAATATATAAGAAGAAAATGAGATTTATGTCTTTGGAACTTAGTCATTTAACTTCATAACACATGAACTCTTTAAATCGACAGTCTGGAGAACTTGTGTAGTCTTGATTATAATAGCTTTTGGAATGAAGAAGAACAATGTTTAGTGTCTATAATGAAGTAACAGCGCCTACAAAGTAAGTGAATGATCTTTATGTTTTGGGAATAATATCGTTTTACCTGTGTTTTAAATTTTAGAAATAGTAAAAAGTGACGAGTCGCTTATTTAAGTAAATGCGTGAATAGTTTAACATACTGACTTAATTTTGATCACAAGACTGATGACTGATATAACATTATCTTGTAACTAGCACCAACTATCTGGATTTTTCTACTCTTCAAAAATTTGAATACTTACAAATAATACTCTTGATTAACAGGTTAATCAAACTAAATAGGTTTATGCTGAATAATACCTTTGCTTTCGTTGAAAATAAACAGTACTCTTTTGATTTTTGTTTGAAATTTTGGTGTTTTTTTTGGAAAACATTTCGCCGTCTAGTGACCAATAACAATTAATATTAAGTTTAAAAATTTTGGATCTTCATTTTAAGGTACTGGATCAAATTTTGCGTAAAGTTTTGTTTCCTCCAGATTTTTTTTTAAATCCTTGGTATTATTTCCTTACTGATGTTTAACAGTTTTTCTATTATTAGGGTTATCTGCCACCAATTCACGAACTCTAAATTATTTCTGGTGTTCGAATTAATGTTATAAGCCATCCAGATTATTCATTTCCATTCATTTACAGAATATGCGTTCTTCAGGGGCTAGGGGAATCCCAGGATTCTCCTAGTACGGGCATTGACGATCCCGAGGTACCTGAGTCATGTTGTGCTGTCTTGTGTTGCCCAGATTATGTGTAACAAAAACGCAATCTTAAGATGTTTACCGTGCCGAGAAGATGAATGGCTCAGCGTTTATGAGTCGCAACCGGTTCCCCCGGATACCGGGCGTACTCCGGGAGTAAGTAGCCTTGCTGTGGCATCCAGGCTCTGCTGCAGTCGACCTTTCTTTCCTAGAATACTCGTGGGGACACTATGTCAAATAATAATAATTATAATAGTGATAATGGCAGGGCGTTGAGGAGACGGATCCCTGTCGTACAAACAGCTACAGCACCACCACAACAACTACAACAACAAACGATCCTACCAACCGCCTCAGCCGAAATTACTCCCGATAGTTTTACCAGATCCGACATTGTAGGTGATGGAAGTTGCCTTTTCCGTGCAGTTAGCTTACACTTATATGGCCACCAAAACCATCATGAAAGCCTCCGAGAGGTTGCTCTCGGACGACAAAACTGGTCGGAACTATATGAGGAAAAATGGCACCTATGGAACGAGCCTAGAGATACTTGTCCTCTCGGAAACACAGAATAGCAACTTTCATATCTTCTCAAAACAATGAAAAACAAGAGATACAAAAATAACTTTAAAAAAACTTAACAGACCAACAATAATAAGCACAAGAAAAGGCACCGAAACTATTTACCTTCTACTAACAGGCAACCCAATGTCGGGACACTTTGAGCTTCTGACACCACAAAACACTAAAAACATCCCAAACAACAGTAGACCAATAAAAGAAGCATCGGGCGAGTGACGTAACGGTCGAGCGATGAAGACTGGGCAACTGAAAATGGACCTGCCAAAAGTGTTGTGCCGGCGAGTAAGCCGACACCCACCAAGGCGGGAAAATCAAAGCAACGCATGAGTTACACTACAGGAATCAACGAACACACCATGCGTCCTGACCAAGAAACCACTGAGCCGCCTGGACCCACCACCATCAATCCCAGGCGCAACCAACGAAGTACTTAATCAAAAATCCCGCAAGATAAAGAAATCCCAACATCACAAAACCAAAATTCAAACGGCAAATAAGAATAGAAAACAAAGTCAACAACATCAGGAGAGATCTAGGACACCTTACCCAGTTTATGAACGGGAACGTGTCCAAACGGGTCATAGAGAGTATAGACAAGAACAAATCCAGGTGTCCCAACAGAACACTGCCAGAAATCCTGGATACTTTGAAACAAAACTTATCCGTATATGCTGCAAGACTTCGTAGATACAAAGAACCAAACGAGAGGAAAGACACCAACAACCTCTTCCGAAGAAGCGAAAAACAGTTCTACCGGAAAACTATACACAACAAACAGACAGCAGTGGCCGAACCACCAAACAAACAAGAACTCACAGATTATTGGAAAAGTATCTGGTCAGAACCCAAACTACCCAATAATAACACCCCCTGGATCAAAGCCAAAGAAGGCAAAGATAAACATGTGACAGAACAGGAAAATACCACATTAACTACTGTGGGATCAAAGAGCATGATGAGGCGCCTGGATGCAGGAAGTTCCGGAGGTGGAATGCCCCCCCGTTCGGATCTCCGGGTGGAGGCTAGTTTGGGGGCGTCGATACACAGACATCAGAATTTTAAGATAGATTTTTGCAACATACGAGGTTTAAACTCGAACATAAATTCAGTGCATCAACACCTACAATCAAATAAACCTCATGTACTGGCTCTATGTGAAACCAAGGTCAGTCCATCGACCAGCACGGTCAACTATCTTTATCCTGGGTACGACTACTATTCCCGATTTAGGCGTAACTTTGGAATCTGTCTTTTTGTCAGAAGCTACCTCTCTTGTCAATAAGAAGAAGCTCTGGAGCCCCCAAACTTTGATGTTATGTGGTTAAAAATAACGACTCAACAAACCACAAGGTTCATCTGTATCCTGTATCGACCACCAAGTGATACCAATTTTCGAACACTTTTGGCTTCTCTTGCAGACACCATTGATCATTTACAGATTAACTATCCAAGTGCCGAAATTGCCGTCCTGGGCGACTTTAATGTCCATAATATCAACTGGCTTAAATATTCAAATACTACAGACGAACAAGGTCGTGAAGCTGAATCATTCTCAATCAGTTGTGGCTTAACTCAGCTGATCGAAACGGGGAGTTCGCCAGTCTTCTTGATCTGTTTTTAACCACCAATCCGGAGATTTACACGGTCACCGTAAATCCGCCGTTAGGTTCTTCCGACCATAAACTGCTTTCGACTTCGAGTATCCTGCCAATCGGTGACGGAGAGGCGCCTAGGCCGCTCAAGATTTGGCACTACAAATCTGCTAAATGAGAAGATCTCATGGAATACTTTCGAACTTTCCCTTGGATAGACATTTGTTTTCGATCCGATAACGCATCTGACTGCGCCAGGGAGGTCTCCGATGTTATTTTGGCTGCTATGGAAGCTTACATCCCTTTTTCGAAGAAATGCTCCTCCAACAGCAAGCCTTGGTTTGACCGAAAATGCAAAGAAGCTGTTGCTTCTAAACATATTGCCTACCGACAATGACGTGAAAATCCTAACACCGTAAATCGTAACACATTTGCTCGTGCCCGGAACAGATGCAAGGGAATTATCGACGAAACCAAGGAGGCACACAATCAACGAATTAGAAACAAACTTCTCGCTTGTCCCAACAATTCCAGGTCCTTTTGGGCAGTCGCTAAGACAGTTAGTCAAAATTTTACCAAATCCACCATACCACCACTCACACGGCCAGATAATTCCATTGCAACCACACTTGTTGAGAGAGCGAACTTGTTGGCTGAACTCTTTGCTTCACATTCTACTGTCGATTTCCAAGGAAAAATACCACCTACTGTTCTCATTATGCAGTCAAGGATGCCCGATGTTGTCTTCAGACAGCGCATCATAAAGCGTATTTTAATGAAGCTAGACACCAAGAAGGCTTCTGGCGCTGACGGAATACCTGCCATACTCCTCAAAAACTGTGCGAGAGAACTAACACCAGTTTCCTGTAGACTTTTTAACCTATCCTACAGAAAGGGAATATTTCCATCCTGCTGGAAATATGCCACGGTTCAGCTGATACCTAAAAAAGGCAAGAAGACCTTGCCAAATAACTACCGACCAGTCGCACTGCTTTCAATAATTTCGAAAGTCACGGAAAAGGTTATCAATGAGCATCTTCTAAAATATCTTGAAAGATTCAATATTATTAGCGATCACCAATATGGTTTTCGTAAACATAGATCAACAGGAGATCTTCTGACTTATGTAACACATGTTTGGAACAACGCAATTGAACACTTTGGAGAATCTCGAGCGGTTACTCTTAACATATCCAAGGCATTCGACCGTGTTTGGCAAGATGGACTGTTTGTGGCTCTCATGTTTCCTTAGAGAGCGTTCTTTACGAGTGGCGGTCGACGGATTTCTTTCTAACACCTTCACTATCAACGCCGGTGTGCCCCAGGGCTCCATACTGTCTCCTACTCTCTTTCTCATTTACATTAACGATCTGCTGGAAAAGACCGGGAATCCAATCTACAGCTTTGCAGATGACAGTACGCTTGTCTCTTCATTCACCTTGAACGCTCGGACATCGGCTGCTCAGGCGAATATCCGCAGACAGCAGGAGGTCGTTCAACTTAACAAAGACCTGGAAGAAATTCTATCTTGTGGTGACAGTAACCAAGTGGAATTTAACACTACAAAAATCCAGGCGGCAGTTTTTTCTAAAAAAGTTAACGCTGCTGAACACGACGTAGTTATGTCGGAGTACTCCATTCCCCTAGCATCGTCGCTCAATTTGTTGGGCTTTAATTTGGGAGCCAATATGTTCTGGCATGAACATGTTGCAGGCATAGCAAGGAGAGCTTCTCAAAAGTTGGGCATATTATTTCGAACCAAAAAGCTTTACACCCCACAACAACTGTTAATTCTTTACAAAGCTCAAATTCGACCAACTATGGAAGACTGTTCCCACGTTTGGGGCTCCGCTCCCAAACATACACTGCATTTGTTGAATTCTGTTCAGAGAAGAGCGGTCCCTCTGATTGGTTGGCGGTGCATGTGCATACACGTCGCGCTGGTGCTTCGCATCCGGATAAGGATCAGCTTGTTACTTCGCGTACAACGCTTTTCAAGCAGTCTTTTATATGGAGAACGTCATCCCTTTGGAATGATTTGCCCAGCGCTGTGTTTCCCACCGAGTACAATTTACAGCGATTCAAGAACAACGTGAATCGCTTTTTTTCCGCACACATGCCGCTCCTGGAGCGCTTTAGGGACTTCCCTGCAGCACGTGTGCTAGACCCAATAAAAAAAAAGCAAAAATTGGCACGTATTTGTCGCTGTTTGGCATAAAATTTCTTTACAGTTGCTTATTAATTGTTAACGTATTTCTTATGAGAAGACAGAGAGAGCATTATGTTAGCGACGCGAAATAATTTGGTTTTCACAGTATAATAAATGTGGCAACGTAGTTTCTCGCTTGCTTCTCGTCTCACGCAATTACGGGTTATTTATAATAACTTTGATATTTTTACATGATATACAATAAAAATTATATACTTTGAATTATTTATTAAAAATATATCAATTATTAAGTATTTATAACTAAACAAATGCCCGTACGTGGCACGCATTTATTCCAGTGACTTTTAAAAGAAGGTCCGATCAGTACGATGAATATATTAGTCCGGGAGCTCACGACCAAAATGCGACCTCATCGAAGAGTGACAGATAATAGTATCACATTGTTAATTATGCCCCCCTTCGTCCCTCCAGGTAGTTTGAAGCCTCAAGTCTGGTTCCTGTTCCTGAAAATACGTTTTAAAGCCATAAGAAAAAGTTGATGGACGAACCCATCACGGAGTAGCAGATATTCTGGGTATATCTTCATTTCTGTGACCGAAAAATGAATATCTGCCATAGATATTGGGTCATTTCAAAAGTTATAACGGTCTAAAGTTGCAGAAAAATGGACCCACCTGAACCCATAGAGGAGCGAATGAAATTTGTTTTAATATGTTCGTTGAGGTTTGTAAATACTAAAAATTACAAGATCTGCCATGGAGTCTGGTTCTTAATTAAAATAAATTAAATTTTTTCTGCAATAACATAAGTATTTTTGAAACGCGCACGCCAGTCCTAGAACGCACGCGTTTGTCCTGTAATATGTTTTTCTCTCAAATACTATACACACGCGCCAGTGTCTCGAGAGATGCTCAAATCAGCATTGAAACAGTTACAGTTACAGATTAATATATTTAATTAATTTGCAGTGCAATTTCGCTATATGTTTTTTTTTATATCTAACCTTTAAATTTTGTTTATATTTATTATTTAAAAGTTATATTCAAAAGCCCCAAAATCTCTTTTAATATTTAACTACGAAAATTTATTTTTTTTTGTAGCTATATTGGATAATACATTTGATTTTTAACACGACAGACAATAAGAGTGTTCCAAAAAACCTCAAGAATTAAAATTTGAAATATTTAAAACGTACAATAATTTTTTTGCCGCATTCGGTTACTGCCAATACAATATTGACTGAATATTCCATCAGCCACCCCGGGTTTCACTGTATTCAGTTTAAATTTTTGAGCATTGCGGCTTCACTCTAGTGTATTTTATGTTTTTTTTGCGTCGCAAAATCCTATCTACAATTAGTTTAAAAAAAAAAATGACCTATTAATTGTTATTAACAATTTTTTAAGTAATTATCTAAAAAACGGAATTTGATATACTTTATTTTTATACCAGCGAAATCTAAATTTATTAAGCGCTCTATCCAATTTTTTTTTGGCGTATATCGACCCACTGAATATGAATTCAAATCTATTTTTGTTAAAACTTTTTATTGTCATAAACAATATATTACAAACAATTATGATAATAAAGAGAAATTTCATAGAATTTATCTCCATGCACCAAAATCTAAGCTTTTTACGAGCTCTATCCAAGTTTTTTAGATGAATTTTGACCTGCTGCCTGAATTTCTAAGCCATTTTTCCAATTTATTAACATGAAGAGCTAATCAGTTTATTTATATGCAATTAAATAAAAATATTTGTGTTAAATTCCCGACGAAAAATTAATATAAAATTGTCAGTAATAATTAAATAATTGATTTTTTGAAGAAATGAATAGAAAATTTAAATTTAGCGAGTTAAATAATATTATATTAAATACCATAGAAAAAAAAAATTTATTTGTAACAAAAATTAATAAATTTTTAGCTAAAATGGATTAGAAGTTTGATTTTAACGTGTCAATAAACACATAAACTCATGCATCACAGCTAGGTGATAATGCGAATAGGAAAATCAATTTGTTTATAACTTAAGTTTTGTATTAAAAATATAAAAATTTTGCTGATAAATGCAGGGACTGGACTTCATAGCACATATTCGGGATTTTACACACATAAAAATGCCACTCTGCGATGGGTTCACCTACCCTCAATTTTTTGCAATTTCCCTCCTGCATAACCACGGCAGGAACCGGAATTTGGATCTATAAGTTGTATTTTTTAGTTCAATTTGTCACATTTAATAATAATAAATAATAATAATAAATTTACCTGCCGCTCTTCGATAAGTCCAAAATCTTCGTTATGAGCTCCCGGACTACATATGATTCAAAATTTGAAAGAACGCCCACGTCTGCGCCCGCAGTTTTATTCAAGCTACGTGGCCACAGCGAAAATTCACCTTATAAAATTAAATAAGAACTAATATTTATCTAATATTTTTGCAACAACTAGGTGGTAAATTGCCTACATATTTTAACAAACGATAGCAAAGTAATTTTTTTATGTATATATAATTTTTTGTGATTTTTTACTTTTTAAAGAACATACGATAATAAAAAATTGTAAAAAACGCAACCATCGAAGAAACAGTATGGATTCCTATCTTATACGTGTTAAACATCTGAAACTTTTACAACTAATTATGGCAAAACGGCATGGTAAACCGTCTTTATATTGAAGCAGTGAATGAATGATGCTAAAATCTATTATTTATCAAAATTTCAAGCAAAGCTACTTTTAACAGTAACTCGTAAGAAATACCTTAAAATTTGTTCGATTAATTTTTTTCACTGCACATTGTATCTCAGTTATATATCAACATTTCCTGTTGAAATTTAAAATAAAAATCGGGACATACCACATCTTTGAAATAATATATTAACCCCATTAATTCATGATAGACGTCATCAGTTCGAAGAAATAAATGTCGCATTGTGCGACTATATTTACGCCTGTTTTTTAAAATGAAAATCAGGAAAGAATACATCTTTGAAACAACATATTAACCTTTTTTAACAACCCCAATAGTTTATGATGTTTTCTTGCAAGAATCATATTAAACTGTGAAAACTGTTGTTAAATGTGACCACCTAACCTGAACTAAAGTGTTTTCCCAATGAATAATGTGGTGTTACAATAAACTACATTTGACATCCTACGTCTTTGTATCAATCCTGCTGTTCTTATGTTAAAAAAAGTACTTTGTTTTTAGAACACCAATATGTGTCAAACAACCCTTCTTTAATAAAACTAAAATACCCATTGTGATTAGCGATTGAGCTAGTTTATTCAAACGGCCATTCTGTATTACAGTGTTAAAAAATAATACTTCATATCGTTGTACACCGCATCATAGGGAAAATCTAATAAAGATTAAGTAATATTTCTAAGAGAAACGTAGTCATTATTAGTGGATGTGTAAAACTCCACTATTAGATAGAAAATTTTGGTGTTAATGATTATTTTGTTAGTCGATAATTTCTTTTAAAATACTGAACTTCTAAAGTAGTCTGTATAAATTGAAGATACCTTTACATAATTTACTGACTACATGATTCAAGAGAAATGGCTTTTACAATTACTTTAATCTTGTTCACCCCGGATTTCCGGGTAACTGTAAAACGAGCAACGTAAACGTTATTTATTTTCAACAAAGACGTGAAAACGCTGTTAATACAAATATAAAACAGAAAAACCCAATATATAAAAGCCAGTTTTTAAAGTAACTATGACTTATATTTTCATTTTTTTTTATTATAAATTATCCCATATAATAGTAAATATCGATAAAGATTTCAGATAATCTTTAAATAAACTTTTACGGTAGATATTATATTACAGAAGCTTTTCAATGCCTCGTTAAAATAAATTAGGTTACTACATTGCCATGAATCAAACATGTTGATGTTATGACATATTCTCTCCCAAGTTAGTACCCGGCAAATTGAATGACGATAACAGAGCAATAAATATATCGGGACCTGCCACGTTAACTTTTTTAATGAAACTGCCGCCTGAGCTTTTGAAGCATTGATTACTGTCATCCCAAGAAAGAGTGTGTCCAAGGTCCTTGTTAAGTATCGTGTTTGTCTGCAGATAATTGCGCTTCCGATCGGCAAAATGATAGTTTGGATTTCTGGTCCTTTCCAGCAGAGAACTAATCAAACAGAGTAGGTTACAGCATGGAACCTTTGGGCACTCGGCGAAGATATTAATAAGAAACCTATCAACTGTCACTAGTATAGAATGCACTCTGAGGAAACACGAGAGTCATAATAAAACATTTCAGACATATTGTCTGAGCATAACTTAGACATGAATCCGTCATACAGAATTACGGTAGATATTTTGGATATATATATATATATATATATATATATATATATATATATATATATATGTATGTACATATGTATATATTATACATATGTATATATTTAGGGTGGTCATAAGGTATAGGGGGGAAAAATATTTTCATGTAACTACGGTAGAATACCTTGTATATATATATATATATATATATATATATATATATATATATATATATATATATATATATATTATACATTATACATATGTATATATTTAGGGTGGTCATAAGGTATAGGGGGAAAAATATTTTCATGGTAATGCCGGCGGGTATTCGAACCCTCAAATTTGACCTATTTAGAAAACGAAAGTGAAAAATGGCAACAAAGATACCTCACTTAAATACACAGAGCAAAATAAAAAAATATAAGCTTTCAAGTCACAGACATTTGTTTATTTATAATTAATATTTATCTTCAACGCCCCCAAACCCACTTTGGCCCCCAACCAAGATCAACAATTGTTAAAATCTTCTGTGAAATACAGACAAAATGATAAGGAACTTGTAGACAAGGCACTCTTTAAAATGATAAATCATCTGTGACATCTCAATTCGGAGCTAGTCGCATTTTCATTTTTTAATGAAACTTTACAAAAAAAAGGTCAAAACAACCTTGGCTGCAAAATCTCTTACATTAATTTCCGTTGTAGAAAAAAGTTACAGTGATAGGGATGTAAAAGCAAGGGAAGCGGATAATTTATTGGACAAAAAAATTGGTTATTTTGTTTCTCATCAAAGTCTACTAAGTCAAAGTTCTCAGAGTCTTCCCTCTGAGCTTTCTCTTTACAAGGGACCAAACGTTTTCGATAAGGTTGGCGTCCAGCGATTGTGACGGCCACTCTAGTATCTTAACATGGACCCAAGCGAGCCGCTTCGCGACTTTTTGCGCACCAAAGGTTTCTTCAATTTGTTTTGGAATTTGACATCATGAGCAAAAAGATGTTATCGAATGGTCTCATGGGACACATTCAAGCAGATTTTCTTAATTTTGCTGCTCCTTGATACAGCGTCCGGGTCGTCGGGTCCCGTGAAAACCAAAATACGATTCGTTTTTTCGACTTTTGGAGTAACTTTGCCTACCGAGCCACGTTTTGGCAAGCCGTCGACATTTTTCGTCTCGTTAAAACGATTTTACTCACTTCTTCATAAACGATTCCGACTTTTTAATACATTTAGCGGCTGCGGAATATGTCATTTTAATCCCCTTTTTATGGAAACATTTTGGATTTTATGTGATTTCGACAAAAGTTCGGAATCGACTAATGCTTTTACTAAAATGCGTCATAGACAAATTTCCCTCTACCGATTTTTTGTTGAATTGCTAGAATCGCATCTACCAGAAATGTATTATCGCGGACACGTTCTTACATGATAGATTGTATATATATATATATATATATATATATATATATATATATATATATATATATATATATATATATATATATATATATATATATATATGTACACATATATATATATATATATATATATATATATATATATATATATATATATATATATGTACACATATATATATATATATATATATATATATATATATATATATATATATATATATATATATATATATATTTACTCGTATATCCAAAGTATTCTACCGATGATTCTAGTGTTTCCTCAGAGTCCATTCTATACTAGTGACAGTTGGTAGGTTTCTTATTAATATCTTCGCCGAGTGCCCAAGGGTTCCATGCTGTAACCTACTCTGTTTCGCCTTTAGATTAATTCTCTGCTGGAAAGGACCAGAAATCCAATCCATCCATCATTTTGCCGATCGGAAGCGCAATTATCTGCAGACAAACACGATACTTGACAAAGACCTTGGACACACTCTTTCTTGGGATGACATAAGCAATGCTTCAAAAGCTCAGGCTGCAGTTTTATTTAAAAAATTAACGTGGCAGGTCCCGATATATTTAGGTAGAGACACTCTATTGCTCAGTTATCGTGATTCATCAACATGTTTGATTCATGGCAATGCAGTAACCTAATTTATTTTAACGGGGCATTGAAAACCTTCTGTAATATAATATCTACCGTAAGAGTTTATTTAATGATTATCTGAAATCTTTATCGTTATTTACTATTATATGGGAAATTTCTAATAAAAAAAAATGATAATATAAGTCATAGTTACTTTAAAAACTGGTTTTTATATATTGGGTTTTTCTGTTTTATATTTGTATTAACAGCTTTTTCACGTCTTTGTCGAAACTAAATAACGTTTACATTGCTCGTTTTACAGTTACCCGGAAATCCGGGGTGAACAAGATTAAAGTAATTGTAAAAGCCATTTCTCTTGAATTATGTAGTCAGTAAATTATGTAAAGGTAACTTCAATTTATACAGACTTGTTTCAAAGAAAAAATGTGTAAATAGAGATTTATTTAAAACAGAAGAAAAAAGTTTAATGCTTATAGCTCTTTGTTCAATAAGATATCAATGAGTATCAACAAGAACCAAAATTAGTCAGGAAATCTTTATTCTGTAACTAAAACTAATTTTTAATAATGTAGCTATTAAAATTATGAGTTAAAAACAGATACATTTTCCGAAAAGATAAAGGGTGCTTTTTAATAGAGAATGCTACTGAATCAATTTGAGAATGCTACAGAGTCAATTTGAGAATGAAGATTAGAGTCTGTGTATAACAAAACGGTGGAATAAATATAAATTGATGATTTTTTAAGAAGAATTTTTAAAATACTTAGTTTTTAATAATTTGACATATGTAGTGAAAGAACTTTATTTATTATGTATTCTAATCAAGTAAAAAGAAGGCTCGAAATTAAGGAGCACTCTTTACCTTTTCAGAATAAGTCTCTGTTTATAACCAGTAATTTTAATAATATATTATTAGAAATTATTTCTAGTTTCAGAACAAAGATTTCCTGACTGTTTTTGGTTGTTGCTGATGACAATTGATATCTTATTGAACAAAAGTTTATAAGCATAACACTTTATTTCTATTTTTAAATAAATCTCTATTTACACATTTCTTTTTTTGCAGTCTGTATAAATTGAAGTTATATAATTTATTTACTACATATTTTAGAAGAAATAGCTTTTACAATTACTTTACTCTTGTTCAACCCTGTTTTTTTCGGGCAGTTGTAAAACGAGCAATGTAAATGCTATCTATTTTCGACAAAATCTTTAATTATTTTCAGACGTTAATAGCGCGGTTAATACAAAAACAAAACAGAAAGACTTAATATGTAAAAACCAATTTTCAAACTAACTACGACTTATACACAGACTCTAATCTCCATTCTCAAATTGATTCTGTAGTATTCTCTATTAAAAGGTACCACTTATCTTTTCGGAAAATGTTTCTGTTTGTAACCCGTAATTTTAATAGTTACAATATTAGAAATTAGTTCTAGTTTCAGAACAAAAATTTTCTGACTGTTTTTGGTTGAAAACCATTGATATCTTATTAACAAAGGGTTATTTATAAGCATTACACTGTATTCTTGTATTTCTGTTTTTAAATAAACCTCTATTTACACATTTTTTTCTTTGCATCGACTGTGTATAAATTGAAGTTATATAATTTGTTTACTACATATTTCAGAAGAAATGGCTTTTACAATTACTTTACTCTCGTCCACCTCTGTTTTCCGGGTAATTGTAAAACGAGCAATGTAAATGCTATCTATTTTCGACAGGATCTCTAATTATTTTCAGACTTTAATAGCGCGGTTAATACCAAAAGAAAACGGAAAGAATTAATATATGAAAACCCATTTTCAAACTAATTGCGACTTCTACACAGACTCTAATCTCTATTCTCACATTGATTCTGTAGCATTCTCTATTAAAAAGCACCCTTCATCTTTTCGGAAAAAGTCTCTGTTTGTAACTCATAATTTTAATAGTTACATTATTAGAAATTAGTTCTAGTTTCAGAACAAAGATTTTCTGACTGTTTTTGGTTGAAGACCATTGATATCTTATTGTACAAAGGGTTATTTATAAGCATTACACTTTATTTCTGTTTTTAAATAAACCTCTATTTACACATTTTTTTCTTTGCATCGAGTGTGTATAAATTGAAGTTATATAATTTGTTTACTACATATTTCAGAAGAAATGGCTTTTACAATTACTTTACTCTCGTCCACCTCTGTTTTCCGGGTAATTGTAAAACGAGCAATGTAAATGCTATCTAATTTTGACAGGATCTCTAATTATTTTCAGACGTTAATAGCGCGGTTAATACCAAAAGAAAACCGAAATAATTAATATATGAAAACCAATTTTCAAACTAACTGCGACTTGTTCATTAAAAATCATCCCACCTGAGTCTAACCTTTTTCACCCAGTTTTACATCTCCACCAAAGCGAAAGTCCCATATGATAGTAAATAACAACAAAAATTCTTTTAACGTTAGCTAAACTTTTAGGGTAGATATCATATCACAAAAGCTTTTCAGTACCTTATTAAAATTAATTAGGAATTTCTACTTTACTATGCATCAAACATGTTCATGCTAGGATATATTTCCTCCCAAGTTAATTCCAGGCAGGTTGAGTGACGATACTAGAGCAATCGGATGTCTTTACATAAATATGTCGGAATCTTCAACGTTAACTTGTTTTGCAAAACTGCCGCCTGGGCTTTTGAAGCATTAAATTCTATTTGGTTACTACCATCCCAAGTTAGAGTTTGTTCAAGGTCCTTGTTAAGTAGCTTTGTTGTCTGCAGATAATTGCATGGGAAGGTAATGTCCGAGAGTTTACAGTAAATGAAGAAACAAGAAGACTTCGGCAAAACAATAGTTTGGATTTCTAGTCCTTACCAGCAGAGAGTTAATATGAAGGAGAATAGGTTATAGCATGGAGCCTTAAGGCACTCGGCAAGGATATTAGGAAGAAACCTATCAACTGCTCGTAATTCGTAAAGAATGCACTCTGAGGAAACAGTGAGAGTCATAAATAAAACCTTTCGCGCATGCCATCATAAGGTAGCTTAACCAACAATCCATCATGATAAATACAGTAGAATGCTTTGGATATATCAATTGCAACCGATACATCTATCTATATATGTATATATATATATATATATATATATATATATATATATATATATATATATATATATATATATATATATACATACATATATACATATATATATATATATATACAAAATTTATTTTTTAGCTCTCTGTACATATTAATTTAACTAGGACTTGCGAGGAGATGTTACAAGAAAGGACTGTGTCCGTGGTTTAGTTAAGAAAAGTTTTAAGAGTATATTTTAAACCTTTGTAACTAAAACCTTTAAAGCAATTATCTAATACAACCTAGTTTCTGAGAAGAAAATCTATTTTATAACGATGTAAAAATTACTGCATGTAGAAGTAGACGCCAATGCGTCAATACGCTTAATACCTTAAGATAAGGACGTCAACTTATTTTAAATTCTAGCTCATATAATTATACCTTTTCAGAAATCAATTATGCTCTCAGATATGTAATAATTTCTTTATTAAGAGTCGTTTAATATATTTTTACCGGTAAATCCTCGTATAAAGAAAAATTGTAGAAAAATAATGATAAATGGCGCTTCGCCATAACTACTGACAAAAACAACCGAAAAAAAAAAAAAAGTTGCAAACACAACACAACAATTAATGCATTTTGCACATTGCCACACAAAATTAATAGTTTGTCATTCTATTTATAAAGAATAAAGAAAAACAAACTAATTTGGGAGGTCAGTATTTTAAAAGAAATTATCGACTAACAAAATAATCATTAACACCAACAATTTTCTATCTAAAGGTGGAGTTTTACACATCCACTAATAATATGGCGCGATTGTCTGTGCTAAGTTGCTGATAGCTTAAAGTCAAACAGCATTAGAATCGGCATAAGTGGTTAGCGAATCCATTTATTATGTATTTTACAATTTAAACACATTTGTGTTTTCAGTGTATATTTCGGTAGTATATCGTATTCATTTGTATTTCGATTAGAGACCAAGCACTTAGGGGGGAACATATATATCATTTTATTTGACGAGATTTTAATATGGTTATTTGGCACGTATGAGTGTTTTAAAAAACAACGTACTTTTTGAACATAAGAAAAGCAGTATTAATACGAAGACGTAGGACGTCAAATGTAGCTTGTAACGGCACATTATTTAATGGAGAAATACTTTAGCTCAATGATCACATTTAGCAACTGTTTTCACAGTTTAATTCTTGCAAGAAAACATTTTTTAACCAAATACGTTATTAAAAAAATGAACATTTGACAACAATGTGACCAGCCGTAAATATATTCGCCCAATACCACAATTACTTTTTCGAATTGGTGACGTCCATCATGAACTAGTTGGGCTGTTTAAATAGGTTAAAATGTTATTTCAAGGATTTATTCCTTCCTGATTTTCATTTTAAATTTTAACAGGAATTACTGATATATAACAGAGATACAATGTGACGTGAAAAATTTAAATTAACAAATTGTAACATTTAGTAGACAGCTGTAAATAAATTTTATGTAAAACAGCGACACCCAAAATGACAAATGCGTGGCAACTATTGCATATTAAGAACATAAGTTTTGAATAACATGTATTTTAAATGAATGGAAAGGAACAGTCTGAAGATAGCAAATAAACGGAAAGGAATCAATTGGAACACCATAAATAATTCAGATGTCTTCAATTGGTGGCATATAATCGCAATAATAAAAGAACCGTTCAATATCAATTAAGAAATAACACGACCGAGTAAAAAAATCTAGAAAAAACGAAAGATCAAAATTATTTAGAGTGCAACATTCCAGGGGAATAGTCTGAGAATTTTTAAACTTTTTAAGATTAATTGTTACTTGTCAAGAGGCGTAATGTTTTCAATAAAAACACGAAAATCAAAACAATATTGATTATTTTCAATGAAAGCGAAGGTATTATTTAGTATAAACTTGTTTAAACTAATCAACAAAGAGTATTATTTGGAAGTATTAAAATTTTTAAAAATCAGAAAAATTCAGATAATCCTTGCCACGATAATGTTAATTATACTTTCTTCATAGTTCATCAGTTTTGGGTTTAAAGTTAAGTCCGTATGTTAAACGATTCACCCATTCACTAAAATAAGTAACCAATTACTTGTTCATTGTCATTATCATGATCCTGTATCATCCGTTGGGCACAGACCTCTCCCAACTGGAACCATCTTCTTCTACGCTCTGCCTTTCTCATCCATGTGATTCCGCCGTCTTCTTGATATCATCCATTCATCTTGTTGGTGGGTTACCCCCTTAGTCCACTTTCCATTGGCTATTCTAGAAATGAATCCCGCCCAACGCCATTTCAGCCATCCAATTCTCTCCATTACGTCAGCAGTCTTTTGTTACTACTCCCAATATTTGAAACAAAGGCAAGACGATGTTATTCTAAAACATAGAGACCATTTACTTACTTTGCAGGCACTATTACTTCACTATAAACATTAAACATTGTTCTTCTTCATTACGAAAGGTGGTATGACGGCTATACAATTCTTCTAGACTATCGATCTCAATACTTCGTGTGTTGTGAAGTTAAATGACTAAGTCATAAAGCTCGTCTTCTTCCTACATATTCGCCTCTCTAAATTTTTTTACTGTATAATAAGTTGTGGTAGGTAGTACCACCATCTCGTAACATGTCCCAGACACTGCATTTTCCTTTCTTCACTGTAATTATATATTTTTTTTTCTTCATCCTTCCCATAATTTCTGGATTTGATTTTCAGTAATCTAAGGTACAACTTTAAATCAATGGTCTCCAATTCCCAAACGTAAAATTTTTTCAATGTCCGTGACATAGAGTTACTCACATAACAACTGACTATTCTTCAGTTCTAGAGTGATGTTCGTTTTATCCTCATAAAAGTTGTTCTTGTCTTTTCTATCCTGATCTTCTTTTCTTCAGGACAGTCATTGATTTTGCATATAATTATGGTCAGATACTTGTATGTGTGAACGTTTTCTATGGGACGGTTATTTATGTAAATGTATCAACTATTTTATGGTGTTATATATCTATTCGTTTTTTAGTTTAGTCTCAGTCGATCCTCTTTACTGTTTGAGCCCACTTTAATAATTTTGTAGGTCATCTAGATTCGTTGCTCATAAAGTGGTATCCTCCGTTTATCTCATGTTATTATTGAGCTAGGAACCATGAACTAACCAAAAATCTGATTCTTTTAAATATTGAAGGAAAGTTCCATAAATGTAACTAGTTCGATTGCTCACAGAGCGTTAGATGCTGGGAATATACGTTTCACTAATTACATTTATATTACACCTGCATGCGACTCAGTGATACATGACACAAGAAACGTGTTGTATAAAGACCTTATCCTTCTGGTATGACCTACCTAGAATTATTTTCAACCCAGTACAATCAGCAATTGCTTAAGATTAACGTGAATCCATAATTCAGCGCACACGCTACTCTTGTAGCAATTTAGGGATTTCCACTCAGCGCATGTGTTGTGAAGATTCCTTTATTATGTATATTCGTATTGTATTTTAATATCATTTACCCTTTTATAATGTGTCAAAATTCAAAGGCAATAAACCAGATCCAGGTTCTTTATGCTTAAGTTTAATTTACCAAATTTAATTCCAGAAATTAATATTTATTTTAGCATGTTTCAATAAGCTGTTTAAATCCAGGCTAGTTCCTTGTATAGTTAATCGAGCGTTGCTTGAAACGAAAAGAAATATTTTCCAGACTACACAATTGACAGCAAGTGTATATGAAAAATACAAGAAATCCTGTATGATGTTTTCTAAGAAAAAGATTCTTATACGCAACTTTAAAAAAAAAAAAACTGCCACAAGTACTATACGTTCGCAATTACTTACTTTAATTTTGCGTTGTCAAGAGACGTAATGTTGACTCAAATTTTACGTTTTCTTTGATATCTACAGATTTACAAGTAGTTATTCCACACCTTCGATGTCAAAATATGTTCACACGATTCACTTCTTGACGAGGTCGCAAAATAAAATAATCGAGTAGTGAAAAATCTAGAAACCTAGCAAAGTTTTATTATTATTTTAAAATCCTTAACAAACAATTTTAAAAAAATAATACTACTAAGTGTCGTCAACAATCTTAATTTCAATAACTTAGTATTGGATATAAAAAAAGAACACATGTTGTTCATAAAAAAAATATTAATTAGTGGCTATGGTAGAGTAAAAGTTAATTTTTAATTTGAAAAGAAAATATAAATTTGTACTGTCAATTCTAAAAGTTAGCAAAACAGTTAGAAATCGCAAATTAATCTTCTAGAAGTGTAGATAAAACTATCTCAATAAATTTTTATTAAATGTAAGAAGACTTTAAGGAGTATAAACTGAATTTATAAACGTATAAATTTTATTTTGATTTCCAAGGTTAACTTTTTAAACCTTTAATAAACTGAATGAGCAAGACAGAAAAAATCGCGATAAAGTCTTAATAATCCTACACATACCTCTCAGCAGAACATGGTTTGTATCTTCCCTAAGAAACAGTATTAATATATTTGCTATAAAGGTTATAACTAATAATTTTACTAAGGTAAAAAAAAAACTGACAAGATATTCTCAATGAAGACATTATAAATACATCACCAGCATATACCATTGCTCTTACTTGCATTTTTTTTTCAATGGAAATATTATCACACATCTTAGGAAGCAAGTTTGTGATTCAATCTGTTTAATATTATTTATACTGTAATGTATCTACTAAGTTATAGTTCCTTAAAACTAGTCTCCAACGCAACGGTGCAATGCCGGCATAGATCACCATATTTATTGTTGAATCGTCAAGTCAGATCATCAGGGTTATTTTCCGTAAAACATGAAATACATAATTGAATAAATATCGCATACTTAGAAAAACGGTAAAAAAAGCAGAGATACGTTAGTTGACCTTGAGGTATAAAAACAACACTAATTTTAATTCAAAAATACTTATACACTTAAAAAATCTCTAGCTGGGTTTATATCATTACGCTAGGTTAAAATCTCTCTAAAAGTACATTAACTCACAAAAATAGCAAAATACAGGAAGATACTATTGCTTAGCGCATATTATTATTTGAGGGAAGTCAGAAATATGAAAAATTAGTCAGTACTATTAACCGTTATTAAAAATGGAGGTATGGAAATACTAATAATTTAGCAATTAATCAGCAGCTAATTTGAAAGAAATCAATCAGCAGCTAATCTGAACAATTTGCTAATATGAAACAGCCTGGTGTATTGTAGTACTCCTGGCGTTTTTTTTTATTAACTTCGTGCTAACAAATTAGAATTTTGTATATATATATATATATATATATATATATATATATATATATATATATATATATATATATGAAGTAGTGGGTAGGCACTCCTCTATGGTCCCACGTGAGCCTCGACTGTTTCCCACATCCCAGTGTCGGGAAGGAGCCTTAATCAAGTCCACAATCTATTATCCTTCCTACATTTCATACCCAAACTCACAAACACGCCTAGCAAGCGTGGTGTTTTAAATGCTAAATATCCCTCATGAAAACGACAATCACAAAAAGGCCCCAAGTCCACGGCGGTCTGCATATCCCTGACCAAGGTAGCGGTCAGAAAAGGAAGCAGATATGGGGTGCTAAGAATCACCGCGATCGAGCAGGCTACCAAAGAAAAACGACATTGGGAACTATAAATGTACGAACTCTATTAGGCGAAGACCGGCTTTGCGAACTTGTAGAAAAATTTAATTAGATAAAATGGGACATCATCAGACTAGCAAAAATAAGACGCAAGGGAGAAGCACTTAAGTCTGGACATACACTATATTACAAAGGCGCAGAAAATGAAAGCCAACGTGTCATAGGTTTTATAATTAACAAAAAGATATCAGCACAGATTATAAAATTCGACAACGAATCAGAGAAAGTAGCTTCGCTAATCATTCAACTCTCATCAAAATATAAAATAAAAACAATACACCAACATCGACTCATGCAGACGAATAAATGGAAACCTTCTATAATGAAATATCAGACAACATAAAAAAAGACAACACTACCCACACACTAGTAATAGGAGACTTTAATTCAAAAGTGAGGAAAAGATAAGAAAAGAATGAAGAATATATAGGCAACTATGATGAAAGAAATGAAAGAGAAAGTAGGTTTCTAGAGTTTTTAACAAAATACCATCTATATGAAATGAACTCTTTCCTCTCCAAGAAACAATAAAGAAAGTGGTCATGGATCAGTCTAGAGATACTAAGCGATAGAGCGAATAAAAATGAGATAGGCTATATCTTGTCAAGCGAAAAACAAATAGTACAAGATGTAATAACCCTAAATTCGTTCAATATAAATAATGGCCACATGCTATTAAGAGCAAAAATTCCAATAGACACAGAAAAGAAAAGAAGGCCGTGGACAAAAAAAGATAAAATAACAACAAAGATTGAAAGACTGAAACGACATGTATTAGAGTATGAAAAGGAGCTCAACAAGCAATTGAAAAAGGAGAAGTGGAGGTTAAATGATATAAATAAAATGAACGATGTAATTACAAATGCAATGAAACAAGCTGGAAAAAAGTTGTTAAAGTGGAAAACCCCAAGATAGAAAAACTAAGCCAAGGTACTAAAAATAAAATAGAATAAAAAAGGCAGTTATTCAGAGAAGGTAAATATAAAGAATTTAGACAAATGGCAAAGGAAGCTAGAAAGATAATAAGAAAAGATCTACAAAACTATTACGAAATTGAAGTGAAAAAATTAATAGAGGAAAACAAGGGAATACAATGTCTTAGACGAAACGAAAAAAGACACATTATAACACTAACAGACGAAAACGGAAGAGAGATAAGAAACTTGGAGGAGATTATAGAAGAAACAAAAAGATTCTATACAAATCTATACGACACAAAAAATCAACGTAGGTTCAGAAGAAATGCCGGATATAATAACGGAAGAACTAAGATATGCATTGAAATAAATGAAGAACAATAGAGCGCCAGGAGAAGATGGAATAGTGATTGAAATGATAAAAGAAGGAGAAGAAGAAATTTTAATAAAAATACGTGACCTTTTCACCATATGCCTAGCAAAAGGAGAAATTCCCAAGAACTGGAATAATGCAAGCATGATATTATTACATAAGAAGGGTGATCAGACCAACCTCGAGAATTATTTATTTATTTGATCACAGTTATATAAAACATTCACTAAAGTTATTACAAATCGCATAACTAAAAACCTTGAAGAATACCAACCAATTGAACAAGCCGGTTTTAGAAGAGACTATAGTACAAGTGAACACCTAATAATAGTGAGAATGCTAATCGAAAAATCAGTTGAGTACAACTTTGAACTAAACCTAGCATTTGTCGATTTCAAAAAGCCTTGGACACAGTAGAACACTGGGTAATTATGAAGTCTTTAAAAACCGCCACCGTTATATAAGGCTAAGTGAAAGCATATATAAGAACGCTACATCCACTATACATCTGCATGAAAACACCAAACCAATTAGTATAAAAAGAGGTATAAGGCAAGGAGATACTCTCTCGCCAAAATTATTTACGAATGTTTGATGAAGATGTTTTTCAACAACTAAGTTGGCAAGACAATAAGGGCATCCTAATAAATGACAAAAGACAGCAATCTCAGATTTGCTGATGATATCATTCTTATCGCAGAAACCCCTGAACAACTACAGATTATTTTAACGGAGCTGGAAAAGTATCAAGTGAAATGGGACTAAACATGAATCTGACAAAAACAAAAGTTATATGTAGTAGATCCCTAGAACAGAAAACAAAAATTAAAAACCAAGAACTAGCAGAAGTGGATAATTATGCTTATTAAAGACATATGATAAAACTTGGAAGGAAAATCAAAAAATAGAAATTTACAGAAGAAGAAGACTGGCCTGGGCTGCCTTTGAGAAATTAAGTAAGATAATAAAAAATAAAAATATACCGATGTTCTAGACTATTTGACCAATGTATCTTAACAGTTTTGACATACGGAGCTCAGACGTGTATTCTCATAAAACAATCAATGAACAAACTAAGAGTGATACAGAGAGCAATGGAGCATCAAATGTTAAAACCACAGAACAAACTCCTGAATAAGAGGCATAACAAAAATAAAAGACGTCGCCGAAGCGGTGGAGGAACTGAAGTGGAATTACGCAGGCCATGTGGCAAAATGTATGGATGAGAGATGGACCAGTACAATTCTGAGATGGAAGCCCTACTTGGTAAAGAGATCTAGGGGACGCCCCCCAATGCGATGGGCGGACGATCTAAAAAGATTTGCTGGACTGATGTGGATCCTAGAAGGGCAAGATCGAAACAAATGGCAAGGAAGAGGGAGGCCTATATCCAGAAATGGACTGAAGAATAAGATTGAGATGATATATATATATATATATATATATATATATATATATATATATATATATATATATATATATATATAATACTAAATTTGCACTGTCGATAAGCAAATGTGTAGAAAAAGATTAAGCAGAAGATTGTTGCAGTATTTGTAGTTTCAACAAAATTTAGCGTAAGATCTTAACTTGTAATACAGTCAATATGTATCAAACAAATCGGGTTCATTGCAAAAGGTCGAGTATCTATAATTTTTGAATATGTTGTAGGGTCCAAGGTCAATAGTTAAAAACTCAGTTTGCGCCAACGAAACTCCTATGCAATTAAAGTAATATTGAAATAACTTCGGAATTTTCCAACTTTTTTCGGATCTTACTAAATTTCTTGGTTCCAAGACCTCGGAGAGCCAAAATTGTTATTATCTATATTGTAAAGCATAAATTTTCCTACAACATTTGTATTTATGATTTTTTCTACGTGTAATAATTATCGAACTACAGAGCTCACAGAATTTTGGAAAATTGCAAAACCCGCACATAGGAAATTACAAATAAAAATAAATTATTAATGTTGCAATTGTTAAAAATCTAGCTCGCTTTAAAGTTCCTGGTTTTGAATAATCCTCTTTGTCCCGCATTATGTTGACTGTAATATAACAAAAGACCTAGCTTTATTATTGCACAGGCCATAGGCTGATAGAGAAAAGGGCCTACAGGTGACGCTCTTTTTTTACTCATTCCAATTCTCAGAATTAACTTGTGGCAGGTGGTCTCCAAACAGAAATTGGAGAGAGGGGAGGTAACATCGGGATACGACGGATTTCAATAATCGTTGGTAGCAACTTCGGAAAAACAGTTTTTATTTATAAGGACAAAGTGATGACTCTAGCATTCGTTACTAGCTATATAAACGTAGCCAACAATAGGATAGAAATCGATCAGCTGACACTTTCCTAAAGAGTATGCATTATGAAGCAGTCTGACGAGTAGTTGAAGGAGTATTTAATGAACTTACACACTTTCTGATGTTCTCAGAATAAGGGATACGAAAGGGAACAAAATCATTCATTTGTTCAGCTTTTAATCCAGCTTCTGGCAATGTGACACTACAACACAACATTGTCGTAAAGCAGCTGTGGAAGATAGAGATGTCGACATTGTGAAGATACTAACCTGCTAGTGCTTCTCACTGGTTTAGCTCCTAACAAGAACAACATGAAAAATAACTTACAAACGGGGGTTGGATACGCACTGCTTAAGATTTTGCACCAATTCAGGCTAGTAAGGATCCTGCACCTCAATCCTTACTAAAATTTATAACATGGCGCTGCAAGAAATAGTGCCGTGAGGCTTAGACTTGGCCTGCACTGCACTGCACTTTCTCTCTTCGTCAGTCATGCTAAAACGCTGCTACTTCGGTTTTGGAAGACAGCGACATATTTGAAGATGTTTCGGAAGATCTTTACCAAATTGAGGAGCTTGCCATCAATCCTCCGCACACTGCCATTATAGTCAAGAAAATGCGTCACGAAGAGGAGTATTCAAATCCTTCAAAGCGAGCTAGATTTTAAAAATTCCAAGAATTATGTATGTATCATAAATTAATAATAGTATAAATATAATAATAAATATATTTGATATTTGATTCTAAGTTAAAAACCTGACCAAATTATTTTCTAGTCAAATTCATTCTGAGATAATGTTATGAGAGTTTTCCAAATAACCGATGCTATACCGGATTGCTTATAGTTTTCTATTTACTATTTCCTAGCAACTTAAGATCTGGGTGCGAGTAGGTTTCGACGCTTTTTAGCTTGAAATATAAGTAAATAATATACACCTATTAATTTCATGAAACACGTATTTGTTTATAATTAGGGGCTATCATTCTCACCTGAAATCCGATCCCAGTCGGTGTTGGAAACTTCAACATGAGAATCGTTTCTGTCGTGTTTATCATCTTCCGCCTGCATTGCTTCAATAGAAAAAAATTCAAAGCTTCTTAAATGCTGGACGTAAATATGAAAGTAGTGGGTCCGAGATATGTAATAATAAATTTATTATATCAATAATGAACGATCTCTAACAGGTTTTTCGTCTTTTTTAAACGCATGTGTCTGTTACATGATACAATTCTGGTTTTGGATAATATTCAGTTCATGCTATCTGCGAAAACGAGTAACTAGGGTAGAATTTTTTTATATCTTCTGATTTGGATTGTATTGTCCGCGAGATAGGTTGTTTTCCGGAAACATCGGGTCAGCTTTCATTGTAGTTAATTGCTTGATATCTGTTATTGGTACTACTTATACCTATTCGAAACGATTTTTGGGGGAATTTGGCTAACGGCAGCTCTTAGATTCATTGAATCAGTTTTGAATCCGACCTCTTAATTACAGTATTTTTGGGAGTTTCATCCAGTCACTTCTTTACTTGATGCTGCTGCCGGTTTTTTAATTCGTATTTTAAATACAGCAATTTACGTTTAAAGACACTAACTTTACTTTGTGGACAATTACAAATTTGTATCAAAATGTTCTCTGTATATTGTATTTTTATACCAGTTAGCCGCAATGTTAATTGATAGAACTCAATTTGTAGAAAGAAATAAATCGTTTAATAAAATTCCTAAATTTGAGTAATGATGGTATCACTAAAATTAGAGCTAGTTAAACAAAATGGCTTATATATGCCTACAGAGCGAAGATATGCACTTTGATAAAGACTATTATTTACAGCATTCCACAGCATTTAATAATCAGTGTATTAAAAAAAGTTTAAATAAAAGTTATAGAGTGTTACACGGCGCACATGCTGACGTTGAGAATAAAATGTTTTGAATTGTCAGTCCGAAGAAATTACGCCTTCTTGATTTTTTTTTAAATAGAAAGCCCTGTAGATTATTTTATTTTTGAGTCCTACTAAAAATTCTAAATATTATTTGTCTAACATGTCTAAATTGAACTGTTTTGGAATTATTCATTTCATTTAAAATTTAAAATAAAAAAAAGGCAAAAAAGTATTAATAAATACTCTAAGTTTATTTTTAAGGTAACAATTGCTCAAAATGTCTACCATTAACAACGAGGCAATGACCCAATCTGTCATAAACAGCCTGAACAAAGTTTCGCAAGAATCCGGGATGATCTGTGCTACTGTATATTGAATTCTTTGTTGTAAATCTTCTACAGTCTCAGGTCGACTTCGGTAAACTTTGGTTTTCAAATGATCCCATAAAAAAAAATCGAGTGGCGTAAGGTCGGGACTCCTTGCAAGCCATTCTACAGCTCCCTTTCTGCCTATCCATCGATCAGGAAAAATCGCATCCAAATATCTACGAACACTGATTTCATAGTGAGGAGGTGCTCTGTCCTATTGATATCAGAGATTCTTGTTAGAAGTATCCAAATTATTTTCATTGGGTAAAAGATCTGCACAAGTTGGAATAACTTGCTCTTGGAGTAACTGAAAATATCTCTGCCCTGTAAGATTTCCATAGATAAAAAAGGCACCAATGATGTGACGTCCACAAATTCTTGTCCACACGTTTGACTTTTGTGGTCTTTGGGAATGACTGTCGATTATCCAGTGGAGATTCTCAGTAGAACAGTACCGGTAGTTATGCCTGTCCGTTAAGACAAAATGTGACCTCGTTAGAAAAACAGTATTATGAATTAGGTTACGATAATTATTGATTCGCTTCATCATGACCTCGCAAAATTCAACGCGTCTATCGTAGTCATCTTCAGGTAATTCTTGCACTAGAATAGATTTGTGCAATTTTTCTTCATTCAGTATACGACTTAAGGTACCTTTACTCATGTTGTGGCTAGGCAAAGCTGACAAGTGGCTTTATGGGGATTTTCTGTAATTTCGAATAAAACATCTAATTTTTCATCATCGCTTGTTTTAACTTTTGGAGGTCCAGATTTAGAACGATTCTTACCATGACCGGATTGTCTAAATCGTTTTTAACGTTTTGATAACTACGGATTGGGTAATAGGTTCTCGATTCGGATACTCTGCGTTAAAAAGGTCACAAATTTCCTGTTATATTCTCCTACGGTCTCCGTAACCAACCATCATTAACAAAGTTATTATTATTACGCTGCAGCAATAAACGTTTTCGTCAATAAATCATTTTTTGGTTTATAGCATAGTTTTTGTCATAAAACGTCACTAGGAATTTCTATAATCCCTGAAAACCTCAAATGAGTTCTTACTTCAACTGGAATTCTCAGAAATCGGCTCAAAACGATTATCATGAAAAACTTGTAATAATTGGTTTTTAATTTGTGGTATTACCAAAAAGACTTATCTAAACAATTTTATGATGGACACTTGTTAAGAACAATATAAACATATATATCTATATATATATATATATATATATATATATATATATATATATATATATATATATATATATATATTATATATATATATATATATATATATATATATATATATATATATATATATATATATATATATATATATATATAATAAAATATATATATATATATATATATATATATATATATATATATATATATATATATATATATATAGCATACTTGAAATTCTTGGGGTAAGATAAATTTGTTCTAATTGATTTTTAATTTGTCGTTTTACCAAAAAGACTTATCCGAACAATTTTATGATGGACACTTGTTAAGAACAATATAAACATATATATATATATATATATATATATATATATATATATATATATATATATATATATATTTATATATATATATATATATATATATATATATATATATATATATATATATATATATATATATATATACATACTTGAAATTCTTGGGGTAAGGAGTCATGAGAATAGTGCTAAAAGGTTTTTAACACCTTTTTAGCTACACCAAGCTTTCGAAAATATTTTATTTACTTCTCCTGGGCTACAAATATAGTAGATTATCAGTATTCTAAGGCTTACAACAGAAAGCCACCCAAATAATTAACATTAAAACTACTTACTGCTAAGTGGTGCTTTTTAGATAATTCCTTTCAACAAAAATCCACATTATTGTTAATATTTACGAGGAAAACATGAGAAAATTTCGACAATAATACTATTAAAGAATATGAAAAAATAGTTTATTCCAGTTTGTTATGTATGGTACGAACAACTGTGTGCTTCTAAAGCGATTTTATTAAAAAAAAATTTTACATTCCTTTTGTTAAGGCCAACGTCTTTTTACCTTCTAGTAAAGTAGAGATTGATTTATTCTAGGGAAGATAATGACGTTGATTTTGTTTAATTTTTCAAAAGTGGATACACCTTCCTGAGCAGGACAGTTTGGTGTATCAATCTACGATGATGGAGTTGTCATCTTTTCTAATAAATAGTGTGTCTAAGGAAGGAACACTATTGTTTGTTTCCTCCTCGATCGTAAATTGACGTCTGAGGTAAAGACTATTGAATATTCTAAGGATCTCATCTAATCTATCATTTGGTATTGAAATGATGATGTTATCAGCAAATGTTTTTAAAAAAGGTAGGTTAAAAGAAAGTTTAGGTATGGATTCTTCCAGGGGGCCATCCATTACATATTGTAATATCATTGGAGAAAAAGTAGCCCCCATTGGATTACCCATTATTTGTTTGAACAGACTTTTATTTAACTCAATATCATCTATCTCTCAACAACACAATAATCTTATGGCTGTTATCAGTAACTTTATTTCTGAAAACCGAATCATATATCACTACTTCTTCCCTTATCTCAAAGAAATTTCCACTAAAAAAACTAAACATTTTAAAAATCAACCTAATTTAAACATTGCCTTCAAACATGCAAAACCAATTAATAATATTTTCACTAATTTAAAAGATAAGGATGGAACTATAAAAGTCGCGGAAGTAGTATACAGCATCCCTTGCATTCAGTGTGAAAAAGGTTATATAGAACAAACTCTCCTCAAAGACAGAATCACTTCTTATAAAAGCCATTGCATACTTGCCTAACATCGTAATCAATTTTCACATGAATTTAATTTTAATGAAACCAAAAACATGTGCAAGGAAAGAAATTTCAACAAAAGAATATTTAGAGAACTGACATTGAAGATTTAAGCTCAATTTTCTCTACTCTATTGCAGACAAGATGGCAAAATGATAATTCACAAAACATATCAGACGCATATCTATAATAATAAGCTAATGTCAATTTTTACAAATTTCACACTTTTGAAAAAGTAAACAAAATGTCTTCCCTAGAATAATTCAACCACTACTTTACCAGAAGGTAGAATGACTCAGATCTCAACTAAAGGAATGTAAAATATATAAAAAATTTTAAAATAAAATTACCCTAGAAGCACACAGTTGGTCGTACCATACATAACAAAATGGAATAAACCTTTTTTTTGTATTCTTTAAAAGTATTTTTTTCGAAATTTTCTCAAGTTTTCCTATTAAATATTAACAATAATACTGATTTTTGTTGATGAGAATTATCCAAAAGCACCATTTAGCAATAAGTAGTTTTGATGTTAATAATTTGGGTTGCTTTCTGTTGCAAACCTTAGCATACTGATAATCTACTATATTTGTAGCCCTAAAGAAGAAAATGAAATATTTTCTTCTTTAGGGCTTCGTTAAAAACCCTATAGCCCTATTCTCACGACCGCTAACCCAAAGAATTAAAAGTTTGCTGTTTAACTCGTCGATCAAGACTACCCTCCTCCTTTAAATTCTAGGAATGGGGCTTCACCAAACCATCACTATACAATATGGTAGATAACAAACCCCCTTCTCAAACGATGGACAAAAACAAACATCAAAATTTCTTCAATAAAAAACCAGCGAATATTTTTGCTTAGATGTAGAAAAAATGCAATGACCCCAAAACACAGAATGGACTCAACAAAGAACATCAACTCTTTATGTCACATACAAGATGGAAACACAGGATAGACCACCACAAGCATTCAGTAACAGGTTGAACAACAAACTTAATAATCTGGAAATTAAAATAACAATTTTAAATTTAAAAAAACTTTATTCTTATCTTAATAATATAGAAAATCTATTAAACAGCAAAATATCCACAGATGTTTTTAGTGAATTCAAAACACGTCACAATATCAGTTTTAATCACCATTTTAATCTAATTAAGAATAAAAACATGAAAAAATTTAATGAACTTAAAACTCAACAAAACTTTTTCAACATACATATATGTAGGAGAAAAATGAATTAAAAACATCTGGGGGGTTGACATTCCGAATGATATTCAAAAACTTCAGTCTTAATCCAAGCAAGAAAAATATTTCAGAACTATTGGCTGATTTTGAGAATATCTTAAAATCTCTCTGAAAAAAGTGAAAAAGTTTATATAGGACAAACATCAAGAGTCCTCAAAGATAGAATAACTTCCCATAAAAGCGATCGCAGACTTAAAAAAAAACTCATACGCACCTGTCTCACAGAGTAATCAATTTTCACATTCTATTTTTTTGAGTTTTAATGAAACCAAAATCATGTGCAAGGAAAGAAATTTCAACAAAAGAATCTTTAGGAAAATGGTGGAAATTCACCTTGAACCGAATTCTATTAATAAAAAAACTGACATTGAGGATTTAAGCTCAATTTTCTCTAATTTATTGCAGATAAGTAGGCAAAATGATAATTTACAAAACATATCAGACATATGTCTATAATAATAACCTAATGTAAATTTTTACAAATTTCACAATATTTTGAAAAATTATACAAAATATCAGCGTCATTATCTAGAATAAATCAACTACTACTTTACCAGAAGGTAAAGACGATGGCCTTAACAAAAGGAATGTAAAATGTATAAAAATTTTTTAATAAAATCACTTTAGAAGCCCACAGTTATTCGTACCATATACGAGTATAGCAAAATTTAGGGAACTATTTTTTTACGTTCTTTAAGAGTATTCTTGTCGAAATGTTCTTACGTTTTCCTAATAAATATTAATGACTCTCAGTCCCATGTTAGTGTTTGGTGAAGCGTGTTTGTTTCTTCTTTGTTATGTTATGTATTTTGTATTAGAATATATTAAGTTTAAGACCTTTTAACTCTATTTGTTGATTCCTGAAGAAGCCAAAAAAGGGTCGGCGAAATATTAAGTATAAACAACAAAATAAACTATTATTAATAATAGACCGCTGTCCTGAAATTTCTTCCAAATATATATATATATATATATATATATATATATATATATATATATATATATATATATATATATATATATATATGTTTTTAATGCGACAATTACAATAAAAACGTTGCGAAGTGTTGAAATCGTCAGAGTTTATTATTTAGTATCTTTGAAATTTTTTAAAATCTCTCCTAATTATATCATTAGCTTCTAGCTAATTATAATACTGACTTCTGAATAAATAAACGATCGCTTCCAACGTGATATCCCGAGCATGTTTCTTTCTACCTTTTGTTTATAGTTAGTAATCTTGTACTAAAGTTTGTTTGGGTAATCCTCTTCCTTTCAAAGCAGAGCCTAATTACTGGAGTAAAGGATAAACTCGAATCTCGTCAGCATGTGAAAATACAAACTAAGTTTTATTTTTAGCATCACTTAGTTGAATTAAGGACCGGTTTAACTGAAACGTGGAATTATACGAAATTAAAACAAAGATAGGAAAGTGTACTCATTATTTTCTAAATTGTACTGTTAAAATGCTACTGCCTTCTAAACTGTTATAAATGACATTTAGACATGACACAGTAACACAAAATTGTTACGTTTGGAATCACACCTTTTATATTAACCCTTCTAGAATTTTCCGTAGAATGGAAAAATTATATTCAGAGTAAAACCTGAAGCGAATTTCATGTTTAGTTTACTGCATTATTTTAGGTTATTTTACATTTGAAAAAATATTCTATAATTCTCTTTGTCTATAAATCCATCTTTTAGAGAGTTCAATATATTCTTTATTTACACACTATTGTCCAAACGAAGTCAAGCTGAGTCAAATAATGATCTTTATCAAAGTATTATTATCAAAACCAGCATATTGCTGTTTACTTCTGGAATTTTAGTAAAATGTTTTAGTGGATTTAGTCGCTGAGAATAGTACTAACAGTGTTGGTTTATTTTTTATAAACAACTTATATTGTTGACAAAATTTAAATTCTTTAAAACTGCAAAATTTCTAGTTACCTAACCTTTTTGAAGCAACCACATTTTGCCTAACGTCGCTTTCTCTTGCCACCATTTAATTGAGACAATATTGATAAACTCATTTCTATCTTTTGTCAACTTAATTTTTTCCTTTATTATTGGTTAATAATGCCTTGTCCTATGTATTTTTTTTTTCACTTCTTTAATGTTTTATATAATACATAAGTTGGAATTAGTTTAGACGTATTTAGTTGTTATTTTTAAATACCTATGTTTCTTAACACTGAAATAGTTTCATTTTTCTTTTGTATGTAAACACTATTTTTCTAATTTTGATAAGTCGTATATATGTTGTCTTGTTAAGTATATTTCGAAAGATATTTTTTCATTTTTGTCGAATGACAATAATTGTACCAAGAATGGCACACCTATAACTGGATATTGATCATAATTATCCATTAATCCATTTTTGTAATGCAGAATATTTTAGCTCTTTTAATATAAACATTATAAGATAAAGATTGCTATTTAATAAAAGTTTTTGTGAATGCATCTTCGATATACAGACCGGTTTATTCTTTGCAAAGTTCTGGAAATTATGATGAAGTTTCATAATATGAAAAAAGGAGGAAGTGCTAGCAAAATTTATGCACTTTAAATTAAAATTAACGTTACATAAACCTTTATAGCAACAAATTTATTATATTATTATAGAAGTATTAAAATTAGGCAAATTTTGATTAAGGATTACTTCAAATTGTCGAGGAAGTTATTAAATATTTGGCAACATTTCGAATTATTTATTCTTTAATGTACTCCACGCATAGATAGGCGGAATCCATCTTGTTCTTCCCCTACTTCACTATCTTCAATTTTTCCATATACAGAACTTACGGTACTGATCATTAATACACCTCAGTAGTTGAAGCAATCTAATTTATTTTCCTTGTCGATTCATCTGGTATGAATATGTAGATATTACATCATGATAATATTTCAAACACTTTTTATTTCTGCAGTGCTGTAGGAGTACCATCTGTAGCTGCAGCTTTCTTAATAGTCGCAACTTCAAAGTGGACTTGCCATATGTAACTGCTTTAACCAATTCAAGGGTATGTATCGATTCAAAATATTTGTTTTTTTTTACTGAAAGCTCTTTCTTTCTTTTTTTAATATCCTAACGTTTACTACCGGTAAGCTTTAAAATAAAATATCTCTAGTGAAAATTTTAGAAAATTAATGTTTCAGTATTTTAGGCTTCTAGATGCAGGATATGAAAATTATCTAACATCTCTGAAACTGGAATTTTGTAGTCAAAACGCTATTTATACTGAAAATCATATAAGCTTTATTTTACATAAAAAATATATACAGGGTTTATTGCATTCTATGTGGCAATATTTTTACTGAGAAAAAATAATTGAACAATACGTATGAATTAAAATAATTTGGTATTTTTTTTATAGGCAAAGCAGACGTGCTGCAGGGAAATCCCTAAAGCCCTACAGAAGCGACGCGTGCACGTAAAAAGCGATTCACGTTGGCTCCAAATTGATGTTGAATGTACTCGGTCGGAAACATAGTCCTGGGCAAATCATTTCAAAGGGATGAGGTTCTACATATAAAAGCTGATCCTCATACGGATGAAAAGTATTAGCCGCGACGTGTATTATTGCGATATATCTCGTATACAATTTATCGAAATAAAATTTAATTTACATGATTCTCAATACAAATAGCTTTTTGACTGCAAAATTTATTTGACATTCTATAAGAAACTTCAAAGTAATTTATCACAAACTATTAGAGTCTAGTAATCTACGAGAAATTTTTATTTATAGGCCTGGATGTAACAGAGAGACGACTAAAAAATTCATGTAATTAAAATTAAGGTTCCCAAGATATAGCTAAAGGTTATTAGATGTTTTTTTTGTTCTTTTCGGAAACTAAAAGGCACAGAACATGTTTTCATGTGTTACCTTAATTATTTCTCAGTGCGATGTTTGAAGTACAGTATTATTGGTTAAGGTAAACCTGAAGAAAAGCGTTTTTGACATATGACTTTATATTTATCAAATAGTATACTCTCTACATGAACAATCAGGCATTACCTTTTTAATATACGACACAAATTTTATATTTTTAAAATAGAACTCGATAATTTTTTTTTGAGTTTATAGACCATTTAATTCTAGAATCTTCAATATATATATATATATATATATATATATATATATATATATATATATATATATATATATATATATATTATATATATATATATATATATATATATATATATATATATATATATATATATATATATATATATATATATATATATATATATATATATATATATATATATATATATATATATATATATATATATATATATATATATATATATATATATATATATATATATATATATAAGTTTGTAATTTGTTAATGCCTGTTTTGTCCCTATTATAGATCAACAATTTCCTTAGGTTGCATTTATTTACAGATATACGTCTGATTCCTAATTTATTTATTCTATTACATATATTGGTTACAACAAAAAACTGGTTATTTAAACACAAAATTTACACAATATTTTTATTTTTCAATACAACGCGTTTCGCTAACAGTGTACCTTTGTCAAGTACATTGTTAGCGAAACGCGTTGTACTAAAAATAAAAATATTGTGGAAATTTTGTGTTTAAATAACCAGTTTTTTGTTGTATTTAATATAAGCTTCCATCAAGTAAAAGCCACAACAGTTAAAAAAAAAACATATTTAGTTGCTTAAACTAGACGAGTAGTATATAAATTTATATATTTTAATGTCTCTTGGCCTAGAATTGTTAAAAAATTCTTGATGTTGGAGCCTCTTTGCTTCCTCAATCCATAATTTTTTCTGTGTAACCGTTGGTTTTTGCGATCTATTTTGTTATTAGCAAATCATTATTAAAATTTTGCTAATTTAATAGAAAGGGGACTAATCGATGTATCAGACTGTGAAAAGATGCGAATTTGATTTGTTGGGGTTGTTTCGAATCTTTTATGTTTATATTTAAAAAGTTAATCTCTCTATTTTATTCGCATTACATAGTAAACTGATTTTTTTGGTTTTTTGAATTTAAAAGATTAAAAACTACTTTAGATATCCATTTGTGCTGTTCCAGATGCGAGAAGCATCGTCTACATATTTTATATAGAATATGTATCCATTATACTTTTTTGTGTTTAAAATTAAAGACCCATAAAAATCTTTTGTAAAAGGGGAGATATTGGGGAGCCCATTCTGTTTATATAATTGGTTGTTGAACTGCAAGCAGTTTTGTTCAATACATTTGTTAAAAACATTTTTTTACTCTTTTTTGATATTAACATCAGTAATTGTATTACCAACAAGGCTCTTTATAACTTGTGAAAGTTCATCAATTGGTATGAATGTGAAGAAACTTTTAAGGTCAAATGAAACTAATTTGCAATTATTTGGGAAACAAGGTTTTTTGTCTTTTTCTAAAAATTCAGTTCTTGATGGTATATTTTGAACAAAAATTACGTATTTACAGTAACATCTTATTTAATTCCAAAGTTTGTAAGAAGTGACCTATATCTATGAAATTACTGGCCTCATGGGAAATTTGTCTTTATGAATTTTGGGTAAACCGTGGAGAATAGGGACCGACGGATTCATATTTTTATATTTATACATGGTATCGTGGTTTATTATATGTGAACTGTTTTTTAAAACTTTTATTATGTTAGATTAGTACTTACATTTAAAGACGTGTTGTCATTTAACAAAGTTTGTACCTTGGTAATATATTTTGCTCTATCAATTATTGTTGTAGTATTTCCTTAATCTGATTTGCAAAGAATTAAATCGTTCTCTACCAATTTCTCTTTGATTTGCTCAATAATTCTGGCGTCAGTTTTATAGTTAGTAGGTTATTTAGGGGAATGTCCCCTCCAATACACAGAGTGCCCCCTCCTTTCACTACACATAGTGCGTCCTCCTACCAACACACACAGTGTCTTCTTCTCCCAAGACCCAATCACAGATATTTATATAATGTTTGCAACAATCCCACGATTATGAACTATAGAAAAGGGAGCTAAAAACTATATAGAGTTTCGTCAAACTATTATGTCTATTCAATCATGTAAGAATATGATGCAAACATCTAACCAAACCAGTAGTGGTTTGCTTTCTGTGAATTAGTTAATAAATAATTTTATTAATCCATGTATAGTAGACTAGACTGGGCCAATTATTATAATGACTTGGCAAATTTATATTCAGATGGTGCACAATCTTATGAGCGTTATTTTTAAACTCTAAATATATTGAAATTTGTGAACGAGTTAAACAAAAATGAATTTTTCAGAAGTGGTAAGTTTGAAAAGCTCTATTTAAGATCATATTGAAGAAATTATGAATGTAGCTGAACAAGAGCGTTTAGAATTTTCGTCGTGTTAAAACTTATCAGAGTAGTCGAACAAGAACTTTTAGAACTTTCAGAGTAAGGTTCTTAAGAGGGAAGAATTAGTAAAGAAAATGTATGGGGAGTTTATTATGTCAGACGCATGTTTCCGATTCTATTCACTGGCCGGTGAAGAAACTGAAAGTCAAGATTGGCCATTATTTTGAATTAACAGGCCACAGTTTGCCATCTCAAAAAGCGGCACAAGTGTGTAAAAACTTTTTAAAAACAAAAGACTATCAAAATCACTATTAGAGTTTAAATTATAATTATTGCATAAAAATATTGTATTTATTAGCAACTGTTTCATATTGCTTATATAGTAAAAGGTAACATAAACGAAAATTAAATTAAATCATGATAAATATATTTAAGGTGTTTATTCATTCGTAAAAAAGTTATACGTAAAAACTACATTTGATAAAGCACAAACAGATAGCGACCCTGAAAGATATACACATTTTGGTGTTAAGGCCCTTAAAGTTGGTTAATCATCTAGCGGAATTACAGGTTTGAATGAGTACTTTTTCTGATCTTGCATCGTTGACAGCTTTTGCGATGCCTGCCGCTCATCCTCTAACATCGCCCAAAGCAGACAAGCCAGCAAATAAAGGTATCAGTGGTAGAAAAACTCCAATTGGTATTTTTCTTGCTTTAAAATTTACTACGTCATCACTATTTCGTATTAACTTTTATGCAGTTCTAATACTATCTTTTAAACTTCTTAACAGTTTTTGCTTAAAATAATGATATTCCTTCTCCAACACGATCCTCTCTTGTAGATTTATTTCTTATTTCTAAGCTCTTTAATTGCAGCACATATTTCTAGGTTAGTTCAGGTTAGGTTCTCCAGAAGTAACGTCGTTAGCTTTTTCAGATAATCACTTACTAGCAGCGTGGCTTCTTTTTGTATCATTTGATTGTAAGTAGGCAATGGCATGCTCTTTATATGCATCATCTAATAAATTTATTTATTTATCACATCTTATAAGACTTTTTTCTGATTTTCTTCCAGGTCCACAAAAATTGCAACTTCCCGTATGTAATTCAAATGATAAGTTATTAATGTATTTAGAAGACAATATATATATATATATATATATATATATATATACATATATATATATATATATATATATATATATATATATATATATATATATATATATATATATATATATATATATATATATATATATATATATATATATATATATATATATATATATATATATATATATATATATATATATATATATATATATATATATATGTATATATGTATATATATATATATATATATATATATATATATATATATATATATATATATATATATATATATATATATATATATATATATATATGTAAATTACACACAAATTACCTGACCCTCCAGGTTGGGTGTTAAGGTCTCAGGCTGGTTCCCTGTCACTTATAAAAACCTCAGCTTACTAAAAAGCCTAACAAATGCCTCGGAACACTGGACCGATATTACAGAAGAAGACAAAAGCTACGGAAATGGGACAGGGCACCTGGAATATACAGGAAATTACAGGAAAAATAGATGAAATCACTCAGGAAATACTCAACTTGGAAATGGACATGGTGGCACTAACGGAAACGAAGAAAAAAGATAGTGGCACAGAAAACATAAACAACTATATTCATATTTTTAAGGGAGTGCAAAAACATGAAAGAGCGAAAAGAGGAGTGTCTATCTTGATTCACAAGAAACATCAACGTAAGATAAAGGACTTCGAGGCAATAAATGAAAATATGCTTAAGGTAAACCTTAATATAAATCAAAGATCAATAACAATCCTTGGACTGTACGCAATCTCAGATGACACACCGGTGGCAAGCAAAGAAATCATGAAGATAGGGAAATCAAGGGAGTCAATTATACTCGGAGACCTGAATAGTAGAGTGGGCCAGAAAAGTAACAATAACATAGTGGGTCCATTCGGAGAAACAAATAAGAATGACATCGGTGAAAGATTGATCGAAATATGCGAAAGTCATAGTTTAAAAATATTAAATGGATTCTATAAACATAGGGATATCCATACATATACATACGAGAAAGCTGAAATCGATCATCGACCAAGTAATAGTGAAACAAACAACTACACTACAAGTAAATGATATGAGAGCCTATAGAGAGATAACGTGCGGATCAGCCCACTATATAGTAAGGGCAAAAATAATATTCCCATTTAGACCTAAGGGAAATAAAGAGAAAGTGAAGCAAATACAATAGAAAAATCCGGAAAAACAGCACCCACGCAATACAACCTTGAGAGCCTGATAAATGAGAGCACCCAGTAAGAGCGCAGCCGAGGAAGCAATCGAGATACTAAAGAAGCCACAGTAAAAAAAACTTTGGTGAAACGACGAGGTTGACGTATTAGTAACCCAGAAGAAACAACTCTACCAGAAATGGTTGAACACAAAATTTCAAGAGGACAAAGACAAATACACACAGGCAAAGCGAATAACAAGAAGGAAAGTAATAATAGCAAAGAAGGAAATGTGGGACATGAAATGCACGGAGATCAATACATATTTGGGCGGTAAAAAATGCTCCGAGTCATGAAAATTCATTATAAACATGAGAGCCACGGAAAAAAACCAAGCGAGTATACAAACCATGCCAACAAAAAAATGGATTGACTACTACGAAAAATTGCTCACTGAAGATAGAGAAGAGTATACGAGAACTACCCCCACGGAGGTAGAAGCAGAGAGCGAACCGATTACCGTGGATATTAACACACTCAGGAAGGCAGTGCAACAGCTGAAAAATGGACGGGCAGCTGGCCCAGAAAGGATCCCAACAGAACTGATAAACCACGGATCGAATAACCTTTTCGAACAACTTATTTGGTGTGTAAACCAATACATAAATGGGGCACCGATACCAGCCGAGTGGATAGAGACATATATATTGTCTATCCATAAAAAAGGTAATAAACTGGATTGCTTGAATTACTGAGGCATTTCAGTGACGGGTACCCTGAGCCGTGTGTATGGTAGGATTATCAGAGACCTAATTAAACAGGAGTACGGAGACAAGGAGGAAGAAGAGCAAGCTGGTTTTCGTGCGGGAAGAACATGCACTGATAACGTATTCTGTTTAAAACAAGTAATAGAGAAAAGAACGAGCACTAACCAGGAGACCCATCTCATGTTTATAAATCTACATAAAGCATACGATACCTGTAAAGAAACTGTGGAACACCTTGGAGACAACTAATTTGAATTACATCACACTGAAAGCCCTCAAAAATTGGTATGAGGGCTCAACATCCAGGATAAAGATTAGCAATACTCTCTTAGAAAGTTAAATAAAGGTTTACGTCAGGGATGTTATGTATCACCCACAGTTTTCAAGATATATGTGGCTCAGGCTTTGCGCCAATGGAAAAGAAAATGTAATGGAATGAGTATTACTCTAGGAGATACACGTATGTACACATTCCAGTTCGCAGGCCATCAGATCCACACAGTAAACGATAAAGAAGATGTGGAGTGTATGACCTGAAAGATCCAGGAGTATTATAAGGAATGGCGACTGGAGTTTAACACCGGGAAAACGAAATACCTCCCGATAGGAGCGATACCGTCCAATATACAACTAGACGTCGAAAAGATAACATCATATACAGAATATACATATCTCGGCGAGGAATTCGACACAAAAGGGAAGGATGATAGGTGAATAAAAAATCGAATTGCACAAGCCCGAAGAACGATAGGCTGCCTGAACGGGATATTATGGAACCACCACATTGGGAAATGGCGGAAATATAATACATATGAAGCAATTATAAAGAGCAGTTTAGTATATGGAGCAGAAACATGGAGACTTAGTGAAAGCAATCGAAATAAATTTGAGGCAACCGAAATGGATGTGTTTAGACGTATACTGGGATATACTGGGAGATAGGGTCCGAAACGAAGATGTCAGGCAATAGATGGAAGTCAATGGATCACTGACGACGGACATTGAACGAGCACAATTAATATGGCATAGACACGTGCAGAGGATCGCAGACACGAGACTACCTAAAGTTGCTATGCAATGCCACCAGAGCGCAAAAAGAGACGAAGGCCCAAGAAGACATGCAAGGAGGGGATAGCAGGGTTCCAGGGATTTAAACTACCACCAATGGAACAACAGAAAAGAATGAAAGTTAGGCATCGGACAACGACGAAAGACGTTTTGAAACAGTTGAACAATTAAAGATCGTGACGCTTCGGTAAAAAATTTTAGAAAACAGAAAATTGTTCGTAGGAAAAACAAAAGAGGGTTAGTTGTTGGACCATTAGGATAAGGCAAAATCAATATAGTTATTAGGTTAATTGAAGGTCCTAATGGCGTACGGGTTGAATAGATATATATTTATCCTAAATCTATTTTCGGAATTCGGAGCACTATTTAAACCATTAAAAAAAGTTGAATTCTTTGAATCAGATAAAGGTGAAAATATAATTTCACCACATGGAATAAAACCAAACTCTGTAATAATATTTGATGATATAGTCTATAGTAATAAGAAGTAAAGGATTATTTTTGTTTGGGAAGACATAAGAATATGGATTGTTTTTATTTATGCCAAACGTACTCATCTATTCCAGAACAATCAATTGAGGTAATGCAAATGTCATAATGAATGAAAGTAGTTGACAATAAACCCTCGATAATTGCAAGTTCTTCGACTCTTCTTCATGTAGAGACTCTAAATCCATTTTGTCTTGTAAAAAATCATTCAATGGCAATTCCAATGGCTATAAATTTTGTTAGCGACTTGTTTAAACAATATATTTTAGAGTTTAGAAGTTTATTATATTTATTTTCACTATAATCACTGTTCTTTATCGAATAGCCAGAAAATGTACCATATATTAAATAAGTTTTGATATCTGAATTACTTTAAAAAATCGGATTTTTATTATAACATCACTCTCTACTAATTCCTCCACTACTTAAACGAACCCTTATTTCCATGCTTATATTGTTAAGATACGAGGCTGGTTTGAAAAGTCCGTGCAAAGTCCGAGAGATGGCACCACCGACGCGTATCGAGGTCATGTTTAGTTATTAGCATCTCTTGAATGAACGCACATCAAGTTTCAGCCATATTGGTCTATTTCTTTGTGTTTGGCATTCGTGTGAATCAAGGAAGTCGAATGATTTTCAAGAAATGGACGAAAAAGAATTTCGTGTGGTGATTAAACATTACTTTATGAAAGGCAAAACGCCTCAGGAGACTAAAGAGAAGCTTGATAAACATTATGGTGACTCTGCACCTTCGATTAGAACAGTTTGTAAGTGGTTTCAAAATTTTCGGACTGGCCATATGGGCACAAGTGAAGCTGAACGTTCTGGACGGCCTGTGGAGGTTACGACTCCAGAAATCATTGATCAAATCCATGATATGGTGATGGATGACAGAAGAGTTAAGGTGCGTGAGATTGCTAGTGCTGTGGGCATCTCGACTGAACGGGTACATAATATTTTGCATAAACATTTGGACATGAGAAAGCTATCCGCAAGATGGGTGCCGCGATTGCTCACGCTTGACCAAAAACGGAATCGTGTGAAGTGTTGCAAGGATGGTTTGCAGCTGTTCCAGAAGAATCCGGAGGACTTTAAGCGTCGTTTCGTCACTGTGGATGAAACATGGATACATTACTATACTCCTGAGACCAAATAACAATCTAAACAATGGGTTACCAAGGGGGAATCTGCACCAAAAAAGGCGAAGACCCTTCCTTCGGCCGGAAAGGTTATGGCGACTGTCTTTTGGGATTCGCAAGGGATAATCCTCATCGACTATCTGGAAAAGGGTAAAACTATTACAGGTGAATATTATTCATCGTTATTGGACCGTTTGAAAACCGAGCTGCAAGAAAAACGCCCGCGATTGGCCCACAAGAAAGTCCTTTTCCATCACGACAACGCACCAGCATACACCTCAGCAGTTGTGTTCGCAAAATTAATGGAAATAGGATTCCAACTCGTTTCACATCCCCCTATTCTCCAGACTTGGCTCCCTCGGACTACCATTTGTTCCCCAATTTGAAGAAATGGCTGGCGGGACAAAGATTTTATTCAAACGAGGAGGTGCTTGCAGACACTAATGGATATTTTGCAGACTTGGACAAATCCTATTATTCGGAAGGGATCAACAAACTAGAACATCGTTGGACGAAATGTATAAGCCTAAAAGGAGACTATGTCAAAAAATAAAAAAGGTTTACCCCAAACACATAAGTAGTTTTTATTTTTGCAAGGACTTTTCAAACCAGCCTCGTACACATATGATTAAAATATTATCAAAAATATAAACCAAATAATAGTGTAAATATTCATTGTTCTCTAGATTTTTGCAATCAAATATGAAATTGGAAGGCACTGTTTTAATCGTGTTATTTGTTATATTAAAGTTGTCATAATGTTATCATATTTAGTTATTTCACTCCTAGTTTTTTTTAAAAAATTTAACCTGTTAATATCGAAAATAGTGTGGGTGTAATAATTTAAAATTTTAGAACATTTATATTTTCTTCTATATCAAGCTTCTTGTAAGGAAAGGCAGACGTAATATTATTGTTAATTTTTTCAAATTTTTTTTGGTGATATTCTTAGTCAGATGTAAAACTAGGATGATTTTCAAAACACACCAAACTATTTGTTACCGTGTAAGGATTATAAATGAATAACGTACCACTAATAATATGGTACAGTAGGATAAAATTGGTAATTGGAACAATTTTAATATCTTAATATTTTATTACTGATACCAATAATAACCAAAATTTTGCCGCTATTTACAACAAACTTGCCAAAATCAATGAGTACTACTATTTATATATAACAGTTTATCTCTTAGAAAATACGTTAAGTAGAAAAAATACAACTTGAGCTACAATCATAAAAATATAACAAGAAAATATTACATGAAAATGATCATTTTCCTTTTTGCGTGACGTTTCTAAATTTACATCTTTAATTTTACATTGTCGCAAATAATCCGCTGAACCACAGTTTTTACAGAGTTTATAATGTTCATCGATAGAGCAATCTTCGTATATCAAATGTCTGTCATTAAATAATAAAATCCCACAGCTGTTAATATTGCAGGATTCAATTTCCCCTTTTATTTTTTAAAAGAAGTCAATATTTGTTCATATATTCTATAAAGTGTTATCAATAGCCTTATCAAGAGATCCTAGGCACATTTCTAGAATTTTTAGGGAATTCAATGTATAAAATAAAATTAACAATGGAAATATTTTACTGCGATAAACTCGTAATATGCTAAATAGTTGTTAACGGGGGGAAGATTTTAAAGACCTAAAACTTCCGCACTTTCCTCCATCCACTGACAAAGTTGGATATCCTCGTGACCCCAAGCAATAGTACCGAAACTGTTCTGAATTTTGAATATTTAAATTTACCTACTTCTGATTTAGTTATTGGCATGTTGTGAATGTTATTATTTTTATAATTTAATCTGTCGAATTTATCAATATAATATTTTATGTCTTTATAGAGATTATCTGTTTCCATTTTCAAAAAGAGACATTATCTGTGTACAGTAACTCCACTTTTTCTTGACATAATGATTTTAAAAAATTATAATACAAACCATACATCACAGTTTTAGATATGTCTAAAATAGAAAAATCTAACATAAACTGGTTTATCTTATTCAACTAGTGGTTTCTTTTGGATTTGAATAACTACTAAATATTCATTAAAATAACTAATTCTTTAAAATATGGTTTTGTAATTAGATATTCTGCTCTGGTTTTTCTTGAATTTTTATCCCATTAAGTAATTAATCGAATATCTGATCTTTTATCGACGTTATTTATTGTGTTACCGTATGTACTGTTACTTAGTTTATAATTATTCCTAGCAAACTCAATTTTAGGTTCGTTTCTCAATTTAGTGAGTAAGTTTTGTCGCATTTAATTATAAAATGTACTTATTTGATTCTGTTATAATTTTTGACAAGCCTATTATTTGCTATGGATTTAATACAGACACATGTCCTAACTCCATCAGTCATGCTACCTTTAAAAAAGTGTAGCATATCGGGACCAGTTAACATTTGTAATTCCACTCCAATATATTTTAAACATGCATCAAAACTTAATACTGGATAAGTATAACAAAGTGTTGGATCCAGTTTGTACATGATTTTCTAAAATTTCGGAAGATATCTGCAAAGAGCAAAACATCTGATTTTACATAAATATCTGAATATTCTCCTATTTACAATTAACAATGCTCTAAACATTTTTAGAACTTTTATATTCATCTTCATGAATATGGTAATTCCTTAACTTATTATAAAACTGTTCTTTTTATAGTGATATATCTTTATTTAATTTTGTGTATTTATTAATGTATTTATAAGGAAAGACACCCTTGTGACGTATCGATTAAACTTTTTCTTTTTGTAAAAAAACTTTTAATGTTTCTAGGCATTATTCATCTTTAAGAGTATCGAATAATTCTAAAAAAGAATATGGTAAGAACTAAAAGGAATCTATAAACCTAATACACAATGCTTCTCTTTGGACTTTCCAATTTGCTTATCAAAATATAAACCTACACCAATAAATTTTTAAAATGTTTTTTCTTATTCTGTACCACTACCTTCAGTTGCCCATTTTTTGTCATAAATTTTGGATAAACAAATGTGAATCATAATTTCGTAAGTTATGTAATGTGTATTTACGTTGTGTAATATGTCTGAATGTTATTTTAGCAAAAATGTAGAGATCAAAGGAAAGATATCTACTTATGTTTTATCGATTACGAAAGAGCCTTTGATCAAGTTAAACATTTAGAATTGATCAGGATGCATCAGAATATGGGTCTTGATGAAAATTACACCAGATTTATTACTTATTTATATTGAGATCGAGTAAATAGAAGAGAAACAGAAGAAATCAGAATAAAAAGAGGTATTCGTCAAGGATGTGTACTCTCTCCACTTCTTTTTAATCTATATTCTAAGTATATATTCCAGAAGGCCTTAGAGAATGCTTCGGCGGTGTCAAAGTTTAAGGCAAAATCATCAACAACCTGAGGTACGCTGATGATACCGTTATTATAGCAGACATAGCAGATGTACTTCCGCATCTTTTGAACAATATATCTAGGGAACGCGACACTTTGAAAATGTAAGCGAACGTTAATAAAACAAGCGTAATGATCATCTCAAGAACACCTTAATTGCAAACAAATATTCACGTTTACAAACAACTAATAGAACAAGTAACCAGTTTAAGTGCTTAGGATGATGGGTGACCAATGTTCTGAATCCTGAAGTTGACATACGAGTTCACATTGAAATGGCCACAGCTGCTTTTCGTAAAATGAGACACCTCCTCACAGACTCCAATTTTTCTTTAAATACTCGTTATCGTTTTGTAAAAGTTTGTATATATGCGGTACTTTTGGGAGTTGAGACCTGGACCTTGAGAATACGCTCAATAAATCATTTATAATCGTGTGGGCACAATATATCAGGAATAAAGATGTACTGTGGCGAATGGGTAGAGAGAGAGAATTGCTGTTACTTGTAAAAAGAGGGAAAATTCACTACTTGAAACATATCGATAAGAGACCAACACACTCGCTTCTGCGGTTGTTGATGGAGGGTAAAATTGAAGGGAGAGGTCAGGACGCCGACAATGTTCCTGGCCGGTTCTCTGTAAATACCTGTTGGATGACAGTGATTAGCAACTTTATCACCTATAAATGTATTTTATATATATATATATATATATATATATATATATATATATATATATATATATATATATATATATATATATACATCCTATCCAATTCGTTGAAAATACTAATAGATTTTTTTTTTTTTTATATTTATTATAGATGTGGCATACCTTTTTTTCTATTAGTTTTATTGAAACTTGGCCTTATTTAAGGCATAGGGATATATTCCATATTAAGAAGCATTATCATCAAGAGAACATTTTGTGTAATAAGTCAACGAATATGGAATGTGTTCATATTACTTAAGAGTATAAAAACTGGTAGAATTAAAATGCTTCTGTAGTTTACCAATGCATTTAGAATCTGCATAAATAACAGAGGAATTTCCAATTGTTCTTGAATATTTGTTAATTTTAACATATTTCCAGGTACCAAATTTGTCAATTTTAGGTTCTTTTGATAGCAAACTAATTCTAAGATGATCCTAATAATAAGTATTATGTCTAATTAATTCATCATTGTTAGAAAAAGACTGTAACCTTCATCACAAAGATATATTTTTCCATGATATTTCAAAAGTTGGCTAGAGATACCTGTATAAATCAGAAATATAACAACATTAAAAATTCCCTTCATCATCGCTAATTAGTAATAAATCAACATGATAATTTATTTTTTTCTCTTTGTGTAGCGTAATGGTTCTATAGCTTTACATCTAGTAGTAAAATCATTTTTATTTTCTAAACCATAAACATTACCTGATACCACATCTTTCATATTATTTCGAATTCTAAACTTCGGTATGTACGCTTGAAATATCCGATATAGTAGAAAAATGTGGACAAGATGTCACTTCATATTCTAATCCGGTTGGCGGGTATAAAGCTACCGTAATTGACCAGAAGAAATAAAATTCGTCATGGATTCGTAGGTTGACAAATGCACATTTTAGCTCCATATCATGGGGTATCGGAATATATGAAGAAGCTATTAGCAGAATATATTTATTAACAATGATCTCCAAATGTAGTAGTTTTAATAAAGTCTATCTTGCTAAAAAAAAGTACATGATAATGAATATCTAAATATTTAAAAATTTAGAATTAAAATTAAATATAGGATGGGATATAAATATTGAATTGCCAGAATCTCTTTTGGCAAATTCGTCTGCTTCTCTATCTATTATATTACTCATTTCTTCAATCATATTGGTCAGAACTGTTGCAAATTATTTTATACTGTGTGTTAAACGATTTAACACTTTAACTATCCTGAACTAACAGTATTCAAATAAAAGCTAAATAATTTAAAATTAATTGTTCTTTTTGTGTGTTTTCTGTATTTTTTCTTCCATAAGCGTTTAATTTTTTTGCACAGTTTCTTCAAAAAAGCTTTTAATGTTTATGCGAAAATTATCAGGTTCAATTCTATATAAAATTACTCGTTCTTGAAAAGCAGATTTTATAATTCCAACAATTCCATTTTCTATTATGTGAATAGCAACATTATTTTTGTGTGTGTTTGATCATATGTGGCTACACCATAATTTTTTTTGGGTAGTTCTTTTACATTCGTCATAATATTTTACTGAGTCTGGAACTAAAGAAAAATAAAAATTAGGTTAACTGATTGAGCTGAATAAGTAACATTTTTTTTTGTTTTAGTTATTAGTATTACTACTTTTAAGTTTTGCCTCGGTTTTAATGGATGCTGCTCCATCCAATTTTTGAAAAGTTTTTAAGAGCGTTTTTTGGGTTACCTGCTTTTTTAGAATGACGGATTAAATTGTCTTTTCTGTCTTTTACCAGACATTTTTTTGACATATATTACAAGTGTGTGTTATTTTGCCTCTTAGTTGCCTCTTCCTGTGAAGCCGTTCTGCATTAGGTCCGAAATCACTTAAAATAAAATAAGTCGTTCTTTAATAGGTTGATGAAATGGAAGGAAGAGGAGGATATTAGTTTTAAATTGGATAAAAGTACTCGTCGATTCTGTCCCATATTTTTTCATTTTCTTTTGAAATGTTGTTAGTTTGAATACCATACAGAAAATCTAATACAAAACCCAAACTTTTTACTTTGAAAAAGGTTTTTGGTTCTTTTTTTTAAATTATTTCTTTTAAAATAAAGAGGTGTTTTTGCAAAAGTAAATTTTTATCAGTCTGAGTTTCTTTATTGTCATAATTAATTAACAGTTGGGCCGAAACTAAATTTTGAAAATTTGCTTCAAAAATATTCGATCTCAGAAAAACGAGGAGAATTAGGATGAGAGTTAGAATTTAATAAAGGACATAGCTGTCTAATTTGACTGCAATGAATTGTCTCGCCATAGGATTCGTCAAAATTATTATCTATTAACTCTTTGTCAAAACTATCTACAATTATTTCGAAATTTTGATTTGAGATATTATTTTCCTTAAAATTTTGTAATATGAGTTCATTAATTTTCAGATTATTTTTTGCTAGATAATAGCTCATTTTAACCACGTTTTAATGAATTATTGTCTTCTTCATTTACACCCAAATTTTGAGACACATTATTATTTTGTTTTGTTAATTTATTGTTACTTTCAGTAGCAAAATCACAATTTAAAGTAACATTTATTGCATTATAAAATAATTCTGAGGAGATGCTAACTTGATGTTGGGACGGTAATAAGCCAAAATGATTCTCGTCGCATACTTAGTATAATATTTGTTCGTCAAACCGAAAAGAGTCTATACAAATTTCGTCCCTGTCACTAACAATTGCACTAATATCATTCTCCACAATAACATTAGTAGAACTGGAAATCTTTTTTTAGTTCGTAAACAAGTCAATTTCCTCTCTGCGTTATTTTTTATCATTTGACACATAATCTCCTTAAGGCTCTCTGATTTTGAGGCAATATCCCATCATTTTCACGAATTGTGGAATTTTGTATTATATTTACATTTTGACAAACGTTTTCGACTTGTTGACGAGAAAAATTAGAACTACTAAAATCCATAATTACCGGATACCGAATACTGATAACACTTGGAGAAGAATGAGTTCTGTCTGGTTACATAAATGGGTATTAATGCTAAAAATCAGCAGGTTAGATGGGGCAACGTAACCTTATCCAAATAAGTAAGGACATTGGCGTTTCCAAATCTTGAAGAGTTCAATGACTTCCTATTGTTACTGTTAAGAATTTTTTAAACTAAGGGGGCTGAGGCACGGGTGGGCAAAAGTTCTCGAGGCTGTGGACCCACATTTAGGTAAAATGCATTATTTGGGCACTATGAAGACGTCTTTTTCAGTACACAATAAACTATCTTATACTACCGCTCCTAGCCCCCCTAATTGAAAGGCTATTAGTAATATATGATTCTTAGTATTTGCTCACCTAGCAATAATGACCGGCAGTGCGAATAAAAAATATTTGTGGTGAAAGATCTCATATAAAAAATTCACCTTTGTCTTTGTCCTGGTCTTTGTTCGATTCACGATAATAAAAGCGGAGTTTAGTTTAATTTTTGCCTCTCTTAAGCTTGTTATAAACTTCTCGTCTCCAAAAAAAAATGAACCCAGCTCGTTTAGATACCTTCACCGGTAGAAATACGAAAACTGTTGATGTAAGATTCACAACAACCAACTTACAAACTAAATAGGAGAGGAATTATCGAAGGTACTAGTGATATTACTATTCCAATTCCTCAAACCGTAGAACAATAAGAAGACTATGGTCTTTTGGATTTTTTTTCTACATTCGCCTCCTCGCCTAAGTAGGGATTTTACCCATTTTCATATCCTAACGATATCGGCAAGGATGCCGTAATACCCGTCAACGTTGTCCAAGTGGCGAAACATACATTTTTGTATTTCACAGCACCTTTTAGACAACGCGGTAGTGTTGCCTCTGGCGTTATTGCATTTCTGCGAACAACTACTACCTATGTAAGTGGTCAGGCCAAATATACTTAAATAATTTAATAAATAAGTATATCGACCTGGACCTTCTGCACCGCAAGCAACGTACTACACCACGGAGCCACGGGCCGCCACCCTGATGAAGTGAAATCACTAGAAGAAGATAACTCTACTCTCCAATCTAAGGAAAAAAAAAAGAAGATGATTTTTGCCATGGTGTAAAACCACTAGAAAACACGATGGCGATGATAGCTAAAAAAGACCACTGGAATAAGGTTTGCACTACACCTTCACCAGAACCAGGTAACTATGTAAGAATATACCATTGCCAACTCCACGCTAATGATGATGATGATGATATTTTCTGCTGGATGGTACCAAAGGAAATAATACCTTTGTAAAGTGCTCCGCCATCCCCTCAATATTGAGAGTTAAAGACTTTTTTAGATTAGTATAAACAGTAAATATCGACATAGTAACACATCGTTACTATTATATTGTAAAAATTTACTTATTTTTTTCCTACATTTTAATTTAGAACATAAAAATATTAGGCACCTAAAGATATTATGAGTTCCTTATCAATGTCGAACAATGATCATTTTTTGAAAAATATTATTAAAAATTTTTAGTTATTTAAGTTAATTTAGATTTCTTGTTATACTAACAATAAAAGTTTAATTGTTAATAAAAAATTTATTTGTTGAGTAAATAAAATATATTCAAAATCTCATAAGAAAAAGGACTGGGCTAAGTTCTGCATTTTTGGTGTCATTATATCTGGTGTGAACTGAATTTTATTGCGTATATTTTTTATTTAAAGTAGTTTCTGTAAATATATAATAATTTAAGATTTGCTGATGCACAGTGCAATGAATTGATCCTTTTATAGAAGTAACATTCTGGATTCTCCTTAAATCAATTCAATTTTGGTTCCAATTTAATGGAACAGTTAAGATATCGCACATACAAGGATTTTTTTAAAACAATACTTTTTCCTTTCCTCTCACACAATTTCGGTAGATCTTTTATACATCTTATGAAATATTTTCGATTTCTGTAATTTTAACAATTCCACTGTTCCAGCCTAAACCGTGTCAAAGTTCTGACCAACTGATCAATTTTTGTTCTTCAGCAGATAAAATATTTCTAATAAATGGCGGTTTAAAGAGATAATTTACACAACTGGTACTACAGTAAACCGCTAATTCCTTAGGAACATAACCGAAAAAGCAATTGTATCCCTGAATGCCGACAAATATATCTAACTGGAGCAAATAGATATTTAATATTGAAATAGAATTACAATATATTCCTCTGTAAAGATTTCTTTCTGTTTTTTTTTGGGTTTTCATTCTATGTTTTAGGCTACTATATTATACTAAGATTGTAACTTGAGAGGAGGAGGAAGCGCTATACATGTTGGAAGGAGGAGGCAACTTGTCAGAGGAGAAGGAGGAGGAAGCATTCCCACAAATGACCTAATATTGCTTATGGGTAACCGGAATTCTTCAACTGATTAGAGAAATCTAATTTATCGTTTATTGTCATATTTTCGAAAGAATTTACTGCTAACTCTGTACTGACTGCTAGTATTTCCAGTTCTTTGTGAGGGTAATACTTCAGGCCTTTTTCCAGAAAATCTCAGTGTAACCTGTCCCAAAATGTGATAGATAAACTGACTACTCGGATATATAAATCAAATATATTTTTTGTTATCACTGATTTAGAACTTTTTCGTACTTTTCTCCTAATTAATTTGTCAATTTTGTTTTATCGTATGTTACGTTGTACACAAATCTTTTTCATTACCTATTTCTCTAATACGTCTATCTAGACAAGTAAAGTTTTTTATATTCATTAGAAATTAGTAACCTTTAATTATATCCTTCATAAATTTGTTTCCTTTTTTAATAATATTAAATATATAAAATTCTTTTTCCATTCCTTATGTAATAAATACGTCATCGTAATTTAAACAATCACTTATTAATTATCACCGGTGTCGGGACGCAAGTGCAAAGTCACTTAATTTTTCGAATTATAGTTTCTCAATTAATTAATTATTCTGCTGCCGTCAGAATCAAGAGTTAAAATAACAAAAATAAAATATTTAAAATGCTTCGAAGCAGGATTGGTACATAAACTAGAACATTGGATTGAAGTAAATGTTAAATGTACCGCATGATTTTTAACTAGACCTTACTATTACTCATATGTTAACATACAATTGACTAGTAAATGCTACTTATATATCTTAAAGCGTAAATAAGCTGCTATGTTGGAAAATGTGGTAATTCGTTTTTCATACTGCAATACACCACTTACCTGGCTAACGTAAATAACTATAGGTAGTGACTTGTGAAACTTATGGCATTTTCTTGTCTCTCTTTTCTTTTTAATTTACTAATTTCCTCTGGCTTACCTTAAACAAAAAGAAAAAAGATTAAACACTTGTACTAAATATAGTTTCAGATAAAAATTGATAAGAAATCTTTTTAATGACTACTATCGTGTATTAAACTTCGTAGATGTATATATATATATATATATATATATATATATATATATATATATATATATATATATATATATATATATATATATATATATATATATATATATATATATATATATATATATATATATATATATATATATATATATATATATATATATATATATATATATATATATATATATATATATATAATATATATATATATATATATATATATATATATATATATATATATATCTATATATAATATATATATATATATATATATATATATATATATATATATATTTATATATATAAAGTATTTTCTCTTTTCATTTTGATGACCCACTCATCCTTAACTGGCAAGATAGATCAAGATCCTGTACTTTTTTCATAAAAAAAATTATTTCTCATAATTTTTTTTTATGTTGCCTCCAATAAAATATGTTAGTCTTTAAAATGAGTGCATATTTAATATTCCCCTTACGTCTTCAAACTTACGACTCTAAACTTAAAAATTTAAATTGTGAACAGTTAAGGGAAATGGACTCTGATCGTTTTTGCTCGTCACTCTTCATGTATATATATATATATATATATATATATATATATATATATATATATATATATATATGTATATATATATATATATATATATATATATATATATATATATATATATATATATATATATATATATGGTGGGTCTAATATGGCGGCTACAAATAAGGTATGCGTCGAAAAGAGTTATTAAAGCTTTAAAGCATTCAGATTGTTATTTATAAATTTTATCTATCCATCTTCGTGCATTTGCATCACTGTTTAGAATTTCAAAATGGCGAATCTAACATGGTGGACCTCAAAATCGATCAGATCTCTGATTCTCATAGAACTTGATATATTATGTGTTCTTGAGGCATCTAAAGTGCGATTATGAACTTATATTTTTAAAATATGTTTAACTTTTGAATGGTAAGACATCATCTCCTAAAAAGGCTGATCCAATATGGCGGCTGCAAGTCAAGTAAGCGCTCACCCTTCTTCAGGTTGGAGATTTTGAGTACTTCTGATATAAAATTGTTTGTAGTTCAAAAGTTGCCGATGGTTATTGATCTTGAATCTAAAGTCAGATTTTAAATTTTTCACTAAAATCCATAGATTCCGAGGAAAAAAATCCTAAACTATCTCTAATTTCATATTTTGGGTATTGAATGTCCATATTTATAAAAATGTTTTCGAAAAAAGCTCTCTGTATTTATCAGGATTGAGACTGTCTTTAAATGCAATTTTAAAGCCAACATTATTATTTTTTTCAATTGTTTCTATTTTTTTTTCATAAACATGTTTATAAACATGGATCTTCAGTACCTAAAATACGAAATTACAGATAGTTTAGAAACTTTAGTGAAAAAATAACGGAGACCTTTTTTATTGAAAATTTTGCCCAGAATACGATTATATTTTTTTTATTGTAAAATTTTTAATTTTTTGGATCGACGTCTGCCATATTAGATCCGGCATCTTGAATTTTTAAATTCCGACTTTAGATTCGTGATCCATCGGCAACCTTTAAACTACAAACAATATCATATCAAAATCACTCAAAATCTCCAACCAGAAAAAGGATTAACGCTTACCTCACTTGCAGCCGCCATCTTGGATCAGCCTATTTAGAAGATGAGGTCTTACCATTCAAAAGTTAAACATATTTTAAAAATATGGGTTTATAATCACACTTTAGAGGCAACTTTTTACGACGCATACCTTACTTGTAGTCTGCTTTGTGTTTCATATAATTTAAGCCGTCAAACATTATTTTCCGTTGCCTACTAAGTACGTCAAATAGGTTAATGTTGTTTCATGTTATAGAACGGAATGTAATTAGGAACTTATATGCAGGTAAAAATATTGTACATCGTAAAATAAGCACAAAATTCCTAGAAAAAGCATGGATATATTTAGACAATAAGCTATTATATCAAATAATTGATTAAACATCAATATAAAATGGTAGGCAATTGTAAAATTTTTATTGAGGTGTATGTTTATATCCAATTGTCTGCATGCATAGTATAATAAAATTATAACTGTAACATACTCTGTACTTTGAATATTTTCATATGTATGTATTGTTTTACGCAGAAATACAAATCTATAACTAATTATTTGTATACTATTCTCTGTTTATCTATCTAGCTGTTACGGAATTACGCAAAAAGAGCTAAATAAAATTGTGAAGAACTTAATTCTACATCAGATTATAGCACAAATTTTATCCCAAAATATTATATTTTGGGTATGTTCCAACAATGGATAATCATTTTTATTTAAAAAATTTCAAAAATTATTAAAAGAAAACCTGTGTGAGTTAATAAAGATGACTCTGAATAATCTTTCAACCTAAACAACAGTAGCTATAGCTTTACTCCAAATATTTTTTTCTGAATCATTTATCATAATTTTTCATCTAACAAGATAATTTATTTAAATATCAACTGCATCGTAAACGAATTAAATACTAACCTATTTAAAGACTTTAACACAACATCAAAACTCGTATTCTTATTCTTCCGTTTTACTTAGTGAATCTGAAAAGTTTGTAAATAAAAATCGATGAGAAGAAGTTTAGAAATTGGATTTATTAAAATTTTATAAATCAACGCAATCCATCAAAATTTAATGAATTTTTCAGATAAATCCCGAGAGTAAACAAAGGTTGAATAAGGATGGTATAAGAAGTGATTCTACAATTTTGTACTCCATTCGTTGTAATTTAATTTATACATGAAATAGTGTTTTTCATTTACTAGACATCGACAAGTTTGTGTTTAAACCATAGCGAGGCCTAGCAAAATCTAGCCTAGTTAAAAAACTTGCATAACGAAATATATATATTTTATGTACATATAAGTTCCTACTTTTCGTTCTAAAAATTTACCTATGTAAAGGTGCGTGACAGCTGAAATTGTTTTTTTTTACCTGAGGAGAGACATCACTACATTCTACAACATTAAATATAATTATATATATATATATATATATATATATATATATATATATATATAAATATATATATATATATATATATATATATATATATATATATATATATATAATACATTAAAATTTTTGATTGAATTGCATAGCAGCTGCAGCAAGAGCACTTGAAAATGGCAAATGAGATTTGGGCGAAACGTCGTGCAAATTCTTTGTTAGACAAACAAACGGATTGAAAGCCGGAATTTTAATGTATTACATTCCAACATCCGTGAAAACCTCTATTGTAACATAACATATATATATATATATATATATATATATATATATATATATATATATATATATATATATATATATATATATATATATATATATATATATATATATATATATATATATATATATATATATATATACATATATATATATATATATATATATATATATATATATATATATATATATATATATATATATATATATATATATATATATATATATATATATATATATATACATATATATATATATATATATATATATATATATATATATATATATATATATATATATATACAATATATATATATATATATATATATATATATATATATATATATACATATATATATATATATATATATATATATATATATATATATATATATATATATACATACACAAATTGTTTTTCGTTGTCGATTGATCTATGACTACACGATGTTTTTCGATGTTAGTTATATTGTCAATTAAATTAAATGACGGAACTTGTCTCTGTGGAAAACCATTTTAACTGTCAAACTGACCGTTACGTATGTAAATAAATAGCAAGTGTACATGTAGATAAAAAAAATTATCTATTTCGTTATGTAGGTTTTTTAAGCAGTCGAGAACTAGCTAGCTTATTCACAAATTCGTCCTTGTTTCGTAAATCAAGAAACGCTATTTAATCCATAAATTAAAATATATTTGTTAAATATTGACGCTAAACGTTCTCTACTTGGTTTACAACTAACAAAGCAAAAAATTTTAGGATTGTCAACTATCTAAATATAGAGTTTTCATCAGACTTTTGCTTACTCTCAAAATATATCCCAAAAATTCAATAACTTTTAATGGCTTACGTTTATTTAAAAAAATTTAAGGATCCAATTTCTAAACTACGCCCCATCAATTTTCATTTATAAACTTTTCGACTTCACTATATAAAATGAAAGAAAAAAAGTTTATATGTTAAGTGGATGCCATAAATAGGTTAGTATTCAGTTCGTTTGCGAAGTAATTGACATTAAAATAAATTGTGGTGTTAGCTGATCAATTATGATAATCTGTAGTTCAGAACAAATATTTAGAATCAAGCCTAATGATATTCAGGTTGAAAGATTACTCAAAGTCAGCTATATTAAATTGAGTCCTTTATCTATTCTCATATACTAAAACCTACTAGAATTATTTGTATCTTTAATAGACTAGCAAAAACATACTTTTGTATGGAAACGAAAATGGAACTTTAGAATATTACACTGTTAGTTTTACAAATACTGGAATAGAAAATTAATTGATAATCACATAATATATTTTACATAGTTAAATCAGCAAAAAATTCTTAGATAATAAGCTACTATATTTAATAATTTACTAAACTCTATCATAAACTGGAGGTAATTATAGAGCTTTTACTTGGGTAAATATTTATATTAGGTTATTCGGTTGGGTAATCTTAACTGGAACTAAGTTTGTACCTTGATTTTTTCGAAGAAATGAGTGGTATGTGCTTTTCAGTGAATAAAAAGCCAAAACAACTATATGTAGACTGTTCTCTGTTTGTCCATCTATGTGTTCCGGAGTAACATAAAAACGGTTAGAAAACAAATTGTATGCTTATAAAGTAGATTTTGTATCCGGTTACAGGATAACTTTTTTTTATGTTTAGACAGTTGTCAGTCCTATAATGTTTTGCTTCGTTGGTTTTAAACCAAGTAAATCAAGTTTTAGAGAGAACGTTATCGGATTTACTAAGCAAAACGAAAGAATAATTATGTTATGTATTACAACCTGTAAATAGGTTAATATTTAGTTCGCTTCCGATGAAATCGATATTTAAATAAATTTTCATGTTAGATGATATATTAGGATAAACTGTAAATTAGAAAAAATATATCGAGTCTAGTCGAGCCATAGTTTCCAATATTCAGATTGAGAGACTAATCAGAGTGATCTTTATTAAATGTAGTCATTACATATCAAAACGTATTAGAAATACTTGCATCTTCAATAAAGTTACAAAAATATACTGTTTGTTTAGAAATAGGAACAGAACTTTACAATGTTACATTGTTAATTTTACAAATATCAAAAAGAAAATAATTAACCTCATATATTGTAGATAGTGAAATCAGCAAAAAATTCTTAGAAAATTAATGGATAGATTTGAAAAAGCTATTATTATATATCAAATAGTTCATTAAATTCCAATATAAGCTGATGGGTAATTGTAGAATTTTTAGTGCAATAGACTTTTCAACCTACCCTTCAGAAAGGAACTTCCTGTTAGAAGCGCGCTACAGTTCAGCCCATACCAAAAAACGGCAAGTAGTCCCTGTCGAACTGCTACCGACCAAAGAATTTATGAAGTTGTCCGTTGCTTTGTGACAGTACATATTAACAACAATACAGGTTACAGAGTATACTTTTATTTTGTTAACTGACACGTATAAAAAATTGCACTAGGGGTGGCTGCAGTTTCGTAGTACTACTATATTCTCAAATACAATCTTGCATTTGAGAATGTAGTAGTACTATGATACTGCAGGGACGCCTAGTGCCCCTTTTTATAAGTGTCAGTTAACAAAATAAAAATATACTCTGTAACCTATGTTGTTTTACTACCGACCAGTCATACTGCTTTAAATAATATCGAAAATCATGGAACAGGCGATTAATCAGCACATGCTAAAATACATGCTAAAATACATGCTAAAATAGCTTGAAGGATTGAAAATTATTAGCGACCATCAATATGGCTTACGTAAGCAAAGATCAACAGGAGATCGTCTAACTTTTTTTTTTCACTCACATAATTTAAAGTTTCTTTTGGTGACAGAATTTTTGAAATTTTTTCAGAAAAGTAACTAGCCCATTTTGGTACACACATTGACCCAAAATCTACTTTATAATCTTACAAAATTTTGTTGATATTCTTTCAGCCCTTTTTGTCTGATGTCGAAATATACAAATAGACAAAAAAAAAGGATAGTCTACAAGCCGAAATGACATCAGAAGCCTCTTTAGCGCAAGGGAAAGTTAGAAAATATTCCATTAGTTATTTTCATTTAGCAGATTTGTAATGCCCAACATTGCGCGGCTTAGATTCCTCTCTGTTACTGATCGGTAGGATACCCGATGACGAATGCAGTTTATGATCAGAAGGACCTAACGACGAATTTACGATGATAGTGTAAATGTCTCAGTGGGTAGTAGTAGTAGTAGACTCTCCGTCGCGATCCGTGCTGTTCATTGATAAGCTGAGTAAAGCCATAACTTTTTTTTTATGGGTCTAGCACACGTGCTGCAGGGAACTCCCTAAAGCGCTACAGGAGCGACATGTGTGCGAAAAAAGCGATTCGCGTTGTTCTTGAATCGCTGTAAATTGTACTCGGTGGGAAACACAGTCCTGGGCAAATTATTCCAAAGGGATGATGTTCTCCATATAAAAGACTGCTTGAAAAGGGTTGTACGAGGAGTAACAAGCTAAACCTCATACGATGTGAAGTATTAGCGCGACGTGTATTTCTAACATGCACCGCTCTGGGAGGCATCAAGCGGGCCACATCCATGAAAATACTTGTGGAATAGACTTAAGTCGTCAACCCTTCTTCGATGCTCCAGCGAATCAAGGCCACCGGTCAGTTCCGGGTCTCCAATTAGACGAGCAGCTCTTCTCTGAATAGAAGACAACAAATGAAGTGTATGTTTGGGAGTGGAATCCCAAAAATGGGAGCAGTATTCCATAGTTGATCGAATTTGAGCTTTGTAAAGAATTAACGGTTGTTGTGGAGTGTAAAGCTCTCTAGTTCGAAATATTATTTCCAACTTTTGAGAAGTTCTCCTTGCTATGCCTGCAATATGTTCATGCCAGGACATGTTTGCTCTCAAGTTAACACCAAACAAATTGAGTGACGATGTTAGAGGAATGGAGTGTCCCGACGTAACTATGTCGGTTTAAGCAACGTTAATTTTTTTAGAAAAAACTGCCGCCTGGGTTTTTGTAGTATTAAATTCCACTTGGTTACTGTCACCCCAAGATAGAATTTCTTCCAGGTCTCTGTTAAGTTAAATGACTTCCTGCTGTCTGCGGATATTCGTCTGAGTAGCCGATATCCGAGCGTTCAAAGTGAATGAAGAGATTAGCGTACTGTCACCTGCAAAGCTGTAGACTGGATTCCCGGTCTTTTCCAGCAGATCGTTAATGTAAATGAGAAAAAACGTAGGACACAGTATGGAGTCTTGGGGCACACCTGCGTTGATAGTGAAGGTGTTAGAAAGAAATCCGTCGACTGCGACTCTGAGAAAACAAGAGAGCCACAAAGAGAACTTTTCAGACATACCATAAGAGCGTAGCTTAGCCAACAGTCCATCGTGCCAAACACAGTCGAATGCCTGTCAAGATTAACCTCTCGAGATTCTCGAAAGTATTCAGTTGCGTTGTTCCAAACATGTGTTACATAAGTCAGGAGATCTCCTGTTGATCTATGTTTACGAAAGCCATATTGGTGGTCGCTTCAAGATATTTTAGAAGATGCTGATTGATAGCCTTTTCCAAGACTTTCGATATTACTGAAAACAGTGTGACTGGTCGGTAGTTATTTGGCAAGGTCCCCTTGCCTTTTTCAGGTATCGGCTGAACTGTGGCACATTTCCAGCAGGCAGGAAATATTCCCTTTCTGTAGGATAGGTTGAAAAGTCTACAGAAAACTGGTGTTAGTCCCCTCGCACAGTTTTTGAGAACTATGGGAGGTATTCCGTCAGCGCCAGAAGCTTTTTTGGTGTCTAGTTTCATTAAAATACGTTTTATGATACGCTGTCTGAAGACAATATCGGGCATTCTTGACTGCACTATGGGAATATGGGTAGTGTTTTTTCTTGGAAATCGATAGCAGAATGTGAAGCAAAGAGTTCAGCTAATAAGTTCGCTGAGAATGATTCAGCTTCACGACCTTGTTCGTCGATCGTATTTTAATACTTAAGCCAGCCGATGTTGTGGACATTAAAGTCGCCCAGAATGGCAACCTCAGCATTTGGATAATTACTCTGTAAATGATCAATGGCGACTGCAAGAGAAGCAAAAAGTGTTCTAGTACCACATGGTGGTCGATAGAGGCAGCAGATAAACTTTGCTGTTTTTTAAGTCATTAGTTTGAACCATCCAACATTAAAATTTTGAAGCTCTAGAGCCTCTTTCGTTGGTGAGAGACCTTCGGGCCAAAAGGCAGATTCCAAAGTCACGCTTACACCGGAAATAGAATTCGTACTCAGGACAGAGAAAGTTGAGAGTGCTGGCCGATGAACTGACCTTGGTTTCACTATGCACTGTTCGATTTTAAACCTCGTATGTTGCAATCATCATCCAAGACGACTTTTCACGTGGGTGTCATCGGACGAAGCCGCATAAGAACAAGAGCAATGTATTCTTAAATCTAAAGTCGGGAAGACTATTCAAAGGTTAAAACAAAGAAGCAGCAGGTACTGACGAGATAAGTGCGGAAATAATAAAGATGATGGGAGAAACCGCCGTGACTATGCTACATCAACTGTGTAAAGTAGTATGGAAAACTGGAAGATTACCGAAAGATTGGTGCGAAGTTACATTTATACCCTTGCATAAGAAAGGATCCCCTTTGGATTGCAGCAACTATAAAACAATCGCCCTGGTGTTACAAGCTGTTAAGGTATTTCTCTGGATCCTAAATGAAACACTTTTCTGCTGCTATAAATACCTACCGAACAAACAGACTTCATTCTAGGAAGAGGGACTAGAGAACAAATTCTTAATATGCGCCGGATAACAGAAAAAGCCAGGGAATTCCCAATAACAACCTATATCTGTTTTATATACTACTTTAAAGCTTTCGACTGCAAGCAACGGAAGAAACTCTGATTGATTCTAATCAACATGGGGACACCTATACATCTTGTAAACCTTATCTGATCTCTGTATCAGAACACAAATGGCAAAATTAAACTGAATAATTCTTTTACCGTAGAAGCCGGAATCAGACAGTGCTATATTTTGTCACCCTTACTTTTAAAGATATATAGTGAACATATAATGCGGTCTGTTTTGGATGGCTGGAGAGAGGGTGTGACAATCGATGAAAAAAGGTAAATAACGTTAGATATGCGGATGATACTTGCAAGTTCAATACAAGATCTAGAATCAATTTTGGAGCGTTTGGAAATCGCTAGCAAAAACTATGGATTGAGAATTAATAGAGCGAAAATCAAATTACTGACTGTTAGTCGTTATGAAGATCTGTTGCACATAAATGAAATTGCTATAATCCCTGTTGTAGACCATTTCAACTATTTAGGATCCCTCATAACTAACAATGGTTGCTGTGAAACGGAAGTACGAAAACATTTTTCTATGGCTAGAAACTTGACAATCAAACTCACTAAGGTGTGGAAAGATCCAGCTGTTATAAAAAACACAAAGTTAAGATTGCTATCCAGTCTTTTATTCCCCATAGCAACTTACGCATCAGAAACATTAAACAAGCTAACAAACGACGAATCGATGTGTTTGAGATGTGGGCATATCGAAGAATTCTCAGAGAATCATATACCGAACACCGTACTATTGTATCTACTCATGAAGAGCTTAGTATAAATGACCGACATTCAAATAGAATTAATTGATAGTACCTGAAATATTTTGATCATATTATAAGGAAGGTGGAGACCATGGAAAAGCTTTTAGTAAAGGAGAATGTAGAAGATCAAGGGGACGGTCTCCAACAGGATGGCCCGACTAAGTATGGGTATGCACGAGTCAAGTCAGGTTGCGCAGGATCGAGATGCCTGGAGAATGACTGTTGGGGCAGCAACTGCATAGTGCCACCGACACTCCCATTGGGGTGAAAGGATTGAGAGAGAGAGCGAGAGAGATAGATGTTGCAATAATCTTTTTTAAAATTGTAATCTCTGAATGTTGACGGGTCCGAACCAGCTCCCACCGGAAATCCGAAGGGGGGCTATTTTGCCTACGAAATTTTTGATCCTGGGAGCTTCATCATGCTATTTGGTCCCACAGTCCGGGGACCTCGGCACAGCCACGAAACGTTAAGCAGCTTCACGCAGCCTAAGCTGATGCGATGGTATCACACCGGACGATACCTGGTGGAATCAGGGCATCTACCATCTGAGTTGTTCTTTTAGTCGACTTGCGTATAATATTTCTGGAAATATTTCTTATGAAATACGACTAAACTTATATATATATATATATATATATATATATATAATATATATATATATATATATATATATATATATATATATATATATATATATATATCCTTCAAAATTGATGTTGTGACCAGTATCATGATGGTGCTGAAAAAGAGCTGAAGTTGTTTGTTTATTTTTGATACTTATATTATATTCTTGGATCCGGGTGGAGATTCTACTGGTTATTTGCTCTATGTACAGTTTGTGGCAGTCTCCGCATGGAATGCTGTTGGTTTTCTAGTTTTTTCTTGTCCTTGGGATTACCCAGGATGTCTGCCAGAGTGTTTTGTGGTTGTATGTTATGCCTATGTTGATAAAAATATATCATTCGAGATCGTCCGCTTTTATGTTGCCATGGTCACCATTTGTTTATTCCATCTTTTTGTCTATACCAGTCGGCAAATTTCCGTTTTTGTTTTGGTACTTGTTCTCTTACGGCTCTTAACATTTGCTACACTTCTAATCCATCCGTTTCGTTTCTTATCTTCCTCTTTTACCTGAAGCGTTGGTTCTTCTACTAATCGTTGTGATTTCGTAGCTCTGCCCGTATTTTTGTGAGTGCCCAAGCTTGTAATCCATGAGTGGAAACAGGTAAAATACATTATCTATATCTATATGTATGATAATATCAAAATGGCTCCAGATCTTATTTTTCAACTCAAACAATGCTGAATGCCGCATTTGATTATATAACTAAGGCACTTAGTGACAAAAATATCCAAACGTAACTCTTTTTTGGCACGTCCCGAACTTTCAACACGATTGACCTGCTTATAAAAAAGTTGTTAGCTGTTGGAGTGCGCGGCTCATCTCTTATGTAAATGAAACTCTATGAAAAGGCTCAGATTATTGAGATCAATGGGTTCAGATCCAGTAGTAAAAATACAACCAAATACTCCAGGGTTTATGTGTATCGCCTATTCTGTTCAATGTCTTCCAGAGTATATTGCAGGTCACGGCCATCTATTTCGGTATGCTTATGACAGTAACATTCTTATATAGGGAAATAAGCTTGTTGGCCTAGTCCCTAAGGGTAATACGGTAGTAGATGCTATGTCAGATTGGTGTAAGCTTATTGGTGCACATCATTACTGACAAAATATGTATTGTTTAATTCGAATAAATATTAAAAAGATTGATTACAGCCTATTGATCAGAACCGAAGAAAAATCTAAAAAACTTTCTGGTGGTTCATATAGACTAGAAACATACTTGGACTGCTCATATCGAGAGCTTATTTCCTAATCTTAGTTCCTATTGCTATATAATTAGAAACATTCGTAACACTTTGGTCTAATATAATCTACTATCTCGTACGGTATAGTATATTGAGATCAAACTAGTGAAGTTCAAAAGGTTCTTGTTGCTCAAAAAAGATTCTTCGAGTGATTGCTGAAATATCCCTTACGACAAGATAACGACAGCTGGTTCACTGCATGTTTATTCTCTAATTATGTTTACTATAAAGAACAAAGACTTTCACGGGGTTAGAATAATCCTGAATAAATGGGACAAAAATGTTTAAATTAAGTATAATTATTACCCATTTTTTGAGGGAATGCCATATAAAAGATTTTAAAAAAATCATTTTTTATAAATAAATGCAATTACACTCTTGAATAACTTGCAATGACGCTATGTAATTCTATTGAGGTAATAGGCGGGTCGTATCTATCTTCCATATTCTACACCCAAAAAGATTCATTCTTGCTTTAACAAGTAACTATGAACCTCCGCGTATTAACCCATCCAGACAATTTTTTGCTAGTAGTGCGAAAAATCGGTTTTCCAATTTTCCAACCGCGTCTCGGACTGCTATTATTTTCACATTGTAGCAGCACGCCGAGCGGCTGTTAACGGTTCACCATCACCGTTAACGCGTGTGTGTTTGGCCTTGGTACGTGTATCTATATGGCCGCAAGGCGGCCATAAAATAGCAATACGTGCGCTTGACAAATCCGCCGGTTTCTTAACTAAAGCAGACTAGTAGCCTGAAAAGTAAGCAGCCAAAAAGCAGATCGGCCAAGCAGGCAACCCTATTTGACGTTACCAGTTCTGTTCTTTTATATAACCCATTTTATTAGAGGTAAGGACCTGTAGGTATGACAAACTAACCGAGGAGGACATACTATGCGACTTGACCTCACTTTCCGTCAGGCAGAGAGATAGTACAGACCAGTTCCGAACCCGTGAAATCAACAGTTCTATATCTGCCTAATAGACCTGCTGCTGATCCGTGAGACGAGATGCTTCTTCTTGTGCTTGCTTCTTGGCTAGTACACAATTCGGAGAATGTTACGGACCCATACAACCATTATTCTTCTTTTTATTAAACACACTCCGATTAACACACACGAGACAAGATCTTGACCTTCACAAACAAAACTAGATCAGCATTGGATTAGAGTTGAACCGAAGACCACTTACTACTAGTCCTGTTCAGCGTCACCAGCGAACGTGTCATTTTCAATCACACAGTTGGCGAAACAAAGACGAGTGTTTCGTAGTAAAGTTCAGTAAGTTTTATCACTGCCATTTACTGCTGAAAATAAAATGCCTTACCCCCGAGATAAGACATTCCTGTGCCACTGGGATTGTTGCTGGAGAATGCTTGACGTTGTTTGAAAAAGAGTTCCGACCAAGGTAAAGCGTTCGGGTCTATCCGATCGTCGCGCCATCACCTGCTGTCCACCGGTTTGATGACATCACTGTACGCTTCATTATTCTTCGAACTCCGTTAGATTCCGTACCTTATCATCACGCATACTTACTACTTCCCTCCTCACCTCTGTCATCACGTAATCATACCTTTGTTGAACCACGTGTTTTATTTTTTCCCTATGCCTTCTACTTTTCAGCGCATATCCAAGATAGACCACTAGCTAGTAGCTAATATATGCATTGATCCATGGGTCACCGTTTCTCCACTGTAATAAGTTACCTGAGGCTCCGGTTGGTTTTTTATCATGTGGATCCAAAGGTGGCACCCGAGATTTGACCGTTGGATAACCCTTTCAAAAAAGTCTACCGACCGACAGGTAACTGATGCCTCGTGCGCCAAAACAACGAAGAACGCTACAAACTCCTTACCGAAAGGAAACTTCCGAACCAAAACCCTAAGTAATAAATAGAGAGTTTGTTCATTCTTAGTGTTCCGTATGGAACACTTATAAGATGACTTCGGTGTCTGTCTGTCGATCTGTCACACCCGATTTTCTCCGAAACTATTTGTCATAGAGCGTTGAAATTTGGTAATAATATAGGAATTGATGGCCTCATCAGAGTCATGTAGTTTTGAAAGTTCAATTTTGATTTAAGGGGGTGGAATCGGAAGTGAAAAAAAAACTTGACTAATGTAATGTAACACTTGCGCATAGTTTTCTTTGTATTATTTTTAAAAAATCGCGAAAAATCGCTGTCCGCCCTTCCTTATCTCGAAAAGTACTGATCAAAAAATTTTGAAAAAATTCTGGAATATTCTCCACGGGGTGTAGATTGAACGAAAATTAACACGAGTGCATTACCTTTAATAATTTATCTGGTATATAAAAAAAGCAAAAACTTCAAGGTCATCAGTTTTCAGTAAAGACTAGAAACAAACTTTGTTGAAAACTCATTTGGGGTGTATTTTGTGAAGTCACTGATCATTTTATACCTCCGTAACAAAATTTTTTATTTTAAAAGAAATCACCGTACGGAACACTAATTGCGCAAGTTCAACTTGCACTTGACCGGTTATTACTCTTATGTTTATAAGGGCAGTGAAAGCTTATATACTCTGTATGTTGAATATGCCTTGTAAAATTTGTCTGATACACTTTTATATCTTGATGATCCCATAATGCATTTTATTTTGTATCTTGTAGTGAGTTAGCATTACAATAAATAAATAAATAAATAAATGTTTTGAAGTATTGTGGATATTTTTGTTTTTCAAAGTATCCTCAGTTTGTCGAATGCCAATCTAACTCGTCCTTTTATGTCTGTTATTTTAACCATTTAGCACATGTTACTAACGACGACAGGCGCTTTATTAGTTTTCATCCCACTCAATGGCTCTTAATTTCCGATTTACTAATTTCTGGTTATATCTACAAATTTACATTTTCTGTTTTGGCCTCTAATTGCTTTAGATTATGCAAGTAATCCTATGAGCAAAACCTCTATTTTTACGAAAGATTACCCCGACAACAACATACAGTACCAACTATATTTAAATTAGAAATTTGGTTAGTTCCGGTTCGTTTTTCTCTATAAGTCGTAATGCAGTTTTCTGTATTTTCAATACAGTTAGTTTTTTTTTTTTTAAATATGTATGTTAGGAGTGAAAGATGTGTAATTATGTATGCAATTTTACGAGCCAAAAAGGACGTGGTATTAACCAATTTATTAATTCACTTATATAACTGTGTCTGGCTCATCTATTGTCGAAGTAAATAAAAGATACTAGTTTCATTTCTTATCGCTATCGAATATAGTTACGTTTTTTCGGGGTTAGTGCTGGCAGGATGTGTGAAAACCAATTTTGAAATTACTATTTTGCTAAATTTGTGTTTATCTGATGCTCAAAAATACTATCTGCTAGTGTTTTGGTGATGGATTTAACCTTAAACGCGTCAACTAGTTACTCGCTGAAGCATAAAATTAATAAATAGGATCTAAAACAGGTCCTTGCAGTACACTGCCGGCGTAACGGAAAAGCGAATGCAATACTTGCTCCATAGTTCACATCAGTAAGGTCAGAAATATATGGCTGTATTAGTTAGCTATACTTAAGGTCGCAAAAAATTAATGTGGTGCACAATCGAGAGTTAAAGTCACAAAAAATATAGATTCTACCGTCTCGAAGCAAACACCAATGTATTTTTCCAGCTTCTACAATACATCTCTTGCTTTTTATTGGTGTTCCGTATGGAACACATAAAAGACCATTTCGGTGTCTGTCCATGTGTCACACCTGATTTTCTTCGAAACTATTTGACATAGAAAGTTGAAATTTTAGTACTAATATAGGAATTGATGACCCCATCAGAGCTGTGTAGTTTTAAAACTTAAATTTTGACTTAAGAAGTAAGTTATGGGGGTGTAATCGGAAGTGAAAAAAATATTTTTTTTACCAGATCATCGAGTGGGGTGTCAAATGAAACCTTGTAAAAACACGAGTGAAAAAATATATATGATGTAATACTTGCACACACTTTTCTTTGTATTTTTTTTAAAAGATTGCCAAAAATTACCCTCCGCTTATATCGAAAAGTACTTATCAAAAATTTTTGAAAAAATTCTGAAATATTCTCTACACAAAAATTATCACCTTTGATAATTTATCTGGTATATAAAAAAACAAAAATTTTAAGGTCATCAGTTTTCAACAAAATTCGGAAACAAACTTTGTTGAAAACTCATTTAGGGTAACAAAATTTTTTATTTTAAAAGCAATCACCGTACAGAACGCTAATCGCGTAAGTCGGATTTGCACTTGGAAGATTTTTTTTCAAGGTTTAATACCCGAAAAATGAAGTAAACCTGCTAATTGCACTTCTATTTACCTGGACAATACTGTGGTAATTTAAATAGGCCGATAAGTACTTAAGGTTTTCTAGTTCCTCTTCTTAAAAATAGGAACAACCATACGTAAGTATTTTAAAAATTCAATTAAACTGTTTAAATTTTATAAAACAAATTCATACCCAGTTCATTAACTTTTGATAGGCACTATAAAAATTTCTTATAAACTTAAAAAATTGTGCCAATTAAAACTGTTTCTTTATTTATAAATAATATTACGAGGGTGTTTTTTTAAGTAGTCTAGATGGAGCTGAATCTCAATTCAGGAGGACTTCAGATCAAAAAGACCGGTTAAGACAAGAGCTGAGAAGACAATCAAGCATATTAAGGATTTGCGCCGACAGATAGATTCCAGTGTTTGGCCAAGTAACTGAAGTATCCAAAATTAGAGTATTTAAGATTGTACACGAAGATTTGGAAATGAAAAAATTCTGCCCGATGGATCCTCTAACTCCTTATAGAGCAGAAACTGGCAAGGAAAGAAATTTCTTCAGAATATTTAGCAGTTTTAATCATTTAATGAATATTTTTCGGGGTTTGTCATAGGCGACGAAGCTTGGGTGTTTTATTGGAATATTTCAACAAATCGATGCAGTGGATTTATAAGGGCTCTCGAGCTCCAAAGAAGGCGAAAATTTATCTTCTGGAAAATTGATGATAAACGCTTTTGAGAATGCAAGGAAACTTTGCTTATTAAATATATGGAAAAAGAGTTTACAATTATTGGAGAAGTTTACGGAAGGTCGATCCAAAACTTGAAGCAGCCCATTAGAGAAAAATGTCCGAAACGTCCTTCGCCGTTGCATGGCTCACAAGACTAGCACATCTCAAGTCATTAAAATAAGCTGTGGATTTACCGACTTACAACATCTTCCTTAAAGCTTTGACTTACCGCTCTGTGGCTTTCTTTTTGTTCAAACATCTAAAGAAAAAAATCAGGTACGCACAGTTTTTCTCAGATGATGAGTTAAAAGTCACTGTATCATCATTTTTTAAGACGCAAACAAAAGTTTTTGTTTGGATGAAATGAGGCAACTCTAGAAACGCTGGAGTAAATATGTCAGCGTAAAAGGTAATCACGTAGAAATATATATATATATATATATATATATATATATATATATATATATATATATACATAGACATATATATATATATATATATATATATATATATATATATATATATATATATATATATATATATATATATGTATGTATATATATATATATATATATATATATATATATATATATATATATATATATATATATATATATATTTCATGGATCTAGCACACGTGCTGCAGGGAAGTCCCTAACGTGCTACAGGACCGACACGTGTGCAGAAAATGCGATTTACGTTGTTCGTGAATCGCTGTAAATTGTACTCGATGGGAAATACAGTCCCGGGTAAATCATTCCAAAGGGATGATGTTCCCCATATAAAAGTCTGCTTGAAAAGCGTTGTACCAGGGGTAACAAGCTGAACCTCATACGGATGTGAAGTATTAGCGCGACGTGTATTTCTAACATGCACCGCTTTGGGAAAAATTTAGCGGGCTACATCCTTCGAACACTTTCCATGAAAACACTTGTAGAATAGACTCAACTCGCCAACCGCTCTTCGATATTCCAAGGGAAAAAAATAGAGCTAAATTTTATTTGAAACGTATTGATATACCTTTTAAGTTTATTTTAAAAAAATACATTAAGAAATGAGAAAATATATAATCATAGAGATAAAAGCGGCTTTGCTAATCTATAATATGTATTTGGATTAGTATCTTTTCCTTTTTATTTAAATAACCGGCAGAGTGCAAGTCGGACTTGCGCAATTAGTGTTCAGTACGTTGATTGCTTCTAAAATAATATTGTTACGGGGGTAAAAAATGATCAATGACTTCACAAAACATACCCCAAATGAGTTTCCAACAAAGTTTTTTTTTCCCGATCTTTACTGAAAACTGATGACTTAGAATTTTTTTTTTATTTACTAGATAAATTATTAAAGGTAATACACTTACTAATTTTCATTCAGTCTACACCCTGTGGATAATACTCCAGAATTTTTTCAAAATTTTTTGATTAGTACTTTTCGAGATAAGGGGGGGACAGCGATTTTTCGCAATTTTTTAAAAATAATACATAGGAAAGTGTGCGCAAATATTACATTATATATATTTTTGAACTCGCGTTTTCAGAAGCTTTCATTTGGCACCCCACTCGATGACCTGGTAATTTTTTTTACTTCCGATTTCACCCCCCAAAATTAACTTTCAAAACTACACGGCTCTAATGAGCCCATCAATTCCTATATTAGTGCCAAATCTCAACTTTTTATATTAGATAGTTTCGGATAAAAACCGGGTGTGACAGACGGACAGACAGACAGGTGGACAGACAGACACTGAAATGATCTTATAAGGGTTTCTTTTTTTTTATTGGGTCTAGCATAAATGCTACAGGGAAGTCCCTAAAGCGCTACAGGAGCGACACGTGTGTGGGATATGCTTAAATTCAAGGGTTCCGTACGGAACACCAAAAAGGAACCATTGAAATTATTAACCGATATCGGTCAATCGCTGAATTCGTTACTCGTGGTATAAATTTAGACGAAATTGGATTTATATACAGTAATCCATACTAATTCGTTTGAGATTGGTTAGTAAACTAATTATGTTGAAATATACCGAATATAAATTTGTACCGGAATCTTCACTCGATAACAAAACCGCAATAAAAATCTCGCACTGTTTCCACGTGGCTGTAGCTAAAAATTAACAAACAAAAGGAATTATCCTCACCATAATTTGACACTAATAACTTATTACTTGAACTAGAATACCTAGTGATAAATTACTATAATATTTTTTTTGGGCACAGCACACGTTTTGCAGAGAAATTTGAGAATGATTCAGCTTCACGGCCTTGTTCGTTGGTCTTATTTGAATACTTAAGCCAGTTGATGCTGTGAACATTAAAGTCGCCCAGGATGGCAATTTCGGCACTTAATCTGCAAATGTTCCATGGTCTCTACAAGAAAAGCATTCTGTTCTAAAAATTGCTATTTAAATTTTGATATATTACATTATTTAAATTTATTTTTGAGTTTTGTATTAACATATATTTTTAGACCGTCAATGAATTTTTTATTTTATTTTTGTAAGAGTGTGAAAATCACCAATTTAGAGAGTACACGAACAGTAATATACATTGAAATAGTATGCTAATTAAATGTACTTATGAAGTTTAATTTATCTCTATACATTTTTAAAATAATAATAGAACATATATGTTTTTATTTTCTATTGTTAACATTCTTTGTAACTGTAAGAATATTTTTCAAAAAAGCATATAAATATGACTACAGATATCATATAAATCTAAGAGTAAAATTGGTTAATATTAATCAGAACATTTACTAGAGCACCTTATGGGGTAACATACGAATACAAAGGTAGCAGAGTTCCTAGGTTTTCTTGAGGATTTTTGGAAAGTTGTTAAACTTATAATGAGCACAAATTAAAAATTTTATCAGGTATATTAAATGTCAAGAAGTATAGCTAAACCAAATCAAAACATCACACGCTTTTTAGTGTTCCGTACTCCGAAACTATTTATCACAGAAAGTTGAAATTTGGCATTATTATAGGAATTATTGGCTTCATCAGCGCCATGAAGTTTTAAAAGTTAAATTTTGACTTGAGAGGTTAGTTTTGGGGGGTGAAATCAGAAATGAAAAAAAATTTTTACTGGGTCATCGAGTGTGGTGTCAAATGAGAGCTTGTAAAAACACGAGTAATATATATATATATATATATATATATATATATATATATATATATATATATATATATATATAATGTAATACTTGCACACTTTTCTTTGCATTATTTTTAAAAAATCACAAAAAATCGCTGTCCTCCACTTATTTCGAAAAGTAATTTTGAAAAAAATCTGGAATATTCTCCACGGGTGTAGATTGCACGAAAATTATCACGAGTGCATTACCTTTAATAATTTATCTGGTATATAAAAAAAAAAAAAAAAATTTCAAGGTTATCAGTTTTCAGTAAAGACTGGAAAAAAACTTTGTTGAAAACTCATTTTGGGTGTGTTTTGTGAAGTCACTAATTATTTTATACCTCCGTAACAAAATTTTTATTTTAAAAGCAATCAACGTACGGAATACTAGTTGTACAAGACCGGTTTTTTCTTTATTTTAAATTGTGTTTAAAGTTTCAAACATATTTTATGTAAAACAACCTGCTGTTTTTATACGAATGTATGCCTAGTTTATCCTAGGAACAATGCTTTTAAAAATATTTTTCTGGGGCTTCTCACTAATACGTAGGAGGAAAATATTTTGGGTTTTGTTAAAGATATTGTAAAATTTCTTAGGCAATTAAGAGAATTGAGAGAGCAAGTTAAAAATATCATCAGGTATGAAAGATATCGAAAAATGTAGCCAAAATAAATCAAAATATTTCTTCACCATATACGTTCATGGAATTGACTTAAAATTGAAAACATATTTTGTGTGAAATAACGTGATATTTTTAATAAAATCTATACTTAGTTTGCTCTAGTGACATATGCCATCCATAATTTTTATTAAGGAAATACGTTTTACAAAACTCGAAATATCTCACACAGACAGGTATTTCATGCTCAAGTTAGTCTGTTTCAGAACGATACATTTCAGTATAATAGAACACCGTTAATTAGATAATTATTCGACATATTGATGAAGCTGGAAATTACTAATAATGCCAAAATGTAGTATCACTAAGCATAAGATAAATAAATTCAAGGGCTACCTCTAAAGAAGATAAATTTTTATGTTTTATGTAGAAAATATTGATACAAAAGTTTTTCCAATAAAGATTATGATATGGACTGTGGCGATTTCTTGCGAAAAGAAATAATAATAAATAATAATGAGTAATAACCGTAGCCTATAGGGAAAGCAGAAATATGAAAAATACATAATGTGCCCTCTTTTCTACATATTATACTAGATGACAGGTTTTTTTCTGTTGCAATTCCCCTAAGATAGCGAGTTGCATTTTTATTAAAAGTCAGGGCTTTAAAAATTCAGTATCTAGATTGTTTAAACATTTTTTTTCTCTCCTATCTAGAAGGGGTCAGAACTTTAAAGATATTAGCATATCTTCTGCAAATTCTGGATATATTACATCACACCGGAGCCGCCGCTGCTGTAGCTGTTCACCTAATTCACCTTTTGCCTCCCACGGTATCCTCTGTTTTGGTTATTTAAATATTTTCTGTACCAATAGTAACTTTAAATGTAGTTAACCTAGTAACACCAGAACATAAGAAAATATATTCATTACCTCTCTTGAAATTCTATGTCTAATCTGCAATCCTTGACAACTGATAGCAGCAACATAACAGTTAGATAGATCAAATACATCAGTTGATTTTATTAAAAATGAGGCGATATAATTCATATAACTAAACTAATATATGAAAATATAACTTTGATTTTAATAGATATTAAAAAAAAAACGCTTAAGTTTACTTAGTGCAAATTCCTGCTCACATGAACGTTTTAAAACCTTGCTTTTGTTACCTAGCTTATGTTCATAATATAAGAAACTTATTTTCATACCAAGACAGAAATATAATTATTTAATTAGAGAAAAACTAATGCTATTGTCTTCATAAATTAGAAAGTTTTCTGGTAAAAGAAAAATTACTGGTTTTTATATGATTCAATAGTAGACTATTTTCGCAAATATATTCATGTGTACAACAGACATGGGTCCTATATATTGTGAGTAATAGGTAGCAATGGACTAACGTTGGTGAGGTAAGTTTTGGTAAAAAATGGTAGCAGGAAATAACAAAATGAGAAACAACTGGTAGATAACAAAACTAGTACATAAAAACTTTGAAACCTTGACAGCAAAAAAAACCTGAGAAGAAAAAAAAAACTTTTATCGTATCAACTCTGCAACATGTGGTCAAAGTAGACTTGGAAGAATTCGGTACCGTAAATGGCATAATCTCGCTTTCTGTAAAAAGGAAATTCCATAGTGACCAGAAAAGAAAACGAGACAGTCAAGTAGAAAGACAGAAACTTTTCAATGATGAGTTTTTCTACCAAAAATTATAGACAAATTTGATTCTGTTCACGACGTCTTACAAAAAAGAACATATGAATAAAGTAAGGATATAAAATACACTGCCCGTCGACACCGCCTCTTGTAAATTAAAGGCTAGGGTTGCAAACAGCTTGGCGGGCTAACCTTGGTTAGTTATCGATGACGGAAAATAACTTGTTTTACTTATTTTGAACTATACAGATAACGAGAAGTAAAATAGATGTGTAATTTTATTCTTTCTCTATGTAATCTTCAAGGCAGTGGGAGCGTTGCTTTTAGAACGGAAGTTTGTGACTTCTTTCAATTAGTTTTCGGTGTTATTGTCGAGGTTTATTCGAATTTTTCTATACTTTTCTTCGCTACAGAAAAATGTCAGTTTTAATACATTAAGTGATTTCTATAACACCCTATATATATATATATATATATATATATATATATATATATATATATATATATATATTTATTTATATATATATATATATATATATATATATATATATATATATAATATATATATATATATATATATATATATATATATATATATATATATATATATATATATATATATATATATATATATATATATATATATATATATATATATATATATATATATATATATATATATATATATATATATATTTATATATATAATATATATATATATATATATATATATATATATATATATATATATATATATATATTATATATATATATATATATATATACATATATATATATATATATATATATATATATATATATATATATATATATATATATATATATATATATATATATATATATATATATATATATATATATATATATATATATATATATATATATATATATATATATATATATATATATATATATATATATATATATATATATATATATATATATATATATATATATATATATATATATATATATATATATATATATATATATATATATATATATATATATATATATATATATAAATATATATATATATATAATATATATATATATATATATATATATATATATATATATATATATATATATATATATATATATATATATATATATATATATATATATATATATATATATATATATATATATATATATATATATATATATATATATATATATATATATATATATATATATATATATATATATATATATATATACATATTTAAATTCTTTTCTGATTTTTCTCTTAGGTTTCGGTTCGCATGTTCAATTAAAACGATTTGTTGACATTTTGCCCATGTTTCAGAGCATTTTTATAATTTTATTGTATATCATTTACATTTAAAAAACAATATGTACATGTTAAATTCATTTGCCAAGGATATATCTAAACCAAATTAAAATTCTCTATGATATAAAATTTTAAATTTTAATACCAATCCAATATTTAAAAAAATAATACGCACTGCAATACAACAGTCGTTTAGTAGTTAATGTTTATTAGTGTTCCGTACGGAACATTTATAAAATCACAGTGTCTGTCCATCTGTCTGTCTGTCTGTCTGTCCGCCTGCCTGTCCGTCTGTCAGTCTGCTTGTCTGTCCGTCTGTCAAGCCCGATTTTCTCCGAAACTATTTGACATGGAAAGTTGAAATTTGGCATTAATATAGGAATTGATGGCCCCATCAGAGCCGTGTAGTTTTGAAAGTAAAATTTTGACCTAATGGGTTAGTTTTGGGGGTGAAATCGAAAGTGAAAAATTTTTTATCAGGTCATCGAGTGGGGTGTCAAATGAAAGCTTGTAAAAACACGACTTCAAATATATATATAATGTAACACTTGCGCACACTTTTCTTTGTATTATTTTTTAAAAATTGCCAAAAATCGCTGACCCCCCTTATCTCGAAAAGTACTGTTCAAAAAATGGTATATATAAAAAAATCAAGTTGTTTAATTTTCAACAAAGATCAGAAACAAAACTTTGTTAAAAAATTTTATTTCAAAAGCAATTAATGCACGGAACACTAACTGCGCAAGTTCAACTTGCACTTGGCCAGTTATTTAATGTGTTATTTTAATTTTAAGTGTAGCGGATTTCTTATTCGTAGTTTTTTGTTTTTTTTTTTTACTATGAGGAGTACTGGTATTAAGAGAATAACTGCACTTATTTACTCTAGGAGAATAATTCCGTTTACGTGGTGATCATTTAATTAAATTTGTATATATATGACTAATTTCTCTTTTGTCAGTTCTGTCGTTTGCAGCATTTTTTGTTTTTTAATTCCATTCATTTCTTTTATAGATTTTTTGTGTTTATTTTTTTTGTTTGTTTCAAATGCTCGTGTCTAATTTATATTATTGTTTTACTTCAAAATACTAAAATAATTTAATGCAAATGTTGTAAAAATTGTAAGTGAAAGTTTGTTATATTTTCAAATATTTTACAAACATATTTTTGCATATGTTAAGATCTTAATTCAAATAGATATATCATACAGTGGTACAAACTTCTTCAATATTTTAGTCCGTGATTCCCTAACAATTATTTATAACGGTTTTGTTGTTATTAATTTGATTTAATATTAGTATACCCTAACTAGGTTTTCGGTAAATCAAATTTGTATCTCGATAGGAAAAGATTAAATTTACAAATGATTACACAGAATCTCTGTATGTAAATGTGAATGTCAAAGGAACAATCTTTACATTGTAAGGTTCTTAGTTCTTCCAGTTCTGCCATCAGGTATTTGAGAGATCAAGTTATCATAGCTACAATAATATTGTTCTATTTTGCAAGTGATTAAACATTTTTAGTGAATATTCCCTATGATATAAAATTTAAAATTTTAACACCAATACAATGTTTAAAAAAAATCCTATTTACACAAATAATTCACTGAAATTGGAAGCAACAGAAAAAAAAGTTTTCATAAAATTATTTAAACAAAATTACGTTGATATGTAATATACTACATAAATGTGTATAATGAAATCCCTACGTTTATATAAATTTCCATTTTTCACAGGAATATTTTACATTAAAAATATTCAAATTAAATTTTACTAATTATGTAACCCAACTAAGCGATCGGAAAATTAACTTAAACCAGACATAATAGACAAATTTTGATTCACATAAAATTATATATAAAACTAAAGGACACCCACAACCTTAGGAAAAATTTCCGTATTTCAATGATATATTGCATCCAACAAAAGCTTTTTTAAATAATTTGTGGCGAAGTTACATAATTTTTCTAGGCGTCGAATCAATCATCTGTATTAGACGTCAGAGAAAGTTCGTTTTTGCTTTCTTGAGCAACTATGAACTTTCGGGATTCGATCCATTCAATCAGTATTTCACCAGAAACGCTGCAAATCGATTTTCTTAGTGTTCCGTACGGAATACTTCTAAGATTACTCCGGTGTCTGTTCGTCCGTCTGTCTGTCTGTCTGTCTATCACACCCGATTTTTTCCGAAACTATTTGACATAGAGTGTTGAAATTTGGTACTAATATAGGAATTGATGGCCTCATCAGAGCCGTGTAGTTTTAAAAGTTAAATTTTGATTTAAGGGGTTAGTTTTGGGGGGTGAAATCGGAAGTGAAATATATATATATATATATATATATATATATATATATATATATATATATATATATATATATATATATATATATATATATATATATATATATATATATATATATATATATATATATATATATATATACGTATATATGTATATATATATATATATATATATATATATATATATATATATATATATATATATACAATGTAATACTTGCGCAAAATTTTCTTTGTATTATTTTTAAAAAATCGCGAAAAATCGCTGTCCTTTCCTTTACCTCGCAAAGTACTGATCAAAAAATTTTGAAAAAATGCTGGAATATTCTCTACAGGGTGTAGATTGAACGAAAATTATCACGGGTGCATTACCTTTAATAATTTGTCTAGTATTTAACAAAAAAAAATTCAAGGTCATCAGTTTTCAGTAAAGATAGGAAACAAACTTTGTTGAAAACTCATTGGGGTGTATTTTGTGAAGTCACTAATAATTTTATACCTCCCTAATTTTTTTTTTATTTTAAAAGCAGTCCATGTACGGAACACTAATTGCGCAAGTTCAACTTGCACTTGACCGGTATTTATCTTTGAGGCGCATCTAAATCTACTATCATTTCGAAACCGTTATATTGCTTCGAGTCACTGTTTATAATATGGTGCTATTGCGCGTCGAATGCCTCGGGTCGCACATCTGGCGGACCACGCCACGGCTATAAAATAGCAATACGTAGCATCAGTTGAGTACCGACCGATTATCCAGCCAAAGGGGCCGATCATTCGAGAGGTAAAAAGCCTAGCAGCCATATCAAACTGTCAATCCGGTCCAACGCGGCCGACAAAGATTTTAAATCCTTTTTTTATTAGGGATGTACTCTTGTAAGTGTGAGAGCGACCGACTAACAGAGAGAAAAGACTTTTCTCTCTCTGATAGGCACCATGGCCGAGAGAGTGGACTGTTTGCTGATTTGTTTTAGAGCAGTCTCTGTCCTTCACCAATATGCATCTTTCTTGCTCCGGCCCCATATAATCAGCAATCTCTCTCATATAATCAGCAATCTCTCTCTTTCTAGCACGCAGCTAGAAGAAGCCCGATAAGTTTTGTCACAATATCGTATATTGCGAAAAATAGAATTCCCTGCGCCGTAAGACCGAGCGAGATAGGACCTTCTGGTGCCACCGAAGTTGTTGCTGGTGATTGTCTAGCGTTGAAATAAGGATACCAACAGTAGTAAGGCATTCTGGTCTATCCAAACGTGTCTTCACCTGTCGCCTACAGTTCGCGCCCTCGCCAGGCATTCGTGATCCACAGAAACGTTAGCTACCACTCCAATGACGTCACCGTATGCACCATTATCCATCGTATGAACTCTGTTAGATTTCATGTATCATTCTAGCACAGGCTTTGTTAAACCGCTTGCTTTATTTCTTTTTATCGTCCCTTCAGCTTTTTAGTGCATATGCAAGGTAGATTACCATCAACTAGTAGCTAACATGCGCATTAACCCCTGCGTCACTCTACTTTAACAAGTTACTCGAGGCTCCGGTGGGCCCTTTATCACGTGAATTCAAAGGGTGGTGCACGAGGTTTGACCGTTAGATAAGCGTCCAAAAGTCTACATACCGATAGATAACCACCAATAAAACTTCAAACTGTACATTCTATAGTAAATATAAACATGAATAAAACTTAAACTGATAAGTTTGGAAATATTTTCTTCGAAGTATAGCCCACAAGATATAACTTAAGAAAACACTTACACACACAGCTGATAATTTAAATCAAATAATAATTAATAAAAAATAAAATGACATGTAAGCTAACCTTTTTAGAGTAAATTTGTATTTTGGTGTAAATATTTTGAAGCACTATGATAACATCAACGAGACTAAACACTCAAATTTCTTCATTGACCGCTGCAAAAATTAGAGTAAGAAAAATGCAATGGGTTTAAGTGGTTTATCACCTAATTTTTACGTTTTACATCGTAATAATAAATACCATTACAGAAAGTCATAATAACACATATTTATATGTAACTTTACCGTTTCTTAAGATTATTCACAGTAAAATAAACATGTATACAGTATAAAATTCCGTGATTCTACGGTTATCTATTTTGTGTGATATGCATTTATCACAGTGTAGTTACAAATATGTTTCTTGAACTAATAGTTATTACATTTGGGTCATTCCATGCCAAATCGACCACTTTTGACCCCGACCCCTTTCGATTTGGCTGAAAGTTTTTTTTATCTTTTTTTCTACCCTATGAAAAACGGTTCTCAGAATTTTTAAAAAATTTTTTACCCACCTCAAAAAAAGTTATGAATTTTTCAACAGCTTTTTTTTCAAATTGCCATAACTTTGTCAAAAATTGGCCGATCGAGACGTTTTTTTTTTCAAAATTTTCGTAATTAAATGTACTTTTTAAAAAAAAATACAAAAAATTTTTAGGAAATAAAATCTATGAAATTTTTGCCTATTTTGAGAAAAACCGTCAATTTTTTGAAGTTCGCCATTTTTTATTTTTTTTTTTAACTTTAATCAATTCTGCAGTTATCCCCGCCAATCCCAGAGTCTGCCGAATTTTTTTTCTATTTTTTTAAATTGAAAAAAAAAATTTAGTTTTTCACAATTTTTTAATTTTTTTTTTAGAAACTTTGTTTATATAATAAAATAAATGCAAGTAAATGATTTTACGGTATATTATACTTAATTTATAGTCTAAACTTACAACTAATGACAATAAATAGGTAAATTGTTCTTTTTCAACAAACGTGATAACAAAACACTTTCAATAAACACTGAAACACATGACAGATACATAGGTTATGTTTTGGATCTCAATATAAAGTGGTGGTAGGCTTATGAAATAGAATAGACTCGCGTGGATCTAGTGAATTGGCCGTAGGTAAGTCTGTGATTGTCATGCCCTAGCTTATCGATCTAATTAATGTGCTGAATTTGAATACTATTTATGTCAGATTAAAATTTATTATAATATGCTTAGGAAATTATTTTATAATGTGAAGCACAATTATAATGAACATAATTATTCAAACGCCAAAGAAAAATGAAATAAATTATTTGTTGAATTAGTATTAAAAACAGTGAATGTTAATCGTATCAAACGTAGAATCCTAGTCATTAGTTGTAAGTTTAGACTATAAATTAAGTATAATATACCGTGAAATCATTTACTTGCATTTATTTTATTATATAAACAAAGTTTCTAAAAAAAAAAAAATTAAAAAATTGTGAAAAACTGAAACTTTTTTTTCAATTAAAAAAAAAATAGAAAAAAAGTTCGGCCCACTCTGGGATTGGCGGGGATAACTACAGAATTGATTGAAGTTTTTTTAAGAAAAAAAAAAATGGCGAACTTCAAAAAAAGGCAAAAATTTCATAGATTTTATTATCTAATTTTTTTTTTTATTTTTTTAAAAAAAGTACATTTAATTACGAAAATTTTGAAAAAAAAAACGTCTCGATCAGTTAATTTTTGAGAAAGTTATGGCAATTTGAAACAAAAAAGAGCCATTTTTTTGAGAAATTCATAACTTTTTTTGAGGTGGTAAAAAAATTTGAAAAAATTCTGAGAACCGTTTTTCATAGGGTAGAAAAAGATAAAAAACTTTCAGCCAAATCGAAAGGGGTCGGGGTCAAAAGTGGTCGATTTGGCATGGAATGACCCATCTGTAGTTGTAGATACAAACTTTCACCATCATTTTTGGTCCAAAGCAATAATAAAATGTGCATTTAGATAATTAGTTATTTTTCATTTATTTGGGATAGTTAAAAAAATATTCAATTTTAATACAGTTTACTTTTTGTATATAAGGTAATCAATTACTCTCAAAAGTTTTGATCGATGTTGGTGGTATGTGGTGCAGGTACCAGGCTCAGAGTAGTAGCTAAAGGAATGTCTATGTCTTCTTTTACTTAAGTAAAGCAGAGCCGTAACAACTAACCTATTATTTGAATTGCTCGTACTACTCTTTTTTTTACTTTTTCAACATTAATATAACATTGTTGATATTTAATTATCATTTGAAAAATATTCTAAACCCTTACTATGAATATAAAGTTTGCTAATGTGTTAACCTAAAATATAATAAATTTCTATATACCTTCCAAAAAGCCTTTTCAAACAAAGCGAGGATATATTTGTTATTTAAACTGGAGTCTGTTTTACTATCAGACCTATAATACTCTCCATGTTTAACCTACATTATACCCTTTATTTTTAAGAGAAGCGTCCAACACAAACAATGATTTTATGGGGTTTTACTCGTAAAGGATTAGGTTCAGAAGTAGAACATTTCACTTTATCTGTCTGGTAATTTAGAGACAAATAACAATATATGTCTTTGCATAAAGGTAACATTTTCTAAGAAAATTTAAACAAATATAGGAGGTAGCACTTTTCTTATTTTTTAATTTAAATTAACAAATAAAACTTTAGAGTTTGGTTGAATACCTTTATAAGTTGGTTCCTCAACTTCCTTACACCGACACTCCTTTTGACAAGAATTTTGTTCGCAGCATCTCCTCCTCCTTTTACTGTATTCAAGTTCAATCATAAAAAAATAGCGTTTGAACGACTAAGTAACTAAGGAATTCTTTGTCATTAATTTTTTTTTGCTGACACCGTCTCCCATCAAGTAGTCAAACTTTATTTCTCTCTTACTTGTGCTTTTTTTACCAAGTGGTGCAACGCGCGAGACATTATTCTAACATGTGCGCTGTTCTGTTGACTACTAAGTACAACATCGAATATTTAAAATAAGTTAAGAGTTATTTATTATATGATTCAATATGAACAGATTAAAAAGAATATTCAGCTATCAGCATCTGAACTTGGCCAAAATGAAAAGAGAAAAAGAATATACAACGATGCGTATTATAAAAATGGTTGTATTAAACTCTCTCCATAAGTGCCAAGCCACTGTTATATCAGCAACCGCTACTTATGAGAAAGCTTTTCTAATAAGTTATTGATTTTTATTTCCCATCCAAGAACCAAGATCAGTTTTTTGACCAAAATAATGAAGAAATACCTAGAGTTGACGAACAAAGCTATCAAGAGTTCAATTTGCAAAACATATTATTAATCCGAGTTAAGTTTCTCGTCTGTGACTACCATCAAAATAAAAGTAAATATTTGAACATGGTGTTTATTGACTACAGTACTCATATTTGAGTAGCTATAATAAAAAACATATTCTATTATTATTATTTTCCACTTCGTAATTTGTTTCTATACTTTAAATTTGTTAGTGTTGTTGTTAGATGAGAAATTATCGTTCTTGGGATTATGTCGTGTCGAGGTTCAAGGAAAATTACTCTAATTTGACATATTCTAACCCCAAAAACGACAACTTCTAGTTTTTGTTTAGGTCCCGCAAGGTAAGTAAGTAATGACTACTTTCTTACCTTGTGGGACCTAAACAATGGGAAATTGTAGTTTTTGGGGTTAGAACGCGTCAAATCAGAGTAATTTTCCTTAAATATTTTGGAATATAACTATGAGGTTATGTTCCAAATTTTATGAGATATAGGTAGTAGGCAATACTTTTCTTTGATATATTTTCATTTAGGTTGCAAAAGAAAATAAATGTTGAGTAATCCCGATTGGGAATCATTGCCTTTATATAAAAAAATGTTTAGAGTTTATTTGTCGCCATAGAACCAATTAGGACAGGAAGCTATGGTACGGTCAAAAATGTGTAAATTAATTACCAACAATACAGAAAAGATATTAACAAATTCCTAGTTACTTATTCCAATTGTATTTTTAACATAAAAGTTAATAAGAATAAATTTATTTTGTTATCTTTGTTTTAGAAATATTGTGTTTTATTTATTTATTTTATTTGTTTCCAAAGGTAAATATGGGATTGGTATTGAATGAAAATTTAAAAGTTGTATAATTTAGTAATAAAGCTACTAAATCTGAGTATCTAAAGGAATTGAAGAGAAATGGGAGTAATGAAAGCCTCATCTTAAAAGTAGGTAGAAAGACTTAAATCAAAGTGTCATCAAACTTTTGAAGCAAAACGACCAGTATCACTAAGTATAATATTGTTAAACTCGCTTACTAGGTTTAGCAATCCATCATTTTAGTATTTTCTTGTATTAATTATAATTAAAACAATGGGAAACTTACATTTTAAAAGTAAAAAATTTGTTTCAGAAATTATATAAAAAATTAATTTTATTTAGTTATTATATATATATATATATATATATATATATATATATATATATATATATATATATATATATATATATATATATATATATATATATATATATATATATATATATATAAAATGTATATATATATATATATATATATATATATATATATATATATATATATATATATATATATATATATATATATATATAATGTATATATTTATATATTTATTTATATAGATACCGGGTGACACTGCCAACATGTAACAGTCTGTAATTTTTTTATTTTTAAAGTTACATATTTGCATTTTTAGATACCAGAATGGACAATATTAGGCTTTTTTAGCTACTTTCCGTTTGACCGGAAGTGACTGCAACATTCTTATTTTTAGTGGAACCCTGTGTATTTTTTTATCAATTTCAATTCGCTTTGAAATTCTCTTTCCAACGATGTATCACAAGCTGACATTTGTTTGACAGGTGACCGGCAAAAACTGATTTAAACTCTTAGACTTAGGCGGATATACTAGCAATTCTTCGTTTTATTTCACTTTGGAAAGAATATAAGACTATCCATTTATCGTGCCATTTTCGCGAGTCTAAGTGGCTCCTACAAAACTTTATGGTTTACATTCAGTTACAGAATTTTCTCTTTAAATAGTGATTAATATGACAGAAATTAAGATAGGAACACATATACTTTATTTAACCTAGTTACACATTACAGGGTTTTTGCCAACAGACATCTAACAGAACTATCTAGCGCCAATTGGATTTATTATTATTTTCAGAAAATAAGAAACCTATTTATTAAATAAATATTTAAATGTAAATAATAAAACCAAAACTTTTAATAATAAGAATAATATAACAAAACCGATAATTGTAAAATTATTAATATTAGAAAGAAGTATTATTTTAACTAAGTAACACAATAAAAATAAATAGGTAAAACTATTTTATACTAGATATAAATTTGCTAGGTATTTATTCCAAATGTTCAAAATACTGGCCGTAGTTAATCCTACACAATCTTGTTTTTCTCACCGTGGCTCTCATGATGTCCTCCAACTGAATTTCAGTAATTTGATTTACTGCTCTTCTTAAGCGCATTTCTAAATCATTGGTGGATTTTTGTAAACTTTTTTTTTTTTAGATGGTTCCATATAAAATAATCAAGAGGCGTAAGATCTAGCGATCTTGCAGGCCACTTATTAGGTCCATTGGTATATAACCAATTTGTTCCAAACCTTTGATTCGAGTAGTTTACTGCTTTTCACTTTTGTCGGCTGGAGCGCCATCCTGCTGGAAAATAATGTCTCCACGATTTAAAGGTAAAGTTTCTAAAAAATCTTCAACATCATTTTGAATGACCTCCAAATATATTTCTCCATTTAACGCACCATCAAATATAATAGGACGAATAATTCTTGTGCCAAGGATACCCAACCACACGTTACAGCCGAATCTTTCTTGCATAATTCTAGGATTTTCTTGGGCCCAATACAGAATATTGTTACTGTTGTAATAGACCCAAATTGGTAAATCTACATTCATCCTAAAATAGAATGTTGTAATGAAATTGGTTATCAAGGTGGTATCTTTGCAAAAACCAATTAAAATAATCCGTTCTTCTTTGATAATCTGTTGAAAATACATGTTGAGTTATTCGAGATTTGTAAGATCTGAACTTAAATTTTCTTCAAATGCGGCTAGCGGTTTCACGATTTACACCGGTTTGTTCTTTAACATATCTTATAGAAATTGTAGGATCTACCTGAACAATGGCCAATACATTGATTTCTGACCCTTCGTCATTAATAAATACATCAGCAGGTTCAATCGGCTGTCTTCTAAACTGCTGCTCTACCCTCAAAAAATAATTGTTGGGTGGGTGCCTCCTATTGGGATATTTTGCGATGTACAACTCGGCGGCTTGTCGGCTATTCTTTCTGCACTCTCCATAAATAAATAACATGTCTACTTTTTCATCCGTTGAATCCACTTTTGTTAACGAAAAATTATTTTTGACGTAAAGTAAACAATAATAATGGTCGCAGCAACCATGTCTTTCGGTTCGTCTGTTTTATCACATCCTACTAAGTCCGTAATGGAACATGTTGATATCACAATATTGCATAATAAAACGGTTTATTTTCTGAAAATAATATTAAATCAAATTGGCGTTAGATAGTTCTGTTAGATGTATGTTGTTAAAAAAACTGTAATGTGTAACTAGGTTGAATAAAAAATGTGTTCCTATCATAATTTCGGTGATAATGATCATTATTTAAAGAGAAATTTCTGTAACTGAATGTAAAGCATAAAATTTTGTAGCAGACACTTAGACTCGCGAAAATGGCACGCTAAATGGATAGTCTTAAATTCTTTCCAAAGTGAGATAAAACGAACAAAAAAAATTGCTAGTATATCCGCTATGGCCACCTAAGTCTAAAAGTTTAAATTAGTTTTTGCCGGTCACCTGTCAAACAAATGTCAACTTGTGATACATCGTTGGAAAGAGAATTTCAAAGCGAATTGAAATTGATAACAAAATATACAGAGTTCCATTAAAAATAAAAAAGTTGCTGTCACTTCCAGTCAAAAAGAAAGTATTTAAAAATATTTCTTAAGTAATAAAAAAGCCTAAAAATGTCCCATTCTAGTATCTAAAAATGCATATATGTAACTTTCAAATTAAAAGAATTACAGAGTATTACATGTTGGCTGTGTTACCCTATATATATATATATATATATATATATATATATATATATATATATATATATATATATATATGTATATATATATATATATATATATATATATATATATATATATATATATATATATATATATATATATATATATATATATATATATATATATATATATATATATATATATGTATATATATATATATATATATATATATATATATATATATATATATATGTATATATATATATATATATATATATATATATATGTATATATATATATATATATATATATATATATATATATATATATATATATATATATATACGAGGCTGGTTTGAAAAGTCCGTGCAAAAATAAAAACTACTTATGTGTTTGGGGTAAACCTTTTTTATTTTTCGACATAGTCTCCTTTTAGGCTTATACACTTCGTCCAACGATGTTCTAGTTTGTTGATCCCTTCCGAATAATAGGATTTGTCCAAGTCTGCAAAATATCCATTAGTGTCTGTAATCACCTCATCGTTTGAATAAAATCTTTGTCCCGCCAGCCATTTCTTCAAATTGGGGAACAAATAGTAGTCCGAGGGAGCCAAGTCTGGAGAATAGGGGGGATGTGAAACGAGTTTGAAATCCTATTTCCATTAATTTTGCGACCCACAACTGCTGAGGTATGTGCTGGTGCGTTGTCGTGATGGAAAAGGACTTTCTTGTGGGCCAATCGCGGGCGTTTTTCTTGCAGCTCGGTTTTCAAACGGTCCAATAACGATGAATAATATTCACCTGTAATAGTTTTACCCTTTTCCAGATAGTCGATGAGGATTATCCCTTGCGAATCCCAAAAGACAGTCGCCATAACCTTTCCGGCCGAAGGAACGGTCTTCGCCTTTTTTGGTGCAGATTCCCCCTTGGTAACCCATCGTTTAGATTGTTGTTTGGTCTCAGGAGTATAGTAATGTATCCATGTTTCATCCACAGTGACGAAACGACGCTTAAAGTCCTCCGGATTCTTCTGGAACAGCTGCAAACCCTCCTTGCAACACTTCACACGATTCCGTTTTTGGTCAAGCGTGAGCAATCGCGGCACCCATCTTGCGGATAGCTTTCTCATGTCCAAATGTTTATACAAAATATTATGTACCCGTTCAGTCGAGATGCCCACAGCACTAGCAATCTCACGCACCTTAACTCTTCTGTCATCCATCACCATATCATGGATTTGATCAATGATTTCTGGAGTCGTAACCTCCATAGGCCGTCCAGAACGTTCAGCGTCATTTGTGCCCATATGGCCAGTCCGAAAAATTTGAAACCACTTATAAACTGTTCTAATCGAAAGTGCAGAGTCACCATAATGTTTATCAAGCTTCTCTTTAGTCTCCTGAGGCGTTTTGCCTTTCATAAAGTAATGTTTAATCACCACACGAAATTCTTTTTCGTCCATTTCTTGAAAATCACTCGACTTCCTTGATTCACACGAATGCCAAATACAAAGAAATAGACCAATATGGCTGAAACTTGGTGTGCGTTCATTCAAGAGATGCTACTAACTAAACATGATCTCGATACGCGCCGGTGGTGCCCTCTCTCGGACTTTGCACGGACTTTTCAAACCAGCCTCGTATGTATATATATATATATATATATATATATATATATATATATATATATGTATATATATATATATGTATATATATATATATATATTTATATATATATATACATATATATACATATATATATATATATATATATATATATATATATATATATATATATATATATATATATATATATATATATATATATATATATATATATATATATATATATATATATATATATATATATATATATATATATATATATATATATATATATATATATATATATATATATATATATATATATATATATATATATATACATATATACATATATATATATATATATATATATATATATATATATATATATATATATATATATATATATATATATATATATATATACATATATATATATATATATATTATATATATATATATATATATATATATATATATATATATATATATATATATATATATATATATATATATATATATATATATATATATATATATATATATATATATATATATATATATATATATATATATATGTATATATATATATATATATATATATATATATATATATATATATATATATATATATATATTTATATATATAGACTCTCGAACGTTATATATATATATATATATATATATATATATATATATATATATATATATATATATATATATTTATATATATAGACTCTCGAACGTGTTTTATTGGCTGCTATTTTCTTTGCTTCTGCCCATGTTGTGTTAGCTCTTCTCAGTTCTTTCATGATAGATCTTCTCCACGTTTGTCTTGGACGTCTCCTGCGTACTTATGGATTCCAGTCTAGGGAGCTTTTTGTTACATCGTCATGGCCTTTTCGAAACGTGTGACCTACCCATTGCCATTTCCGTAGTAATATATCTCGGTGTATTTCCTTCTCTGGTGTGAGATGTCAGAAGTCTTCATTACGAAGGGTGTTTTGTCAGAATATGGTGAGAATTCGACGCAGATATTTGTTAATGAAAGTTTGTATTTTGTTTGTTAAGGTTTTTGTCACTCTCCGGGTTTCAGAACCATATAATAACACCGATTTAACATTGCTGTTAAATATCCTCAGCTTGGTGTCTGTGTTCATTTGACATCTCCGTCCTTGTTACTCATACTCTCCAAGTATATGAACTCCTCGACGTCCGCCATATTAGATCCAGAGACACCGAATGGTGTATTTTTTGTTGGTGTTAATTCTAATAAGCTTAGTTTTGGCCATATTTATTGAAAGTCCACATATTTTTGCTTCACGTTCTAAGTGTTTTACCATCTTTGGCTTGTCATTTTGCGATTGTGTCATCAGACAGATGTCATTTGCATACTCGCTTGTTCTTCAGTGCCTTCTTCAGCATTGAGTCCAAAACAACATTGAACAGTAAAGGAGATAAAGTGCACCTTTGTCTGACCCCTATTTTTATCTCAAAAGAACTGCTTATTTGCCCGTTATAAAGCGTTGCTCTAGATATTTTCGAAATTGCTGAGTGTAATATGCTATCGATCATTCTTTGGAAGTCTATGAAAACTAGGTAAAGTGGTGTGGTGAGTTCCATTCAATCGATTGTTCAGCAATGATTCTGATGGTATTGATGTTATCTATGCAGTAGTGATGGGGTCTGAAACCTGCTTGGTTCTTTGCGAGTATGGGTTCTATAGATGCTGACAGGCGGCTTTGTATGATTTGAGCCATTATTTTGTGTATGTAGTTAATAAGTGTGATTCCTCTCCAGTTCTGACAGAGGGTGAAGTCTTCTTTTTTGAGAAGTTTTATGATGGTATCCTGTTTCCACTGGTCTGGTGTTTTGCTGTTCTTCCACGAGTCCTTCATGAGTAGATGTATTAGTTCCGTTGTTATTTCCGTTTCTACTTTAAAAACTTCACCACTGATATTATCCGGTCCTGCTGTTTATTGTTTTTTATTGATGCCATTGCCTTTATTATTTCAGAAACGTCGAGAATTTGCAAATGCAAAATGACCAACAAATAAAGATCCCATGAATGCGATATTCCATGCCTTTCCTCCTACGACTATAGTTTCTGAGCCTATACTCTTCATCAGCTGGGCTTTAGGCAAAGTTATCGGTCGTTAAGACCGGAGTACCGTGGAGAGCAAGTTGGAATGACTCTCGCTGGCTTATAGCAATCATGGTACTTTATATAAACGAGATACTACTCGTTGGGCAAGATATAGACTCTTGTCTTAGGAGATTCAGTATTATATTTTTTCTTTTCTCTTAGATTTGTTTATTTTGGCCAATTTGATTCTTAGGGTTCCTACTACTAGATGATGATCTCTGCCAGGATCTGCTCCTCTTTTGTTCCTCACATCTAGTGGCGAACTTCTCCATTTCTTGTTTATCATAACGTGGTCTATTTGGTTCTCTGTCTTCACATCGGGCGATGTCTACGTTACTTGTTTCTCAGGCCGTGCTTGCCCAAAATATCTTCTCGATTTTGGTTATTGTTACCCACTTTTACGTTCATATCTACCATTATAATAATAATGTCTCGTCTTGGAATCTGGCATAAGATGGACGCCAGTTCTTCATAAAATTGTTGTTTTTCCTCTATCGGTACTAGATCTGATGGAGCATAGCACTGTATGTATGTGATCTTTTCATACTTGGTATAGAATCTGGCTGTTATTCTGTCTGATATGGAGTTCCATGACATCAAAGATCTTTTAGCTCGTTGGTTTATTAGTAATGTCACGCTGTTTTCATGTGGCTCATTTGCTTTTTTCCACTATACAGTAATAGCTTTCGTAATGGTGCTGTTTGTTCTTCATGTTCGTTCCATCTTGCTTCGGATATCCCAAGGAAGTCTAAACAATACGTTTACATTTGTTTAGTAACCTGAGCTAGTTTAGAGGCTTCTTATAAAGTGCGTACATTTCATATACTTAATCGTAACTGTAATTTAATTAAATTACTTATCGTTTATTATTTGAGCATCTAGTAACATTTTAGCATAATATCACTTTCACCTTAGTGGTCAAAAATTTGAATTTCCATTACTAGAGTCCGGTAAACCAAAGCCAAAGTACCTGAAATCTTTACATGCCTCTAAAATAGCGCCTGCGGTCGCAATGTAGGCACATTGTTTAATCGGCTTGTTGCAGATGACACAAACCACGCAGCAATTATTGATTCTGAGCGTTATGAGGAGACAATTGAAAACTTCTTTACAAGTGCTTTACAAAACTTTAGTAAGCATAAGTAGAGTTTTGGTAGAATGGATCAACATAACATACTTCCAACGCACTTTTGACCATTATTCGAGTAATTCCTTCCTGCTGGAAAAGCGCTAGAGTTCAGCCGATACCCAAAAAAGCAAGAAGATCTTGCCAAACAACTACTGACCAGTCACACTGCTTTCAATAATATGAAAAGGCTATTAATCCGCATCATATAAAATAAATTGAAGGATTCAATATTATTAGCAACCATAAATACGTCTTTCTTAAATATAGATTAACGGGAGATCTTCTGACTTATGTAATACATGTCTGGAACAACGCAATTGAATACTCTGGAGAATTTCGAGCGGCTGCTCTTGATATATCCAAGGCATTCGACTGTATTTAGCACGATGGATTTTTGGCTAAGCTCTTCTGGCACGTCTGAAAAGTTTTGTTTGTAGCTTTGTAGCTCTCATATTTCCTTAAAGAGCGTTTTCTACGAGCAGTAATCGATGGATTTCTTTCTAACACCTTCACTGTCAATGCTGTTGTACCCCAGTTCTCCGTATCAATCCGGGGGTGAGAGTAACCAAGTAGAATTTAACGCTACAAAAACCCAGGCGACAGTTTTTTCCAAAAAGGTTAACGTTGCTGAACCCGACATAGTTATGTCGGAGTACTCCATTTGTCTACCATCTTCACTTAAGTTGCTGGGCATTAATTTGGGAACAAAGATGTCTTGGCATGAACTTCTTGCAAGCGTAGTAAAGAGAGCTTCTCAAAAGCTGGGAATATTATTTCGAAATAGAAAGCTTTACACTCCACAACAACTGCTAATTATATACAAAGCTCAAATTCGACGATGGAATGCGGCTCCCATATTTGGGGCTCTGCTCCTAAACTTACACTGCATTTGTTAGATTCTATTAAGAAGGGAGCTGTTCGCCTGATTGGAGACGCGAAACTGGCCAGCAACCTTGATTCATGGAACATTGAAGAACGGTTGGCGGCTTGAGTCTTATTCTACAAATATTTTCATGGAAAGTATTCAATGGATGTAGTCAGCTTAATTTCTCCCAGAGCGGTGCGTGCTAAAAATAAACGTAGCGCTAATCCTTCACATCCGTATGAGGTTCAGCTTGTTACTTCTTGTACAAACTTTTTCAAGCAGAACCTCATCCCTTTGGAATAATTTGCCCAGGACTGTGTTTTCGTTCGAGTACAATCTACAGCGATTCAGTACCAACGTGAACTGCTTTTTCCGCACAAGTATCGTTCCTGTAGTGCTTCAGGGAGTTCCCTGCAGCAAGTGAGTTTGCCCAAAAAAAAATGCAATGAGCAAATTAAATTTCAAATGAAATTGGTCTCCACGTAACTCGGATTAGATTCTGAAGCAGTTAGTACAGATATTTTAAAACTAATGATTACAGTATCGAAATATTTGGCAAAAAATAGCAGCGAGCATGGAAACTAGGTTCCTAACAGTGGCTAATAGTTTCACTGCTCGCTTAGAAGAAGGTGGGGACCGCCACGGTATGCAAGGAAAGCATTTTTTAAGGACTTTGGTTGTATGTATAATAAATATTTTTCTCATTTTCAATTTATTTTTTTTACTACGTATTTAAAAATAAAGTGGGATATTCAAGTTTCTCCTTTAACCTATTTGAGGTGAAATTATTATTTTTTAATTTTTTCCTTATTAATTCTCTCACGTCATATTTAATTTAGCTTAAGGAATACCATGTAAGTAATCTGTGAATGGGCCAAGCATTTTATCTTTTAAAAACTATATTTCTGAATGCTATTTTGGCTTCCCGAGGGATAATTCTCAGTAGTAAATATTTTACGTAATGCAGTATTTAGCTAGATTAACAAAAGTGGAAACAAAACATATTTAATTATATATTCGATTTGTAAATACGACTATGGAACATATAAATCATGGTATGTGGTTTAGTTTGAATTTGTGTCTTTGCGGTATTTGCTCTGGAGGGAGAAAATTATCAATAATCCAGTTTGTTAACATACTCTTAAATCTAATTAAACGTATTTTTTTAAGTTGAAGAGGGATAAAAGGAAAGGGATTTTGAGTTATATACAGTTAGTTAGTTTGCTCTTCTGTTTGTGCATACGGATAACGGATAGTAAATAGATAAAATCAAATCTTGACTCTGTTGGAACCTTTTATTTGATAATTTATTATAGTTTTACCGTTTAAAGCGTTAATTTTTATTGAATTAAGTAAAGTATCCTTTTAGTAAAGGTTCCTGATACTACGAACTTTTAAATGTATAAAGAACACATTAGAAGGGAAACGTGTTTTAAGGTTAATAATTTTGAGTATTCGATTTTGTGCATCTTCAAGTTAGCTAAGAGCATTGTCATAAGATAAATCCCTTACGACTATATTATAAAACGAGAGGCATTTAGTTAATACATAATAAATGTGATAAATACTGATTACGTTAGGGTACTGTGGGTTAGAATGCAATCCCCGGTACGGCCTGCTTGTCGTTCAAGGTGGAATAAATCAGGTGGTAGATCTCCAGATCCCTCCAGGCACCACTAGCTGTGATGGCATCGTATCGGTTTAGGCTGCGTGAAGTTGCTCTTAGGAACTAAAGTTTTGAGGCGGGGCCGATGTTGATCATGAAATTATGAAGGTAACATAGACCCCGTTCGGTTTTGCTAATGGGGGCTGTTTCGTAAGCGTCAACATGCAGAGGTTGACATTTTATAGTAGATTATTGTAATACTCGAGGCTTAAACTCAAACATACATTCAGTGTACAAACACTTGCAATAAAATATACCTCACATATCAGCTCTCTGTGAATTTAAGGTTAATTCGTTTATCAACATAGTCAATTTTCTCTTTTTCGAGCACAACTTGTATTCTCGGTTTAGGAGTAATTTGATAATCTGTCTTTTCATCAGAAACGATCGCTTTGGCTAACGAGAAGGGGCTTTGGAGCCCCGAAATTTTGATGGTATATGGTTAGAAATATCTCAATAACACACAAGGTTCAACTGCTTCTCTAGCGACATCCAAAATTTCGAACACTTTTTGTTTCTCCTGCAAACATCATCCATTCTACTGTAGATTCTCAGAGAAAAATACTATCCACTATTTCCAATGTGCAGTCAAAGATATCTGAAATTATCTCCAGACGGCGTGTCATAAAACTTCTAGTCAGATTTGGTAAATAACCGAATTGTTTGTTCCATTGGTCAAGTCAGACTGCTAGCGCGATAGTATAAAATTAACTTATCGCGTGGTATGATTTACATTTTTTCCGGAAGTCTTAAGTAAATCTCGTGGTCGGGAGTGACTGAAATGTTGAAACTATATCATTTACTTCTACATGGATTGTAGCTGCATTCCTTGCTGCCCAATTTATCATATTACCAAAAAGTGGCAGAACTGGCGATGGCTGTAAGTACAAGATAAATTACATTTCTTTGGCTGAATAATCATGTGTTTTTACAGGAACTTCGTAGATTCAAAGCCGCTTTTCCATTTAAAAACCCTAAACTATAGAATTTTTAAGTTAAGTTTTCATTTTTAATTGCAGCATTTATTTTTTTAGAGCACCTATTTTTTTAGACGAGTCTGTTATTGTTTATACTGGCTGTTATCAGCTCTTGGTTTTGCTGATTGAGAGAGACTACTGAGTAACTGGAAGCTCGGCAATAATAAGCAACTAACAGGGAATTTGCTATATTTTTTGCCTTTTATCTTGTGTGCAATAACTTTAATATTTTCATTTCCTTTAATTTATGAGTCCAAATTAACTAGTGTTTTTAATTTTTGAATTTTTAAATTTACAGTCATTAATGCAGACAGTGTATCTAAATATTACTAACCAACATATTTAGTAACAGAGTAGAGTGAAATCTGGTAAATCTCTATATAAGTAATTCAAGAAAACGTAAATCCTACCACACTCTCCGCTAATTTTATGTTATCGCGCAAGCAGACTAAATTAACGAATTGAACAAATAATTCGGTTACTTTACAAATCTGACTAGATCTTATTCCAAATCAGACACTCTAAAAAGTTTATTAGATTTTCCCAAGGTTTAGATGAAAAATCTAACTGAAAATAGCTGTGATATAAGTTATCCTAACAACCAAAAGAAATGGTGGCTAATTTTAGACATGGAATAATTTATTTAAGGATCAGAAAGATAAGCTAGTCCAGTTAGTTAGTTGGTGCTATTGAATGTTTATGTTTTTTTATGAGTTGAAGTGAAAAAAAATACAATTTAGAGAAAGTAAATACAGTACAGCAAGCTACCAACAAACACCCAGTTATAAATCTCGGCCGAGTAATGTTGTAGATGTTATTAATAACTAAAGTGTACGACTGTTTTGATTCCAGTAAACCTTGAGCTGCAGTTTTCATAGCTTCGGCAAAATGACAGGTATGGTTTGACATCGACTACTCTATCAAAGCTTGAGAATATTGGCATCTGAGGTCGCTTTCTCTAATTGAAAGCTATCTCATAGATTCAGTACAAAAATTAAATGAAATTATCCTATAAGTACTTCTTCAGAAACCACAGAGGCAATCAAGGTTAGCGCGAAAAAGATGGTCCCTCACCAGAGCAATGCGCCTGCGCACACGTTGGCAGTTGCAATGGCAAAAGTGAAAAAGTTGCACTTCGAAATAGTTCCCCATCCACTCTATTTCCCAAATTTAGCCACGATTGACATTTTGTTTTGCTTCCTAACCTCAAAAATTGACTCGGGGAGAAGACATTTTTATCGAATGAAGAGGTTGTCTGTGCTGTAAACGAGTACTATGCACAGTTCGAGCCATTTTTTTCCGAGGGACTAAAACAATGGAAATCTTGCTGGACCAAACCGATTGATCTCAACTGAGATATTGTTGAGAAATAAATTTTTGTTTTTGCCAGCATATTGATTGCCTTATTTTGTTCAAGTATATAACATATGTTACCGGTCCAGCTTATTTCATCACATTACCTATAAGGATCCTGTAATATTTTTAGTAATAAGTTATTATCAGTAGTAATAGTAGTTTATAAGATCACCGACCTCACAAATTCAATTGCTACTACAGATATTTGGTCAGCTATCTGTCTGGCCAGTTAATTTCTGGTCTTCCCTAAAGTTATCGATTAACTTTTTTTGTAAGTTTTGAAACTTATATGGCAGCACTAGTGGTAGTTGTAGGCAAACCTGACTGCAGCTTTAATAGACATATTTCTTTTGTAAATTTGTTAGTTAGGCTAACAAGATTCGTTTATTGGACGTGTTATACAGCGTTTCTTAGTTATTTTAACAACTAAAGTCAATCATCGCTCCTGATGAAGCTAACATGGTTAGCGAAACGCGCGTCGAGTGCAAAAATAAAGTGTTTGGTGTAGTGGTGATATATACTGAGTAGTATCATTGTGCCAAAGATTCAACATTCCCAACTCAGTTATTTTAACAACTTCAAACAATTCAGAAATTTGACTGTATTTGAAAAGAATTAGTAATTATTTATAAGTTGTTTTCTGCCTTGACTCTAGAAAATTAAAAATAAATTTAACTTGCTACAATTTTTCTTTAACTTCATTTAGTGTATTATCACACTTTTGTGTTATACTTTTAAATTAATTATATTTAACTATGTAAAGTTAAATTCCGATCTCATGGAAACTTTATTTTTGTTTCACTTTGTTGCCAATTCTTTGAAGTTCGGAAAGATTTATTAATAATGACCCTCAAGCGATAACAGTTGCGCTAGTTTCTTCAAAATACAACTATCTTGTATAAGATACATAAAAGAGAAAGTAAGATCTACCGCTAGTTATAACAAATATCTGAAACATTAACCGCTTAGTTGTTGAAATTTCATTTATCGAAACCATAAAATATGAACGGTGTACTTTATCTACTCAGTATATATCACCACAACAAAAAATATTTTATTTTTGCTTTCGACGCGCGTTTTGCTAACCATGTTAGCTTCATCAGGAGCGATGATTGAACACTAGTCAATCATCGCTCCTGATGAAGCTAACATGGTTAGCGAAACGCGCGTCGAGTGCAAAAATAAAGTGATTGGTATTGTGGTGATATATACTGAGTAGCGTCATTGTGCCAAAGATTCCACATTCCCAACTTAGATGTACTTTATGTCGAGGAACATTTATTAGAACATGTGCCGTGTAGCAACCAATATCTTTTAATACTTCTACAGAATAAGGCACGTATAATACATGATGAATATGAACCCCTCGTGCAGAGCGTACTTATTTTATTAAAGATGTTGATTCTCGTCCCTGATACACATTTGATCAAGTTCAGTTCTAGTAAGCGAGCTACTTAATTATAAGAAAAGCTTGTGCCAATACTACTAATTGAACATGAGATTTTTGAGACTTTATAGATACGAGGTACTATCTTTTAATGTAAGACCAATCAAGACTATGTATGGCTTTTCATTAGTTTTTCAAACAATAACATTTTTCTTATTGTATTACTGCTAGCTCGGTACATATAGTAATGGATCTGTTAAGGTCTGACAGTGCAAAACGGCACTACAGAATCATCCAGCTTGTGATAATACATTCCAACGTACTTTGTAGGAAAGATAGAATATAGGACAATAACCAAGGCTGAACATATAAAATAATCAACTCTTTAAAAAATACTTTCATCTTTATCTACAAGATAATATATTGTGGATGATTATCCGTCAACCTAACAGCTATCATATAACATACTCCGTTCATCGTCGTATGATCGATATATTCCAAGTTGCTGGTAGCGGTATGAGATACTAAATGAACTCAAAGGAAATTACGTGATAAATATATGGTAAGCTTTCCTGGGATCAGCAAGAATAAGTGCTATAAAAATTTTTAACACTCTAACACTTTATTTACATAACAGGTGGGGATTTGTAAAAATCGCAGTTCTAACAAATTACATTATTACAAAAAATTTTTAAAACAAAAATACAAAATATTCATTACCAACAATAAACCCAGTAAGGCATCAAATTCTTGGAAATAACTGTAATAAAACTAAGGATTTAATAATAACTAACAAATAGTCTCAGTCACTGACCAAACGAGAACTAAGTATTTCATAAATTGAATTATGAAACTTTTTCGAAATTTTATGTAAAGAAAGGGCAAGATTAATTTGAACAAATATTCCATTATCACATTCTTTCAAATATGTCTCTCGATAATACTTGTGTAGGCGTGATAAATAAATGAAATAATTGTTTTAAAAGAAATGGGATAATAACAATTAAAATAAGAATAAAAAGCTTAATAAAGCTCCAATAAAGCTTAATAAGCTCCAATAAAGTGTCATTAACTATTCCAATTAAAGAAAGTTAATCAAAATTTGTTCCTAAAAAATTGTGAAAATGTCTGAAAATCTTAATGTATTTTTCTTTTCTTTCTAGGTAGTACATCATACTCCTGTTTAACTATTTGTTCATACATAATTACAAACAAATTATTAAAATATTGTTAAAAAAATCAACAGCTACAGTTTTGTATGACGTAGATTCTATGCGAGATTAATTTGAAGGTGTACATGAAATTAAAACTCATCGTAGTCGATGATTTTCATTTTATAATTGATATTAATTGAAATTAAATACTTCTAAATTAAGATGGAAATATTATCACCTTATTTGAAGGTAAAACAGTAAACATCATTTCAATTTACGTAATATTCCACTTTCATTCGCTCCATGAGCATCGTTCAATTTTATGGCAAAAATAAAAAGAAATATTTTGGTATTCTAATCTTCTTCGGACTACAAAAAAGTGGCTCAAACTCTGGGAAATCATTCGTGATAAAAGTCAATAAAAAGGGATTTTTATAAAGAAGCTTTAAAAAGTAAAAATTGGCATGCATGATAAAAAGTTGTCAGATATAATACGACCATCTTTTTAGGTCGTTGAAATAACGTAAAAAAGGAAAAAAAACTTCACATGTAGTATATTTTATCATTTATTTCTCTTGCAAGTTTAACGTTCTTATTACTCGTTACAAGTATTAGAAATATTTTAGAAACAAATGATAATTACGAGTATTAGTAATTTAATAATCACAAGTGTTTATTTTTTTTTTATTGTTCAGTGAAATTTCAGTAATTCTAGGTGATGGTATGTCAAATATAAAATCTCACTGAAGATATTTTTTTTTATTTTAAATCTCATGTTAACTGAATAACACTCTTGATAATACTTCTACGAGTATCATAAAAGCGGTTATTATATCGTCTGGGAACTAATTTTCTATTCTCATGTTTGTTAATTAGGCATTTTTTCTTTATCATTTTTATGAATTTTTAAGTTCATTAAAAAAAACTACTTGTTCGACTTTGTTATTTTAGAATTAAGATCTAGCGTTATGTGGTGCTTTTTAAAAAGTCCTTATTTTTATAATTTACTGAGATAAGGTATTGAATTTTATCGTATAATGAGGCTATATTTTCATATAATTAAATTGTATGTATGAAAAATAAGTTCATTTCCAATTATATTTTCTTTATTCGATAGGTATAATTTTTTTGTTTATGAAATGAACGTTGAAGTCTCAATATTTGTTTATAATTATTGAAACTGGGAAATAGGTGCGCAGAGTCAGTCGGGATATTTTATTGCGCTCGCTAAGAGCGAGTCTGAGCAGAGAATGTTAAACCTCTTGTTATTTCTTTGATTATTTATAGAACTCGTATATAGTTAAATTAGAGGTGATACTTGAAGAGATTCTCATATGTAGGGATATCTAATCAAGATGATTCAAAATAAAAATTTTATCGAAGTTAGAAACCATAATTTATTCGACATAAAGGCATAAGGTTACGAAATTAGAAAGTATTTTCCTAAACCCTTGGCTTTTGTGTCGAATATCGGATCTTGATACTGGGTGTGATATGTTATATAAGGACCATTTTGGGTTTCTTTTTGGAACATGACGTCTTGAATATAAAAGTGTTGTTATTTTCGTTCTTGAGAAATTTAAATATTAGTTTCAAAGTTGTATTTTATTCACTTTGGGTTCAGCTGTTCTTCGTTAGAGTTATAACATTCTTTAATGTCTTTAATCTTATCTGCCATTTTCATCAGCGGCTAGAATTTACCAGAAGTCCGAATTTACCTTTATTTTCTTTTATCAATAAGCTCATTTTTCTTTACCGTTTTTTCCTTACATGCAACAATAGGAAAAATCTTTCTAAATCCTTTATTTATTTTAGGGTCTTTACCTTGTACTATTTTAATTTTTCGTTTGAAAATTACATTTGGTTTGGATTCTAAGTTACTTACCTACTCTTTAGCCATACAGAATCAGCTACATAATTGGAGTTAATTAGAGATTTTGGCATATAACTTCTTCTTAGTTATAGTAATAACATTTCTCAAGTTGTAAAGAGTAGCTCCTTAAGGTTAATAGATAACTTAATTCTTCATTAGACTTAAATAATATCAACACTTCCACTACCACTATTACATAAGCTGCAGATCTTACGACTCATTTCTAACTGAAATAAAATATATTCCTTAAACAATCACAAATCTAAATTAATTTTACTAGTACATAATGTACCAATAATTTCATAAAATTACATGTAGCATATAAAACATATTAATATACTTTTTCCCATTCTCAGAATTGAACAAACATTCCCTCTGAAACCTAAAAATGTTATTACCTTTCTCCCATAGAGATCTAATATTAATCTAAAAAGACCAGTTGTTCATGGCTGGCGAAATATTGAGAGATACTATTGTATTTTTCATAAAATCATGTGGCGTCCTCTCTTTACAATTGTCTTTATTTGACGGTGTAAAAGCTGGAGGCGATCAGGTAGTATTCGACTATATCTTTATATAGGATCATTGCGCGCTCCTTATAGATACTGAAATTTTAGTATTTTCAACAAAAAATAAGCTGGTCCCAAAATTTGAAGTCACAAACTTAATTGATCACGATATTTGGTTGTAGCTTTTTTAACAAAACTATATGTTTAATAGCTATTAGCAGAATATCATTATTTTAAGTACAAAAGATTATCCATCTAATTTTAGAATATTATAACCTTTTATTGATTAATTTTCTATTATTTTTCATTTTAAAGAAATTGCCATAATATAGTACAAATAAAAATATTTCTAGTAATAAACTGAAAGATAATGAAAAGAAATCTTGGTTAGTGATGTTAAACCGTATTACGGTAAAGTACATTTCTGACGTTTCTCCTATGATTGCACGGAAAACTTTAACTTTGAGTAGTTAATATAATTTATCACAGTTTAATTCTAAGAACAACAATTTCTCATCTAAACAGTACTGTGAAAACTTCCTTTCCAAGATAATACCTAATACTTATATTCAGACATCTTTTGTTAAAAATACAGAAAGGCATTTTAATAATTAAACTGTGGCTACATGATCTCTGCTTATAGTGTTATTTAAGCCAAAAACTAAAAATGTTTGTCAACTTCGATTTGAAATAATTCATTATTCGATTTTTTCTGAACGATGAATCCTGTAATAGATTGTACGTTGTTCTTGAATCGCAGTAAATTGTACTCGGTGGGAAAACAGCCCTGGGCAAATTATTTCAAAGGGATGACGTTCTCCATATAAAAGACTGCTTGAAAAGCGTTTTACGCGGAGTAACAAGTTGAACCTCATACGGATGTGAAGTATTAGCGCGACGTGTATTTTTAACATACACCGCTCTGGAAGAAATTAAGCGGGCTACATCTTTCGAACACTCAAGTCGCCAACCGTTCTTCGATGATGCAGTGAATCAAGGCCGCCGGTCAGTTCCGGATCTCCAATCAGACATACAGCTCTTCTCTGCACAGAATCCAACAAATGCAGTGTAGGTTTGGGAGCTGAGCCCCAAACATGGGAGCAGTATTCCATAGTGTATTGTGTTATATAGTTAAAATATTACTTCTTTCTAATATTAATTAATTACAATTATCAGTTGTGTTATTCTTATTATTTAATGTTTTGGTTTTATTATTGGCATTTAAATATTTATTTAATAAATAGGTTACTTATTTTCTGAAAAGAATAATAAATCCAATTAGAGTTAGATAGTTCTGTTGGATGTATGTTGGCAAAAAACCTGTAATGTGTAACTAGGTACAATAAAAATAAGTGTTCTATACAATTGGCGTTAGATAGTTCTGTTAGATGTATGTTGGCGAAAAGTCTGTAATGTGTAACTAGGTTAAATAAAAAAAATATGTGTTCCTATCTTAATTTTGGTGATATTGATCATTATTTAAAGAGAGAATTCTGTAACTGAATGTAAAGCATAAAATTTTGTAGGAGCTACTTAGACTGGCGAAAACGGCACGATAAATGGATAGTCCTAAATTCTTTCCAAAATGAGATAAAACAAACAAAAACAATTGCTAGTATATCGGCCATGGCCGCCTAAGTCTAAGAGTTTAAATCAGTTTTTGCCGGTCACCTGTCAAACAAGTGTCAACTTGCGATATATCCTTGAAAGAAAATTTCAAAGCGAATTGAAACTGATAAAAAAATGTACAGGTTCCTTTAAAAATAAGAAAGTTGCAGTCACTTCCGGTCAAACCTATTAATGTTCCATTCTGGTATCCAAAAATGCAAATATTTAACTTTCAAAATAAAAAAAATTATATATATATATATATATATATATATATATATATATACTCGTATATATATATATATATATATATATATATATATATATATATATATATATATATATATACTCGTATATATATATATATATATATATATATATATATATATATATATATATATATATATATATATATATATACTCGTATATATATATATATATATATATATATATATATATATATATATATATATATATATATATATATATATATATATATATATAAATATATACATATACAGGGTTACAGGGAAAGTCGTCCTAGATAATTAAGGACGTTATAGCTTAGGTCGTTTCTGACCGATTTGACTCTATGACATGATGTCCTAAACTTAACCGTTTTCGAGATATTGAAGTTTAAATATTTTCTAAAAAAACATTTTTTTTTTTTTTGCTTTTATATCGATTTTTTTTTTTTATTAGAGGTACTCGAGTGCGATTTTTTTGGTTATTTTTAGTTAGTCTGTATGTCAAGTATCAAAAATCATCAAAAAAAAACTTGAACTAGTTACTAACAGTTTCAAATGGCGGCTTGTTAATGTTTCTAAATTACGAATTTTTACCAAGTGTTTCCTACTTTAAATCAATAAAGAGAAAAAAAAAATCTATGGAAGTTATTCTGCAAATTATTTTAAAAACTTTTACGTCTTGTTAGCTATCTAAAACGGTATAATATCTACTGGATCTATTGAAAATTCTAAGAAAATGAGATTTCAATAGGCCCAAATGTAGAGTAACATAATAATATAATTTAGATACTACCAATTACCGGTTTACTACCTGCGCCTTCAAACAATAAAAAAGGTTGGGTAAGCATTTTTTCCGGTCGGGGTACTCTCTGTGCGAGTGACATTTTCTGTTCACTAAACATTATTGAATGATTTTTAGTCTGCTCATGCGATTCGTCCGTGGCAGATGTGCTATACCGTGCTTTTCAAAAATATCTGTGTTTCATCTTCTGACTGTGTGAATTGGCTCGTAACTGGAATTTGATCTCTGCTTGTGAATATGGCAACGTATACCAACGAGGAATATGCTGACATCCTAATGTGTTACGGATTTTGCGAAGGAGTGTCGTCGCGTGCACGTGATGAATACATACTGCGATATCCTACTCGTCGTGTACCTGATGTTAGCGTATTTGATGGAACTTATCGAAGACTACCTATTGGTTTGAGACAAAACATGTACTTTCAACACGATGGCTGCCCAGCTCACTACAGAGGAAGTGTTCGTGCATGGCTCAATGACAATTATCCCAACAAATGGATTGGAAGAGGCGGACCCATACCTTGGCCGGCGAGAAGTCCAGACCTAACATCGATGGATTTTTATGTATGGGGTCACATGAAAAGTCTCGTATACGACCAGATGATTCCTATCGAAAACGTGGATGTCCTAAGACAAAAAATAATTGATGCGGCTGACGAAATGAGGCGGCACCTCACAACCAGCGTTGTGAAAAGTAATTTAAGAAAAAGAATGAGAATTTGTTTTAGAAATAGGGGCGACCATATAGAACATGAATTATAATTAATAAAAAATATTAAATTGCAAGGTTTTTTGTTTTATTTGTGTATTTTTCGTATTTTTACCTAGAACTAAAAATTTACCTTTTGCTACCCGAGCCCGCTCTAGGTGTCATTATGTGTACAGTTTTCCTATTAAACTCCTAGTATTATACCTTTTTTGATAGCTAAAAAGACGTAAAAGTTTTTAAAATAATTTGCAGAATAACTTCCATACATTTTTTTTTCTCTTTATTGATTTAAAGTAGGAAACACTTGGTAAAAATTCGTAATTTAGAAACATTAACAAGCCGCCATTTGAAACTGTTAGTAACTAGTTCAAATTTTTTTGATGATTTTTGATACTTGACATACAGACTAACTAAAAATAACCAAAAAATCGCACTCGAGAACCTCTAATAAAAAAAAAATCGATATAAAAGCAAAAAAAACATGTCTTTTTAGAAAATCTTTAAACTTCAATATCTCGAAAACGGTTAAGTTTAGGACATCATGTCATAGAATCAAATCGGTCAGAAACGATCCAAACTATAACGTCCTTAATTATCTAGGACGACTTTCCCTGTAACCCGTATATATATATATATATATATATATATATATATATATATATATATATATATATATATATGTATACACATATATATATATATATATATATATATATATATATATATATATATATATATATATATATATATATATATATAAATTTTTTTATTGTGCCTTTGGTTATTCTTAACTATATTTTTACAATTATTATTAAAATAATTAATACTTGAGTTATCAGCAAGTAATTTTAGATTACCCTTTCAATTTCGTTTAGGAATAGAACTAACAGATATTAAAAATAGTATTAGCTTTGGTATAGACCTTTATGGAATTTCACAAGCCACTATATATTTTTATAATCACTTTTTCCACGAGTATCATACATATCGTTATGTAACAGTTGTACTAAACTATTAGGATTAACTGTGTCAAATGCAAGTAAACAGCAACTTTTAATCCTACCAAACTTCAGCTGAAATGTCAATAGTTCCAATTTCAGTATTTTTACATACCAGAAATCGTACTGACCAAAAAATACATTATTTTGTGTTTCTAGAAAACTGGCCAATTTATCATTTGTAATTTACTTATATACAGGTTACACTAGAGGCTTTAAGTTTTGCAAATTTCGACGTCTGTTTTTTTCAAAAATATTATTACTACTGTATGTATATTTCTGTTCTGTTTCAAAAGACAGCGGAACGTCTAATTATTTCTTTATTTCTCAAAAATATTTGCCATTTAATCTGCACCTTCCTTTACTTTAGGTGTTTATTCAACCTTCGGGCACAAATAAATCCCTTCTTTCATCACAACAACCTGACACAAATTTTCAGTAGTATTTCTTGATAGCAATTAACGAAAAGTATTTATATTATAAGAAATAACAAGAGTAATTAACAGGTATTTTCCGGGGTTGGTAATTGATGTTATTGCAGTTTGATCTTAGTAGGATTTGGTTTTAACTAAAAATAATTAAATAAATATAATTGTTATTACTTTCTCTTGACTTAGTAATGAGAAAGGAATAGGGGGGCTCTACCTTTTACTAAAATGATAATAACTTCATTAGGAAATATGAAATTATTCTGTGGAATTTCAAATAAAACAATTTAATATTTTTTTGATATAATTAGGATCGCAACATATACATAATATATATATATATATATATATATATATATATATATATATATATATATATATATATATATATATATATGTATATGTATACAATCTTAGTTGGGGTACTCGGCAAAAACAGGGCGTGATAAGAGATCACACAATTTTCATTAAGCCAATATTTCGGTCCTGGATTGGGACCTTCTTCAGGGCAGAACTGAAAAGAAGAACAAAGCGTATTCACTGTTCGTGTCTGGGACAACTTTAAATTAATGATGTAATTGTTAGGTTATTATAATAAATAAAATTAGTGTAGAACAAGAATAAGATATTAGTCATAATAAATTAAAAAAAAAAACTCACATGAGAAGTGCAAAGATTTCGTTAGCCTGAATGGCCGTAGGTAGCTTATACATAAAAAAGTTGTTACATATAAAGGTTGGTTAATCCATAAAATATATAAAATACACACTAAAACACTGTAGACAAAATTCTAAAAACCAAATTTAAAACATGGATGTAATTGGGAACCTTGGATGTTGAGAACATTGTTAATTATTTCACCTGTGACCAACCACACATGGCCATCGCCATTTAGGAAAGATGACAAGGACGACAGGAGACAGCTGACCGACAGAGATAAGGGGTTTAGTCAAGACAACTCAATTAACCAGAATGCGGGGTCGACACCTGGAAGGAACCGATAAAAATGGGAAGTGCAAGTATTGGACCTTTAAGTGAGAAGGAGATAGCCAATTGAGCGACCAAAAAACCCGGTATGGAGTCGAGGAAGGATAAATCATAACCTAATTATAGGTGAAGGGTGAGCGAGGGAGCGAGAGAGAGAGAGAAAGTAATGAGAGTAACGAAGAGGCAGATTGTCTAATTAATTAATTATTAATTTATTAATTTCTTGTTGGAATCCGATTAGAGGCTCCCTCGCTCACCCTTTACCTATAATTAGGTTATGATTTATCCTTCCTCGACTCCATACCGGGTTTTTTTGAATAAATCTGATGTTTCTCTACTTAAACATAATCTAGAACTTGTTCAGGTAGTAAAATCTTTAATTTGTTGCCATTGACAATAAAATATAAAATATTTGCAAATAAATGTAAAAAAAGTTTAACTATATTTAAACAACCAACTAATTTGATTCCATAAAGGAATTAATTAAATGTTTATAAGATCTAAATTGACTTATTTTTAGAAATGTTTTGTCGTTTTCACAGTTGATAAAGTAAATGGTGATCTAGTTTCAGGGTAGAATGCTTTTAGTCCTCTCTTTTCATAACCTTGTTAGATTGTTATATATAAAATGAGTAATGCCTTTATTTAAATTATTAATTAATTTCTGCATGCTTTTCAATATACATTTGTATTTTGTTTCTATTTTACAATTTTCGAAATGTAAAATAATTTTATTTTTAAATTATTATATTATTATGTTCCAAAGTCATATCAATTATTATTAATCATTGACATTTCTCTCTCTTAAATTGGTTAACTTCCTTCTAGTTTTAAAGATGTAATAGTACATCAAAATAATGTTGTATATTGCTAAAATTGACGCAAAACAATTTGACCTGTTCATCCGTTAAATCTACAACATTTTTAATTTTAACATTGATTTTCATAGTATGATATAACATGTTAACATTATTTGTTAGGATGACAAATTTAAAATTCTCGGCATGGTTATCATTTTTTTTTTAATATTTTTTGTAATATACGAGGTATAAACTCGAAGATAAATTGAGTGTACCAACACCTGCAATTAACTGAGCCTAATGTATTTACTCTCTATGAAACTAAGGCCAGTTTATCGACCAGCACAGTCAACTTCTATCCTTGCTTGATGTTATATGGTTAAAAATAACGACTCAAGAGGCAAGTTTAACTGCTGCATGTACCGACCACTAGCTGATACTAATTTTAGAATATCTTTCCCCTTTTTGGCAAACACCATCGATTATTTATAGATTAATTTTCCAAGTACCAAAGTCGGCATCTTAGGTGACTTTATTGTCTACACTCAAAATACTATGAAGCTGAATCATTCTCCATTAGCTATAGTTTTACTCAGCTTATTGATAAACCAACAAGGATTCCTGATCGACACGGAGAGATCCTTTTAAAACCGTTTTTAACGTCCAGTCCGCCGTTATGTTCTCCCGACCATAAACTGCTATCGACATCGAGTATCCTACCGATCAGTGACAGAGTGGCGCCTGAACCTCGCAAAATATAGTACTAAAAATTAGCCAGATGGGAAGAATTTTTTCGACCCTTCCCTTGGTTAGACGTTTGTTTTGGATCCGGCCACCCATTTGACTGCCAAGAAGGTTTTCGATGTTATTTTGGGATCACATGGAACCTTACATCCCTTTTTTTAAAGAAGTGCTCTTTCAATGGCAAGCCTTGGTTCTACTCAACTTTGATGAATAATTCGGACACGAAACTTTCGTTTAAATAAAAATAAAAATATAAAAACTAGTGAAAGATTAGTGGAGTAACTTTAAAATCTAAAAAAAAGAAATTATATATTTTGGTAAAAAATATTGAGATTTACCTAAAAAATCCTAAAGTTTTCTTGAATGTTTTAAATTCAAGGTTTCAAAACAGTAATGTGATGTATATCATCAATGTAAATTTTTAGTCGTTTTTCCTTATATGTAATAATAATATATAACTACATAATAATTTTGTGTGCAATAGTAAAATAAGTTCTGTTAACTGAATGTTATTTCCTTGGTAAATTTAGGACTTTCAAACATTTTATTGCTAAATTTTCATAGTTTTTTAATTCTTTTCATACTGTTCTTACATCATATATTATTTCTGTAAAAATTGTAATTGTTATTAGCCGTAAAACCTATACATTGTATTACCTTTAGTACAGTTCTCCTTTCTGCAATATTTTCTCAATATTTAAAAAAATAATAATTTTGTCTAGCATTATTTTTACGACTCGTTTTATTATTATTAACCGGTAAATATTCTTTAACAAGCTTCAAAGAACGAAATCCGTTTTTGTGTCGTATTATTTGCTTATTTCTTGTGCTGCTAGAATTCTTTTTTGTATTCTATTTCTTAAATTATAAAAAAAAGCTTAATATCGTTTAGATAATTTTGGAATTGATGCCAAAAGTGTTTTTGAAAATAGAAAGGACTTAAATTAACAAACCTTTCTTGGCAAACATGGAGTTCTAAAATAAAAACTAAATGGGATTTTTTCGCATAAAAAGATATTTTAATTCAAGCAGTGCAACTCGGTATGTTAAAAAAAACCTGCGTTTTATGGTAAGTTAAATATTAAGTATGAAAGAGAAATGTAAAGCGGAGTAGGGCTTCTGTTAAAATTAAAAATCACGAAAAAGTAACAGAAATTTATGTTTCTCTACTCCAAGAAACCTGCTAGCCATGTCTTTAAGTCTCTCTTTACCAATTTAACGTCTTCTTTGTATTAATAAACGCTGTGCGCTATCACAACCAAAAAATTCTCATTTTAAATTGAAATTATACAATACTTAATGACATCCACCTCTTTTAATTGTACCTCTAAAGCGGACAACTCAAAAAGTATTCTTTTTCACTTCAAATATTAGGTTTAAACCACAAATTAATATGTAATATTGTTAGAGATCTACAAACAGACTGGCTCCAATGGGAAACTATATTTTCGAAATTAAGGAAATTTAAAACCTCATTTATTTCTCTTTTCGAGCGTTACAGGATCGACGCGTGCGAGGAAAAAACGATCGCGTTGGTTTTGAATCGTTGTAAATTGTACTAGTTAGGAAACATAGTCCTGGGCAAGTCACTTCAAAAGGATGAGGTTCTCCATATAAAAGGATTCTGGAAAAGTATTGTACGAGACAAACTGAACTTCATACGAATGTGGTGTATTACCGCGATGTGTATTCACAGCATGCACCACTCTGGGAAGACTTCAGCGGCCTATATTCATCGAACACTTTCCATGAAAGCACTTATCGATTAGACTCAAGTCACAAATCGTCTTTCGATGTGCCAAGGAATCAAGGTGGCTGCTCGTTTTGAGCCTTCAATTAGGCAAACAGCTAGAATTCAATAAATGCGTATGTTTCTTCTAGTACGAAATAATATTTTTAATTGTTGAGAAGCTCTCTTTTCTATGCATGCAACATATTACAACAAGTTAACGCCCGGTAAGTTGAGTGACGATGCTAGAAGAATGCAGTGTTTCGACCTAACTATGTTAGGTTCTGCCACGCCACCACCGTAAATTCTGCTTGATTATTGTCACCTTCTAGATAAAATTTTTTCCAGTTCTTTATAAGGTTGAACGAATTCCTGTCTTCTGCGGACATTTGTATGCTACTGCTCGAATGTTCGCAGTAAATGATGAAATAAACGTACTCTCATCGGCAAAACTATAGACTGGATTTCTGATCCTTTCCAACACATTGTTATTGTAAGAAAGAAAGAGTTTAAGAGACAGTATGGAGTCTTAGGGCACACTGACATGAAAGACATAACCTAAATCTTTTAGATACACGATAAGAGCGTAGACGATCAAATGTCTTGGATATATTAAGTACAACTGTTCAAGATTCTCTAAAGTGTTCAATTAAGTCGGTTATAAATAACTTGCAATTTAAGATTTAACAAGGAGCACTTACTAGCACTATGTCTCTTAATCTTTTAAAATTTTACAAACGTTGTAAGGTAAGAGAAAATTTTGTACTAACACAAACGTAATTAGTTAATAAATAGAACAAAAAACAAGGTTTGAGTTTCAATTGATGAACTATGGATTAAATGCAATTGTATAAAAGATAATGTTCGGTAAAATGCCCATTAGTACTTTGATTGAAATTATCTTCTTTAGGTTATTAAGATATAAGACGCAAAATTCGTTTATTTCGCTTTGCCACCACTGGCCTAGCATAACTCGTATTTCTACTCCGGCATTTCTTTTCTCTGTTTAGTTCTTTAACCTCAAGGACATTATAATGAATCTCTAAATAAATTCTCTAGTGACGACTTCTTGGGTCATTCAAAATTGTCACTGCATCCCAAATACTAATGCTAATTTTGAAAGTGCTTCTTAAGTATTTTTACTGTGTACTGTTCCTTCTTTTTACTGCACTTGGATAATTTTTCAAATTTATCTTGAATTGGTTTTAAGCTACATAACGGTCTGATTAAGATTCTCGACGTAGGCCTTCTTTGGCGAGTAGGTAGTTGCATTGCTCTCTCTTATGTAAGTGGAATTGAACTCGGTGTTGCCTCAAATTCAGAACTCGACTGGACTTCCAGCGTCTTCTCTCACAGTATTCTTTATCTCTCTCGACACCTCTTCCTTGTCGGATTCTTTTGTATGCATTTGCAAATGGAAATCCCACAGCCACTTGGGGACTCGATTTAGCTATAAATTCTAAATCATAAATTTCTAGAATTATGATAGGAAAAACTAATGTTTGACAATGAAAAAGAGATGTATGTGAGTTTTTATAGATCAAATTCTACAAAAGTAGACAAAACTGATAACTGGACTGTGACCTAAAAAGGACATTAGGGATATTTACATCTGAAACCTGAATTTTCACTTCATATTAGTCTAAAAAATGAAAGTAATAAAAAATTAACACGACTTTGCAATTGTGTATTAGTTTCTTATATACAGTATGTTCCCAGTGACAGGTACGTCTAGGAAAGGCAACTAGTTGTATTGCTCCAGTTTTATGGTTAACTAAATTCTTTCATGAATTGAGTTTAGATAGTGTAGGAAGTCGAGGAGCTGGTTGCTACCGAAGGGCAATATGACGAATACGTCATCGACGTACCACATGCATAGGTTCGGTTTTACGATTGTCGTCTCCATTGCTTTCCTATCGATTATGAAGAGACTGAACACTGTCGATAATAGAGATGATTACATTGCTGCAACGTCTGTTGGTCGGTATATTTATTTATGGTATAAGAAATAGGCTTTCTTCAGACGCTTGATAGATCTATGAAATGTCTCTAATGTTTTTGCTCTGGGCTATTTAATGTAGCGCTTCATCAATTAATATTCAGGGTTAGTGTCTAAACTAGCGATATCGTTTGAGTTTATAGTAAGGGATATATATATATATATATATATATATATATATATATATATATATATATATATATATATATATATATATATATATATATATATATATATATATATATATATATATATATATATATATATATATATATATATATATATGTATATATATATATATATATATATATATATATATATATATATATATATATATATATATATGTATATATATATATATATATATATATATATATATATATATATATATGTATATATATATATATATATATATATATATATATATATATATATATATATATATATATATGTATCTATATATATATATATATATATATATATATATATATATATATATATATATATATATATATATATATATATATATATATATATATATATATATATATATATATATATATGTATATATATATATATATATATATATATATATATATATATATATATATATATATGTATCTACATATATATATATATATATATATATATATATATATATATATATCTTTTTTTATATCTTGGGTGTATGTTTATTAAATAAATTAACACCTGTGAATTATTTTTAAATTTTTTTTTATTTTTTTTATTTTGACGTTTCGCCCATGGTTTTGGGAATTTTCAAAAACTGTTTTAATTTACCATGTTTCGAAATTAAAATTACACATGCAATCACAGTCTTGATTTAAAATATAACAATAATTTTGGTTTACAAAGATACACATACATCTAATAATTTATATTATTGGTACCTCAAAAATAAGTGACCGGGATCGATATATTTCAGTCAAAGGCTAACGTTAAGACTGGCGAAAATTTATGTTCAGATGGCAAAAACGAACTATTTTTTTGTATGATTTTATATTTGTTGGTTTTTAGGTTAAATTATTTTTAAAATGTTTTTATTTATTTATTTTTATTAAGTTTTAAGAGTTTGAGATGTTATTGTAAATTAAACTTTGGTACTTAATGTCAGTTCTGTGGCTCACTGCGGTTTTTTTTTATTTCTATCACTTCTTTAATTATCAGTTTATGGTAATTGTGGTCTTTATTCAAAATTTTAGTTTCTTTGTGATTAAAGGTGTGATTTGTTTCGTTTTCGTGTTTGTAAAGTGCAGTTGTGGCATTTTCTGTGTATTTGTGGCCGTTTAATATATTTCTTAATAGTTGGGTAGCCATACCTATGTACTTTTTTGGACAGTTTTACATGAGATAGAATATATTACGTTAGAGTCTTTTGTTATGGGTGTTTTACTTTTCAGCTTAGTGAACAGGGAATTTAACTTGTTATAAGATTTGTGACAAACAGTTATGTCATATTCGTATAACGTATATTTTATTTTTTCAGATAGGTCTTTTAAATACGGTAATTCTACGTATTTTTTTTGGGTTTGGTTGTTTGGGTTCAGTTTTGTGTTGTTGTTTTTTGTATTGTTATAGAGTCAGCACGTGCGTTTTTTTATTATTTGATTTATATCATTTATTTTGAAACCGTTTGTTGATAGAGCCTCTTTTCCTTTTTTGAGGATAACTAGTCTAAATTGCGGAGAAGTTAATGTCCTAGCACTATCGGTCTAACCCATGGTTACATTTATTTTTTGAGATTTTGAATGGTTTGAGTGATAGTTCAGGTCAGGTTCTAACCTGAACTAACCTGACCACGTTAATTTAGTGTACCACTTTGTTAGGATTTTGTCATTCTCCTTCCCACGTATAAGTGTCATGCCCAGAAAATTTATTCCTTCATTTTTTCTTTTTCTATGGTGAACTGGAATTTGTGTTGGAATCCATTGAACCTTTTGTGAATTTCTTCGATTTCATCTCTGAGTGCTGCCATAATGCAGTTGTCGTTTGAAGAATACAATTTCGAAATCTAGTTGCTCTATCACATTTTCTTCTAAGTATTCCATAGTAAGTTTTACGATGGTGGCAGATATGGGTGATCCCATAGCACAACCATCCGGTTATTTACAGAAAGAGTCATTAAATTGAAAATAATTTGTTTTAAGCGTTGTATTAACTGCTTCTATGAAGCTTTCTTTCATGAGATTCCATTTTTCAATAAGAATTTTTAATACCATATCGTTGCAAATATTTGTATAGAGCGACACAACGTCAAGGGATAGAAGGATGTAGTTTTGTGGTAGCTTTAGGTTATTGAGGAATTTTTTAAATTTGAAGGAGTCTTTGACAAAAAAATTGTCACATTGTACACAAGACAATAGGTCATAGAGGAATGCCTTGGTTATGGATTTTAGGTGGGCCGTAAATTTTTAGAGCAATAACATTGTGCAGTCTTAAGTCTTTAGCTGGTTTTTCATCTATTTATTTTTTGTTTAAAAGTTTTTTTTTTGATGGCATTATTTTTCTTTATTCATCGATAGCCTAGACAAGACTACATCCTTCTATCTCTTTATCTTGTATCACTCTATTCCTAACGATCTGGCAATAAAAATTCTAAATAAAAAATGAAATCTTATAAAAGAGCATACAACTTTATTAAAAGAAAGCTTCATAGAAGCAGTTAATACACTTACAACAAATTATTTTCAATTTAATGAATCTTTCTACAAACAACTGGATGGTTGTGCTATGGGATTACCCATATTTACCACCATCGCACAACTTACCAAGGAATAGTTGGAAGAAAATGTGATAGAATAACTAAATTTCGAAATTGCGTTCTTCAAACGCTTTGTCGACGTCTGCATTATGGCAGCACCCGGAGATAAAATTGACGAAATTCACGAAAGGTTCAATGGATTCCATCACAAACTCCAATTCACCATAGAAAAAGAAAAAATGAAGAAAGAAATTTTCTAGACATGACACTTACATGTGGGAAGGAGAATGACAAAATTCTAACTAAATGGTACACTAAACCAACCTGGACAGGTAGATATCTGAACTACCACTCAAACCATTCAAAATCTCAAAAAATAAGTATAATCGTGGGATTAACCGATCGTGCTATCACGATAACTTCTCCCCAATTTAGACCAGTTATCCCCAAAAAAGTAAAAGAGGCTCTCACCGAACTGTTTCAAAATAAATGACATAAATCAAATAATAAAAAAAGCACGTATCGACTCTATAACAATAAAAAAGACAACAGCACAAAACCGAATCCAAACAACCAAACCCAAAAAAAATACGCAGCATTACCGTATATAAAAGATTTATCTGAAAAACTAAAATACACATTAAACAAATATGACATAACTATTTGCCACAAACCTTATAGCAAGTTAAATTCCCTGTTCACTAAGCTATAAAAGTAAAACACACATAACAAAAGACTTTAACATAATATATTCTACCCATGTGAAAATTGTCCAAAAAAGTATATAGGTATGACTAACTAACTAATAAAAAATAGATTAAACGGCCACAAGTACATAAAAAATGCCACAACTGCACTTAACGAACACGAAAGCGAAACAAAACACACCTTCATTTACAAAGAAACTAAAATCCTAAACAAAGACAATTAGTATAAACTGATAAATAAAGAAATAACAGAAAAAAAAAAAGAAAAAAAACGTAGTGAACGACAGAACTGACATTAAGAACCTAATTTAATAAAACAAAATATAAAAATAAGTAAAAACATTTCAAAAATAAATGAACCTAAAAACCAACAAAAATAAAATCATACAAAAAAAATAGTTCGTTTCCGCCATCTACACACATATGTCAGTCTTAACGTTAGTCCTTGACTGAAATATATCAATTCCAGTCGCTTATCTTCGAGGTACTATATATATATATATATATATATATATATATATATATATATATATATATATATATATATATATATATATATATATATATATATACATATATGTATATATATATATATATATATATATATATATATATATATATATATATATATATATATATATATATATATATATATATATATATATATATATATATATATATATATATATATATATATATATATATATATATATATATATATATATATATATATATATATATATATATTTATATATATATATATATATATATATATATATATATATATATATATATATATATATATATATATATATATATGTATATATATATATATATATATATATATATATATATATATATATATATATATGTATATGTATATATATTATACATATATATAAAATATATATATATATATATATATATATATATATATATATTTATATATGTATATATATATATATATATATATATATATATATATATATATATGTATATATATATATATATATATATATATATATATATATATATATATATATATATATATTTATTTACTTATTTATATATATAGTTTATATATATAGTTTGTTATTAGAAGTCATGGTTGCCAATTGATATCACTTTATAAAAATTTTATGAAAATCCCCAGAAAATATCACTAAACAAATGTCAACCTATTGATAAATATTGGCGGGAAACAAAAATGATCTTCCTGTACCACGTTTTCTGGCGTTCTTTGTGGTGTCTTTCTAGTTCAATTATATCGTATTGTATTAATTTTAGAATAGTTAACTGTTAATTATTTTAATATTGGACACCTCAAATTGAGGCTTAGTAAGTTTTGTAAATTTTTACACCTTTTAAACTGTTTTTTTGTGGTCTCGTCTTGGAAACCAGAAATGTGCAATAAACTTTCTCCGGGAAGAGCAATGCTGTAAATATTCTGTAAGTATGTTTATTTTCCCTAAATTACATCTTTCTACTCCAGAATGTTTACACATTTCAGATTTCCTGAAGAAGTCTACATACATGGACGATAGCTAGAAAGTTCGAATAAAAATACAGTTCCTTAGAGCTACTTAGATCTTTCATTACTCCCTCTTCAATATATTAGGAGTTATTCTAGCCTTTAAACTATCACTTAGTGTTACCAGTGCTCCGTTATTGTCCTTCTCCTTCTATATATATATATATATATATATATATATATATATATATATATATATATATATATATATATATATATATACATATATATATATATATATATATATATATATATATATATATATACATATATATATATATATATATATATATATATATATATATATATATATATATATATATATATATACATATATATATATATATATATATATATATATATATATATATATATATATATATATATAGATATAAATAGTCTATTTATTATTTACTCTAAAAATTTCCTCAACTGAAAATATATATGATATAATTGATAATCAAGGACAATATGGGCCCTTTATCTTATTTTTTTTTCGGAACCTGTTTTTTTGATAAATATGAATATCATTATAAATTCTTGTCACGTAGCTTTTATGAGGAAAAATGGACCAGATAATAAAATTTTTCGTTTTATTTTTGCCATAACGCCGGATAGACACCTGGGATACACAACGGTGCAGATTAAAGGGTAAATATTGTTGAGAGATAAACGCAGCATATTGGAAGTTTTTTTTTTTTTCCTTTTTAAACCAAGTGGAAAGTTTATATCAGAAAAAAATGGCTGTCACTGTTTTAATACGTTAATAAATTTATTGAAATTATTAGTCGTAGCTGATCTATTTTTAAAAATTTAATAATTAATTGAAATGTTGACTTGTATAATTAAACTATAGGAAAGTGATAAATTAAGGAAAATCTTTTCCTTTATTGTTGAACCAATTGTTTACAATTTTTTTTCTTCGTTTAAGTTCGCATGTTTAATCAGAGGGATAACATATCTCTAGCATAAGCCTAAAAAGACCGCGACGTATAACATACGTACAGTGAAACCGGAAGAAAACCTTACTGGGTTATGGTCCTTTTACACGGTCATATCAGTTCTCAGTTCCGTCTCAGTTTCAGTTTTCGTTTCATTTCAGTTCGGAAGGAGGTTTGTTTTTACACCGTCAGTTCAGTTCGCACACTTCCAAAGTGTTACGTGTGTTTCGCGTTCAAACGCGTGTTGTCATACTGTCCCAAAGTGTACATGTGTAACCTAGCTCAGGTATGAAGACTATTTCACTGCAGTAGCCTTAACTGTGGCGTTGAAGAAACGGTGGAAGAAAAGAACCCCATACCGTCAGGTGTCAGTCTCCGTTTCAGTTCTGTTTTCAGTTTTTCCTTTTTACACATAGGAAAAACGGACAGTTCGACTGAAACTGAACTGAGGACTGATATGACCGTGTAAAAGGACCATTAGAATACGAACTGATGAACTTCAAGTGGGATATTCTAGAAATTAGCGAAAAGATTAAGCGGTACGGCGGTCACCGTTCTCAAGTCCGGATACCTACTATTTCAGAAGAACTGAACCCTAAACATATACACTGAAGTAGCCCTATTGGTCCACAACAAGAGAAAACACCATGTCATGAAGACCAAAGTGATATCGGACAGAGTTCCAAACGTACTGCAGAGACTTAATGCAACGTTTAAAATACAAATTCTACAGGCATATGTACTCACCTCCACCAAGACTAACGAAGAAATCGAGGAGTGCTACGAAGACCTGCATTCATAATGATAGTTTGGGTTTTTAAAGCGACAATAATAGCACAAACAGATTTAAATCATTTATTTTTCTGAAATTTTAGACTGTGCGCTTGAAACCAAAGAGACGAACTCAAGATCAATTTCTTCAACAAGAAAAACTCTACTGCTTGTGCATCTTCTAAAAAAACGACAAAGAGAAAAACATTGATAAGCTCCGTTAATTCTAGAAGAAATCAGATCGACTACATCCTCATATCGAACAATCAAATGTTCTGTGATATTTGGGTTATAAATCATTTGAATACAGACACCGATCATAGATTGATCAGGACCAAGATTTATCTATACACTCGACTCTTGAGGAAACACATATTGGAAAAGAAGTCGACCACACGAGAGGAATTCAACAGGTAAATTAATCTGAAGCTACTTCCATTCGAACAGCTGTAAGACATGGAATTGAATAAGTTATTAAAGAGACCAACCTCAAGTGTTTGCATTACCGTGCAAGGAAGTCCTTAAAGCACTACAGGAGCGATACGTGTGCAAAAAAAGCGATCTTGAATCGCTGTAAATTGTACTCGGTGGGAAAAACAGTCATGGGCAAATTATTCCAAGGGGATGATGATCTCCATATAAAAGACTGCTTGAAAAGCATTGCAAGAGGAGTAACAAGCTGAACCTCATACGGATGTGAAGTATTAGCGCGACGCATATTTGTAACATGAACAGCTCTGGGAGAAATGCGGGCTACATCCTTCGAAGACTTTCCATCAAAATACTTGTCGAATAGGCTCAAGTCGCCAACCGTTTTTCGATGTTCCAGCGAATCAAGGCCGCCGGTCAGTTCCGGGTCTCCAATCAGACGAACAGCTCTTCTCTGAATAGAATCCAACAAATACAATGTATGTTTGAGAGCGGAGCCCCAACTGTGGGGGCAGTATTCCACAGTTGCTCAAATTTGAGCTTTGTAAAGAATTAACAGTTGTTGTGGAGTGTAAAGCTTTCTGGTTCGAAATAATATTCCCAACTTTTGAGAAGCTCTCCTAACTATGCCCACGACATGTTCATGCCAGGACATATTTGCTCCCAAATTAACGCCCAACAAATTGAGTGACGATGTTAGAGATGAGAGGACCCGCCATAACTATATGGGGTTCAGCAACGTTAACTTTTTGAGGAAAAACTGTCGCCTGGGATTTTGTAGCTTTAACTTCCACTTGGTTACTGTCACCCCAAGATAGAATTTCTTCCAGTGTTTATTAACTTGAACGAATTCCCGCTGTCTGCGGTGAATAAAGAGATAAGCGTATTGTCATCTGCAAAGCTGTAGATTTGGTTTCCGGTCTTTTCCAGCAGATCGTTAATGTAAATGAGAAAGAGAGTAGAAGACAGTATGAAGCCTTGGGTCACACCGGCATTGATAGTGAAGGTGTTAGAAAGAAATCCGTCGACTACTACTAGTAAAGAACGCTCTCTGAAGAAACATGAAAGCCACAAACAGAACTTTTCAGACATATCATAAAAGCGTAGGTTAACCAACAGTCCATCGTGCCAAACACGATGCCTTGGATGCCTTGGATATATCAAGAGCGAATACCTTGGATATGTCAAGAGCATCCGCTCGAGATTCTCCAAATTGTTCAATTACGTTGTTCCAAACATGTGTTACATAACTCAGAAGATCTCCATAAATAATGTTTACGAAAGCTATATTGGTGATCGCTAATAATGTCGAATCCTTCAATATATTTCAGAAGATGCTGATTGATAGCCTTTTCAATGACTTTCGATATTATTGAAAGCAATGCGACTGGTCAATAGTTATTTGGCAAGGTCTTCTTGTCTTTTTAGGTGTCGGCTGAACTGTGGCACATTTCCAGCAGGAAGGAAATACTCCCCATCTGTACTATAGGTTGAAAAGTCTACAGACAACTGGTGTTAGATCCATTGCATAGTTTTGAGAACTATGGCAGGTATTCCGTCAGCGCCAGAACCTTTTTTGGTATCTAGCTTCATTAAATACGTTTTATGAAACGCTGTCTGAAGACAACATCTTTGACTGCCCTATGGGAATATTGGGTGGTGTTGGAAATCAACAGTAGAATATGAAGCAAAAATTTCATTAGTTTGCTTTCTCTTGTACAGTCAGATGGGTCATCAGATCGAAAACAAACCTCTATATAAGGGAAAGTTCGAAAATATTCCGTGAGTTCCTTCCATTTAGCAAATTTGTAGTGCCAAATCTTGCCTGGCTCAGGCGCCTTTCTTTACCTGATCGGTAGGATACTCGATGTCGAAAGCAGTTTATGGTCAGAAGAACCTAACGGCGGATTTACGGTGACCGTGCAATTCTGTGGATTGGTGGTTAAAAACAGATCAAGAAGACTGGCGTGCTCTTGCGAACGTAAACATAATTACTTCTCATAGGTTTAAAAAAAAAGGCGTACAGTGGCTGAAGTCGGTGAGTATTAAGGCCTGGCAGTTGAAACATTATTATTCCATTAGCCTTTGCTATGTTCAACATTTCCAGGTTCTTCAAATGCTAGATAAAGTAACACTTTATTTTCATAGGTTAACTTTACTACACTTATAAAATGTTTCAGCCATTCTACAAATAAGTTTGAGTTATATTAACCAGTATCTGAAATAGTGATTACACAACACTTTTAGAAGGTGTACGATTCCCCAACTCAGGATTTTGTGTCATTGTTTTGAATGTAACCATTGCTAGCCCAACACAAGGCTGTCGTATTAACTCCTTTTTCTCCGCTTATGATTGAGCCGATTTGTTTCTTCATTTTTAATCTTAAGACTTCTTGAGTTTTTTCTGCACGGTGGGAAATCGACTTTCGCCAACTTTAAATATATTTGTAGACGATAATGTATTTTTATCTACGATTTTTTCAAGCTAGGGTTCAATTTGCCCTACTCTCCTTTACTTCGGTGACCAAGTGACAACGCCCTCTACCAAAACGTCAAATTCATGTTAAGTTTGTTTATTTACAGCGAAAGTTTACAAATTTTGTAATATGTCGTGGGTCAAGTGAGGTCAAGTTCAATGTTACCACACGTTTTTGTAAAAAAATTCATAGACTAATATAGTGGTATTAATTAAGAAATTTGTAGAAAGTGTAGAATATAGCAGCAAGTATGGTAGTTTGTGTCATTCGGTACAGTTGGTTTAGTTATAAACATGTCACGCACGTCCTAGGATATCTTGTATGGAGAGCGATTACACATTTCAGGTATAAAAAAATAAAAAATATATACGTTTTTACACCATATATATATATATATATATATATATATATATATATATATATATATATATACATATATATATATATATATATATATATATATATATATATATATATATATATATATATATATACTCGTATATATATATATATATATATATATATATATATATATATATATATATATATATTATACTTAATTATTGTATTAAGTATAATATATTATTTATTATTTAATTTATTACCTTATCGCCAATTAAAAATTTAGTTTTCGTTAAAATCAATAACTGAGTACCTAAGCGTCAATTATTACCAATTATTTAAGGTCTCGCTTTTTCATAAATAAAAATATTGAATTCCAGTTACGAAGGATCACAGAGTATCTGTAATGAGCTTTTATGATGAAAACGGACTAGATAATAAGTTATTTCGCTTTGTTATTTCCAATACGCAGTACGAGTATAGACATATAGGATATACAATCGGATCAAAGAAAGATCGACACCAAATTATTAGATATTACATTTTTCCGTTTAAACCGAGCGAAAAGTTTAAAAAGGGCAATCTATCACCAATCTATTAGTATCTCAATAAATTTATATTTATGAGTATAACCTAAGTAATCATCAATTTAGTTCATTTATAATAATGTATATTATTAAAATACAATTTATCCGTGGGTATAGATAGATCTTCTGATAATATATACTACTGATTTTTCTAGCGTTTCGCTACTGCTAGAATATGTTGAAACTTAGAAAATAGCTTATGTTTTTCGCTTGAAATTGTACATTAATGATTTCCGTGTTTTGGTTAAATTAGAAACGCATTCAGAAATACTTTATTAAAGTTTATCCAAGTTTCAGAAGTTCTGAGATACATATCTAACTTTCCTTCATTTACAACTTTGATAAAACAACAGTGAATTAAAACTTTTTAAATAATAGATTACTTTAATTCCTAATAAGGAGTATTTATTTGTTAAATATATAAACATATATATATATATATATATATATATATATATATATATATATATATATATATATATATATATATATATATATATGTATATATATATATATATATATATATATATATATATATATATATATATATATATATATATATATATATATATATATATATATATATATATATATATATATATATATATATATATATATATATATATATATATATATACATATATATATATATATATATATATATATATATATATATATATATATATGTATATATATATATATATATATATATATATATATATATATATGAGAATATTATAGTTTTCTGTCCAAATAGTCTTGTGAAGTTGATGACATTTTTTTGTTTTTTTTTTAGTATATAATGACTCATTCTCTATATATGTGTATCTAACCAAGTCACACAACTTATCTCTGAAAAAAAATTAAATTGAGATCCAAATATATCTAGAATTTTTTTAATTTTAATTTTTTTCATCGTTTACTTCCCACTTAAGTAGAGATTTTACCCTTTTTGTCCAAGTGCTGAAACATACATTTTTGTATTTCATAGTATCTTTTAGACAACGTGGTAGTGCTGCCACGTACGTGGCCAGACCAAATATACTTAAATAAATTAATAAATAAGTATACCGACTTGCGGGATTGAACCCTCGACCTTCTGCACCCTAAGCAAGGTACTACGCTACTAAGCCACGGACCGCCACAATCGTGCAAAGAACGCAAATATGTCATAATATATTTAAACGAAAAAACTAAACATTTTTCGTAGAAATAGTTGGTTTATATGTCTATTCAAATTTTTGACGTTGCTGTACCAATGAAAAAATTTAAAACACCTTGTCTAAAATTTACAAATTTTTAAAGTTTCTAAATTCAGATATTCACTTGTATGAAAAACTCAAATTTTACAAGACTATGAAAAGTTATAGGGTTTGTCTGTGATATACTTTTGTAGTGGTAAATGCAATAACTTTAAACTAGTGAGAGCTTATCACATCAAAATTTGCTGAGTGAATTTCTTCGTTCTGATTCTTTCTGACTGGTTTGAAACGTTTACATGAATAATACTATAAGGTACTAAATCTCCATTTAAGAGTAATGCTATAATAATTCTACGTAAAATATGTCATTTACTACTTACTTACTTATTACAAAATAATTATGTTTTTGTAAATTTCTTGTTACAGGTACAGCATTTTAATATTTGTTGTAAATTTCACGATGGGAGCAAAGGTAGGTTTTTGAAAAACAGTATAGAAGCTATTGAAAAACATCATATTTAGCATATATACTGGGGGGTCATAATAAATCAATATATAAAATAAGGTGTCATCTCTTTCCCCAGTATTTTGCTAAGGTTGCAGACTACTTTTAGGAGTCTTATTGAGTCAAGAAAAAAGGGTCCTCCCAGACCATCGGGCCAACATGGACCTCAACCGATCATTGAACGCAAGTCTTACTACACTGACTAATGATACTGTACTACGCCTATGGTGCTACCATTCACGCCAAAAATGGCATATTCGAATTGGGCTTTATTGGATAATGAGCCAGTAGCGACGGCCCAAAATATCTGGAAGGTGAACAGTTTCTATGCCAGATGAACCTGTCAAAGGGGCAAGTTGCTACTGCCCACGCTACTTTTTTTCCCGTAGGTCTTGGTCCAGTATACTTCAACTGTTTTAAAAATAGTATTTAATTTATTGGATACTTTATTACCAAAAATTGTGCATAAATTAAAGATTAAGTGCAAAATGTGACGATAAAAAAGGTATAGTTTGAGTTCCAGAACACTTCCAATAACGTTCAAAATTAACACTACCACAAGAACATTCTAATTAATGTAGTTAATGTTGCGTGAATATAGTATTTGCAAAAGTTGTTCAATTCTGTGTTTTGTTCAGTTTGAAGTTCCATTTCTTCTGTATGTAGAAGACGCAATTAGTAGAAATCAATGCGTAAATTGGTAACTTATAGCAGATAGATCTAGTGATCAACATCCAAACACCTCGGCAGCCTTCGTAGCAGCGATTAAATTCCATTTAATTTCTTAGTTTTTTAAGTAACAAATTGAGATTTAAATTTCACTAGAGAATACATAAAAATCTTTTGGCATAAATTAAACATTTAGTTTTTAGAAATGGTTAAAAACATGTTTACACTCTTTTCAATAGGGTACTAAATTTGCAGACAGGTGTGGCTTAATATCACTTTCTACTTGGAGCTGAATTCAACTTTTTGTCGTGTTGGCTAGTTATTTCTTTAAATAACAAATATTAAAAGACAAAAAACATTAAACTTCTTTACCGATCACAGAATAATGAACAATGTTCGTTTTAGATGTTCAATTATTTCGTCCAGGTTGCCAGACAGCCTTAATAAATTTAACTGACCATAAAAAAGTATACCAAGTAATTAGGAATATCACGAAAGGTGATGTTAAAAAAAATTTAGATTTTGCATACGTAGTGTATGAGATATCATCAACTATCTAAAAAAAATGTTGATTCCTTGGCTTTTGGGGACAAAATCGCCCTAATGTCAACTTGTAAAAATGACCCTACAGCCTTAAAGAGTACCATAATATTTTAGGAACCCAACTAAAATCAGTAGTCCTCCTAATGGTAGTGTGTCTTATAAACTAGGTGTACAACCTTAATAAAATGCCAGGAATAGAGTTGCTAACCCATTTTGTATATTGGTTTACGATGGCCCCAAAGTGGTATACTCTAAAAATGAGGTTTTCAATAACTTCTATGCTATTCTCGAGAGACCTACCTTTACTATCATCGAGAAATTTTATAACAAATATTAAAATAACAACTGTAAAAAGAAATTTACAAAAACATGTATTTTGTAAAAAATGATACAAAAAAATAACTCCTGCTTACTTAGCCTTACGATTTTAATAAATTTTTATATGCTTATATTGTTTTGATGTTTATCACCCTTTATATTTAATTTTACCTAATCTGCATAGAAAAAATTTTAAGAAGAAAATCACTAATGACATAATTTAACTAGAATCATCATAGAATTAAATAAAGTCAATACTTAAAAAAAGAACTCAGATCCTAGATACTACAGTTTTGGAATTTTTCTCCGAATATATTTTCACGTCATGTTACTTTATGAAAACACTTACTTCATATTTCAAGGTAAAGTTATATTACTTATAATTGTGTATGTCAAATCTTATATTTATTTTAAATACAATATAACATTACTTTTAAAGAGGTACTCAATACCTTATAAAATTATTCGTATAGCAGTTTCAAAGCAGCTGGAAATAATCTGAAGGATGAATTTCAATCGGCAGATTTTCATGTGATAGGCTCTCCCTAGTTTAAAGCTGACTGCACAAACAAACGCTATTACTGTTCATTATCCTGTAAAATTTGAATTTTCTGTATATTTGAACCTAAACTATCAGCAATCAGTAATATTTTAGAAATATTAAAAATTTGCAAACTATATAAAAGGTGCTTTAAAGCTCTGCATTTGTACGCTAACGATTCTAGATATATTTGAATCTTAATTTAAATATTTCCAAATAAAAATTATGTTATTTTGGTAGCATTTTTTTAGAGGAGTGACACTGAATAGAAGAGATATTGCTTTACACAAAAACTAAAACAACCTCACGTGACACAACGGGCCAAGTGCAGGTCGGACTTGCGCAATTAGTGTTCAGTTTGTTAATTGCTTTTAAAATAAAAACTTTTGTTGCGGAGGTATAAAATAATCAATGGGTTCATAAAACACACCCCAAATGAGTTTTCAACAAAGTTTTTTTCCCTATCTTTACTGATAACTGATAAAATGTTTGTTTTTTATACACCAGATAAATTATTAACTCGTGTTAATTTTCTTTCAATCTACACCCCGTGGAGAATATTTCAGAATTTTTTGATCAGTACTTCTCCAGATAAGCGAGGGGACAGCGATTTTTCGTAATTTTTTAGGAAGAATACAAAGAAAACTGTGCGTAAGTATTACATTATATATATTTTTGAACTCGTATTTCTATAAGCTTTTATTGGACACCCCACTCGATGCCTCGATTTCACCCCCAAACTAACCCGTTACGTAAAAATTTAACTTTCAAAACTATACGGCTCTAATGAGGCCATTAATTCCTATATTAGTGCCAAATTTCAACTTTCTAAGTCAAATAGTTTCGGAGAAAATCGGGTGTGGCAAACGGATAGACAGACACCGAAGTAATCTTATAAGTATTCCATACGGAGCACTAAAAATTGTAATTTTAATATGAAAAGATGCGTTAAAAAATAAAGAGTTAAAAATTATGGGTCTATTGTCCATTATTATTTTATTAATATTACTGTCATTTACAGTAAGAGAATAATAGTGATTTTTCCTCTTACATTACACAAGCAAAAATTTTCTTTTTAAGATAAATTCTACAAAATTTTATGTCAAATTGCAATTGAAATTTTTTAATTTATATAACTCAAAATCATATAAAAACTTTATTATGCTTCTCGTCAATTTTTATGCTCTTTTTTAGAATAACAAAACAATCTGAAAATTTTAATTTCGCAATGTGATACTTCCTAATTATTTGCACATCCGATAAATATTAGCATTGGATGCAGTGGAAGATAGTTCTTCATCACACAAGAACTTTTACATAGCACAAAATTTTTGGAAAAATTAATAATAAAGCGTGTTGTCCTAAGACGGGTATCTAATTAGTGACACTGTATATAAAGCGGGACTGTACCGAACTACTGAATACCTAAGCTACTAATGTAACTAAATTGTCAGTAGTTACCAGCAATAAGCTACTTTAAAAAATAGTGGTTTTAATTACAGCTTTTATTTTTTTAGAATATTTAACATTTGTTAACTACTAGGACTCTTTTATAAAGGGAAATTGTTCAATGGAGAGAACTAACTTAAAACGTAGCTAGACTACCTGTAGCATGTTACATGCATACATATATATTTTTTTGGCAGAAAAATGTGTGAGTAGTACTTTTTTCTACGAATCATATATATAAATAATATATATAAATAATTTCTTAACGTTATTAGTTTCAACATTAATAAAAGTTTTACAAATGATATAAATATTATATAAGTCGACAGTACAACATATTTCATATATGGTATATGAATTGTGCTTTTCTTAGTTTTTTAGATTCGCAGTTTATATTTGTTGATTCCTATTTCACAAAGCACTTTCTAATTATCCATAAGATCATATGGACGACATGACATGAGATAAGTCAAGGTAAAATTAGAACTGACACAATTATGTTGGGAATGTGGAATTTTTGATACAATAACACTAGACAGTGTACATCAACACTATACCAAACATTTTATTTTTGCACTCGACGCGCTTTTTACTAACCATGTTATCTTCATCAGGAGCGATGATTGACTTAGTCAGTTCATCATCATCGCACCTGGTGAAGCTAACACGATTAGCGAAACGTGCGCTAAGTGCAAAAATAAAGTGTTTGGTGTAGTGGTGATATATACTAATTAGGATCTGATACAAAAGACGTCGACACTTAAAGTACAAACATTAACTCTTAATACTCGTAAATTCTGTTATATTAGTAAATATATTTATATTTAAACAATTTTTCAGTTGATTCTTCGATATATTTATTGATTTTGACTAGTTGATGCTTTGTGATGATTGCTGTTCAGCGGCTTGAGATTACAAGAACAAAAGTAATCATAGTTAAGTAGTTGTGATTGTACAGATTCTGTTTAAAACTTTCTTTGTTCCCATACATGTAAGTGGTACACTTCAATAAATAGAGGTGATGGTGAGTATATTGTTTTAAATGTCCTTTCAACCTAATTAAAGTTGTTTCACACCAAATATTAATTATGTATGACTGGAATTTAAATATTATGTTTAAGTATGTTCCTTGACTTCAAAACATGATGTTTTGAGGTAATGATATGCCAAAGCACAGTCGACACTCAAAATTATGTAAAATGTGCTTTGCTAAGTCCAAAGCAGATATGACCTATTTGGAAATCTCAATTAATTCTTGAATTCAGATGGTTACCCTAAACTTCACTTCTATTCGCATTAATAAAGACTCTAGCGTATTGTTAAAGAAATAAACTATCATAATAAGTATATTTGATAAAGAACACTGATTTTGCATGCTATTGTGTCATAAAAATTTTAAACCTAGACAAAGTCAAAAATTGTCTTTGTAAAGAACTGACACTGGAAGTAGAGTTCTATACAATGATTTAATTATTTAATTGTTTATGAAAATGTGCTTTTTCAAAATTTCGTTTTCGCTCAGAGAAAATATTTTTTGAACTAGAATGTTCTTACATTATCTTTGACTGGACTAATAAAAAGAACAATAAAGTTTAAAAACTTAAAAACCCTTTTACTTTTCGTCTTTCTAAATGATTTAGACAGAGAGACAGAAAAATATTCCTATTTTTAGTTTCGAACCAAAATGTTCTGTTTCTGTACTGTTAATCCTCCCCCAAATTTTGCTATTGCTATGTGGTTGCTATGAATATCCCTCCCACGTTTATTTGTTTACAGTATTGAATTCGTTGTCTCTCTTAATTACAAATGCTCATATTGGTATTATTGACTTAATATTGTTGTGTATTTATTTTTTATTCATTGTTGGCGTTTTCCTTACGTTTAGAAATAAATATTTACTTGACTATACTATACTTTACTTTATCAACTTTTAGTGCTTTGATCAAGTTTTTTCTTTACTCTGAGAAAGTTAACTTCAGTACTTACGTTAGGAATTGCAAAAAGTGCTAATGTGGAACAAACACATGTAAGGATATACACCTCGAATAAAGTTTCTAAAAAATATTTTGATTATCAAATAATAGAATCGACATTCTAACATTTTTGATGTAGCATACCTTATGCCTCAATTTATTATATTCGCGTTAATCACATGTGAAAATTTACACCTTGACTTTTGATCGATAGATGAAAGAACAAAAAGTGTTTACATATGTCAGAAGGATAATATAATATAAAATATATTAGAAAATATAACAACACAAATCGTTGCATTCCGAATAATTAGAAAGTCAAGATATTTAAGAATTAAAAGGACATTAAATATCAATTCTCTGGTTTCTACATCTTTGTTTAAATTATAATATACTTTCAGACTGAGTCAGGTTTGAGTTTTTGTGCATAATTTTATCTCGATAATAATTCTGTATTCTCAGGGGCAAATATTATCATGATTTGAGTCCTGATAAAATATTAGATCAGTTTTATTTATTTTGGATCAGTGCAAGTTAATTTAATTGAAACACGTTTGTGTCGTTTACTTATGTATTATATATATATATATATATATATATATATATATATATATATATATATATATATATATATATATATATATATATATATCCCTATTTGCATTTCACTCACTTTTCAGTTCTTTTCATTTATTATTGTTTACTGAAAATCCTTTGCAGATGTTACAATACTGGCATAAAAATTATTTATGTTAAATAAAAACAAAATTAATCTCAAAGCCAAACCTTGTGGTAAACCATCTAAAATAGTTTTATATGAAAACTTACATCATTTAAGAAAGTATATTGCCTTCTATTGTTTAGATAATATTTGAGTAGGTTGATAATTAAATTGTCAAATTTATAGCTTTGCAATTTTTCTTATTAATTTTTCGTGATTTACATAGAAATGTTAATGTAAATCGTAGAATATTACTATGACACATTTACTACTTTCCTGTCCTTCAATAATAATATTAACGATATGAGAGATAACAGTTACAGGTAAACACTTTCTGTCTGAAACAATATTGATATTTACAAAAATTTTTTTAAAAAAATTATTAACTTATATGCAATTTTAAAACACTTCCAATTATTTTTGATATGATTTTTGCTAAAAAATTATGCGATAAAAATTGGTAGAATTATCATCCTTCTTGTGAATAAGGAAAATGCTTGAACACGAATTTTGAACAGGCTGCATTTTAACATATCTTAAAAATTTTGTGTTGCATTGCATTTCCTGATTATAGTTGATTACTAAAAATGTCAAGTTTTAGCTGAACAGGTAATTACTCAGCTCCGAAACTGCAGTTTCTCCCAGTTAAGCCAAAATTTTTGAAAAGGGAATCAAAAACTCAACTTCAACAATATGCAGACACAAAAAAATTTTTCATAGTAATACTTGAGATTAAATGAAATTTACAGTGGTATATTTGAAATTTTATTGTTGTCGCAGGTTACCATTATTTATAATTTTGCTTTTACCTCCACATCACCATTTTGCATACAGGTTTTACTTATATAAATTTTAAACAACTCTACTGTTTCGCTTTAATGTTTTACATTTGTTATTGTTTTATAGTTTTTTGTTAAGAGTCATGACAATTAGTATTTTTTTTTATAAACCTTCTAAAAAAAGAAAATTTTAAATCTTAATGTTCCACTGAGGGTAATGTACGGTAAATTTTCTTATTTTTCACCCAAAAATGACCTTTTAAACCTCCTTTTTATTTATAGGATTTTCCACGCAGCGCAACAAAAAAATAAATCGCTCGAGGAACTCTTATTTTAAAACGAATAATACACTCCAGTGAGTTTTTGCTTTATGGCGGTCTTTAATTCAATTTTTTGCACCTTAGTCTGTTGAAGTTCGATTATAAAATGTGTTTATATATCTAATCTTCAGTTCAAGTTTTTTAGTAATTTCTCGTCATTATTTTTTTATTTTTATCGTTTTTATTATTAATTTGGATTAACGTTTTTGCTAAATTCTTGGATAATAAATGTGACAGGGAAGTTTTTTCATATGAGATTTATTAAATGTATATTAAAAAAGTATTTGAAGCAGCGGTGCGAATACCGAAACCCTTAGTGTGTTGCTCTTTATTTTTTAATGTTTTTTCATTTATTCCCATTGTGTTAAAAGTAAAAACGTTTTCTCGGTCAGTTATTTTGTTCTGAAAATTTAATAAAATACTCAAATATTTTATATTTAAAACATTTGATCACTAGCTTGTTGTGAATGATTTTAGAAATATTGTGTTAAAAATTTTCAATGTTTGCAATTAAAAGTGGCTCTTTGTTTCAAGGTTTTTTTATTTTTAATTTAGTGACACTATGATGGAAAAGATCTCATTGATGGTTACTGAACAGTCAGTATATTCTGATCAATGAACTATACATATGTAGTGCATGTCAGTCCATCGTAATATGGAATGTTAGAGAGTATACCGACATGAGTCTTATACAAGATACTGAAACAGATGTTCTGTAGAGATAAACAAAAAATTAGGCCAATCGAGCCCATATGCGAAATAACCTACTTGTCTCTAAAATAGTCATAATAAATCTTAATTAAAGTGATTTATTATAAAGGTATATTCTAAAGGTTTATTTAATTAGTTACATCTCATTGGTATATATAAATTTCTTTTGAAACGTATTAATGCTAAACACCTCGCTTAGGTCCAGTAAAAAAATGTATGCACTTGGCTGTCTTAGTATCACTTCCCAAAGCTCAACACTGATAAAAGAGAAGCTGGTCGTTTACTCGAAAAAACAGTAAATAGGGCGTCTGGGTTTTTAATAAATACTACTAGTAACACATTTAGTTGGATGCATAGATCTTTACCAAGGAAAACGATGCTGTTTAATTATTTATTCCTCATTATGACGTGTGAATTGGTATCAGAAACTTATTTTCCAATAGTTTGATTAAATGCAGGATTTCAGGTGAAAAAGTTAAAATATAAGACAACAGTTTTCTTGACGAAAATAGAGAATCCCATAATAATGCTGAAGAAATGCATCACAGCCAAGAGAAAAGTACATTGTTCATGTTTACTACGTTATTTATATTGCGAGCAGGCAAGAGACAAGCTGCCCGCGCATAAGTAGTCAACAAGTTATTTGTAAATAACTACCATTTACCATTCCTGCGTCATTAACGATAATTCATGTCAATGTCAATAATTGTTTAACGAAAAAACACAAATAGAAAAATATTAATTATAAAATATATTTCGTCAACCTCAAGAAGCTAATCTCAATAAGTACCTATTACATTTGTTTGAAATACTTTCTTTATCGAGCAGACACCACAATTTATGACAATAGCAATTTGAAGAATATTTTTAGGTAGACTAAAAATTTTGATGTAGAAATTTTTATGTGTCAAGATTTATAAAATGATAATATGCTGAACGTGTGCAAGTCATGATGACGCCATTGGCAGAATCCTGAAAATATACGAGTCGTTAACATTAACACTTTCTGGACAACTTGTTTGTACTTATGTAAAAATTATTAATAAAAAATATAATAAAGAAATTACAACTTATTTTCAAAATTTGTTAATAGGGAAGAAATATTAACAGATAAATCTTACGTCCTGTTGTTGCATAATAAAATCATACAGAAAATTTTAATTTCGGCATTTTTTCACTAAAAATTATTTTAATATCAAATTTTTTGACAGGATTGAAAATATATATTATAATTTATTACCACGAAAACGTAAAGTCGGCGCAGATTCTTCAATTAAACTGCCAAGTTAATATAAAGCTGCTGATGATATCACGTTACTTAGAAAGACAGAGAAAGGCTCACTTCACATTGCTCGTCGAATATGTCGATACTTATATGCTAAATAATCGTGCGGCACTCGAAGCAGACGAAGATATAATAAACATCAGCCCTCAATAAAAAATTTTATATTAGTAATAAAGCGATAATAATAATGACATCCATTATTTTTTAAACATATATGTAGTCAGGCGAATAATTAGGTTTTGGGTGAATGAATTTATAAAATTAAAATTATTTACCATAATAGTACACCATAGTATAAGACTCTTAATGATATACTAATTTATTACTTACTAGCCGTAATCACCAACAATTTGCTTTTTATATAGGTTGCGTCAGTAAAGTCTGCATGCTCAATAAGGTCAAAACTCTAAGCTCAATTTGCGACGTTTATACCGCATAATAATATGAAACCACTGGTTACCTAGAAGACGTTTCATGAAAGCGAGATGCGAAATGTAGTTTTATTTAAGAGGAATACTATATAATTTTAAACATGTAGTTCTTTTTCTTTACATATATATATATATATATATATATATATATATATATATATATATATATATATATATATATATATATATATATATATATATATATATATATATATATATATATATATATATATATATATATATATTATATATAATATATATATATATATATATATATATATATATATATATATATATATATATATTCATACTTTCTCAACCAGTGGCGAGGAACATTGATAGTTGTAAAATTCACTTAAAAATCCTATAAATTCGCAAACGTGATGCAATTCGATCATGATATTCTTATGTATTTTTCGACGCCGAAACCGAATCTGAGGTCAAAACTATCTAATCTGGTAAGGATTCGTCCCTAACCTCAAAAAACACGTAAAAAATGACGAGAATATTTTTAAATTTGCAAAGTAAAAATGAAAACTTAATATAGTCATGTTTTTTGAGACACTAAAACCGAATCCGATTTCAGATTACCCTTATTGTGACAGGAATCGTTTCTAACCTTAAAAAACATCTCAAAAAAGCCATAATCGCATAACAAATTTAAGATGAAAACTCTGTTTACCTTTGCTTTAAATGTGATAAATCAAGCTTAGCCTAATCAAGATAGGAAATAATATAGAATAATAATTTTTGAACATAGAATATTAATTCTTAAATATAAAGTATTAATTTTCAGTGCGAAATATTGGTTTTGCAAACATAAGATTTTCCAAGAAGTGTAAATTTAACATAACCGAATCTAAGATAACCTAACGTACCTACATTAGGATAAAAAAGGATCTAATATATTATTTCCCAAATCAAAGTTTCCACACCACAAACTTCAAACCTGAGAAAACCTATTATAGCCTAATGAGGATAGGAACGAATTCAGTATATTCTTTCACAAAAAAATTTTGTGGATAATAAATTTTACTACTTTTATCTTAAAGAAATTTTCATTTTTAAATTACAAATTACCATTTTTACAGCGTGTTTGGTATTTTATGGTACATTACCGTGAACTAAATAAACAAATAAGCCTCATTAAGAAATTATTTTCATTATTTATGGCATATGATTTTGTTCTCGGGATTACAATGTAAAAAAATTAATTTTCGCCTAACAGCGTTGACTTGACTGACAAAATTTGTGATGTTCTTAAATTTAATGCTATTTTTCAGTTGAATAAGCATGAAGTTTATTACGACGCTTCAATTTATATAATATTTTCCAAAATTAAAATTAACATTTTTAAATAACATTTTTAACAAACATTAAAATGTAATATAAAAGATTAAAACATTTATTTAATTAACTATTTTTTTCAACTAATACACATTATTTCTTGCCCTGCCATTAGTTGCCTATAGGGGCAGGTAGACTAACTGTCAAAAACTAATCGGAGGTCCAAGTGTGACGTCATTCAACGACGGCTAAGAGCCAGTCTTGTTGTCTCGCTCATTCATCTGGATAGCGGCGTTGCGATCGTCCGTGGTTTAGGAGTGGTGCCAAATTTTTGATCAACAACACGAGTAAGTAAAATTTTTTCTTAGTATATTTTTTTGTTGTGACGCCTTCAAATTTAGTAATTGTTATTTTTCAATTAATTTTAACATTACTTTGACAGTAAAGCTTTGTATTACGTACCGTTACTTTTGCTTCAGTGTCACTGTTGAGTATAGACACATGGGTAAAAATAAAGATGGCGTCTGGGGTTGGTCGACTAATTTCTGTCGGGGCTGGATGACTTGTTAGTCAACCAACCCCACTATATTATTAATTTCCTTTTACCAAATTATATCAAGGTTTTTGTTGCAGAACTATGCGGACGTATAAAAGAAAGACTGAACGTACTAATACACCTAAAGATGTCATTGAAAGAGCTTGTAGACAAGTAATATTTGATGAGAGAAGTATAAATTCCACCGCAAAAGAATTCGAAATACCCTATAAAACACTCCACCGTTATGTAGAAAAAATGAAAAAGAAATTAGAAAGTAATCCGGACTTGAAAAGATCCATATCAAGCCTGGAGAGTGTAGGCTATATAAAGAATAAGCAAAAGGACGAACTGGCGTTCGTTGCGTGGCGTGCGTTAAAAAGGCAGCTGATATTTATTACGGATTAACGCCATACGAGACCCGAAAGTTTGCATAGCAGTTTGCGAAAAAAATATCAAAGCCATGCCAGACTTGTAGAAAAGTAAGTTGACTGCTGGAGAAGATTGGTCAGGAGGTTTTCTCAAACGCCATCCTTTATTATCAATACGATCACCTCAAGCTATAAGTCTGTCCAGGGTCACATTGTTCAACAAAAACAACGTAGATTTGTTTTTCACTGGAACTGGAAGACAATTTACCAAAGATTAAATCCAAGCCCTAGTAACATTTGGAACGTAGACGAGACGGGACTCACAACTGTTCATGTGCCCAATCGAGCCCCGCTGTGGAACTAAAAACTTAGGAAAGATGACTTCTGCAGAACGTGGCACATTGTTGACACTTGCGGTAGCTATTCCAGCCCTTGGAAATATGGTTTCCCCGTTTTTTGTTTTTCCACGAGTGCATTACAAAGAACACTTTCTTAGAGGTGGACCGGTAGGTTCAGATGGCGATGCTAATCCATCTGGATGGATGAAAGAAGAGACCTTTTTAAAATATGCTAAACATTTCATGAAATACGTAAAGCCCAGTAAGGACAAACCTGTTCTTTTACTCCTGGATTTCCACGATTCTGATTTGTTCATCAAAGTACTTGATTACTTTAAAGCCAATGGAGTCACAATTTTGTCGTGCCCCCACACTGTAGCCACAAGCTTCAACCTTTTACGGACCGTTGAAAAAATATTTCAATAAAGCAAATGACAACTGGTTAGCTAGTGATCCAGGCAAGACAATAACAATATATGACACCCCTGAGTTGTTAAAAACATCACTGCCATTGGCAACTACGATTGACAATATACAATCTGGTTTCAGAGTTACGGGAATATCCCTGCTTAAGGGCAATATATTTCTGGAAGTTGAGATTAGCGGGTCTTATGTGACTGATCGGCCATCACCAGCTTCACATGAAGATGTACCGCCTCCAACAACGTCCAGTGAAAATGCTGTTGCGTCAACTTCTCAAACGAGACCATCGCGTAATCCGGATGCTGTAGTTGAAGGTTCGATGACAATTTTGGATGATACTCTTCCTATAACTGCTAATGAGAGTGCTGTACCATCATCTACTGCTCACACGTATTCTTACACAAGCCCACTTGATTCTTTTACTATACCTGAAGAGATAAGGCCATTTCCTAAAGCTGGACCACTGGACCAAGAAATACCCGGAAACGTAAAAGCACCATATATGCAGACACTCCTGAGAAAGACAATCTAATTGACCTTAAAACTAAAAAAAATCGCGAAAGGACGCATGTAAGAAAAAGAAAGTGGAAACTAAGAAGCTAAAGACTAATAAAGGAAAATCTAAAGGGACAAACAAAGGGAAGGGGAAGGAAAAAGGTAAGGGAAAGAAAACCATTGATGAGACAGAGAAGAGTGAGATAGACGAAAGTAATGATAAGAGCTCAATTTGTCTAGAATGCACTGAATCCTATAACCTTAGTATTCCTGGTGAAGGATGGGTTCGTTGAATCATGTGTAAGTTGTGGGCTCATGTTAAATGCACAAAAGGCAATTTGATGTTTTATGAATGCAAAAATTGCACTTCCGATTTAGAAGACTGATTAAATTTTTAAGTTCCTATAGAAATAAATATTAGTTGAACATGAAGAGAACCTTAAATATCTTATTATAATAATTGTCAAGGACATTGAGATTTTATATTCGTTAAGCAAAATCAAGATGAAGAAGGTAATATGTATGTTTTGTTAAATGTTTAAAACCTGATTGTTATGTTCAATTTATATTAAGCCAAATATAAGTAAGTTTAAGTGTTGATTGTTTAGTCTAAATCAATGTGAAGAAGAATGGCAGACTGTTAAGTTTAAATTAATATGAAGTTAATAAACTGTAATGTGTTTTTTTAAAATGTTTAAAGGCCGATTGTTATGTTCAATTGATATAAGCCAAATATAAGTAAATTTAAGTGTTGATTGATTAGTATAACTCAAAATCGAGAAGACTGATAATTTGTCTACAGAGATTATGATATTTTCAAATTTAGGGTAAAATTAATACTTGTTTGTTTTTTTACCACACCTGTTTGAAAATTTATTACTAACTAAATCTATAGTTTAACATCCTGATGGATCGCATTCGCCCTCATTAGGCTATGATTGATTATATTATATTTAAACCAAAGATTAACAAAGTTTTCGACTTTACTTTGCTATTTCAAAGATATTATGGCTATTTTTGAGATGTTTTTTGAGGTTAGGGACAAATCCTGATGTGATGGGAATACTCTAATATTGGCTTTGGATTTAGCGCATCAAAAAACATACGTATCTAAAGTTTCCATCTTTATCTTGCTAATTTAAAGATATTTGCGCCATTTTTTACATTCTTTTTGGGGTTAGGAACGAATCCTTTTAATTAATTTTTAAGCGAATTTAACAACTCTCAATGTCGTTCATCGACGCCATATTAAAATTTTTTATTTTTACCACTGAACATTCGAAAGTAGATACATGAAGCTTTCATTTGAAACCATCTGCAACTTTGCAAATCTTTTCTTATTTTGAAGAAGATGGGGGTCCGGTTGACAAAGAATGACCCATATATATATATATATATATATATATATATATATATATATATATATATATATATATATATATATATATATATATATATACATATATATATATATATATATATATATATATATATATATATATATATATATATATATATATATATATATATATATATATATATATATATATATATATATATATATATATATATATATATATATATATATATCATAAAAATGATTTCTTTAACGATTTGTTAAAAATAAATCAATTATAATTTTTTACTATATTGTGATCTAATTCCATTTTACCATATTTTGCTTAATAAATTTCTGCCTTTATATACATTAATATTATAAAATCTTAACAAGGGGCGGTTTACTCTTCTCCTCAGTAAGCCCTAGGCGTATATAGGACTTAAGGTATTAGTAAAAGGAATACTTATTGCTTCTTTCCTTATTTATCATAAAGGCCTCTTCTAAATCTTAAACAATAGACAAAAAATAAAAAGTCTGTTAGAAAGCTGTGGCAAATATGGGACTTTGATTCAATGGTAATGTGTAGTGCGCTACTAATATGTTTTGAGGGATTTTTGCTAAGATCTTGCAGCAGTTCAATTCTCGGCCCATATTTAATTTATATAGATATTCTCTTCAGCAGCTCAAGATAACCAGGCAAATCAACTTTCTGTCAAATAACTAAAATATAGGTTTAACGTTTAGATGATGAAAGTTCAAACTTAAATAATTTTTTGGCTGAATTGGTTATGATAAATAACCATTTACACAACTACTCGCTATAAATTCGACAAATATCGAAAACTTAATATTAGTTTTAATGAAAAGACTAAAAACTTGTTGGTTTGAATAAAATTATATACTGACATTTTATGTTCTATGTTCTATTGTAAATTATTCTTAATTTCGTGGAAGCTAGTTCAAAAATATATTATTAAAGAGTTAAAAATTTTTTTATTTTTAGTTCTAAATTTTTGTAATATGTACTTCTTCCGCATTGTAGAGCTGACACGAAATCAATAAAAACCAAAACGCTTTGTTTAGTATGGAATTTTTCCATTTTCTCTCCTTTGAGTCCTTTCTGTGTTATTGCGTATTACAAAAAGGGCTAAAATATATGTATCGTAAATTGAAAGGTTGCGAAAAACAATGACATGTATATCATTAGTAAAGGAATGTGTAAAAGAAAACTACAAAATGTATATCAAACTAAAATATTACGTAATATGAAGTGTATCATAGAGACATTAATTTACATTTAATTTCTCCTTATTAATTGCCAAACAATTACAAGTCAATAGTATTACATTACATATAATGAAATTCAATTACGATATTGATCCTTTTAAGCAATAAAATAGACAATGGGCCGTTATTCACTGGGTGCAGGTGGTAAATATTAAGTTTGACTGTATTAACTTAAGGACGATTAGCTGAAATCGTCTGAATGATTTTTAAGAATTAGTAAGAGACTTGTGTTCACATGGAACTGTCAAATAAGTTTGGTTATTTTTTAACATGTTTTGAAAAACTTATATATTTGTTTCTACAGGAAAAAAATACTAAAATTGTAGCGATTAAGTTTTAAGGATTTTATTAATAACTAAATTAGAATTAGTACCTTCTAAAAAATAATTTTGCCGAGTCTTTCTAGATAGTCTTTATTTAGCCTAATAATAATAAATAATTATATTGTATATTGAATATTTTTTTATGAGTAGCGTAGGTAGTAAATATTGTGGCAATCCTTTCACCAATGTTAACTTTAGGGATTTTGAACAGAATAAACAAAGAAGAGCGAGTTTCGATATTTACATAGCTCATGATGTGAAAGCATTAAATTGGAACCAAACTTTAGAGCTCAAGTAACTGCATCAGAATTGCTAATAAATTTTTTATTTCATACATAGACAACACTTAGAATAAGACTTTACCTACTGAGCTCATAAACAGACAGCATAAAATTGTGGCTACATTATAGTTTTTTACTGTCTTTAAATGTATAAAAAGAAAAATAATATCATAATATTTTCTGTTATTTCTATAACTCAAATGGTATCGATATGGTAATGAAAGTAACATATCAATAGTAATTCAAATGACAATTTGTAATGTAATGCGGTTTATTAAACAAGAAATTAAAAAAAAAAGGTACAAACAAATATTTTCAGGCAGTATGAGTTCACTTAAAATATTTTTTACGAAATTTCTGAGAAATTATATTGAAGAGGTAGTTACACCTCTCATAAATTAAATTTTTATTATTTAATTATAAACTGTATAAGGGAATTCATTTAATTCGAAGACGTCATCAGAATTATCGATAACTCCTTCTATAGTAAGTATCAGGCGATTATCCTGAAGCTGTATAAATTCAAGTGTATAGAAATCTATTGCCCATCTACATTCATCGATGTTTAATATTGTACAAGATGGTTTTATAACGTTTTGCCAGACATTAATACAGGTTTTCCAAAATATTTTTTACTTTAGCTTGATAGTAATTTACTGAAACTTTCTTTTAAGGGCTGTCAAAAAAGATTCAAGTACGTGCTTGTTATGTTGTGAATTCCACTATTTTAAAATTATTAACAGTCTTCAGATAGTCCAATAAGGCGAATATTTTTTGAAGTTTACTATATCAGAAGCTCAAAAAATATTTTAACCATTTTTGTCAAAGCAAGCAGTATAGTGGCGCCCTGTTAAAACATGAAAATGGGGAATGCTGATATCGACAGTCACCAAGTTTTTTAGATTGCTTTTTCTTAAAATTTATACAATGTATTATATTTTAGCTTACATGGTAAAATATTTTCGTAGTAGCTAGAATTTCATATCGTTTATTTAAATAATATCATTACTTACTATAATATATATATATATATATATATATATATATATATATATATATATATATATATATATATATATATATATATAAACAGATCTGTTCGATGGTTAATTTATATTTTCCAATTTATAATTAGGTAAATTTTTAAAGAAAAGACCATTACGTCTTTCTTAGAATGGGCAAGTAATTGTAAGAGAATATTGTTTTCTGAATGATTTTGGCTTTTATAAATTTTTATGGAAGGAAATAATATCTCTTAATTACATTAAATGTATATTTGACACCCAAAAAGTGAGCAGCTGGGGCAGCAAAATCTCTCCCGAATGAATAGCAATAAGGGGGTAACGCGGACACGTTGTGGTATACAGTATATATCATGAGATATTCTAATAAAAATTTTGAAAATTTTTCTTCTTCTTGAGATTTTTATTCCCTGTGGAATAGCCAAGTTTTAGTTTAGAGTACAAAAAATATAGCTGTGCATTTTCAATGTTCTGTTTCTTTTTGTTGTCGCTTTGATATCTTTACTTTAAACAATCTGGGCAAACATTTTATTTGCGTTTCTTCGTATTTACTTTTTAAATCTTTCTAAATTTACATTATACATACAATATAGTATATACTATTACTATATATAATATAGTACATAGTAAAAAAAATAAAATTGTATTATAACATATAATAACATATATTTATCATTTATATTTTTAACAGTAAACAATTATGCAGAATGTCATATGGTTCAAGAGAGTCAGGTCAGATATTAGTATCAATTTTTCAAACGGCAACCTATTTTAACAATTAGAGGAAGTAAAAACTATAATTTGGCTATAGTTTCATTCTTTCAGATCGTGAGCTAAGTAAGTGTGTAAAAAACTGTTAATCTAACTAACGGTTGCCTACATATAAATCAAAATTTCGTTATGCAACCTTAAGTATTAAATTACAGTTACTTGAGCTATGATATGTACCGCCAATTTGATGATTTCATTTTATGGACTAAGTATGTAAAATTTATCTCCGAATTCGACGTTCCCCCAGTCATCTTATCAAGAGTCCTAGTATTTTTGTATTCTTACAATATATACTACCTTTTCTAAAAGTTTAATCTCTTTAAAAAAAGTATATAATATTTATTACTTTATATATATATATATATATATATATATATATATATATATATATATATATATATATATATATATATATATATCTACCTATTTATCAAACCATCGTTAAATCCTCAAATTATAACAGAAGTGACACTGATGTAGAAGTAGATATTTACACTGACCGTTGAATTGTCAGTTCCAATTTTTTGCAGTTACATTCTTGGATAGGCCCGTCCCAAGGAAATATCTTCTGCTGAAATCAAACTCGTATAAATGAACCGTATACATACAATTTTTATTCCTGCTCTAAAACGCTCTGGAAAGACTCAAGCTAGCTATATTAATCGAACACACAAAGTAAGTTTCATATTTCCGTTTACATCCCCTTACTCGTATATACCTACGTCAGAGATAGCAAAATTTTTATTCATATGAGGGGTTAATGTTCCGTGAATGATATATATTCAATAAAAAATTCTTGATGTAGGTAAGATAACAATAAGCTTAGAATTGAATATTTCGGAAGAGGACGCAAATAGATTTTCAACGTCAAGCTCAATATATTTAACATTGCATTCCAATATTTTTCTTGGAATAGTAAAAAATAAAAAATATTATAACAAATACATTCTCAGTTCCAATTTAACCTTTTCATTATTAGGTTTTATGAAAAAGCATGTGGGAGGAATATAACCACTTTCTAACGAAATAATTTAACAACGAACTGTTAAATCCCGATGTATATGTACGGTAGGTCTTTTAATATTTATCTGAAACAACAGTCTAATTAGTTCTTTCTTTATGTCTCTCGAACTTGGTTTGTTGGTTTTGTAAAATATTCTGAACTGATATATCTTCATTCCATTTTTCAATTAAATTATTTTTATATAATATATCTAATTGTTCTTCTAATATATAATATATACGAGTTTAAATTTACGCTATTACAATAACAGGAACAGTCTTTTTATTCATGAAAAGAAATTAGAATAAAATGTATATTTACAATAGGTTTCTTAATATAATGAGCATTTAAATAATTTTTTTAAAAATGTATAGTTTGATTATATTTTATGTTCTATAATACTGTCTAAACAAATTTTGTTTCATTCTTCTGAAAACGTGTTCGATATTTCCTATTTGTTTTACTAACGTTTATTTTGAGACCACTTATGATAAAGTAAAGCTAAAGGTAAGTATTGATCCGCAAAAAAAAATCACGTTCCGAGATTTTTGCTTTTCTTCATGTTTTAGAGTTGCTAGATCGCGAAAAACATAATCACCGTTTCTTTCGGTCTATCGATCTGTCTGTTTATTGGGACCATAACCAACAAAATGGGATACCAATTTCAAACTCAGTACATATACATATAATACCTAACATTAAAAGAGATGTAGGAGGACATTAGAGGAGTTGATTCGTATATATCAGGTTATATATGCCCCGAGCAATAAAAAATTAGGTTGTTGTTTCATTGCTTTTAATTTTAACCCAGAAAGGGGCTGGAGTTGTTTAATAGTATATATAATTTAAATAGCATTTAGAAATATTCATAGATTTTTGGACAAATTTTAAGAATATTATTTACAGTAAAATATACGAGGGGGGTAAAAAGAATTGCTCCTTATATATGGTGTTATAGGTCCTTTTTAGGGTTTTTGCAGTCGAGGAATCTGAAAAATAATTTATTTTTACCTTACTTTCAATTTTAATGGCAAGAGGGTGTAAAAGAGGAGAGTGGTCAAATATGATAAAAATTTATTTTTATTATGGGAATTTTATACATAACTATTCATTTACTATAAGTAATTATGCAACATATAAGTGGTGGGCGTCTTTTTTAAGCTTCCTTAAGGCAATAGATCGAAAAATTACATTATTTTTTTCGTTAGTTTTAATATTAACAAGGAAAGAGAGTAAAAGGGGTAGGGATTATTAAACATTGTACAGTTTCAGTATGACTATGAGAATTTTTCCTGGTTGATTGCCATATTTTAAAAAAATTTAGCTAATTATTTATAGTAAAAGATGTATAAGGTAAAATTAATAGGGTGGGGGTTTAGAAGGTTGGCTGCGTATATATCACAATATATTTTTATTTTAGCAGACATTTTAGTTATTTCCAATTTGAACAGAAACAGTGATTAAGATTTGAATACAAGGTGACCCAAAAATGTTATGTTTATTATAGAACAAGTTCTAGAAATACAAATATTTAACCTGGCCGAAATTTACTCTTACTTACCTCTGGGACAGTAAGTAAACTATCGTTTTTACTTCCATTGCTGTAGGGAAATATTGTATTCCTGAAAAAATACCCTCCGCGAATTTTACTGTTCTTTACGTTTAAAGGTTCTTAGATCACAAAAAACATACATATTTTTCCATTTCCGTCAGTATATCTATTTAACTGTCGGCCTATCAATCTGTTTGGACCCCATTCGCAAACAAAATGATATTGTAATACTTGAAATAGAAGTGGAACCTATAGTTTTTGAGCAGAATCGTTTTAGGGGAAGGGAGTGAATGGGGTGGATGTCAGTATATTGTTTTGGTTTTAGTGGTATCGTGGAAATTTACTTTACGTTCACTTGGGAAATTTAAATTCAAGGAAAGTACTGGGTAAATTACTTTAAGAACTTTTTTATAAGAAGCGCATTATTCTTAATTGTTGATATGAAAACCGATGTTAAAAAATAGAAATTATTATTAAAATTTAAAATGACACACATTTAAATGAAAATTAACACATTTACCGGCACCTGAATGTTAAAAAATTAGCAGTAAAATCTAAATTATATTTATTTGTAATTCTCTAAAAAACAACATTGTAGGTATAAAATATATAATGCTATTTATTAGTTGCTTTTAATAGACGTTGGAGAAAATTAATAGAAGTTTTATTATTCTAAATGAAAGTGGCATTTAAAATAGTTTCGCAGTAATCGCTGTTTATATTTTTCAATTATGAGAAGTTAATTCATAAAATTGAAAAATTATGTACATACACTCCAGGTTCACATAAATTGGTGGCCCCATTATAAAATAATAAATATTTCAACTATTCATACATCTCTATATATAAAATTAGTTGCAAGTTTTTTAAAATACTTTTAATCAGTAGGTACAAGAAAAATGAAATTCGTCTGAGAAATTTTCAAATATACATAAGATTCAAAATATCGCTAAAGCTTAGAAAATAATTTAAACTAAACTAATTATCAATGTTGACAACAAAAATATTTATTCTCTTCATCGCATAGCTAATAAAAATATGTGTCCATTAAACCATTTTGAAATTTGAGACATCGATCCAGTTTCAGTAATCAAGTTTTAGTTTTATTGTTTTTTTACGAAATCCATTTCGAAAAGACTTCATAGATATCGAGTAATAAATTTCTTCCTTTTGGCTAAATTCAAAATGATAATATTAATTTTGAAAATGAGGAGTATTAGTTGACCCACACCTTCCCAATTTCCCCAGAGTGATTGATAAATTTGAGTTAATTTTTTTATACATTATTTTAATAAAATGATTGCTGAGAAAGAATAAACTATTTGTATAAAAAAGTTACTTTACCTTTTAGAATAAATATTTCAGAATATGTTTTATCTTAGAACATATTTAACATAAAGTTAACGTAATTCGATCAATAAGATTTTTCATATTTTCGGGTATTTAAATTAAAGATTTCAAAGGGCAGGGTAATGAGAGATGTGACGTTGTGGAAAATTGTACCAAAGCTGTAAAGACAGAGAAGAAAATTTGCATTTTTAAAAAAGACGTATTTCATGAATGAGACGTTAGAATTAAATAATATAGTAGCAAAAATAAAGTTATAAAATTCTTTTAAACAAAATCAAGTCCATCCACAATTTCATTCAAAATTTTTAAAGGTCTGGGATATGGGATAGAACATTTCGTATAAATTTTATTTTTTTATTGCTGTATAAATATGAGAAATAAAACGTCAAAAATTTCAGAAGATTGATGCTAAATAAATATTGAAAATATTACATCTTTGAGGAAAATTACCGCATCCTTTATACAACGATGATGGTTAAAAATGATTTCCCAAATCATCATTATATCATATCCATAAAATATAAAATGATTGTGAAAATAAGCTTATTTATTGTATGAAACGCAGTAAAGAATTATTTTTAAAAATCTTGGTAACTTAAATTTTAATTATAAGTTTGAACAAAATTGTAGAAAACCGTGCAATAAAATTTAATATAACTTTGCAATACCAAAATTATAAAAAGCTGTACAACATTTTACTACGATTTATTTTAAGTGAGAAAAAATGGTCATCATATTAAGTGTAAACAGTCCAGTCAAACAGGAAATTTTTTACTTTTTCATTTATTTCATTTTAATTTTTATAACATGCTCGAAGTAGCTATAAAGTTAATTTTCATTACCATACAAACGGTAGTCAAAACTTCTTGAAACAATTACAAATTTGGTTTTGCTTATTTAGCTACATTTTCGTTACTTTTTTTTCCTGTGCATGAAATTACAAAAATTCTTAAAACAAAACTATAATGTATAAATTATATTACTATTATTTGTTATCTGACTCTTGAGATATAAAAATTCAGCTCAGTAAGGAGATCCAAATTATGCTTTCAACCACGCTGATGTTATTAGGTGTAAATTTCAGTTGATTCTTTAATTTGTTATTTATAAAAATCTAAGACAGAAGCAATGATTTTAATCTCTCTTATATTGATACAGTATCTCCTAGAGTGGCGACGTTAAATTATTTCTTTTTATTTATTTTTTAGATTATTATCTTCCGATTTCTGTGACATATGCCTTACCACTTGAACAAGGAATTTTATAAACACATTCAGGCCTAAAACGAGTTTTATCTTTTGGTTTTCTGAAATATTACTCTTCTTTTCTTCTGGCAAGCATTGAAAATTTTGTGAGTGGGTTTTAAGACTTTTAGAAGAATCCCATATGATCAATGCGATATCTGTTGCTTCTTGTGTTTAAAGATTGTCAATTTAGGTGAACTTAAAGGACATTCAGGACTTTCACCATAATCAGGATTCAGGGCTTCACCATAAGACCAAATAATCATTAACCTATCTAGACCGAAATATGGGCATTTTCTTTGCAAGCTTCGTAAATATGATCCCATTGCAGGAGTTAGTAGAGAACAAAGAGCTGAAGTTGTGTTGTAAAATGTTCCTTTGAATATAAAACATGTAGACAACATACACATTTCTGTTAAATTTATTAAATATGAGTTAAAATGGTTGTGTCTAAATATAATTGATAATATGCAAACTTAATTTGTAATTGGAATATTTGTACAGGCAGATATTTCCCATTTGTTCATTAGATTTTCATTCGAATATAAAATATATAGGTGACGGACAAGTTTGGATAAAGTCTATTAAAGGTGGATCAAGATTATTATTTCTAAATATGTCTGTTACTATAGAAACTTAACAAAGGTTAAGTTTCCATAGTATCAGACTATGAGAATTATCAATTTCGAACATTTATATACTTTATTAATAATATTGTTAATTCTTTACAAAACTCGAATTCGATCAACTATGGAATACTGCTCCCACGTTTGGGGCTCCGCTCCCAAACATACACTTGATTCGCTGGAACATCGAAGAACGGTTGGCGACTTGAGACTGTTCTACAAGTATTTTCATGGAAAGTGTTCGAAGGATGTAGCCCGTTTAATTCCTCCCAAAGCGGTGCATGATAGAAATACACGTCGCGCTGGTGCTTCGCATCCGTATGAGGTTAAGTTTGTTACTCCGCGTACAACGCTTTTTAAGCAGTCTTTTATATGGAGAACGTCATCCCTTTGGAATAATTTGCCAAGCGCTGTGTTTCTCACCGAGCACAATTTACAGCGATTCAAGAATAACGTGAATTGCTTTTTCCGCACACATGCCGCTCGTCTTTAAAATTCCTTGTTTGTGTGGTACTCTGGATGTAGAAGAAACTGGCAGATCAATATTAATATTAACCATAAAGAACATAAAAAATTTATAAACAAGGAACAAACTGTATATCAAGCAGTAGCAAAACATAAATATTCTATAGAACATACTACCAATTCCAGAGAAATAAAAGCTCTTGCTTCTATAATGATAGTTTAGAAAATCAATAGAAGTTTACGGCCGATTACTATTTTGAGTCACGGTTCAGTGAACAACAATCAGTGGTTTAATATCGAATTGTAAAGATTTCTGAAAACGCTCCATGTAATAGTAAGCAACTTGTCGACAAATTGCTTTAATTTTACACAGTGTAGTTATAGAAACTATAATTTTTTATTTAACCAAAGCCATAAATGCTTCCATTCCAATGTTGCTTGTGTTTACTTTCCTTTAAAGGTAAATGTGGTAAAATTACTCTTCGAAATTTTTGCTTTCCTCTACGTTCTAGACTTTTTAGATCATGAAAAACAGGGTTTTCCATTTACCTCGGTCGCCTTGTCATTCAATCATTTTCAAGTTTTTGGTTGACATAATATTATCTAACTAAAATATAAAAGGTATTTAAGAAATGCAGAAGTAAGTTAGAAGGATGGCCTCGTATTCATCATATTATATATCTTTTTTAGGGTTCTTAGAGTTAACGAACCGAAAAAACAATAATTTATTATTTTCAATTATAACAAGGGAACAAGTGGATAGCTTATAGGTTTAATAGTTTGATAAAAATAAAAGAATAAAATTGAAGCAAGCAATAAAAGAGTAAAACAGGAGTTAAAAGGCTGAGGGAAGCCGTTGGAGGGGTGCCTTAGATTATTGTACTTTTTCAGAGTTTTAAAATTCGAGAAATATATTTCCACACTAATCCATAGCTCTTCATCTTCTTATTTATACATATTTTTTTAATTAATCATACCTATTGTGTGAAACACCGAGTTGTAACGATTTATTCTTTAGAGTTAGAAAGTCAAATTCAGGATTAAATCTAAAAATTTAAGTGTTTGTAAATTCCCTATTCCTTTATTTCTCAATCCATCTTGGGAAGCTTTACGCCGTAATATGGCTCATCAGTCGAACTAAGATCAAAAAACAAGATAATAAAACTCTCAATACTTATTGCTGGTAATATACACCAAATATATCTCTGGTAGGTGATTGTTGCCAGCTTAGCTGTTAGTCTGTGGCCTTAAAAGCCTTCGATGGAGTGCAGATATGGATTTAAGCTTTCGGCTTTCATTAACCAGGGATAAAATTTGTTGTACCATACATCACTGTTATGACTAGTACTGTAATAATTACTGGAAGTTTTTTCTCTTGTTTGTCGATTCTAGCTCAGTTTATGAGCCGTAGTACGGAGAAACACGTCTCGAAATGGATTGGGTAAAGGATTTTACGATTTTTTAAAAATATTTTCTGAAAAAAATACTCATTATTTTTCCGCGACAAATCAATTATTAAATATCAAGTGAATTTGTATAAAAGGGATTATATTTTTTAAGTTTGACTAACATAATATTGTCTCTTAGATTAGATTTTTTTATAAAAAATACATATTACACAAAAATGACATAGCGAGGATAAAATGTTTTCATAAAATATATTTAAATATGGATTTTCCTTCCAAGTATTTTAAAACCGTACATTTTTAATGTAAACTCGGTAAATATCCCTGTGTGTTTTACATTCAGGCAAATGCGAGATAATTATTGTATGCTAACATGGTAAATAAGCGTAATCGTGTGTACGATAAAATTTATTTCAATGCACGTTCGTAAATGTGCTTTTATAGCACCCAATATTTAATTATTATTAAATTCTAAACATGCCTCAATATTTAATTAGATCCTGTGAATGACTTCTTGTAAACACAGGAAATTTTAATATCTAGTTTAATTAGTTGGTAGGTAGGAAATAAAAATTATATAAATATATTTACATATATATATATATATATATATATATATATATATATATATATATATATATATACACATATACATATATATATATATATATATATATATATATATATATATATATATATATATATATATATATAATCCTAAGATATGAAAATAGTTGGGGAACTCGGCAAAGGGGCACAACAGATGTTCACACAATATTCATTTAGCCAATATTTCGGTCCTAGATTGGGACCTTCATCAGAGCACAAAATGCAGTGTGCGAATTAATCTAACAAGAATGACCATAAATAACAATTGTCACAACAAAGACCGACACTGAAATAAAACAGCCTCTATTCACTGACATATTAATTTAAAAATATGGCATTTACAGCAAGGATGCCATTAGAAACCTTGCATGCTGAGAAATCAAAATTAATTAACCACCTGTGATCTGAAAAGAAAAAAATCATCTTTTTAAATCACAGGTGGTTAATTAATTTTGATTTTTCAGCATCCAAGGTTTTTAATGGCGTCCTTGCTGTAAATGCCATATTTTTAAATTAATATGTTAGTGAATAGTGGCTGTCTTATTTCAGTGTCGGTCTTTGTTGTGACAATTGTTATTTATGGTCATTCTTGTCAGATTAATTCGCACACTGCATTTTGTGCCCTGATAAAGGTTCCAATCTAAGACCGAAATATTGGCTAAATGAATATTGTGTGAATATCTGTTGTGCCCCTTTGCCGAGTTCCCCAACTATTATCATATGTATATATATATATATATATATATATATATATATATATATATATATATATATATATATATATATATATATATATATATATATATATATATATATATATATATATATATATATATATATATATATATATACATATATATAAATATATATATATATATATATATATATATATATATATATATATATATATATATATATATATATATATATATATATATATATATATATATATATATATATATATATATATATATATATATATATATATATATATATATATATATATATATATATATATATATAAATATATATATATATATATATATATATATATATATATATATATATATATATATATATATATATGCAATAAAGGTTTTCACGGATGGTGGAATGTAATACGTAAAATTCAATCCGTTCGTCTAACAATAAATTAGCACGTCGTTTCGTCAAAATCTCATTTGGCATTTTCAAGTGCTCTTGTTGTTGCTGCCGCTCAAATCTAACAGTTAGCTGTATTATATGTATATATCTATATATATATATATATATATATATATATATATATATAGATATATATATATATATATATATATATATATATATATATATATACATATATATATATATATATATATATATATATATATATATCATCAGTAGTATAGGTAACGCGCTTCTGGGGACGAGGCGCCTGAACCATTTCATCAAAACCTTGTGTCCTGAAATCTTGACAAATGTTGAAAATGGTGAAAGCGCAGTAAATGTTGTGTGTATGCAAAGAAATGGTGAGATCGTTAAAAAAGACCTTAAAAGCAAAAGGTAGTCCAAAAGGTCCTTATTAATGATAATAGGGGTGTTTATATTGAAAAAAGATTTGAAAAATGATGAAAAATGTGTTGAAAATGTCCTTATTAATGATAATAGGGGTGTTTATAATAAAAAAAATGATGAAAAATGTGTCCAAAAGGTCTTTATTATGTGAAAAATATGTCGAAAATAATAGGGGTGTTTTTCATTGAAAACAGGGATGAAAAGTAGGTTGTCAAAAGGTCTTTATAGTTGAACAAATGGTTAGATATCTGTTTAAAATCATGTTTATCGTAACGGTAAATGTTTTACCGTAACGTAATAAGGTATTTGTCAATAGAGCTGATTTTAGAAGGTTATCTTAACTTCATTAAAACTTCTTTAAACTTTCACTTGAGGAGAAGTTGCGTAGAGTAAAATGGTGTAAAAGTGGTTCAATGGGTAATATTTTCTTAGTAAATGTTGCAAAAAGGCCTAGTTTGTATGTTTTTTATGTGTTAAAATTGGTAAATTTTCCCCTATTTTGTTATTTGGCGCCGTAAGTTAGAAATACACGTCGCGCTGGTGCTTCGCATCCGTATGAGGTTCAGCTTGTTACTCCGCGTACAACGCTTTTCAAGCAATCTTTTATATGGAGATGTCATCCCTTTGGAATAGTTTGCCCAGCGCTGTGTTTCCCACCGAGTACAATTTACAGCGATTCAAGAACAACGTGAATCGCTTTTTCCGCACTCGTGCTGCTCCTGGAGCGCTTTAGGGACTTCCCTGCAGCACGTGTGTTAGACCCATAAAAAAAAAAAAAAAAGTCGGTAAAAATGTTCAAGATAAGGGTAAATGTAAACAAAATGTATGATTCATGTTAATTTTCTGGAAGTAACAACAAGTAAATACTGCTTAATATTCTAAAAATAGAAATGACGTGACCCAATAAGTGTTCTAAATGGGCTGAGAGGTCACAAAACTAGATAGGGAACGTCAAAAATTGGTGATAAGGAGTTGAGTTGAATGCATTAAAGAGTTATAAAATTGGTTATATTTACTAAAAATAGTAAAATAGGTATGAAATAAACTTAAATTAGTCTAAAAAAACGAGTTTTTGGACTCGTTGGTTTTTTGATGAAATGTTGTTTGAACCCGTTGGATTTTGTTATATGCTATATGAGCGAGAGAGTTAAATAAAACACAAGTATGAGCACACAGATTTAATAAAAGATATTAATACTACTGTAATAAATGTTTACAAAAAATAGTAAAGGTAAATTTTAAGTTAGACTAGCCAGATGAGTTTGAATAAAACTCGTTGAAATATATTAATTTAATAACACATTACACAAATTTACAAAATATTAATAAAATAAGGGGTAACAACTAAAAAACATACAAGTATGAGTTATAGAGTTAATAAATAAATTTAATAAAAGCATGGGTTGTAAAGTATGTGTAAAATAATTTTTAGTAGTTTGTTTTATTCTACAAGAACAAAACAAACATTTCCAAAATGTTAATAAAATGAATGCAACATTTGTTCAAAACTAGATCAGACAAGATTTTCCTCCATCAAAAACTTAATATTACAATAACAACCTGTATGAGTGAGTCTAGACTCGTCTAATTTTATTAATTCTTGACTACTAATATATATGAATTAAAAAGGAGAAAATTTGAATAATTATGAATTTTCTCTAATAATTACTGACTAAAATACTTAATAGTACAACATTTTCAAAAAGACCATATATTTTACTAACTAACTAACCAAATTATAATCCTGAAAGAAGCAAATATTTTGCCTGGTACGAAATGACACCACTATCAACAAAAATAGTAAAATTGAATGAGAGTTCAACAAATTTGATAAGAAAGATCAAATTTTTGTTGATAAGAGGATGTAAAATGTATTGGATAAAGTACTAATTGCTATATATAATATTCTTTGCTAATAACTATATAAATTCGAGAGCGAGAGAGAGAGTTTAGTAAAAACAGATAAGAAAGGTTAAAATGAGTTGATAAGGAGTTGATTCAAATGCATTGAGAAAGTAATAATTTAAACACCAAAAAAATTTACCGTATATTGTTGTTGTTGTCTCAACGTTAAATTACTTAGTTGTTTTTTTTCTTAACTTACTATAGTAAAATTTTATGAAACGAGTGATCAAACTTTGTTTCCAAAAGAACGAAGATTTGAATAATAAATAAACTGAAATAACCTGTAAATAAAAAAACTATAAAAATATGACTAAATACAGAGAAAATCACACTAATATCACTACAAAATGTTTTAAAAAACAGCAGTAAAATTAGAAAAATCCTAATAAATAGCTTAGATATGCTATTCTTGACGAAAAATATTAAATATGAATTGCTTAATAGAATGTATAAATGAGAGATTTCAACAAATTTGATGAGAAAGATCAAAATTTGTCGATAAGGAGTTGAATAAATTGCATGGTGAGACTGTTTTAATAAAACGATGAAATAAGATATATGTAAATAGACGACTAACACTACAAAATTTGTTTCCAAAAGAAATAAATTTTAATAATCAATTCCCCTATTTTCTCTAACAGTTTTAAATGAACATCTTGAACAGGATGGATGTCCTCCTCCTCCAGTCGTACTATTATTTAATATCTTATAATTCCTATTTTTTAACAGTTGTTTTAATGATTTTAAAATGATATGATAAAAAATGGATGGATGCGTTTTTTGGTCTTTGAATACATTCATCTAGGGTTTATTATCTTTATCTGATGACAACAACAACGACGACGACGATCGTTTATATTCGGGAAAACCGAATAGGATACATTGACGCCAACCACCAACATGTTTCCCCAGCCGTACTATTAATATCTTGACAAAAAATTTGAACTTGTTGTAAATGTGGTACTAATTGGAAGCACCTTTTACATTGTTTAAATCGTTCTTTCGGTACAATATAATTTACCTTCAAGTCATACCATTCTATAGTTTTCAAACCATACACTGGACATTGTAAATTTAATTTAAATCGACCAATATCATCCATACTTTGATGTATATTTGATAACATGGTTAGATGGACCAACTATTTGTTTTATGTTTTAAACTTATTATTTTTGAATGAGTTAATTAAATATATACACATAAATAATGATGTATGGAGTCGAATTGTCTCTAAAAAATCACAAAAATAACAAAAACATATAAACAAGTGTTTTTAGTCTATAAAAATTCAAAAATGATTAGAGATAAATGTCGAAAACATGTTTATAATAACAAATATCTGGTGATTGGAAAATTTGGTGATCTGACTTAATTAGCGCTTATTTCTCAAAAACAAACTGCAATATACAAAATATTTTAATAATAAATTTTATTTTTTATAACAGCTCAATAGACTTGCAATGAATACTACATTGTACACATTTGTTTGATGTCAACAACGATGACAATCCTTCATTGACACTATACGAACGTGGAAACATTCACATGTATCGGGTCCTTCTTGAACTCCAGGATGTGACCATAGACATGATACGTAATGTGTTCTTAATTCATTTGTTGTAACTTGTTTACAATCGATATAAGGTGTTAAAAATGCTCGATAAGATATTAATCGAATTTTTGATTCACAACATGCTTATTTCTTGACTAAACTATCAATTCTTCTACAAGTTTCATTTACTATATCATCTTGATTGAATAAACTCATTATATTTGCTATAAGATGAAATCTTTACACTTTAATTATACCAATTTATGGTTCTATTAAATGTTATACTGAGATTCTTCTATGAATTCAACACTCTCATCATCATTATCATTCACTTAGATATTGATAAGGTTCTACTATTGAGCAGGGATATATATTTAAATGGATATGTTGCCACTGGTTAGTAGTCAGTATTTGATACACATTGTTTTAAAATATCAAATAAACGATGACTGAAGAATGTCAACGAGAACAACGACAACAAATATATTTAGTAACAAAAAGAAGTAAAGTTTGGGTTGATCGTGAGGCTATCGACTCAACACCTGGTAAATTGTTAAGTGGAGTCGATTTATATCAAAATGGTGGATGTGTAGCCTGTAGTGTTTGTGATAACGATCTGTTGCGTCATCAAGAAGGCTGGGAGACATGATCTTCTAGATAAATATGTACAATCTTACTTTCCACGACCCATTGGTGAACGAGAATACCAACAATGATTACAACAACAACAACAACGAGAACAACAAAGAGGAAACCAGTGATGTTCCAGTAGAAAACAACAGTAGAAACCCCCTTGAGAATTCTTATTACCTGTTGTACGTAGATTTTTAGTTTTTTTTTGTACATTCCTTAATAACTTATACATCAGATGTTTTTGTTTTTAAGTGGTAGTATTTATATATATTTTTTAGTTTTTGGTACATTCTAATAAAGTCATTATATTCTTACTACTTTTATATAGTCAGTATTTGAATTTTAAACTGATGAATAAATATGTTATTACTACTATTTTTTTGTGTTTTTATAAGAGCTTTTTATAGGTTTTTTGGTCGTATTAAAACCTTTATAGGAGATGATTCCTTGTGCCTACTAATAATAAAACACACAGGTTTGACTTAAAAATATTTTTTATTACTAAAACTATCGTCGATTTTTCTACAAATTATTCGTTTTATAACATTGGTTACAAATTTCTTAAATCTAAGTTTATTATTAAATGCATTGACTTCCGACGATCATTGGACATTGTTGTTGTTGTTGATAGATATTATGGGATGAATATTGCGAGCCATGTCAATAGTGTCATACAATTTGTCGTACTACATTGAACTTTAGCATTATATGTTAAATGTTGATTATGATCTAAATAGGAAGGTTTTTTCGGTTTGAAAGTGGGCAGGTTCCATATATTCAAAGAATCTATATCGACCATCCTGAAATTGGGATTAGTATGCATAGTAGTAGTCATAGCAATGTTGTCTTGAACGAATCGAAACACATGTTTTCCTTTTACATACAGTATATTAAAATTGTCTAGTACTCCATCCAAAATTTCACCAATTTGATTGTAATTTACATAACCGGAAGAATATCGTAAACCAAGTTCCTTTTCAGTCTTACGAATTGTATTTTTATTGTGTCGAGATAATTGTGCAAATGCAATTTTCGGTTTCAACACATAATAACTTGTCTGTAAACCATTTGATATCGTAATTTCTTTAGCATGGAATTCTTCCACATAAACCTCATCATTAGCATCATCGGCATCAAATAAAAAGTTAAATCCCCGAATATTGAGAACAGCCAACTTCATCGTGTCACAGTTACTTTACAACTAAACTCATATGACATTGTATTAATATCCACAACATATAATCATCAGAACTGACTCACTATAGAGAAACAATATCTATTTTTCTTGTTTAACTGATTCATCTCAATATTACCCTTTTTGTTTTTTCGTAGTAGTAGTAGGAGTAGTTTGTATTGATTAGAATAAAATATTTAGATCTCTAGAGATTTTATGTTAAAATTTCACACAAAGAGGGTTAATAAAATTTTATCAAGTTTTATATGAGAGAAATAGTAAGATTTATTTCTTAAAAAAACCTTTACAAAAACCAGAAACTAAAATCTAAACAACTATATAAATAATTATTATAAAATTTTATATCCTAACTTAATTACATCCTCCCAACTTAAATGTGGATCTGAATCATCATCATCATCATCGGCATTGTATCCATCTACATTATCTACATCCATTTCATTATCTGATTGTTCACTAACCATTACTGTTTTATTTTTCTCTTCCTCCTCATCCTTCTTCTTCTTTAACCATTGTTGTTTTAAGATACTTAGTATGTTGTCATCATCATCATAATCATCAGCCTGAGCAGTTTGTTGTATCCATCTTTGTTTCAATATATTTAATAGTAAATTTTCTTCTTCTGATTCAGCAATTTCCTTTTCCCTTAATTCTAACAGTCTTAATAACTCATTATTTCTTTGATTTACCTCATTAATATATTCTTCAGTAACATCATTATTATTTTGGAATATTATTATTAAGTAACGATTATATGAAAATTTGAATTTGTATTGATTTTAATACCATTCTATACAAATATTATATAGGGGGTTTAATCACTTACGTAGTCATGAGAATCCATGTAGTTTATAAAAACACCAAAAGATAAACGAAAATGTAAACTATGAGAGTCAATTAGTCTATTAAAAATACAAAAGATAAATAAAAATGTAAACTAATGGATCCGTTTTGTCTGTAAAAATGTTGTCTGATAAGGTTTTAAGTAAACAGCATATGTGATAGAAATGTAAAAAATTTATGATTTATTGCTATGATTTGCATAACTTTTCTAAAAATCAAACGGCGTGATCTCTATTATTTTTTTCTGTAGTTACTATATAAACATGGAAATTCGTACTCCGAGTCAATTACATCTCTGTGGTGTGTAAAACAAACTTCATATTAACTTTTGTTTTTTTATCTTTTTGCACTCAAAAATGACTCTAATCATTCTCGAATCGGAAGAAGTAAACGTCTTATCCACTCAAATGTTATATGTAGTTCTAAAAAATTTGTTCAAGTAAGTATTTTTTCTTGTTTATTACTAGATATTTTGTATGAAAAATCTTTTCACAAAATTTATCCAACATACATCTCGAAAGAAATAGACGTTTTCTTTTAACTAAGAGTCTTCCAAATATTTTTTGGTTTAATTCTGTCAGTGAAAAATTTCCTCTTATAACATTGTGTGTTTTATTTTTAGAAGTGGGTTGAAAACCAATGAACTGCACCAAGAACATATTCATGTCTATTTGAATGAGGTTCCTCCTCCTAACAAATTATCGGATATCTCATGGATGATACCGGTCCGGTACATCCCAGTGGAGGCAGCAGGAGAAGAGGAAGAAGAAATATTCATACAAGCAATTCAAAAATACCCTCCATTGAAAACTTACATGTTAAATAATAACTGTAAGTTATAATCAATAAATTGTGAAACAAAACATTTAACTTTTTTTTTATTTCTTTGTTCTTATGATTTGTGCAAGTATTTTCCTTTTATATTGTTAGATATAGTATTTTAAATCAAAAGAGGTGTTGTGTGTTTAGTAGAGAACGAGGGAGAAATCGATTAAAAATGGATTGCTCCTCGTCGTCGTCGTCAATGAGTTGGAGATGTCCTTCATGTTAGACTAAAATGACATATATAGGTCATAAACTTTATAACGAGAATACCTATTGTTCCAATTGTACTCGATATTATAAAAAGGCTTCATGGAAAACTGTACGGAGTCTAGGCTATATACCAAAAGATACATTAGAAAGACAAAAGGAAAAATTGGAAAATGAGGACAAGAAACAATTTGCTAAAGAAAGTCTATATAGTCAATATTTATCTGTAAGAGACCGAAATGAATCATCATCATCGACAACAATTGGTGTATGGCTTTCAAAACCCAAGAAGAAGTAACATAAAACTCCATTAATAAATATACAAGTAAATGGGAGAAATCTTTAACATATAAATAAGTAAATTGATGGTGTTGAATAAAGATGATAAGTATGTATTAAGAAGTTTATTTGTGATAAATGTAGTTTTAAATATATATAAATAACATGCTATTAATTAAACATATTGTTTTATTCTTTTAAAACTGGATACAATTTAAGAAGGAAAATATAAACACAAGCACTAAATATTAGCTAATTACATACTAAAAACAATTAAGTAGTATTGTTTTCTATTTATTCCTCGATAAGATACCAAATAGTAGTACGTTCATACCTGTAACAATAATCCCGTAGTCTGTGTCGAGGTTGAAGTTATCGAACAGCATTATTACGTCTAATGATTAAATTTACTTGAGCTATATGTGGTTGAAATGGTATACTTTTTGTTCCTCTCCAACAACCACTACATAAATAAGTATAATTCTTGTTTGTTAGCAGCAGTTGTTGTTATTTCTATGAATAACTCTAGGATACTGATGATAAATTTATTCTTCGAGGAGATACCACATAGTTATACGGGCATATTTGTAACAATAAACCCTTATTCGAGTTCGAGGTTTTGTTTTTCGCTCCAACAACTACTACATAAATAGGTAAAATTCCCCATGCAAACTAGGAAAATTTGTTGAGATTAGCACACACACAAAGTTGTGTTTCCTATATAAATGAGATCTCTATGACACTGACTTGTTCAACTATTAAATAGTCCTTTCTACTTCTCTTCCTCCTCCTCGTAATTTTCTATTATTTTTTCTACATGTTGACAATCGAAAAATATATTTGTCTCTATTTTCCAAAAGTACTTCTTCTCGTTCTAAACAGTCTTTCAAATTTACGAAAATTTTTGTTTGATTTTTCACTTTTTGTTGTAGATTCTTTTGATATTTTGACAAATCGTTATCTAATTGATGGATTTCACTAGTCAGATCGGTCAAATTACGTATAAATTTGCCATTTCCTCCTTAAAATCGGCATTTAAGACATATGCTACTTTGTTTTTTTTTTCTTGACAAATTTGCAATGTTTCCGTTAGATTTGTTCTCAAATCCGATTCCAATTTAATATTTTCCTTGAGCAGAGTAATATGTTTCGTATAATTTACCGACATAAGTAAATTAGCAGCAAGGTATTCATATTTTTGAATTTTTTTCCCATACAAATGTTCATTATCGTGTAAATCCATATATGTCCAGTGAATTAATACATTCCTGATACAAGTTTAAACTGGTATTATAAAGTGAATGAAAATCCTCTAATAAATATTCATAATTTTGATTACAAGAATTATTGCCGTCGTCATCGTAGTTGTTTCTACTTTGAACAAAAACAACAGCAGTTGTAAATAAATAGTTTAACAATAGATATGTAGAGAACATTTTTTGTGTTAGTTGATTGAATGATGTTTCCTATTAAAATAAACCAAAAATTTATTTTAGCATCTGTTTTATAGATAGTTTTCGTTTTCCTTCTAAAAAATCGATAAGAATAATAAGAAGAAACTTTTTTGTTTGAACCACCTATAAATTATAATAGTTTCAACAAAAAATGGAAGACGTGAATTTTAGCTGTTTAAGGTCTATAAATAGTTACTATCGAGATCGAGTTAGAATACTCGAATAATGCACATATTGCTTAATTAATTATGTATATAGGAAAAATAGTCTAATTTCCATGATTCTATCAACTATGACGACTAATAGTAACATGTGACCACATTTATCACTAGTAGTCGAAGTAGTAGTAGTAGTAGTAGTAGGGAGAGATAATATAAAGATAGAAATGATAGAACTAAGTTTGGAGAGCATTAACTAATACACACATCATATAATTCAAATTGCCAGTTACTGTAAGAGTAAAATGTCCACAGTGTAAAGGGGAAAGTGAAATACGAAATCAAAAATGTTTGTCATGTGTGGTAAAAGATCAAATCAAAGAGACAGAAGGAGCAAAACATGTGCCTGCTGAATTTCTTTCCTTTGGCAAAGAAGAACGAGGAGTCAAAAGAGAGGAGAGAGAGAGAGCTGCTGCTGCAAGACAAGGAAACAGATAAATTGAATATATCTATATAAAACATACATCAACAGTTATTCTATTATTAGTATCTCTGGTTACTATTGACACATACATACATATAAAATAATGGCTTGTATTAGAGCTTGGTGGAATGAAATATTCAATTTTCCCGATTTACCACCAAAATTTATCATTTATTTTCAAGATTTTGTCAATTGGAATATTATATCACGAAAACAACATTTAGACGAAGATCTAATACGAACTTGTATCAATAAAGTCAATTGACAACTCATCTCTCAATATCAGCAATTAAACGAACGATTTATGACGGAATTTGCCGGAATGTTGGATTGGAATGTAATTAGTATCCATCAAAACTTGACTGAAGATTTTATCCGTCGGCATAGAGACCAAGTTACTTGGACATTTATTCAAAAATTTCAACGAGGAGTCAGTCCTGCCTTTTTGCATGAAATGAAACCCTACATTGATCAACAAGAACAATTCAATTGTTGTTGTTAAATTATTATAATCTTAAGTTATTCTGTTTTATATTTGTGTGTGTGTATTAATTTTCTGTATATTTTTAATAAAAAATTTCTCAACGGTACAAGTTATTGTTATTTTTAACTACATACTGCTAACACACACACTCTTGCTAATTTATTACATACAAGTACGCTCTTTTTTAAACCATTTATTTTACATTCAATACATTTTCATCATTATCTTATCTGGTAAATTTTGAACTTTCTTATCGAATATGACCACTCGCTCATACATGTTTAGGGATTTTGTTGTTATAAAAAGATTGAATTGGTAAATACAAGCATCAGTTGTCATCTTCCCTCACAACATATATCTATATATAGTTCTTTGTTTTTGTTTTGTATGTAATTAATTGATCAGGTGAGTTTAACGGGAAAAAAATAACAGACCATATCTAATTCGAATTATTGTTTGCAGTATGTTGTCATCATCTGCATCATTAAACGAATCTACTCCAAAACCCTCAACTATGACGACGACTACAACAACAACAAGTAAAACCTCTAATCTAATGATCGATATGGAGGCAACATCATTAGAACAAATTCCTAATACTACTACTACTATACGTAAAACCAAAGAAAAATTTCCACTTTGCAAAAATATATTTTTGGATGGCGTTACATATATAGGACAAAACAATTTTCTTAAGAAATATTCAAATGTATACCTTTATAATTATGTTGTTAAACAACAACAACAAAATAGTAGTGAAAAACCAAAGTCCTTTAAGCAAAATCTTTACAATTTAACAATTATGAATAAAATACAAAAAGAAACAGATAAATCTCTATTTGAACGTTCACCACTCTCTTAGTTGTATTTTTCGTTAATATTTGAATCGTTGGAAAATTTTGATGAAAAACTTATAATCGCTAATATAAAGGACATTGTTTGGAAAATGATGAAAAAACAAGATAATCAAATAGATTTAAGTTCTAACACAAAATATATAAAGGCTCAAATTGATTTTTTCAACTTATTGTCAAAATACAACTTTTTCAACGAATATAGATTTTTACCCTATTATCCCCAAATGTATAATAATGCTTATTTTTCCGACTTTTATGTACGTATAGAAAGAGTAATTCAAACAATTGACGACTGTAATTCGAAAGCAGATATAATTATTCCAGGAAATAATTCTTGTTGGAAAGCCTATAAATCAGATGCAGGTTTCGATCTTTGTATTAAACAGGATACATTTTGTCTCGCAGGGAAAGCCACAAAGATTGAACTGATTGAAAGAGTAAATATTCCTATAGGATTCTATGGACAAATTGTTACAAGATCCTCTACGAATGCTATAGGAACTATACGGACAGGCATTGTAGATGCAACCTATAATGGACCTATGATTATTTATTTTATCTCGGATAAAAATATTATCTTGGAAAAATATCGAAAAATTGCTCAATTAGTTATATGTCCTTTGGTAAATGTTTCAATTGAAAGAAACATTGCAGGTCTGAAGAGTAGTTTTCTAAGAAAATTCAACAATTTTGATTCTTCGGGAAAATATAAAATTCCCGCTGAACAATTCTTTCGACAATATTATGCACAGCCTCAAACAATGTTGAAATTGCTGAATATAATCGATGTACTAGAAATTTAGTCTTTTCTGATTCTTCCGATTCTGAATAATTTATATATTTTAATTATCAAAGTCTTTTATTTACCTATATGTTTGTTGTTGTTGTACCTCTAAAAGTCTTTTTATTTTTACCTATTGTAGTACAAACTGTACAAACTCTCTCACATCAGATTAGCTAAGGATTTATCTATTATTATTATTAATATATATATATATATATATATATATATATATATATATATATATATATATATATATTTATATATATTCATAAGCTTAACCTAGTAAATTGATAATTTGAATATAAAATAAAACAATGCTTATAAGATTTTTGGATTTAGATAAGAGACTAAATACATATTTTTTCATAAAAAACTATTTTCACCGGAAGCCTATCAAATTCCTCCCATTCTTTTCGTCCGGGTTCCTCCTCTAGGTATACATGAATCGTTTCCTGTCCTTTTCTTATTTGTAGACTATCTCTGAAAATAATAATAATAATAAAATTAATAATCCCTCCGGGGCTAGGGGAATCCCAGGATTCTCCTAGTACGGGCATTGACGATCCCGAGGTACCTGAGTCTTGTTATGCTGTCTTGTGTTGTCCAGATTATGTGTAATAAAAACGCAATCTTAAGGTGTTTACCGTGCCGAGAAGATGAATGGCTCAGCGTTTATGAGTCGCGAACGGTTCCCCCGGATACCGGGCGCCCTCCGGGAGTTAGTAGCCTTGCTGTGGCATCCAGGCTCTGCCGTAGTCGACCCTTCTTTCCTAGGATACTCGTGGGAATACTAAGTCAAATAATAATAATTATAATGATGAAAATGGAAGGGTGTTGCGGACGCGGACCCCGGTCGTACAAACAGCTATAGCAACACCATAACAACAACAACCACAAACGAACCAAACAACCGCCTCAGCCGAAACTACTCCCGATAGTTTTACCAGATCCGACATTGTAGGTGATAGAAATTGCCTTTTCCGTGCAGTTAGCTTACACTTATATGGCCACCAAAACCATCATGAGAAACTCCGAGAGGTTGCTCTAAGATATTTACAACAAAACTCGTCGGAACTTCACACATTTTCATTAATTGAAGTCGACGATATAAAAGACTTCAATAACTATTATAATTATATGAGGAAAAATGGCACCTATGGAACGAGCCTAGAGATACTTGCCCTCTCGGAAACACAAAATAGCAACTTTCATATCTTCTCAAAACAACGAAGAACAAGACATACAAGAATAACTTTTATGGACAGACCAACAATAATAAGCACTGGAACAAAACCATTTACCTTCTACTAACAGGAAACCCAATGTCGGGACACTTTGAGCTTCTGACACCACAAAACATTGAAAACATTCCAGACCAATAAAAGAAGCATCGGGCGAGCGATGTAACGGTCGAGGACGTCGCGGGAAATGGCAGCTCGACCAAAACGATGAAGACCAGGCAACCGAAAATGGACCTGCCAAAAGTGTTGTGTCGGCGACTAAGCCGACACCCACCAAGGCGGGAAAATTACAGCAGCGCATGAGTTGCACCACAGGAATCAACGAACACGCCATGCGTTGCTGTAATGAAAACACAAAACCTGACAAAAAAATCACTGAGAAGAGAATCACTCGCCGTTTGGACCCACCAACATCAATCCCAAGCGCAACCGACGTAGATACGGGACAAACACAACCACCAAATCCAGGCCAGGGCCCGTATGTTTTGCAAGGACAACACGCAACTACCAAGGCTGGCAAACCAAGACAGCGGTTAAAGTGGACGGATGAGATGAATAGGACGGTGATGCGCTGTTACTACACCGCCACCAAACTCGAAATAATAACATCGGGCTACAGACCGGAACTGCACAGACTTTTCTTGACCGAATATCCACATCTGCAATTAATTGTTTCAGAACAGAGAGTAATAGACCAAAAAAGGGTTATTACCAAGAACAATCGTCTAACACCTCTCGAATTGCAAACCATCAAGGACACAGTGGCTGTTGAACTGAACACAGAACAACCAAACAATAGAAACAATAAAGCAGATACCGAACCAGCCTCACACACACACAACCACCCAGTCAAACACAACAAGACCCACCACCCAGGAGGAGCATAACGCAAAATAATATTGCGAGTACCGCGCAACACCATATCAGACAACATCATGAATCACTCGCCACCCTCAACAACATCCAGACAACATCACCCCGAATCACCTCTCATACAAACACTTAAAGCAAAAATGGAGTCACATCTAGCTCGATGGTCAGGCACCGACCCCACAACAAGAAATCCCATCCCTCGTTTAATCTTCAAACAGAGCACGCAACCAATCCTCAACACACTAAACAAGCACATAATACCTCAGTATATAACAGACTTAAGCACAATCGAAGACATTCACACAATAATATACGCAGCAGCAATCACCACTCTAACACAAAATAATCAAAAACTTCCTCAACGACAAGGAAACCCCAACAGGACAAAACCAAAATTCAAATGGCAAATAAGAATAGAAAACAAAATCAACAACATCAGGAGAGATCTAGGACATCTTACCCAGTTTATAAGCGGGAACGCGTCCAAACGTGTCACACAGGGGGCAAACAAGATCAAATCTAAGTCTCCCAACAGAACACTGCCAGAAATCCTCGATACCTTGAAACAAAAACTATCTGTATATGCCGCAAGACTCCGTAGATACAAAGAATCAAATGAGAGGAAAGACACCAACAACCTCTTCCGAAGAAGCGAAAAACAGTTCTACCGGAAAACTATGTACAACAAACAAATAGCAGTGACTGAACCACCAAACAAGCAAGAACTCAGATTATTGGAAAAGTATCTGGTCAGAACCCAAACTATACAATAATAACACCCCCTGGATCAAAGCCGAAGAAGACAAACATAAACATGTGAGAGAACAAGAAAATCCCACATTAAATACACAAGAAATTACAGAAACTATCAAACACACACACAACTGGAAATGTCCTGGAATAGACAATATACAAAACTTCTGGTACAAACAGTTTACCACCACACACGAAGCACTCACACACCAAATCAATAAAGCCATTCTACAACCACACACATTTCCCACTCTCCTTACACAAGGAATAACATACGTTTAAACCCAAAAGCTCAGACACCACAAACCCGTCAAACTACAGACCTATCACCTGTCTTCCAACCCTATACAAGATCATCACAGCCACAATTTCGAAGAAAATAGAACAACACCTAACAGACAACAATATTCTCACCGAAGAGCAGAAGGGATGCAGGAAAAATAGTCGAGGATGCAAAGAGCAGCTGATTATAGATAGCGTGATTATGGGACAAACCAGAAAAGAACACAGAAACCTTCACATCGGTTACATAGACTATAAAAAAGCCTTCGACTCCATACCCCACAGCTGGTTAATCGGAGGCCTAGAAATCTATAGCAAATTAGGAAAACATGGAAAACCAAAATACGTCTAGAAACACAAACCGAACGCATCCAAACAGAAGAGCTGTACATCAGACAGGGTATATTTCAGGGAGACTCGCTCAGCGCTCTATGGTTTTGCCTCTGTCTCAATCCACTCTCAAATATACTAAACAGAACAGAGCATGGCTTCAATATCAGACACCAAAAAGTGAATCAACATAAAATAAACCACCTCCTATATATGGACGACATAAAACTCTACGCTGCCTCACAAACACAGCTGAAAGAACTCCTCAAAATCACAGAAATATTCACCTTAGATGTCAATATGGAATTTGGTATAAGTAAATGCAAAGTGCTCCACATCAACAAAGGCCAATGGAAGTGCCACCATGAGACAGAAACCATCAACAATGAAACACTCGATAACGTGTTCGACAAAGAAACATACAAATATCTAGGCTTCCAGCCAAGCACCAAACTCAACCACACTCACATCAAAACAGAGCTCAGAACCGAATTCAAAAACAGACTGACGAAATTTTTGCAAACAAAACTCAACTCTAAGAATCTCACTAAAGCCATCAACACGTTCGCTATACCTATACTCACATATTCATTTGGTATCATCAAATGGTCACAAACAGACATAGAAAATATTCACATCCTTATACGATCTCAATTCACCAAATACAGGAAATTGCACCCCAACGCATGCAAAGAAAGACTTACCATCGAAAGGAAGGCAGGAGGAAGAGGAATTATAGACATCAGATCATTACACACGAAACAAATACAAGCACTTAGGAAATTCTTTTACAGCAAGCAAACCAGCCTCCACACAGCGACAGTGAAAGCAGACAAAAACTACACACCTCTCGACTTAGCCCGGGCAGACCACTCAGCAGACACACACAGTCACACCCAATTACAACAGGAAAAGATGAAAACGTGGTCAGAGAAAACACTCCACGGAAAACACAGATACGACATAGAACAAGACCACGTAAATAAAAAACAATCATACACCTGGTTACAGGATGGGCAGCTATTCCCTGAAACAGAAGGCTTCTTACTTGCCATCCAGGATAAAGTCATATTAACCAGAAACTACCAAAAGCATATCATCAAAGACCCGACTATTGCAGAGAACAGATATAGGAAATGCCACCAGCAGAAAGAAACGATCGAACACATAACGAGCGGATGTAAAATATTGGCCGGAACAGAGTACACAGCCAGGCATGATTCAGCTGCCAGAGTAGTTCACCAAGCACTAGCCACAACATACAAATTCATAGAAAACACAGATCCCTACTACAAATACACGCTAACATCCATACTTGAAAATGAAGATTACAAGCTCTACTGGGACATCGGTATCCATACAGATAAAACAGTAATAGCGTTTGTGCTGACTTGGCTTAGGCCCGTCAGCCAAACATGGAACCACATTGACTAAATGTGAGAAAGAAGAACTTTTTTGTGTAATAATAATAATAATAAAGAAACAGAAGGCTTCTTACTTGCCATCCAGGATAAAGTCATATTAACCAGAAACTACCAGAAGCATATCATCAAAGACCCAACTATTACAGAGGACAGATGTAGGAAATGCCACCAGCAGAAAGAAACGATCGAACACATAACAAGCGGATGTAAAATATTAGCCGGAACGGAATACACAGCCAGACATGACTCGGTGGCAAAAGTGGTTCACCAAGCACTAGCCACAACATACAAGCTTATAGAAAACACAGATCCCTACTACAAATACACACCAAAATCCGTACTTGAAAATAAAGATTACAAACTCTGGAAACAAGAAAAAGTCATCATTGTCCCCCTCATTATATCAGCCACAGGCCTTACACCAATAACATTCACACCACACTTGGTACAATTGGCACTCAACACAAACGTACACAAAAACATTCAGAAGTCAGTGATTTTGAAAACATGTAACATTGTCAGGTCATTCCTTAATACACAATGGTAATAGCGTTTGTGCTGACTTGGCTTGGGCCCGTCAGCCAAGCATGAAACCACATTGACTAAATGTGAGAAAGAAGAAATTTTTTATAAAATAATAATAATAATAATGTTAGACGAGAAACAAGTGAAATTTTCTAAAAATAATGGAGATATGAATAGTAAAAAAATATATACTCACTTGAAGTTTGAGTAATACCTACAACATTTCTAGGGATAAAATATCATCTATTAATTCGACTATGAAAAAGATCATTTTTGCTTTCAAACTAGCCAGCGAATCTTTACACAACAAACAAAATTGTAATTGACTCGGCATAAGACTTGTTTATGTATTAAATAGAGTAAATAATCTCTATTAATCATCTGCTATGCAGTTGATTTTTTATGAATATATTTATGCTAAGTACACATGTTTATCAGTATAAATGCAACAGGTCAGTTTAATTTGGAAAGTTGCCAGTTATCTAATTAACTCATATATCTTAAGTAACTAATTCGTAATGTATATATGTGTTAAGAATAGATCAGTCAAATCAATAAATATATTGAAATTATACAAAAAACAGTAGAATCAACTAAACAAAAATCCTGGGGAAAAATCTCTAGGGCTTAAAATGTTTGTTATTTTTTACGCTTAGGAAGTAGGAGAAATACATCAAAAATAAATATATACCTATGTTTTTTCAGTTTTTATTTAGTCATTTGATAGATCATACAATATGATTGAATTAGATGTGTTTATTGACATTCAGGAATATAATTGTTCTTTTGGTTATGTGCCCAAAGAGTTGACAATTTATGATGGTATTCGTTGCGCAAATTATTTATTTAAACCACCATTCTCAAGAACTATGATATCTGTTGAAGATAAAAAATTGGTTGATTGGTCAAAACAATATCTTGGTTTATGTTGGTCAAAAGGATTTGTTGAAATAAATGACATCGAGAATATTTTACAAGATGTATTGAAACTTTATCAGACTCCATATCGAATTTTATATCAAAGGAAAAGCAAAAGTGAATATTTTAAAGGAATTCTTAAATGAGAACTACATACACAACATTCCCATTCAACAAGAACCTAAATTAAGTCAATTTAAGATGATTCCAGAGTGTTATTTTCATAAAAATATTAATCCATGGCATTGTGCATTATCCAATGTAAAACTACTATATAATTATCGAAATTGTTGGAATTAAAGAACTTTGGGATTTTAGTGTGATTTTCTCTGTATTTAGTCATATTTTTATAGTTTTTTCATTTACAGGCTATTTCAGTTTATTTATTATTCAAATCTTAGTTCTTTTGGAAACAAAGTTTGATCACTCGTTTCATAAAATTACTATAGTAACTTAAGAAAAAAATAACAAGTCATTTAACGTTGCGACAACGACAACGTTATACGGTAACTTTTTTTGGTGTTTAAATTATTACATTCTCAATGCATTTGAATCAACTCCTTATCAACTAATTTTAACCTTTCTTATTTGTTTTTACTGAACTTTCTCTCTCGCTCTCGAATTTATATAGTTACTAGTAAAGAATATTATACATAGCAATTAGTACTCTATCCAATGCATTTTACATCCTCTTATCAACATTTGATCTTTCTTATCAAAGTTTCTGATGGAGGAAAACACTCATTTAATTTTACTGTTTTTGTTGATGGTGGTGTCATTTCGTACCAGGCAAAATATTTGCATCTCTTAAGATTATAATTTAGTTAGTTAGTAAAATATATGGTCTTTTTGAAAATTTTGTATTATTAAGTATTTTAGTCAGTAATTATTATAGAAAATTCATAGTTATTCAAATTTTCTCCTTTTTAAGGCATATATACTAGTAGTCAAGATTCAATCAAATTAGACGAGGCTAGGCTCACTCATACAGGTTGTTATTGTAATATTAAGTTTTTGATGGAGGAAAACCTTGTCTGATCTAGTTTTGAAGAAATATCGCATTTATTTTATTAACATTTTGGAAATGTTTGTTTTGTTCTTGTAGAATAAAACAAACGACTAAAAATTATTTTACACATACTTTACAACCCATGCTTTTATTAAATTTATTTATTAACTCTAGCTCATACTTGTATGTTTTTTAGTTGTTACCACTTATTTTATTAACATTTTGTAAATTTGTGTAATGTGTTGTTAAATTAATACATTTCAACGAGTTTTATTCAAACTCATCTGGCTAGTCTAACTTAAAATTTACCTTTACTATTTTTTGTAAACATTTATCACAGTAGTATTAATACACTTTCTTAAATCTGTGTGCTCATACTTGTGTTTTATTTAACTCCCTCGCTCATATAGCATATAACAAAATCCAACGGGTTCAAACAACATTTCATCAAAAAAACAACCGAGTCCAAAAACTCGTTTTTTAGACTAATTTAAGCTCATTTCATACTTATTTTACTATTCTTGGTAAATATAACCAATTTTACAACTCTTCAATGCATTCAACTCAACTCCTTATCACCAATATTTGACCTTTCTTATCTAGTTTTGTGACCTCTCAGTCCATTTAGAACATTTATTGGGTCATGTCATTTCTATTTTTAGAATATTACGCAGTATTTACTTGTTTTTTACTTCCAGAAAATTAACATGAATCACACATTTTGTTTACATTTACATTACGTTACATTTTTACCGACTTTACGGCTCCAAACAACAAAATAGGGGAAAATTTACCAATTTTAACACCTAAAAAACATGCAAATAAGGCCTTTTGGCACACATTTACTATGAAAATATTACCTATTGAACCACTTTTACACCATTTTCCTCTACACAACTTCTCCTCAAATGAAAGTTTAAAGAAGTTTTAATGAAGTTAAGATACCCTGCTAAAATCAGCTCTATTGACCAACACCTTATTACGTTACGGTAAAACATTTACCGTTAAGACAAATATGATTTTAAACAGAGATCTAACCATTTATTCAACTATAGAGACCTTTTGACAACCTACTTTTCATCCTCGTTTTCAATGAAAAACAACCCTATTATTACGAATAAGGATCTTTTCGACACATTTTTCACATAATAAGGACCTTTTGGACACATTTTTCATCATTTTTCAACCGTTTTTTCAATGTAAACACCCCTATTATTATTAATAAGGACCTTTTGGACTACCTTTTGCTATTTTAAGGCCTTTTTTAATACATTTTAACAACAAAACTTATTTTAAGGCCTTTTTGACACAACCCGTATACAAATCACCCCGAAAAACGATCTCACCATTTCTTTGCATACACACAACATTTACTGCGCTCTCACCATTTTCAACATTTGTCAAGATTTCAGGACACAAAGTTTTGATGAAATGGTTCAGGCGCCTCGGCCCCAGAAGCGCGTTACCTATACTACTATCACCATCACTGCAAACCTGTAACAGCACAGCGCCTGGCATATACCTACCCCAACTGGAATTATCTTCTTCTACACTCTGCCTCTCTCATCTATGTAACTCCTGCCGTCTCCTTGATATCATCCACCCATCTTTTTGGTGGTACTCTATGGTCTCCTGTGCGGCCTTCCATTACTCTTTCTCGCAGTGTGTCCCGCCAATCTCCATTTGAACCATGCAATTCTGTCCACTACGTCAGCCGGTTTCATCTTATTCCATCTGTTACGCCTTCTATCTTTAAGGCATATTCCAATCATTCGGCGTTCCATTGACTTTTGAACTACCCTAGACATTTTTTCCTAAAGGTCATAGTTTCTGTGCCATATGTTAGCACAGGCAGGACACATTGATTGAACGCTTTGGCCTTTAAGTGGATAGGAATATCGCCCTGAAATGTATCGTTAGGTTTGCCACACGCACCCAAGCCAGTGTTATTCTTCCACTTCTGCTATTTGGTTGTGTGTTCCAAACATTATTTTATGGCCCAGATCTACCGGCAACTGGTTGTGTATATCTTTCGTATAATCTGTAATCTTTTGTTGCTGGAAATAAGGCCCATAGTTCAATGCTGTCAAAGGTAGTCTATGGACGCGAGAGGAAGTTGTATTTTGTATGCATTACACTTTTTGATAACTGCTCTAAATCCCACTTGCTCTCTTGGTTGGTAGGAGCCAGTTTCCAGGTGAAGCGATTTTCTATGATTCTTGTAAAGAGTTATATATATATATATATATATATATATATATATATATATATATGTATATATATATATATATATATATATATATATATATATATATATATATATATATATATATATATATAGATAGATAGATAGATATAGATATATATATATATATATATATATATATATATCATCCGTGAAACTAGTCCTGAATTATTGGAAAACATACTCATTAATTTACGTCGGGACATGTTTTTCATGCACGATGGTGCATCACCCCATTTTGCGCGTATTTTGAGAATTATTTTAAACCAAAGTTACCCAGGTAAATGGATCGGAAGAGGTGAAGATGCTCCTACTCACTGGCAACCTCGTTCCCCAGACTGAAACCCATGCGATTTTTCTCCTTTGGGATGCATTGAAATCGAAAGTTTATCAAGTTTAAATGGACAATATTGAGCAACTGTGGAATAGGATTTAAAATGATGCTAACGCTTTACGAGATGAAGACATTTTAAGAAGAGTACATTTAAATTTCCTGCGAAGTGTTAGTTTATGCATTAACGAAGGTGGCCGCTATATTGAATATTTAGTGTGAAACTAATACCTTCTCAGTTGAGCGATTAAACGTTTTTCGAATTTCTCAATTTGTGGGTAATCTTTTATGCCCTTAGCCAGTGGTTTTTACATTCTTACTGTTGTTGGCCCGTTGGTTTTTAAATTTATTATTGTTGTTAGCCTGTTTGCCTTTAAATATGCTCCAAAATTCAAAGACTATTCTTTTGGACCTGTCCTGAGCGTGGATGAAGTGTGAAGGAACGCATTTGCGAATTTGACAATGGATTTAAAAAATGGAAACAAACATCCCATTATCTGAGAAAATGTTGCTCGGCGCAATATTTATCAAGAGAACTTTTTTTAGACAGGAGAAAGCGGAAAATAGGAATATTTAAATGAAAATATCATACAGAGTGGTATAAAAAAGTTATGACAATTTAGCAGTACACACTGTGCAATAAGTGGCGCTCCCTACAATTTACAACAAAACTGTGAGCTGGTTTCCATTTCTTATCTCAGAAAACCCCTTATCACCGAATCTTCTACAAATAGTACAATTATTAAGAAAGCTACTTAAGAAAAACTAAAATAAAAGTGTAGCTTTGACATTCTGTATCTCGAAAATTAGGAATTTTTAGACTAAGGTAAGTTGGGTTAAATGGTCATATTTTCATTCTATATATATATATATATATATATATATATATATATATATATATATATATATATATATATATATATATATATATATATATATATATATATATATATATATATATATATATATATATATATATATATATATATATATATATATATATATATATACTCAGGGTACAGTACGGTGTAATAATTCCACAGCATTTATTATTCAGTGTATCAAAAAAACGTTTAAATAAAAGCTATATTTTGTTATACTGCGTACATGCTGACGTTGACCATAAAATGTTTTGAACTGTGAGTTCGAAGAAATTACGCCATATTATTTTTTTTTTAAATGAAAAGCCTAATATATTATTTCATTTTTGAGTCCTACTAAAAATTCTAGATATTATTTGTCTAACATACCATATGTATAAATTGAATTGTTTTGGAATTATCGATATTTGAAATTAAGGGGATCAAATAAAAAAAAAAAAATTAGGCTGGCTTTATGAAACGTTTACTGTCAGGTAACGATTTAATGCGTCAAAAATTTATTTATTGAATAAAACGTTTATTGTTGCATTTTGTGAAACTGCAATTTGAGCGTAATATCATAATGGTACATTTAACAGAAACTGCAAGTATCACTTTGTTAATGATGGTTGATTATGGAGACCGTAGGAGAACATAAGAGGAGGTGTGTGATCTTTTTAACATTCCAGCTCGTGCAGGTCTTTTTTCCGATGAAAATAATTTAGATACCCCTAACAGGTAGTAGTATCAACAGAACGGAACACTTCCTCACTATGAAATCAATGTTCGTAAATATTTGGATGCGATTTTTCCTAATCGATGGATAGGCAGAAAAGGTGCTGTAGAATAGCCTGCCGAGTCCCAACCTTACGCCACTCGATTTTTTTTATGGGGTCATTTAAAAACCCAAGTTTGCCGAAGTCGACCTGGAACTGTAGAGGATTTACAACAAATAATTCAGTATGAAGTAGCACAGATCACCCCGGATTCTCCGCAAAACTCTGTACAGACTGTTTATGACAGATTGGGTCATTGCCTCGCTATTAACGGTAGAGGTTTTGAGCAACTGATACCTTAAAGATAAACCTAGAGTATTTATCAATAGTTTTTTGTCTTTTTTTTAATTTTAAATTTCAAATGACAATAATTCCAAAACATTTCAATTTAGATATACGGTATGTTAGACAAATTATATCTGGAATTTTTAGTAGAACTCAAAAATAAAATAATATCCAGGGCTTTTCATTTAGAAAAAATCAAGATGGCGTAATTTCTTCGAACTGACAGTTCAAAACATTTTATTGTCAACGTCAGCATGTATAACACCCTATAACTTTTATATAAACACACTGATTAATAAATGCTGTAGTATATATATATATATATATATATATATATATATATATATATATATATATATATTTATATAAATATATATATATATATATATATATATATATATATATATATATATATATATATATATATTTATATATATATATATATATATATATATATATATATATATATATATATATATATATTATTTTTATTGAAAGTTTTGATTAGAGCTTATTTTTTCAAGTTTTTGACTTCTTTTTTACGATACTAACTAAAATATTCCAGAGCTAATAGGTTATGATTATTATTAAATATCATTATTAACTTTAGTGATAGTATCAAAATGCGTAGACAGGAAAGTAAACAGACGATGTAAGATCCCTTCTACAGCAATATCGGGTATCTAAGGATTTGCTGATATCTGTTGGCTAGTAGCATGATGTAGAGAATTAAAATAAATCATCACCCTGACTTTACGGGGATCAAACCTACGACTATAGACATAATAATCCAAAACTAGATTACTCGTATTATATATAATTATTTTTTCCATAAATTGTAAATTTGATATGTTAAAATATTTCACAAATAGTGAAAAAAAAATTTTTTTTCACTATTTTATTTTTACTAAAAGTTAGTTTAACTACTTACCAAGTTTTAAATCGAAATTCAAACTCTAAATTCACCTATCGTGTCATGAAAGAGGCCGTCTCTGATCGGTTCAGTCGCTCCACGTATTTGTTTATAACGTTGACTCGAAAACTTGATAAAAATGAACCAAATTAATTGGTAATAAGTCCAAGGATATGCAATATACTGAGTAAG
>CM032456.1:127731790-128129290 GCA_019049505.1 Pachyrhynchus sulphureomaculatus
AAATTTGTGCCAGTATCTACCACTTAAAACTTATTTTAAAGAAAAAGAAACAATGGTTTGTATGAATCTTTTTATCTTTTGTCTGTGAAGTTTTCTGTCTAAAATATTTCAATACCTCCCTTTCAATTATTTGAATCAAAAACTTTAAAAAAAAATTCGTATTGAAACAACTTAAAAACTATATAAACACTGAAACAACTTAAATTATTTTCTTTGTATTTTTACACTCATAGAGGCCAAAAATAAATATATATCATAATATAAATTTCCACATTCAAATGGAGAAATAGAATATTTTCAGACATACGACAGGGATCTAAATTGCTCCGGCAAAAGAAAGCATAACTACTACGTTCGAAGATTTCTATTAGGGCACGTAGCAAATATACAACATTAAATAAATTACTTTTACTGCTGTTATTTATTTCTTTTTGCAATTTCGAAAAATTTAAAAAAGGGAAACCGGTAATATTTCGCAAGGAGATACAAATTTATGTAATTTTGTTAGTGTATTGTTGTGGTAACATTTTAAAAGTTAGAAATTCCTAAAGCTGAAACTGGATATAAAAAAAAATAATTAGATTAGAATACCGTCAATTTAAAAATGGAACTAGAAGCTTTAAAAACAAAGAAAATGATCGCAAGAGGCAATAAAATAGGACAAATCTGAAGTCAAAATACGTTTTCTATTAATTTGATTCCTTTTGATAATATGATACCTGTAACTTTGTTATGTAGAAAATGCATTACAAAATTTTATGTGTTTTAAAACATGGACACTTGATGCTAGCTGTCCCTTTAAGGAGAAAACTTTGCAATTAAAAAATATTATATGAACTAGTTTAGGCTTGCAAGATCCTGAACCATCCTTATTGGCTACTAAAAAATTTTAATTGCTCTAATATAGCTTCTCTTTTCACAGATTGTATAAATTGGTAAGGGACCTAAAAAAGCTCGTTATCGAGAGATTACTGAAAATTTCAGTAAGTTTCTAAAATTATACTGTATGAAAAGGTTTTTTTTTCTGTGAAGAAATATACTCCTCCGGTCTGTAGTTTTAAGTTTATTGTGTTGGATAGAGTTTAAAGGTCTGAGCTTTTGGAGCGCACAAGGCTTTTTTTTTTATTAAGAGGCCTTGTCCGCGGCTGTCGCTTAAAGCCCCTGTCTATAAGCAGCTCCGCTTCTCCTTTATAGAAACGCCCTTTGTTTCCATATACTCCGCCCCTTCAACTAGATACGCCGCTTATTATAACCTAACAAAAGGACTGGATTTGAATACAGTGCCTTAAATATATTATATACATTTATACTATCTTTTGAGGGAAATGGTAGTGGAAAAGCATCATAACTTTCACGTTAACTAACAAATTAATTCCTAGTTCTTGAAAATTGCACAGCTGTTCAAAAGTTGTGCAAAGATGTTCCATCTGGAAGCGTTCTGATAAGTTTATTCATGTTTTAGCAGTATATTTTTAGAATTTGTTTCGTGTAAACTACAGAACATACACATTTTTATATCATTATTTGGAACGCGTTCTAAATGTATTGAGGAAGCTTGTCTGCATTGCCAATGTGGTGTAACAATTGAACATAATGTTTGCATAATTTTAAAATGAACTAGGCAAATGGTTTATGATTCACTACTGAGAAAATGTTCTGCATACTTAATGTACTTAAGTTATAATTGGAGAAATATTCTTTCTTCCGCTATTGAAGTTTATTCCACAGCTCTTGTATTAAGCCAATCGAGTGGACAAGTACACTGATAATGGAAACAAATCGGAACCTGGAATTGCTTTTTGCATTTCAGTTAGAGTCATAATAATACACACATACATTCCATATATATATATATATATATATATATATATATATATATATATATATATATATATATATATATATCTATATGCATATATATATATATATATATATATATATATATATATATATATATATACATATATATATATATATATATATATATATATATATATATATATATATATATATATTGTAACGTTAATTTTTCTCCTAGATTTTAAGGTCATGTTACGACACTGTTTTTTTTCCCTGTAATTTTTTTTTTTTTTTTCATTTTTATATTTATTGCAGTAATTTCAACTTTTGAACAGTGTAGCTTAAAACAGTGTTTTAAATTTTTGAGCAGTTTAATTTAAACTTTACAGTATGCATTGCGGGTTGACTACTGGACTCTTTAATTTGCATCGAATGCGTCTGATTGGCTAAAAATTTGTATCCGGGAATGAAGCCATTTTAAAGACGTTACTTTAAGGAAGGGAGAAAAATATTTAAGCGTCCGGATGGCATTGTTAAGGGCTTTTTCTAGCCGAGATGCAGTAAATGCTTTTTTCCATCATGTAGCCGTAGTGGGCTTATTCCTTCAGCAAGCTGCAGTTGGTTTTTCCCATCACGTAGCCGTAGTAAGCTTTTTACATTGTCAAGCCGAGTGAGAATTTTTGATGAAATAGTAACGGCTTTGTTCCGCCAGTAGGCTGTAGTTTTTTCTTCAGTACGCCGGAGAGGGAGTTTTTTTTTTAATGATGTACTAGTGCAGCAACGGTTTCTAGTTCCCAAGTTCAAGGCCTTTTTCCTTGAAATATCCTGCTCATCCTCAGACATTTCGGGTCAAAAAATGTTTAGCAGCACAAAAGAAAACTGAGATGGTAATGGTTGAGACAATATTTTTATGAGGATGTCACCGGGACAGGCCAAAAAGTTTGTAGAAAATCCACGAGGAGAAACCAATCTCTCATCTCTCATAAGCACACCAGTCTAAAATCTCTTTTCCTGTCGACAAGTGCCTTTCCAACGACTATTCAACATATGTAACTCGCGGAGTTAATTTCACAAACTTTTAATATCGTGTTTTGTTAAGCCTTTAATTAAAAACTTAGTAATCCTGATTTAAAGACTATATCTAATAGTATAATTTTCTAGATTAAGTGATTTTACCTATTAGAAGTAAGTCATAAGAGAGTAGCGAAGCTAGAAATTTTTTTTTTGTGATTAATAAACCCTTTTCTTTATTTGAATGTAGCTTTTCACTGAATTACCCGTTTTATCTTTCAGGACACAACTGTTGTACCATATTAAAAATTTTTTAACAACTACATAACTCTTCAGTATTTTTTCATTTTTTTGAGCTGAAGTTATATTCTTTTATTTTTTAAAATGAATGGTACCCAAATTCTGTACAACCAAAATTTTAAAAACAACTATAGAGACAATTTTCGAAAGACGTACAAAAATTATCTCTCATCCATATTCTCTACACAAAAGAAAAAAAAAAACTGAGCTAGTTTATGTCTAATTTATTTAGTTCTCTCAGTATTAATATCAACTCAATCCATTCTCAGAAATTAGGATATGCATAAGGGGCAAATAACGACTTCTATTTAATAAATAATATATCTATTAAAAGCAAAGAAGTTAAGACGTTTTTTAAAATTGCGCCTCAACGTGCGGGCGTTTTTTTTTTAGATGGTACAAAATTGCGCCCAAACACGCTACAATATATATATATATATATATATATATATATATATATATATATATATATATATATATATATATATATATACATATATATATATATATATATATATATATATATATATATATATATATATATATATATATATATATATATATATATATATATATATATATATACGTATTACACAAACAAGGTACCCCGTTAAGACCAATTGTTTCATGTATACAGTCGCCATTATACAATCTTTCTAAATACTTAGCCCACTGCCTATCTAACATAACTGGTAAAAATGATCATTTTATTAAAGGTTCTTTCGGTTTTAAAACATTCATTGACACAGTGAGAATTTCATCGATTTATAAACTTTTTGTTTGACATAACATCCTTATACACGAATATTCCAGTAAAAACCGTTATTAATGAAAAATTGGATCTACCACAGGAACATACAGCAATTTAAAAAAAAAACTTTTTGGACGCCATAGATCTCACATTAAACACTAACTATTTTCAATTTGAAAACAAATTTTACAAGCAAATCGAAGGTTGTGTCATGGGTTCTCCCATTTCATCAGTTATTGCTCACCTAGTAATGAAAAACCTGGAAGAACAAGGTATTAAAAAACTAAAAAATAACATTCTATTTTCCAAGAGGTTCGTAGATGATTGTTTATTAGCAGCACAAACTGAAAAAATTACCGAAATTCTATAGAGGCTTAATAGCTTACACAAAAAACTACAATTTACTTCAGAAATTGAAAAAGATAGTAAAATAAATTTCTTTGACCTGGCTCTTACCAGAAAGCAAGATAAACTCTTCGTAGAGTGGTATACAAAACCTATTTAGTCAGGGAGATATTTGAATTTTCACTCTAATCATACAATACTCCAGAAAATCCGCATTATAGTGGGCCTAACAGACCAAGCAATAAAATGAACTTCCCCTGAACTAAGACCAATCGCACTAAAAAAAGTAAAAACGACCTTATTACAAGACAATTTTTAAAGAGAATGACATCAGTCGAACAATAGAAAAGAGAATTTACAAGTTTTACCATAAATCAAAAAACAACACCAAAAATAGTAAACAAAACCGTGATACATTTTTACCACTTCCTTATACAAACGAACTCAAAATAAACTGAATTCGTTATTTACAAACTTAAAAAGCCATACTTATGCAATGAATGAAACAAATGTTGTGTATGCAATACCGCGTTCGGATTGTCCGAAGAAATATATTGGAATGACTTGTCAGTTATTAAAAAAACGTACTAAATGGTATATATACTTAATATCAATAACAGTTTTTTTTTGTTAGACGTCTAATAAAGATAATGAAAAAAAAATCAATAAAGAAGTGCGAGACACGATATGTCGAAAAAAATACAGAATTTGGAATTCACTAACATACAAATAGTTGACTTTCAAGGTATGTACTCTTGATTATTTATATTGTTGTTATATGTGTAAATATTTTAAATATCCCACTGTGCCTAAAATATTATATATTTTTTAAACCTGTAATTGAGATTTTACCATGTGTTTTCTAATTTTAGAATGAATAAAATAAAAAAAAATGTTTTGAAAATGCCTAAAAAAATAAGACAAAACTTCAAATAAACAACTAGCATTGTATTTTTCCAAAGAACCTAAGTACCCAAGAAAAACCAACCAGGTTTATGTAAATTCATATATACATATATATATATATATATATATATATATATATATATATATATATATATAAAAATAAGACAAAACTTCAAATAAACAACTTGCATTGTATTTTTCCAAAGAACCTAAGTACCCAAGAAAAACCAACCAGGTTTATGTAAATTTATATATATATATATATATATATATATATATATATATATATATATATATATATATATATGTACATATATATATATATATATATATATATATATATATATATATATATATATATATATATATATATATATTATATATTTATATTTATATATATATATATATATATATATATATATATATATATATATATATATATATATATATATATATATATATATATATATATATATATATATATATATATATTTATATATATATATATATATATATATATTTATATATATATATATATATATATATATATATATATATATATATATATATATATATATATATATATATATATATATATATATATACAATATATATATATATATATATATATATATATATATATATATATATATATATATATATATATATATATATATATATATATATATATATATATATATATATATATATATATATATATTATATATATATATATATATATATATATATATATATATATATATATTACATTCAGTTTGAATGCAAAAATGGTGTGAAAGTGGTGGAGGACGTTAATTTTGATAATTTTTCCAGATTATTTTGTTGACAAATTTTAAACATACTATTTGTAGTAATATTTACGAATAGTTAATGGGGTGATTTAGAGGTGTTACTTTATATATATAGTAGGGTTGTTGGACTGTAGGAATATAAAAATTAAGTTACTTTTTCATACTTTCAATTTTAATGGGCTAGGGGGGTGAAAGAGATGTGAGAATTTGGCATAATTTTGAAACTTGGCCAGACTATGAGGATTTTTCCAGGTTTTTGGGATAGGAGAGTGGGCAAATTTTAATTATAATAAAACATATAGTGGGTGGAACGAAGAAGTGACTTCGTGTTTATTTTATAGTAGGCCTTTTTTGGGGATTTTTCAGTCAGGAAACCAAAACTCAACATTTTTTTTTTTTGGTTTTAATATTAACATGGAAAGAGTATGAAAGTGGTGCTGATCAATGTATCATTTCAATAATATTATGATAATTTTTCCTGGTCCTTGAGTTGGATATTGAATATTTATTATAAAATACATTCTTTATTGTAACATATACACATGCCCCAAAAGGTATGGTCAAAAATGAAGGATCTAGTAGATGGAATTAAAATAAGATCAGAAATTCCTATAAAAATGTCTCCTATCTCCTCTCGTTAGGGAGCTACAGCCACCCAAATGGGGAGCCTGAAGATGGGTTTTCATTGACTATTTCAGAAACCGTTAAAGATTAAAACATGAAATTCAGGTTCTAAAGTAAAGTTTATGTGCTGAATCGAAATTTTATCTTATAACCGTAGATAATTCAACCGGTGCGTCAAAAGTAGGGGAGGGCGTGGTAAAATGGACTTAATTTTTTTTGCAATAACTTTTATTGTATTTTCGTATCGGATTAGGGAAGCTTGAGATCTTTGGCGAAAGAAAAATTAGTCTTAGTTTAACACGATTAGATGCACCAATTCAAAGTTAAAATCGATAAAGAATTTCCATGTCAGAAAAAGAGCCTTGATGAGCCATATGATGAAAGTATAGATGAAATCTACTAATAGCTATCGTTTTAGAGAAAAGGGTAGGAGTTTACTTGAAAAAGTCAAATTCAGTATTTAATTTAGAACTATATGTTTGCGAGGAATGTACTGGTTAAGTCACCTTACCGATTTTGTTGCATTCTAATATATGACCTATACGTGTATTATAAGGGACTAGAATTGTAAATGGATGTTAGAGAGATGTTAGAGTGAAATATCTTACAGGAAAATTTGGAATCTTAGCAGAACTTCTCCAATAAATAATAATTATCACGACTAATTTCGTTTTTCTTTTTACACAAAATTATGTAGCAGCAACTTGTGTGATCTTATTATGATCATTTGTCTAGTCTATATCTTAAAATATCTGCCAAATAGAAAAGTCAATTTTTAAGTTTTCATAACATTTATTCTAGTCGTAGATATAATTAAGGCTCTGTAATCTATTTGACAAAATATACAATACCAACAAAGAGTCTATATTATCTGATAAGACCTGACGTCAATTCTAAACGCAATTTAGTAAAGATAGAATGAAAATTCTACGATAACAAATTGGTATTTTTAAAAATTATAATTTGTAGCACTCCGAAATCTATTTTCGGAATAAATGCGATAAGCTCTAGCAAAACAAATCCATAAAAAATATTTATCACCAACACGAAATTATGTTAGCAAAATGGACATTTTTTAAAGTTATTATAGTAAATTTTTGTAGAAGGAGGTAATTTACAAGTTTTGAAAGTGCTTTTACTGTACATTATTTACACAAAATTAAAATTTAGAAATGAAAACGCACTGCTATGAATTTACACACAAAAATATGCTCGCAAGAATTATAATTTAGGTAGCCAGGAATTCCAATATTGCAGTTGGATCGACTATCAAATCGATTTGAACATTAAAAGTCACATCCATGTTTATTTTAATTAATTAAGAAAAATGGGTTCGTTAGAGCTATTTTTAAGGCAAATACTAATTTTTAATTAAGTCCTCTTACATTTTTATAAATAGAAAGCCCTGTCCTACTAAAAATTCTATATATTATTTGTCTAACATACTATATGTCTATATTGAACTGTTTTGGAATTATTGTTATTTGAAATTTAAAATAAAAAAAGACAAAAAGACTATTAATAAATACTCTAGGTTTATTTTTAAGGTAACAACTACTCAAAATGCCTACCGTTAATAGCGAGGCAATGACCCAATCTGTCATAAACAGCCTGAACAGAGTTTTGCAGAGAACTCGGGGTGTAAATATTCTACAGTTTCAGGTCGACTTCGGTAAACTTTGTTTTTCAAATGACTCCATTAAAAAAATCGAGTGGCGTAAGGTCGGGACGAATTGATATTTGAATTTAAGGAGATCAAATTAAAAAAAAATTTAAGCTGGCTTGTGTCAAACATTTACTGTCAAGTAACGACTTAACGCGTCATAAGATGATTTATTGACCAAAACGTTTATTGCTGCACTTTGTGAAACTGCAATTTGAGCGTAATATTATAATGGTACATTCAACAGAAACTGGAAGAATTACTTTGTTAATGATGTTGGGTTACGGAGACCGTAGGAGAATACAACAGGAGGTGCGTGATCTTTTTAACGCAGAATATCCGAATCGAGAACCTATTACCCAATCCATAGCAAAATATTAAAACGATTTAGATAATCAGGTCATGTTACGAATCTTTCTAAATCTGAACCTCCAAAAGTTAAAACAAGCGATGATAAAAAGTTAGATGTTTTATTGGAAATCGTCAGCTTTGCCTAGACCACAACATAAGTAAAGGTACCTTAAGTCGTATATTGAATGAAGAAAAATTGCATCCATACAAACTCATTCTATTGCAAGAATTATCTGAAGATAACTACGATAGACGCGTTGAATTTTGCCAGGTCATGATGGAACGAATCAATAATGATCCTAACCTAATTCATAATACTGTTTTTCTAACGAGGCCACATTTTGTCTTAACGGAAGAGTTAACAGGCATAACTGGCGGTATTGGTCTACTCAGAAGCCCCACTGGATAATCAAAAGTCATTCTCAAAGACCACAAAAGATAAACGTGTGGACAGGAATTTGTGGAATTCATATCATTGGTCCCCTTTTTTATTGATGGGAATATTATAGGATGGCGGTATTTACAGTTACTCCAAGAGCAAGTTATTTTAACTCAAGGTCTTTTTCCCGATGAAAATAATTTGGATACTCCTAACAGGAATCTGTGATATTAACAGAACGGAGCACCTCTAAACTATGAAATCAATGTTCGTAGTACTTTTTATGGTGTTATTTGAAAACCAAAATTTATCGAAGTCGACCTGAAACTGTAGAAGATTTACAACAAAGAATTCAATATGAAGTAGCACAGATCATCCCTGATTCTCTGCAAAACTCTGTTCAAGCTGTTTATGACAGATTGAGTAATTGCCTCGCTGTTAACGGTGAGCAATTGTTACCTTAAAAATAAACCTAGAGTATTTATTAATAGCTTTTTTTTTATTTTTTTTATTGTAATTTCAAATAACAATAATTCCTAAACAGTTCAATTTAGACATATAGTATGTTAGACAAATAATATCTAGAAATGTTAGTAAGACTCAATAATAAAATAATATACAGGGCTTTCCATTTAAAAAAATGAAGATGACATAATTTCTTCGAACTGACTGTGTAAAACATTTTATTGTCAACGTTTGTATGTGCGCCGTATAATACCCTATAACTTTTATTTAAATATTTTTTTGATACACTGATTAATAAATGCTGTGAAATCATTATTTTATACATATGGGGCACCCTGTATATATATATATATATATATATATATATATATATATATATATATAAATATATATATATATATATATATATATATATATATATATATATATATATATATATATATTTATATATATGTATATATATATATATATATATATATATATATATATATATATATATATATATATATATATATATATATATGTACATATATATATATATATATATATATATATATATATATATATATATATATATATATTTATATTTATATATATATATATATATATATATATATATATATATATATTTTTATATATATATATATATATATATATATATATATATATATATATACATATATATAAATAAATAAATATATATATATATATATATATATATATATATATATATATATATATATATAATATATATATATATATATATATATATATATATATATATATATATATATATATTATATATATATATATATATATATATATATATATATATATATATATATATATATACAGGGTGCCCCATATGTATAAAATAATGATTTCACAGCATTTATTAATCAGTGTATCAAAAAAATATTTAAATAAAAGTTATAGGGTATTATACGGCGCACATACAAACGTTGACAATAAAATGTTTTACACAGTCAGTTCGAAGAAATTATGTCATCTTCATTTTTTTAAATGGAAAGCCCTGTATATTATTTTATTATTGAGTCTTACTAACATTTCTAGATATTATTTGTCTAACATACTATATGTCTAAATTGAACTGTTTAGGAATTATTGTTATTTGAAATTACAATAAAAAAAATAAAAAAAAAGCTATTAATAAATACTCTAGGTTTATTTTTAAGGTAACAATTGCTCACCGTTAACAGCGAGGCAATTACTCAATCTGTCATAAACAGCTTGAACAGAGTTTTGCAGAGAATCAGGGATGATCTGTGCTACTTCATATTGAATTCTTTGTTGTAAATCTTCTACAGTTTCAGGTCGACTTCGATAAATTTTGGTTTTCAAATAACACCATAAAAAGTACTACGAACATTGATTTCATAGTTTAGAGGTGCTCCGTTCTGTTAATATCACAGATTCCTGTTAGGAGTATCCAAATTATTTTCATCGGGAAAAAGACCTTGAGTTAAAATAACTTGCTCTTGGAGTAACTGTAAATACCGCCATCCTATAATATTCCCATCAATAAAAAAGGGACCAATGATATGAATTCCACAAATTCCTGTCCACACGTTTATCTTTTGTGGTCTTTGAGAATGACTTTTGATTATCCAGTGGGGCTTCTGAGTAGACCAATACCGCCAGTTATGCCTGTTAACTCTTCCGTTAAGACAAAATGTGGCCTCGTTAGAAAAACAGTATTATGAATTAGGTTAGGATCATTATTGATTCGTTCCATCATGACCTGGCAAAATTCAACGCGTCTATCGTAGTTATCTTCAGATAATTCTTGCAATAGAATGAGTTTGTATGGATGCAATTTTTCTTCATTCAATATACGACTTAAGGTACCTTTACTTATGTTGTGGTCTAGGCAAAGCTGACGATTTCCAATAAAACATCTAACTTTTTATCATCGCTTGTTTTAACTTTTGGAGGTTCAGATTTAGAAAGATTCGTAACATGACCTGATTGTCTAAATCGTTTTAATATTTTGCTATGGATTGGGTAATAGGTTCTCGATTCGGATATTCTGCGTTAAAAAGATCACGCACCTCCTGTTGTATTCTCCTACGGTCTCCGTAACCCAACATCATTAACAAAGTAATTCTTCCAGTTTCTGTTGAATGTACCATTATAATATTACGCTCAAATTGCAGTTTCACAAAGTGCAGCAATAAACGTTTTGGTCAATAAATCATCTTATGACGCGTTAAGTCGTTACTTGACAGTAAATGTTTGACACAAGCCAGCTTAAATTTTTTTTTAATTTGATCTCCTTAAATTCAAATATCAATTCGTCCCGACCTTACGCCACTCGATTTTTTTAATGGAGTCATTTGAAAAACAAAGTTTACCGAAGTCGACCTGAAACTGTAGAATATTTACACCCCGAGTTCTCTGCAAAACTCTGTTCAGGCTGTTTATGACAGATTGGGTCATTGCCTCGCTATTAACGGTAGGCATTTTGAGTAGTTGTTACCTTAAAAATAAACCTAGAGTATTTATTAATAGTCTTTTTGTCTTTTTTTATATTTTAAATTTCAAATAACAATAATTCCAAAACAGTTCAATATAGACATATAGTATGTTAGACAAATAATATATAGAATTTTTAGTAGGACAGGGCTTTCTATTTATAAAAATGTAAGAGGACTTAATTAAAAATTAGTATTTGCCTTAAAAATAGCTCTAACGAACCCATTTTTCTTAATTAATTAAAATAAACATGGATGTGACTTTTAATGTTCAAATCGATTTGATAGTCGATCCAACTGCAATATTGGAATTCCTGGCTACCTAAATTATAATTCTTGCGAGCATATTTTTGTGTGTAAATTCATAGCAGTGCGTTTTCATTTCTAAATTTTAATTTTGTGTAAATAATGTACAGTAAAAGCACTTTCAAAACTTGTAAATTACCTCCTTCTACAAAAATTTACTATAATAACTTTAAAAAATGTCCATTTTGTTAACATAATTTCGTGTTGGTGATAAATATTTTTTATGGATTTGTTTTGCTAGAGCTTATCGCATTTATTCCGAAAATAGATTTCGGAGTGCTACAAATTATAATTTTTAAAAATACCAATTTGTTATCGTAGAATTTTCATTCTATCTTTACTAAATTGCGTTTAGAATTGACGTCAGGTCTTATCAGATAATATAGACTCTTTGTTGGTATTGTATATTTTGTCAAATAGATTACAGAGCCTTAATTATATCTACGACTAGAATAAATGTTATGAAAACTTAAAAATTGACTTTTCTATTTGGCAGATATTTTAAGATATAGACTAGACAAATGATCATAATAAGATCACACAAGTTGCTGCTACATAATTTTGTGTAAAAAGAAAAACGAAATTAGTCGTGATAATTATAATTTATTGGAGAAGTTCTGCTAAGATTCCAAATTTTCCTGTAAGATATTTCACTCTAACATCTCTCTAACATCCATTTACAATTCTAGTCCCTTATAATACACGTATAGGTCATATATTAGAATGCAACAAAATCGGTAAGGTGACTTAACCAGTACATTCCTCGCAAACATATAGTTCTAAATTAAATACTGAATTTGACTTTTTCAAGTAAACTCCTACCCTTTTCTCTAAAACGATAGCTATTAGTAGATTTCATCTATACTTTCATCATATGGCTCATCAAGGCTCTTTTTCTGACATGGAAATTCTTTATCGATTTTAACTTTGAATTGGTGCATCTAATCGTGTTAAACTAAGACTAATTTTTTTTTCGCCAAAGATCTCAAGCTTCCCTAATCCGATACGAAAATACAATAAAAGTTATTGCAAAAAAAATTAAGTCCATTTTACCACGCCCTCCCCTACTTTTGACGCACCGGTTGAATTATCTACGGTTATAAGATAAAATTTCGATTCAGCACATAAACTTTACTTTAGAACCTGAATTTCATGTTTTAATCTTTAACGGTTTCTGAAATAGTCAATGAAAACCCATCTTCAGGCTCCCCATTTGGGTGGCTGTAGCTCCCTAACGAGAGGAGATAGGAGACATTTTTATAGGAATTTCTGATCTTATTTTAATTCCATCTACTAGATCCTTCATTTTTGACCATACCTTTTGGGGCATGTGTATATGTTACAATAAAGAATGTATTTTATAATAAATATTCAATATCCAACTCAAGGACCAGGAAAAATTATCATAATATTATTGAAATGATACATTGATCAGCACCACTTTCATACTCTTTCCATGTTAATATTAAAACCAAAAAAAAAAAATGTTGAGTTTTGGTTTCCTGACTGAAAAATCCCCAAAAAAGGCCTACTATAAAATAAACACGAAGTCACTTCTTCGTTCCACCCACTATATGTTTTATTATAATTAAAATTTGCCCACTCTCCTATCCCAAAAACCTGGAAAAAATCCTCATAGTCTGGCCAAGTTTCAAAATTATGCCAAATTCTCACATCTCTTTCACCCCCCTAGCCCATTAAAATTGAAAGTATGAAAAAGTAACTTAATTTTTATATTCCTACAGTCCAACAACCCTACTATATATATAAAGTAACACCTCTAAATCACCCCATTAACTATTCGTAAATATTACTACAAATAGTATGTTTAAAATTTGTCAACAAAATAATCTGGAAAAATTATCAAAATTAACGTCCTCCACCACTTTCACACCATTTTTGCATTCAAACTGAATGTAATCAAAGAAATAACCTACTTTTTAATTCCTTGAATCTAAAAGCCTTGAAAAGAACCTAAAACTATATATATATATATATATATATATATATATATATAGAAATATATATATATATATATATATATATATATATATATATATATATATATATAGATATAGAAATATATATATATATATATATATATATATATATATATATATATATATAGAAATATACGAAACAACCCCTTTTATCTCCCTTACCACCCCTTTCACCTTTATTAGGTTTTACTATATGGTATGTTTCACGTCAACGAGGATACCCGTGTGGCCAGAACTGAGAGAGACGCCCACTGTAATGGCTAAAAATTTTTTTTAAAGAATCTATTTTCGAATGCCACCTGGCCTTTTAAAAAATTCAATATGACGGCTAAACTCATAATGTTTAAACAAAACAAAAATGTATTTTATATCAAAAAACCAATAATGTTAAAAAAAAAATTTAAAATTCATACTGGGGGGTCCCCGAGGATACTAAATTCAGTTCTGTGGTTTGTGTTTGATTTTGCACCTTTACAAGGGAAGAAAACAGGGGTTGGATGTGACTAATTATTACAATTTGTAAGTTCTACTGATTGGCTAATGGAGATTTAAGGGTTTTTATGCTTCGAATTATATTTTCAGGGGTAGTTTTCAATTTCGTACCTCTTATAATGATGAAAAACAGGGGTTGGGGTGAAATATTGACATAATTATGTTTTATTGTGTTTGGAATTAAAAATTTGTTTTCAGAGGTTTTTGGGGACGGTTATGCCAAATCTGATGTCAGTTTTATACTTTTCCACCGTCGGAGAGGTGAAAATAAGGGTTGGGGCTAAAAATAAGGGTAAAGACGAACAACATAATTACGAATTTTTCTATTTGGAATTAAGAATTTGTTCTCTGCTGGAGTTTCTAAGGATGCCAATTTTGTCTATGATATTAGTTGTATAAGTTTGCACCTCTCCTAGGGTGGTACAAAATAGGCTTCAGACCAAAATTTTGGAAGTAAGTCTAAGAATGGTCGTTTGGGTGATAATGGGTTAAATCAGCTAAAAATCACATTCACAATCGGTAATAAAACCCAATACATAAAATAAATAATATCAGTGCCGTTAATAATCAACTGTCAATTGAAGTTATAAATGTTGAAAAAAGATATAGTTAACCTTAGTGAACTATACTAACTTAACATTCCTTAGCAAACACCACAGGCAGCTTAACATAACAGAGCATAACCTAGCCCACACTACAGAAAGGCAACCTTAAACTATCTTAACCTGGCATACTATAGCTTATTAAACAGGAACAGAAACTTTATGCTACATAGTCTAATATGCGTCCTCGAAAATGTCTGATAACAAAATTTTAATTTCAGACACTATAAAACATAATTATGTCAATATTTTATCTCCAACCCCTATTTTTTACCTTTAAAAGGGGTACGAATTTGAAAACTACCCTTAAAATTATAATTGGAGGAACAAAAAACCTTAAATTCCGATTCCCCAACTTGCAGAACTAAATTTTTAGAAATTTTGATAACTAGTCATCCCAACTTCTGTTTTCATTGCTTGTAAGGGTGCAAAATTAAAAACTAACCGCAGAAATAAATTCAATACGCTCGAAAACTCCCGAGTATAAATTTTACGAAAAATTTTTTTGCCGTTATTCGTTTTTTGATATAGTAGAAAACATTTTTATTGTTTAAATATTGTAAGTTTAGCCGCCATATTGCGTCAGCCATATTAAATTTTCTAAAAGGCCAGGTAGCATTCGAAAGTAAAGACTTTAAACAAAACTTTGAGCCGTTACACATATGTGGGCGTCTTTCTTAGTTCTGGGCACACGTGTGTCCTCCTCGACGTGAAACGTCCTATATACAGGCAGTCCAAAAAGTCTCCATACACCACCTGCTTTCTATACTATTTTTTGTTATATTTAACTGATTAATTGGAACTATGAGAAAGCATGTTTAAGTTAATACTTGAAACTTAACCAACGAGGATTAGTATTAAAAACAACTACCGAACGTTTTATTTAGAAGTTACATCGTGGTTATAAAAATGTAAACAATATTAATGTCAAAAAAGTCTCCATACACTCAAGAACTGCATTAAAAAAACAAGTTATATTCAGCCACATTTTATCAAACTAAATATTGCTCGCTAAACTGAAAACAAATCAATAATTTTCGACCATACTTTATAATCTGTCACTTACAAGTTCGAAATATCATAACTGATTTGTGGAAAGATGAAAAATCGTACAGAAATATAGGAAAAATTATTTAAAAGTCGCCTGCTACTGTCCAGTACATTGTAAACCAGTATAAATCAACGGGTGCACCAAAATTAAAAGAAGGACGGGAACTATTCGCGAAAAATGTCTGTTCACAAATAGTGAGAAATTGTTTACACAGGGCAGGCTATAAGGGGTGTACAGCCGGGAAGAAGCCGTTAATTTCGGAGCTAATCTCAAAAAGCGGTTAGCTTTTGCTAGGGAATACGTTACTAAACCTTCTGAATTTTGGGGATACGTAATCCTTAGTGATGAAACTAAAATTAATCTTTTTGGGTCTGATGGCAGAACTAAAGTTTGAAGAAAGGAGAATACCGCATTCGAAACATTTGTTCCACGGTGAGACCAGAGGGTGGCAGTGTTTTGCTTTGGGGATGCATGTCCGCTGGAGGGGTTGGACATTTACATGTTATTAATGTTACCATGGATCAGCATGTTTATTTGAACATTTTGAGAGACAATTTAAGAGAAAGTGTCCAAAAAATTTCAATAGAACAACATACCGCAAACTTGGTGTGAGAATGGATGATTTATAATGTGCAACAGCAGCTTCACACACCTTCGCAAACACGCGATGTCAACTTCATAGAGCATTTATGGGAGGAACTTAAACGGCGCGTTCGCAAACATAATGTTTCAAATAGAGAAGAATTTAAAACAGAATATTGAATGAATGGGAGAATATGCCAGCAGAAGTTACTAGAAAGGTGGTTGCCAGCATGACAAAAAGTTTAGAGGAGATTATCAAGGCCAACGGCGATTCCACTAGATATTAGTTTAAACGAAGTTGTTATTTTCCGTTAAACTCCGTCAAACTATTACTGGTAATTGTTAAGTGTATGGAGACTTTTTTTACATTAATTTTGTTTACATTTTTATAACAGTGACGTAACTTCTAAGTAAAATGTTCCGTAGTTGTTTTCAATACTAATCCTCTTGATTAAGTTTCAGATATTAATTTAAACATGTTTTCTCATAGTTCCAATTAACTAGTTAAACATAACAGGAAAATAGTATAGAAAGCAGGTAGTGTATGGAAACTTTTTGAACTGACTGCATATTTATACATTATATTGGTTTGTTAGGTCAACAAACAAAAAAGAAAAATATTACTATTATAATCATACAGAATTTCTCGACTTCTCCTCTTTTTACCTCCTTCGCCTTCAGCGATATTGCTCAAAAACTATAGAGTTCATCCATTCTTTAGGTATTAATACATACCATATTTGAAATTGACATTTCATGTCGTTTAAGAGTCATCGTGCCTACGGCCTGACAGACGGCCGGACCGACGGAAATAAGTGACCAAGTTTTTCACGATCTAGGAACCCTAAGACGTGAAGAAAAGTAAAAATATCGCGGTATGATTTTTTCACGAATACAATAATTTCCTTCAGCACGAAAAGTAAGTGGTAAGGTTATTTACTGAGTACTTTCCTTACAACTTTCAGTTCTAAAGCAAGACGTTCTTATACTAAAACAGGACATAATGCAAACGTTACAAATCGATATTTTGAAAAGTAGGTACTACATGAAAATATTAAATACGAAAATATTAAATACGAAAATAATGAAAAATAACATAACTGTTAGATTCCCTAATTCCAAGAATCTCGAAAAAGATCTGTAATATGATAAATGGGAAACCACCATTCTAACATCCTTGTCTACCCTTTTGATGCTTATAAGTTTTACTATATATAATCATGCTTTAAAATTTATCTATTATTTTAATAAAGAGCCTGAAAATATTTTCATAATACTATTGAAGCTACACAATATTCAACAACCACCAGCCTCTTTACCCTTATCATCTGGCAATTTTTAATCTAAAGCAAAAATAATTTAAGTTTTCGGATTTTTCAAGCCAAGCAGGCTTGAAAAATTCGGAAAAGGTTCTATAATAGGAAGTATACGAATCAACCCTTCTAACTTTTTTCGTCATCCCTTTAACCCCTTATATATTTTACTATAAATAATATGCTTAAAAATCTACATTACCGCAACCAAAAACTTTATACTGCTGTTTAAACTACAAAATATCTAACGTTTCTGAACACCTTTCATCTCCTCCCATGTTAAAATTTAAAATAATGAGAATAAAAATTAATTTTAAAATTCCTCTTAATCCTGAAAAAAGCATATAACACGATATATACGAAGCAACCCCCGACCTCCTTCCCCACTCGTTTAATCCCTTATATATCTTATTAAAAATAAGTATATCTCAATAAAAAATCAAGGCAATTTCTTATATTACTATTAAAATCATATAAAATTTCACTTCCCTCTCCCAAAGCGATATTCCTCAAAAACTATAAATTTATTCTTTATATTGAGTAAGCAAAATTTAAAATTGATATCTCAATTAGTTCCAGAGTTATCGTGTCAAAAGACCGACGGACAGACAGACAGACCGAAGCAAATGGGTGATATTTTTCGTGATCGAAAAACGCTGAAACATGAAAATATTGGGGCTAATTTCTATACCCTGCTTAATTTGTTCCCAACACATCATAATTCTGAATCAACAAAGGCAACAATAATATACGCCGTTAGCTCGGATGCTGAAAATGGACAGATGCTTATATTTTCAAATATATATACTTTTCAGAATCTATAAATTAAGGTAATTCATCAGTTAATATTTATTGAATTTTGATCATTTTATGAGCTATCCAACTTTCATTTAATTTGTGATAACTAGGCATTATATGGTCAATGAGGGAAAAATTAGAATGCTATCTTTTTTTCGCATTTGCAAAATATAGGAAATTAGGTGGCATATATTATTTGAAAAAAAAGAAAATTTTTATGATCCCTAAATTCAACTTTATTAATTTTCTGATATGCGCAGCGACCCTAGCTGTTATTTTGTCAGCATATGATATCAAGTGCCCTGAGTTCCAATCCTGACAGGATCAGTGTACTTATTTATTTATTTAAGTACACTGGGTTGGTCACATACATAGATAGTTGTTACAGAAATGTAATAATAGCAGTACTACCGCGTTGTCTAACAGATGGCGTGCAATATTTTTTTAATAAAAATATCCAACTCCAAATTTTAAATGAAGTTAATTTTTGAATTTGCCCGTTAATTTTACTAAATTAATAGTCCGAAAAGCTAATATGTACATATGTTGGGAATGTGGAATCTTTGGAACAATAACACTACTTAGTATATATCACCACTACACCAAACACGTTATTTTTGCACTCGATGCACATTTCGCTAACCATGGTAGTTTCATCAGTCAATCATCGCTCCTGAGTCGAGTGCAAAAATAAAGTGTTTGGTGTAGTGGTGATATATACTGAGTAGTAATATGTATTTGTCACAGTAAAGAGTATGTTTTCTTAGTAATGTACCATATAATCTTTTTCTAACTTAGTTATACTTTTAACATGTATCTATATCCTCTATGCCTTCCGGTTCCCTGTTGTCAGCCTCTTCTGTCTTTCCAATCTTTCGGTCGTAAAGGCATGGCTCTCTGGATGCCACCAATCTATGTTGTTTTTGGCCTTCCAGTTTTTCCTTTCTTCATGGGTCTCGATTTTAAAATCAGCTTTGGAATTCGTTGTTCTATCATTCTTTCTACCTGTCCATACCATATCCTTATGGCTATGTTTTAAGTTCTTCTTTAATTTCCAAGCTCGCAACTGTAGAGTACAATGCTCTTAAATATTGCATTATAGATGTAGTGCTTCTTTGACCAAAAGATGGAATACGGGTGTTGTATGAACCCTTGCCCCTTACTTATACTGTCTTCTATTTCTTCTTCTGTTCTACTGTTTCTATCTATTCCTGTTCCTAAATAGTTGTTACAGGTCATTACAGGCATCAATCACTTGACACTCATTTAAGGTAAGTTTTTCCGAATCTCCTCCAGTACACAGATATTAAGTTTTTTGCAGTTTACTGTCGGACCCCGCTTTTATATTTCTACAACGGCTTTCTTTTCATATATTCTAGATCTTCCTTGTCTTTTACAATCACTAATTAATCATTCGCGAAATGAAAAGTTTAACTATCTTCTTATTCCACTGCATTTTCTGCTCCATTTTTTAAAGTGTCGCATTGGTCGGTCGCGTGGTTTTACGGTGGGCGATAAACAGCAACTCTGTCTAAGCCCTTTCTTTATTAGGATATATCTGATAATGTGTTTCCTAGATTTATCCTATTCTCTGTTTGTTATTGTTTTCTTTTCATTAAGTTGGACTAAGCTGAATATACTATCCAAACTTGACCTCTCTGTCTTAAAGCTTAGCTGTTCTTCAACTTCGAGTGGGCTATCAAATGATATTTCAGAGTGTCTTTGCATAGAATCTGCGTAAGACACTAGTTACCCATAAATATCTATGATTTTGGCATTCTGTTTTGCATCCTTGTGTATGAACAGGTATTATTCAGGCTTCCTACTAAAATTATAGTATTGGTTCTCCACAAATATATCATTGGAGTAGATGTCTTAACCTTTCTATTTTTGAATTACCACTCTTTAGTAGATCGCCAGTAATACCATCCGATCCGGCAACTTTTCCGTTCTTCTTTGATTTGATTGTCTTCGAGACCATAGTTGCTGATCATAGTTAGTATTAACTATGTATCTGATATTTATTGGGTGTCATGTATTGATCCGTATATTCGGAAAGTTCTTGGGTATAATGTTGCTAAAAAAAATTGAGTTTTTTGAAATTATTATTTATTTATTATAAGGTTCTCTCCTATACCGATCACCAAGTGATACTAACTTTAGAACACGTTTCGCTTCTCTTGCAGACAACATCGACCATTTACAAATTAACTATCCAAATGCCAAAATTGCGATCCTGGGCGTCTTTAATGTCAACAACATCAACTGGCTTAAATACTCAAATACTACCAACGAACAAAGTCATGAAGCCGAATCATTTTCAATCAGTTGTGGCTTAACAGAGCTTATTGACAAACCAACACGGATCCCTGATCGAGACGGAGAGTTCGCCAGTCTTCTTGATCTGTTTTTAACCACTAATCTGGAGATTTACACGGTCAGCATAAATTCGCCGTTAGGTTCTTCCGACCATAAACTACTTTCGACATCGAGTATTCTACCAATCAGTGACAGAGAAACGCCTAAACCCCGCAAGATTTGGCACTACACGTCTGCTAAATGGGAAGATCTCATGGAATATTTTCGAACTTTCCGTTGGTTAGACGTTTGTTTTCGATCCGACTACCCATCTGACTGCGCCAGGGAGGTTTCCGATGTTATTTTGGCCGGTATGGAGGCTTACGAAGAGGTGGCCTCCCAACGGTAAGCCTTGGTTTGACCGAAAATACAAAGAAGCTGCTTCTAAACACCTTGCATACCGACAATGGCATGAAAATCCTAACACCATAAATCGTAACACATTTGTTCGTGCCAGGAACAGATGCAAAGAGGTTATCGACGAAACCAAGGAGGTACACAATCAACGGATTAGAAACAAACTTCTCGCTTGTCTCGAAAATTCCAGGTCCTTTTGGTCGGTCGCTAAGGCAGTTAGTCAAAATTTCACCAAATCCACCATACCACCACTCACATGGCCAGATAATTCTATTGCAACGACACCTGTTGAGAAAGCGGACTTGTTGGCTGAACTCTTTGCTTCACCTTCTACTGTCAATTTCCAAGGAAAAAAAACGCCCACCTACTATTCCCATAGTGAAGTCAAGGATGCCCGATGTTGTCTTCAGACAGCGTATACTGATTAAGCTAGACACCAAAAAGGCTTCTGGCCCTGACGGAATACTTGCCATATTTCTTAAAAACTGTGCGAGGGAACTAACACCAGTTTTCTGTAGACTTTTCAACCTATCCTACAGAAAGGGAATAGTTCCTTACTGCTGGAAATGTGCTACAGTTCAGCCGATACCTGAAAAAGGCAAGAAGACCTTGCCAAATAACTACCGACCAGTCGCACTGCTTTCAATAATATCGAAAGTCATGGAAAAGGCTATCAATCAGCATCTTCTAAAATATCTTGAAGGATTCCACATTATTAGCGATCACAAGTATGGCTTTCGTAAAAATAGATCAACAGGAGTGTTGGAGTGTTTCCTAAAGGAGCGTTCTTTAAGAGTGGCCGTTGACGGATTTCTTTCTAACACCTTCACTATCAACGCCGGTGTACCCCAAGGCTCCATATTGTCTCCTACTCTCTTTCTCATTTACATTAACGATCTGCTAGAAAAGACCGAGAATTCAATCTACAGCTTTACAGATGACAGTACACTTATCTCTTCATTCACTTTGAACGCTCGGACATCGGCTACTCAGACGAATATCTGCAGACAGCAGGAAGTCATTCAACTTAACAAAGAGCTGGAAGAAATTCTATCTTGGGGTGACAATAACCAAGTGGAATTTAACGCTACAAAAATCCAAGCGGCAGTTTTCTCTAAAAAAAGTTAACGTTGTTGAACTCGACATAGTTATGTCGGAGCACTCCATCCCTCTAACATCGTCACTCAATTTGTTGGGCGTTAATTTGGGAGCAAATATGTCCTGGCATGAACATGTTGCAGGCATAGCAAGGAGAGCTTCTCAAAAGTTGGGAATATTATTTCGAACCAGAAAGCTTTACACTCCACAACAACAGTTAATTCTTTACAAAGCTCAAATTCGACCAACTATGGAATACTGCTCCCATGTTTGGAGCTCCGCTCCCAAACATACACTGCATTTGTTGGATTCTATTCAGAGAAGAGCTGTTCGTCTGATTGGAGACCCGGAACTGACCGACGGCCTTGATTCGCTGGAACATCGAAGAACGGTTGGCGACTTGAGCCTATTCTACAAGTACTTTCATGGAAAGTGTTCGAAGGATGTGGCCCGCTTAATTCCTCCCAGAGCGATGCATGTTAGCAGTACACGTCGCGCTAATTCTTCACATCCGTATGAGGTTCAGCTTGTTACTCCTCGTATAACGCTCTTCAAGTAGTCTTTTATATGGAGAACATCATCCCTTTGGAATAATTTGCCCAGGACTGTGTTTCCCACCGAGTACAATCTACAGCGATTCAAGAACAACGTGAATCGCTTTCTCCGCACACGTGTCGCTCCTGTAGCGCTTTAGGGACTTCCCTGTAGCACGTGTGCTAGACCCATAATAAAAAAAAAGAAAAAAAAAATTATTTGTGATATTTTGATGAATTCTTAAGTTTCTGATGATTTGATTCCTCCTGGGCATGAAACCAGTTCCCTACATTTTCTGTCCCAAATTTCATTTTTGTTTTGAAAGATCATACTTGTGAATTTTTCCGATTCCAATATACTTTATAGTTGTTATACATTGTGTTCAGCCATTTATTGTATATCTCTTTACTTTTTCTTTTTTATTCTTCTAATTCATCGTTTTAGGTTATTTGTTCCTTACCTTGTGTTGTTCTCTGTTCTTGTCCTAAGGCTTCATGTGCTCTTAAGTGTACTGTTTACAATATATTCTTGTATATAGATTTGGTGTCAAGACTAAGGTAGTTTTCATTGGGGTTATGATCTAAAGGGTTCCTATACAGCGACTTTATATTGCATTATTCTAGACTATTTACGTTATACTTAATTTGTTGTATTAATTCTCCTTCAGAAGAAGTTTGTTCAGCATTTTAACTTTTATTATCGAAATAATAGACACTATTTTTATAGTTCTATAAAAAAGTAGGTTTTGGGACTATTTTTCGAACACTAATTGTTGTATATAATTTTTAAGTAATTTCCAAATTCTTCTCAATATTTACTGTTTCAGCAAAGATATTAATATCAAATTTATTTGAAATTGGAGATAGATTGAGTTTAAATGATTGTCGTTGTGTTCATTATCTCATTTGTTTCGGGAATGACGAAAAAAAATGTTAAATATAGTAGTTTTAGTGAATGTTAAATTATTTTTAAGTATTTTAAAGGGTACTTTAAAAAAAGTGTGGCGGATAGAACATATGTTTTTTTAAAAGGAACATCCTATTTTTCAAATTTATTTTTAAATTCTGCATAAAATTGTATGACTTTTATATTAATAATATTATATATCTACACCTAGTAGTTTTTCTAATATTTAAATTTTTTTAAAAAAATACTAGTTTTCAGTTTTGTAAAAAATTGCTAGTAGCATCATTGTTTCTGAAGGTGGAATACTGATAATTGGTACGAGCGTTCAATAGAGATGAAAAAAAAAAAGATATATGTAAAGTAATTTGAGTTAGATGCAACAGGGTGTTCAAAATAAATTTATGCATTTCGACTATTTTAAATTGAAAAATCTCAAATTTTTTAGATGGCACACCCTGTATATTATTATTTTTTCTGGTAGATTTTATAAAACCCTCCAACTTTTATTAAGTACGTCATATACCTATTTCTAATAGTTTTCGATTTTTACCCTTGTTTTTAGTACACTTACGCTATAACATCATAGTTGTCAAGATAAAACAAAAATGTAGGCATTGTCAAATTTTGACGTGTCTATTAAGCAAGTAAAAAATAGTTTAATTTGTTGTAGTAAGTGACGTATAAAGGTAATAGTTACGGATTTTCCTAAAAATGAATTAATTTTATATTTATATACTGGGCGAGGCGGGAAAAAATTGTCTTTTGGCAGTAAGGCTTTACGGAGCGAAGTACCCTAATAGACGTATACCATCTAGAAAATCTTTTCAGTGTTTAATGGAACGATTTGATGGTAATGGTAGCGTTGAATATACGACACGGAAAATAATAAACCAGAATGTTACCGAAGAGGTAAAGGAAATGGAGATTTTAATTCACGTTGAAGATAATCCCCAGGTAGGTCAGCAGCCGTCAACTAGCTGACTTATCTGACACATTTTAATCTACGGCTAATCGCACCACGAGAAAATACAAATCTCGTCCCATTCATATGGAACTACACCAAAAACTTCAGAACCGTAATTTTGAACGACGAGTAAACTTTTGTACCCCCATGAATGGAGCAATAGAGGCCGATCCAAATTTTTTATCCAAAATAATAATGTTTTCTGATGAAGCTACTTTTCGCAGTAATGGAGCAGTTAACAGTCATAACAAGCATTATTATTCAACAGTTAATCCATTTTGGGTCCGGAAAGTTCAAAACCAAAACCATTGGTCGCTTAATATATGGTGTGGAATATTAAATTTTCGAATTATTGGTCCATATTTTTTCCGCGAACTGCTTAACGCGCCTAGATATCTAAATTTTTTGCAAAACGAATTACCCCAGCTTCTTAAAGAAGTTGATAACTTTGAAAGGGAACAAATGTGGATTCAGCAAGATGGAGCTCCTGCTCATTACCATCGGGAAGTTTGGGAATTTTTAAACGATCGTTACCCACAAAAATGGATCGTAGTAGAGATGGATTCATTCAGTGGCCCCCTCGATCATGTGACTTAACACCTTTAGACTTCTTTTACATTAGAGATCGTGTTTATGCGAATCGCCTACAATACTAGTAGATATGGAAAATAGGATATGGGATGCAGGACGATAACGCCCTTTATACTAAGGAAAGGGAAGAAAAATATAGTAAAACGACTTGTGTATTCAAGTAGACGGGCATATATTTGAACATTTATTACGTCAAAATAATTAATCATTAGATAAGTTAAACTATATTAAAATTATTATTAGCTATTTGTTTATGTTTTCACAATAGCGTAAGTGTATTAAAAACAAGGGTAAAAATTAGTAAAACTACTAGGTTTAGGTACATAATATTATTAATAAAAAAGTTATAAAATTTTATGCAGAATTTAAAAATAAATTAGAAAATAGAATGTTCCATTTAAAAAAATATATGTTATATCGGTCACAATTTTTTAAAGCACCTTGTATACTCAAAAATAATTTTAAACTTTGCACCTTTACATTCCCTAAAACTATTTTATTTAACATTTTTTCGTCATACCCCAAATAAATGAAATAATGAGCTTTACTCTATCGTTGACTCACCCTGTACAAATACACTTTGATGTGTAATATTTAATTTAGTGTATTAGCAGAAACAGGGCATACAATGTTGAGAAGATACTGCCTGGGGAGGGTCCTTTCATTTTCAGGAGGATGGGATTGATTATTTTGAAAAGGGCTTTTGCTTGTTTTTTGCCTTCTCCGGTGTTATTATAGTTCTGGGAAGTATTCAAACCGGGGAAAATTTCATATTAAGTTGTACCCTAGGAAATGTCTATAAGAACAAGTTTTTTTGAGATTCTCTCTCTCTCCCTCTAACAGCCTCTCCGCATTCACTCCTGGATATAAACCTCCCCTTTATTATTCCAGAGTTCCCGATATTGAGCTAGTTGGTGCTAGTTGCGTCCTGCCATCATCTTAATGTCGTCCAATCAGCGTTTTGGTGGTTTTTCGGTACATCTTTTGTGCTCTTTCGGCCTTCACGGTACTACTCTTTTTGTTCACCTAAGCCACATGACCAACCCACCTCAATTTCAGCTCCGCGACTTTACCTACAACATCCGCCACTGTCCTTCTTCTTATTTTCTCGGTCCGGATGTGATCCCTTCAAGAAATCCCCAACATGCTATATAGTTCGTTGTGTTGTTTTCAATCGATTAGCTGATTGGATTGTCAGTGTCCAAACCATAAGTCAATACTGAAAGGATACAGCTATTAAAAACTCTTCTTTTAAGATTGACTGATATTTGTAGGTTTTTTTTTAGATTATCCTCATCTAGTTTTCACAGAAGTAAGAGCTTAAAAATCCTCTTAGGCCCGAATTGTCTCCTCACGATCGCAGAAAACGGTTATTAGTAATCTTTTATACTGTATGAAAAGTACGCAAGTGCCAAAGATAATGGAGATTTGTCGGTAACGGTTAGTAGCGAAACACTAGGGGTGATCTACAGGATTTTATGCACTAAATATAAGATAGTGTTCTCAATCCATCACTGCAGAAATCTCGATACGGCTTAGTTTATATCCAGCTGATGATATTCAACAATCGCAACGCCTCCTAGAGCAGACTTGGTTCCTTATTTTCAACTCCCCAATATGTATAATATTACACAAAATTTCTCTCTTGTTTTCCCTTGCCAAAAAGTATTATATTCGCAGAATGATCAGTTTCCCACATTTTTACCTTTGTTCAGATATTAGTGGCACAAAAAACACAGTTTTTCTGCCTATGTCGGTTTTTCTGTATCCTTGTCGATCCGTCGGTGTTGTGAAGTAGGAATAGAACTTACAGTTGTGGAGCGATATATCTTCAAAGAAAAGTGGTTTACATAAGGCACAAATTTTAAATTAAATTATGGTCAAATCTATAAGGAGTTTTAGTGATTTTACAACTGGTATTTGTAATATAAGTGATGGATAAATAATTTTACACCTCTGTATTAAACATTGTTATACTGTTATATTTCCCTTAAAACCATAGATTACCAAAATGGCCTATTTAGAAAGAAACTGTTGGAAGATGTTTTTTTTTTTAAGTTTAAATACTTTTTATATTAGTAGGAAAAGTAATATTTTGCACAATTTAAAAGTATAAAGTTATGATTCTTCTCTATTGTTAAACATTTTATTAAGTATATACTGGATGCTCGTACCAGGGATAATGAAGCCACTGAAAGAGCGGTAAATAGTCATCGTATTAACTAGAAATGTCAATTGATGGCTTTAAATGGAGTCTAAAATTAGTGAAATAATTGTAAGAATCGTTGCAAACTGTCTTGCTGCTTACTATCGACTTTAGGTTCTCTGGCCAAGGGTGCCGGCAGATTTGCTAACGACGGCGAACGGGAGCGTAATTGATGACAGTGTATGATGATTTCAACTGCAGATATTTCTTAGTGTCTTTTTCTTCATTATATATATATATATATATATATATATATATATATATATATAAATACATATATATATATATATATATATATATATATATATATATATATATATATATATATATATAAATATGGGTCATTCTTACTCAACCGGATCCCTACCTTCTCCAAAACTAGAAAAGATATTTAAGGTGGCGGATGTTTTCAAATGAAAGCTTCATATATCTACTTTCGAATTCTTAGTGGTAGGAATAAAAATTTTAAGATGGTGGCGAGAAACGGCGTTGATAGTTGTGAAATTCACTTAAAAGTCCTATGTAATTCACAAAGATGATGCAATTTCTTACTAAGATTTTCTGTACAAGCGATTCGATGGCGTTCTTATGTATTTTTCGTCGCTAAACCCGAATCTGGGGTCAAAATTACTCAATCTCATCAATATTAGTTTCTAACTTCAACTACAATGGAAGTGTTAACAAAAATTGTAGATGATTATGTTTATGATTTTTGCAGTAGCCTTATAGTTTTAAAGCCACATTCGTTTATCGCTAAACAGCAGTCTTTATTTATTTCAGAAAAGAAGGCTAATCTCAGTGAAGACGAAGTTCTCTTTATGTTTGGTTTCGCACAAGATTATGCATATGCAGTTCAGGATGCTTCTCAATCATTTCATTTTAATAATGATGAATTAACTATTTTTATTGTAATATACTATTATACGGAAAATGGCGAATTACAACATGTAAGTTGTGTGTTTTTATCCGACACTTTAAAGCATAATACTACCTCTATATATGCTATCGAAACAAAGCTTATCCCTGAAATTAAAAAAAATGTAAAAAATCTTTAAAAAGTTGATTATCAAACCTATATCGTGAAATAGCATTTTAAAAATAAATTTCAGATATCAAATTTAATTCATAATATAGAAGATTTAGGTGTAGATGTGGAATGGCATTTTATTTGCAACTTCCCATGAAAGATGGGCATACGATGGAATTGGCGTAACATCTAAAAGAGAAGTCTCTTGACACAACCGACAGAGGCTCTTTTAGCCCCTTTTTTGTCATGGGCAAAGAATCACTTTAATAAAATGGGATTTTTTAGTTCAACAAAACTTACCATGACAAAATTCGAAGAAAATTGAACAAGATATTCGAAACTGTTTCTCAATTTAAAGGAATTTTGACCAGTCAAGTATTCACTGTATTGCCAGATAAAAAATTATTTATGAAAAAATTTTCCAATGCAGTGGGAGGTCAGGAAAGAATGTGTATTAGATGAAAAAATATTAATTAAATAAATGTTTTGATCTTTTATATTACATTTTAATGTGTGTTAATAATGTTATTTAAAAATGTTAATTTTAATTTTGGAAAATATTATATAAATTAGAGCATTGTATTTAACTTCACTTTTATTCAACTTAAAAATAGCATTAAATTAAAGAAAATCACAGATTTTGTTAGCTTAAAGTCAATGCTGTTAGGCGAAAATTAATTTTTTGACATTGTAATCCTGAGAACAAAATCAAATGCCATAAGTAATGAAGATAATTTCTGAATGATGCTTATTGGTTTAGTTGGTTTATAATACCAAATACACTGTAAAAATGGCAATTTATAATTTAAATGTTTGATTTCTTTAAGATAAAAGTAGGTAGTAGAATTTATAATCCAAAAAAAATTTTGTGAAAAAATATATTGAATTCTTTCCTTTCTTAATTAATATTCTGTATTTGAAAATTAACATTCTATATTATTTTTTATCATTATTAGGCTATTCTTGATTTATTACATTTAAACAAAAGATCAAGTTTTCGTCTTTACTTTGCTATTTCAAGGCGATTATAGCTATTTTTGAGGTGCCTTTCGAGGTTAGGAACGAACCTGACGTTATTTGAAATCGAATTCGGATTCAGAGTCACAAAGAACACGGGTATAAGAAGTTATCTTTACTTTGCTAATCTAAGGAGATCTTCGTCATTTTTTACGTGTTTTTAAGGTTGGGGACGAATCCTGACGAGATTGAACAATTTTGACCTCAGATTCGATTTCAGCATCGAAAAATACATAAAGATATCGTGATCTGCTTGTACAAAAAATCTTAGTAAGAAATCGCATTATGTTTGCGAATTACACATTGAGTGAATTTTACAACTATCAACGTCGTTCCTCGCCGACCTCTTAAAATTTTTATTTTTGCCATTGAAAATAGATAGATGAAGTTTTCATTTGAAACCATCTGCAACTTTAGATGTCTTTTCTAATTTTGGAGATGATGGGGGTCCGGCTGAGAAAGAAGAATATATATATACATATATATATATATATATATATATATATATATATATATATATATATATATATATATATATTATATATATTTATATATTATAGTTTTCACAGCGATACATTAAAATTTCGGGTTTCAATCCGTTCGTCTAACGTGCATATTCATTGTTAGATGAACGGATTGAAACCCGGAATTTTAATGTATGAGATATATATATATATATATATATATATATATATATATATATATATATATATATATATATATATATATATATATATACCTTGGGAATATGGAATCTTTGGTATGGAAGGATGATTGACTGCCAATCATCTCTCCGGAAGCTAACATGTTTAGCGAATCGCCCGTCGAGAAAAAAATAAAGAATTTGGTGAATTCTGCGTCCCTTGAAACCCAAAAAAAAAAATAATTTTGTATTGCCGACTATCATTTGTTGTTTCGAAAAAATTTAAAATTTCTAAAGTTTGAAGTCCAAAAGTTACGCTATTTTATGGCAGTATTAAAAATTTTGACAGATTGGATAAAAATGTGATCACAAGGAATTTTCTGTTTTTTGAAGTTGAAATATATTTGTTAGATTGGTATAAGAATTTAAACATTTACTTCTTGATTTCAAATTATGTTTTACTTATTTTACAATAAATAATAACAAAATTCTGATTTTCGGAAAACTGTAACTGGCGTACGGAAAATTATAGAATATTTTTAACCTATTACTTGCAGTTTGAGGTGTTTATTTTTTTAAAGAACACACTAACCTCATAATTTATTGCAAAACATGAAGGAAAATAAGTAAATTAATGTTTATTAACGAACGATAAATTTATTCCAATATTTTGCATGCTTTCGAGAATATCCTTAGAGTACAAATTTGTATTCACGGTCATGCCATATCCAATTACAGAAAACGTACAACCCATTCACAATATTTAAGTAAGTAATTTCCCCCAAAAGGTTTATATCTTTTTAGGTCTCGAAAACCAAGGAACTAAATGAACGTAAAATAGGCCGAAGCAGAAGAATTATGTTTGTATTTTCTCTTCAATAAGGGTGTCATTTAATTTTAGTATCTGTCAAATTATAAGTACATACAATGACTGCTAAAAAATTATCTTTTCAAGAAAGAATTTTAATATGTGGCGATAATTATCCAAGTTCGCGAACTGCTGCTAGAACATTTAACGAATGACATTCTGTTAAAAATGTTCATCATTCGACGGTAGCAAAGCTCTTAAATATATTTAAAAAACATGGTTCTCTAGATAGCTGATACAAAGTTCGTCATCGTCAAGAAGAAGAAAATTTTAATATAATATTATCGACTGTCGAAAATTCTCAAATGGCGCTATCTGAAAGACGTGAATAAGTTGGAATGTCTGAGCAGTCTATCATGCGAGTTTTAGCACAAAATAAATGTTCTTCTTAACTAAAAATTTATTCACGTTTTAAAAGAAAAAATTATGATGCTCGACTAAATTTTTATTTTTGGCTACAAGGCAAGAAGGAACGAGACATACATTTTTACAGAAACATCCTATTTACGAGGCTATGTATTGCAGACGGTGGGTAGACGAAAATCCAAATTTTGTAATAAAAACTTAAAATCAATACTACTTTAACGTGAACCTGGTGGTGTGTGATATAGAACACCCAAATTCTTGACCCTTTCCTTTTCCGAAAAAGTTTTAGTTTAGTAAGTTACCTGCAACTCTTAAACACCGAAATAATTTATTTTTACATGAGCTTCTACTTCAGGAGTGCAGGGGACTATTTTTTCAATAAGTCGGTGCGTCCATTCACAGAACGCTTTAACTGTGAGGCTGGATGAACGATTTGAAGACCAGTGGATTGGATGTTATTCCGCTAATCCTTAGCCAGCGAGATCTCCGGACTTAACACTGCTCGATTTTTGTTTATGGGGGCTACTTTAGGAACAAAGTTTATGCTCAGAGACTTTTAGAAATATTGAACATTTGGAAAATGCAATAAGGCAGTGAGTAAATAGCATTACTCTGCACATGTTAAGAAATGTTTTAAAAGAATTACATTTGAGAACAATTCGATGCATAGCTGGCACGTCGAAATGCAAACTAGATAACTTTTTTAAAATTTATGGTTTTTTAGTTATTTAATTTGTAAACTGTCTGTAATTTATTTTATTTTAGTACTGTATAAGGAATGTCTTTGCTGCCTTTATTAAATATCAATTCACTAGTTTTTTTTTTGTGTTTTTGAAATAAAATTGTGACACTAGATTGTCCTTAAAAAGCAGAAAGCGCAAACTGCAAGCTATAAGGTAAATAAAAGTAAAATTAAATAATGAACCGTGCGACAACTACAGTTTTACGAAAGTCATCATTTTAAAATTATTGCTTGTGAAAGAAGTGAAATATGGCTTGGAATCAAGAAATCACATTTAAAAATCTTCTATCAATCTAACCAATATATTTCAAGTTCAAGAAATAAAAATCTTCTTGCGATCATATTTTTATTGGTCAAAACTGACAACATATGATTTTGGCCCAATCGATCTAAAATTTTACGCACTTGTAAGCAGGTTTTTCTAATAAATATTTTAGATACTTCAACAGACTGACTTTTGGACTTTAAACGTTAGAAAATTCACTCACACACACTTTCTGCGTTATATATATATATATATATATATATATATATATATATATATATATATATATATATATATATATATATATATATATATATATATATATATATATATATATATATATTATATATATATATATATATATATATATATATATATATATATATATATATATATATATATATATTTATATATATATATATATGTATATATATATATATATATATATATATATGTATATATATATATATATATATATATATATATATATATATATATATATATATATATTATATTATATATATATATATATATATATATATATATATACATATATTTATATATATATATATATATATATATATATATATATATATATATATATATATATATATATATATATATATATATATTCACATATCCATATGAAATAATACTAGGGAGATAGAGATTTTCATGTGAATTAAAAAAAAAATGTGGCGTTATGCGATTTTCCCTTTGTTTCAATCAAAAACAGGGAAAAGGCGCAAAATGTTTACGTATACCCATCATTTCAGCTTTTATATTAATATTTCAATACATCTCAAACGAAATAATTTCCAAAAAACAATATTATTAATTATCTATTCGAAATATAACGTAAAATATTTTTTTATATTTTTTTCTTTCACTCTGTTGCAAAGTCTGTTTGATTTAATTTATGAATTATACCCGATTACAGCGGGATAAAATATAAGTTGCATACTCTTATTCTGTTGACTGTCTAACCATTTTATTTGAATTAGTTTTAGTTACCAACTGTATTTTTCAACCAGAATTAGCATAAAAGTTACTCAAATCTGCGATCATGATTTTAGTAAAAAAGCAACAAAAAACACAGGCCGACAAAATTTGACCAAACCTTTTACCCAGAAACCAGAATATATTTTTTCGAAGGTTTTTGAGGCGCTAAATTCGAATTCAAGGTCAGAATTTCTCTAATTGCTCCGGTTTTCAAGATATTCTTACTTAAAAGTGCGAAAATCAAGGTTTTTTCGACATATTTGAGGTTATGTTACATCGAAAGGTATTTTTTTTTATCAAACCATTAGTAGAGTCCGAAAGAACTACTCTTCTTTAAAACGCATTTAGATTTCTCCGAATATATTTTTTAATCTTGGAGAAATCGTATGTTGACATTAAGTATTTCGATTTATTTCTCGATTTTTGGAAAATGAAAGGCATTGAATAAATACCTTCGATGCATTAACTTTTGTAACGATTGTCAATTTATGGTGAAGAATGTTTCAAATTAGACTTATTTTGACTTTAATGAACAAATAGAAAAGGTAATGCGTCGAAGAATTGTATTTATTCGATACCTTTCATTTTCCAAAAATCGAGAAATAAGTCTAATTACTTTAATTCAACACACGATTTCTCAAAGATAAAAAATATATCTAAACAAATCGAAATGCGTTTTAAAGAGGAAAAGTAGTTCTTTCGGACCCCATTAATGGTTTCATAAAAAAGAATTACCTTCCGATGTAATATAACCTCAAATATCCCGAAAAACGAACTTTTACGTTAGAATATCTCGAAAGCTAGGAGCCATCAGAGAAATTCTGACCTCAGATTCGAATTTAGCGCGTCAAAAACCTTCGAAAAAGTATATTTTGGTTTCTGGGTAAAAAATTTGTCTACCTGTGTAATTTTCCCAAAAAACCATAGACTGCAGTTTCTAATATAATCTGAGTCTAACAGAATAATCTTTATAATCTAATATCCATTTATACTTAAATAAATATTGCACGAATAAGATCGCAGCCATTTCTTGACACCTTTCAGGTGGAAGTTCCGTATGAAAATCTTGCTCATTATTATTATGATAATCAACTGTTTCTTTTTTAACATCTTACTTCTTTCATCACATTATTTCCTTCAACAAATTGATTGCTCTAATAAAACTCCATCTTGTGTCAAATTATTTATGTCGCTGTTTTAATATACATAACATACCCATATACTGCGTATATGTAGTTGCAAGAATACATTTGAACAAAATAAGTTTTCGCCTATTTATCTATCAAATTTGTTATTACCGTAAGAAAACACTATTTATTTCGAAATAACACAAAGAATATATATTTACCCACAGAAAATATAAACGAAAATAATATTAAACAGAATCTCCTATATTCATGAACAGCTGGAGAAAGTTAGATTCCCTTGATAATATTTTCCTTCTGAAATATCCAAATATGTTGCCATGCTTGTAAAACGTAAATTATTAAAGCTCTCAAAAATAAGTCACGTTCATTTGGTTGAGCTGACTTCTCGTTTTTGATAAAATATGTAAATTTGTCCATCTGCTTTTCCGGTATTTTGTTTCTCATTTATATTCCACGAGTATGTTTGGCATTTAATCTTCTGTATACAAATTACTCTCTAACGTTTATAATCGTGTTCGATGCTACTGCAGCTGGTAATTTTTATTAACATGTTAGAGCATAATACACATGTTTTTAATCCATAATAATTCCACATTGTTTTAGCAGTATAAATTCTAATTATCTAGAAACATAGTATACCAGTAAAAATGGTAAAAATTTATTATTCTATTATTCGTGAGTATGAGCACATGCCTGCGCCTACGGGCTCGTCCGATTGCGTCAGTAGTTTCGGACGAGAGGAAATGGCTCATATTGTACATTTATAATATATAGCAACTACCTATTGTATATATATACATATATATATATATATATATATATATATATATATATATATATATATATATATATATATATATATATATATATATATATATATATAAAACATATGCATATGTATATATACTAAACTTAACATAACTTAATATAGAAAAATGTATTTACGAATTTCTTCTAAGCCCAATAAATTACAAATCCAAAGTAGCCTAGTACAAAAAAAGTATATTTATTAATATATATACTTAGGATTTAGAAGGTTACGTATGGTTTAGAATTCGTTGTGTTATAATGTCATAGGTTTAGGAAACAATTATAAATGTATATTTCTACATTACGTTATAATATGTTTAGAGTGCGTGATTTTAATGTCTTAGGTTTAGAAAAACTTCAAAAGATGACTTTTCCTTTTTACAATATGTTATATTCGTTTCGAAGTTCACTACATTAGGTTTCAGGTTTAGAGTTTACTATATGATATGTTAGGATTGGTGTTCGCTACATTATGTTATGTTAGGTTCGGAGTTTGTTATATTAGGGTTTTAGGCTTGGAGTTCGCTACATTATGTGATGCTAGGTTTGGAGTTTAGTACATTGGGTTATGTTAGGTTAAACTTCGCTACATTAGGTTATGTTATGCTTGAAGTTCCTGGTTTAAAAGTCTTAAGTTTAGGAAACGTTCAGCTGATCATGTTTCTTCTTTGCATAGGGTTATGACAGATTTGATGTTCATGGTGTAAATGGCTAAAAACTATATTTATTGAAAAATGAGTTCAAATCATGGTCAATAATCAAAAATCTGCCCAGAAAGGTCGATATAGGAATCAAAAACGAAGATTATAAAAAAAATTATTGAAATTCCTTGAAAATTGCGTGACTGAGACTGATTTTATTGCCTAAAAAGGTGTTTTTTGGAAAAAAAAACTTTTTTAGGCAAAAGATGTGTTGATAAATTAGTAAAAATCATGGTAATCAAAAATCCTCTCAGACAGATCTATAGAGAAATCAAGAAAAACAATTATTGCGATTCCTTGAAAATTGTCGCCAGAAAATTAATTTGGGTAAAAATTACGTATTGTCCCCATTGTGGGTCGGTCCCTTTACGTCTATTAACTAAAAAACAAATTTGGCATGGGTAATATTCGAACTGGCAGAATTTTTAAGGAACAACAACGAAACGGAGGTAGTAAACGTAACAGTTGCATAACTTTAGATTAAGTTGTAGATATAACTGATCCATTGGCTCGTAGTCACAGGGCTGCACGTACAATTCAAAGAGCAAAAATGTTGCCGAGAATATATTCGGAACAAACTATTTTATTTTCAATAAAATTTGTAATATGTGTAAGCATTGAATCCTAAAAATTCCAATAAATGTCGAAATTCTGTCTGAATAACTTACACCATTGATATTTAAATCATTGAAAATATATCTTTAATTTAAAAATGGTTTAAGTGCTTTTGTGGATCGTTTGGTTGGTAATTACAATACAAATCTTTTCTGAATATGATATTTCCTCTTTTAGGGTAATGTCATCAAAAAAAAAAATTTTTTTTTTGATGACATTTTTATCTAGTATTATACGGCGATATTTTTTTTTTTTTTACATACGTTTTATGGCCTGGTATTAAACCAATTTGCCAGCATCTCTCTTTGTTTATATACACACAAATTTACACATTCACACACATTCACAAACACCCAGCCCAGACACGGAATTGAACCGCGGACCTCTCGGACAACAGTGGGCAAGTCTAACGCCTTAACCCACTGCGCCAATCAATTATACGGCGATATAAATTTTAAAGTTTCAGTTGGACAATATTATATTATTTTTATACAATTTCGGTACGTATACAAATAAATTATATATTCTTGCTTTCCACAAATACAATTACATGCTAATAAACCAATCTAAACCACTTGACATACTGACATCTGACTGTCGCTCTATAGGTCTATCGGTCTGTCGATCTACCGGTCTGTCGGTCTGTCGGTTTGTCGGTCTGTGGGTCTATTGGTCTATCGGTCTGTCTGCCTGTTGGTGAGAATATCAATTTCTAATTTGGTACATATATGATACTTGATATAGGAATGGTACTTATAGTTTTTGGGTGATTAGCCGAATGGAATGTAGGGATCGATAAATTTGGTAAATTTTCAATCACATCTTGAGAATTTTTCTTTAGTTCTGAGATAATAATCAATTTTTGGATATCAAGTACACAAAGGATTAAAGAGTTATGGGAAGGTATTAGAAAGGTTACTTCGTCCATATAATGTTATATGTCATTTTCAGGGCTGTTGGAATCTAGAAATTTGAAAATAATATTTTTTTATTAGCTTTAATTATTTATAGTCAAACACATAAGACGTTAAAGTGGGGAGGAGAGTTTAGGTGATATATGTTTATTTTAGGATTTTCAGGGTCTAGTAACTGGAAAATTTTGCTATTTTTTATTATTCTAAATGGTTTATGGTTAAACATAAGTATTTGAGATAGGGGAGAAGGTTAGAGGAGATGCTTCGTGTTATATATCCTAGTTAATGTTGTTATTTTTTATTTTCATAGAAATTAGATGTAGAAGAAAATATGAGGTTTCAGTTGTAAATATGTTTGAAGACTGTCCTTCGCTGAATTTTTTTTAGGGGTGGTGATCGAAAACTTTGTTGATCCAATCTTAACAGGATTTGTAAATAGAGGAGACTGGAATGTGTTTATAAGTGACAACATTTACTATTCCACCTTCTGATTGCTTTGATGAGAAAAAAAATTAAATTTGTTTATTTTCAACTACATATATAAGTGATATAATGGATTTGGAATATGAGGATAGGTACTAATATTTTGTGATTAATATTTCACCTTAACCTCCGTTTTAAAAATGTTGAGCACTAAATAGGAAGAATATTTTTTAGTGTGAGAAAGTCAAATTTATTATTTATTTTAAGACATATATTTGCAACGGAAGTACCGGGTAAACTACTTTACCAATATTTTCTACTCTCATATCACTATTTTTACCCTTCTGGTCATTCGTGAAAAAATAACCTTTTGACATTGTTACATTTCTTTGCGTTTTAGGGTATCCAGATTATAAAAAAAACATTTTTATCGGTCTGTCTTTCTATCTGTTGACACGGTCTCGGTCTCGAATGAAATGAGATGTCAATTTCAAATTTGATATACCTATTACATTTGAAGTACGAATGAAACCTATGATTTCTGAACAATATCGCTAGACGCGAATAAGACGCGATGAAGATTTTTAATATGTTTTCTATAAATATGTTGATTTTTCCTGGTTTTTGAATCTCATAATGGAGAAATTTTAAGTATAGTTATTTAATTTTGAATATTTAAAGGGTTTAAAACAGTAACGAAATATGTTATAAGGGTTGATTCGTGTACAGGGCGCGTCAGCAAAATCCGGAAAAATTTCAGTTTCAGTTTTCCGCCATATTATCCTTCTTTCATAGGTCGTAATTGGTGTCCGAGAAGGCGTGATATTTGCAGTAAATATTTATAACCTCAGAATGGCCACGACGTTGATACCAAGCAACAAAATAATTCGGTTCTTTGAATACCCGATATCAACTATTTATGACGTTATGGAAAATATTCGGCTTGAGAGGACAGTCCAAAAAAGATTTCAGTATCTCTAGCGAGGAAGAGTCACTCGAAAGAACGGACTGCAAAGATCCGAGTAGTCATCGATAGGGCTCAATCTCTAGTTTCGAAAAACCTAGGACACACGCAGCCAAAACTGCCATCGATTGGGAGTGTAAGCATGCCAACTATACACTGAATTTCCGAAGAAGAATATCGATACAAATCGTTCACATTAAAGATACGGCAGGTACTCTACGAGTGTGCCTTTACAATGCGAGTTGCTCACTGCAATTTACCTATTGGGGCAGTACTTACCAGTATGGAGAGCTCTACATTACAGCAGAAGTACGGATGCTTTAAACCGAGAATTGAGATTTTCATACGAACTAATGGAGGGATATGTTAAATAAAATTGACGCCCCTAGCTTAATGGTATCATGTCAGCATATGGTATCAATAACAAGTATATTGACTTACCATTCCAGGTCAGTGTACTTAGTTATTAATTTATTTGGTTTGGTCACATCTAGATAGTGGTTGTTGCAGAAATGTAATAACGCCCGTGAAAGTACTAGCGCATTGTCTAAAAAAGGTGCTGTGAAACACAACTGTAGGTTTCCGCACTTAGGCAACGTTAATGGATATTACGACGTCCTTGTCGGCAACTATTTAAAAATGGCGGTGAATGAACAATAAAAAAAACTTGTACTCTATAGGTAGACCCATCCTCAAGTGTCATGTAAAATAATTTTGGTAATATTTAGTTTTTCGTAAATGAATGTTTTTTAAGGAAATTGTTCAATTTGTTCGTATTTTGGTAGTGCACCCTGTATATCGTGGTAGATGTCTTTTTAAGATTCTTGGAGGCGAGGAATCGGAAAGTTGTATTCCTTTTGTATTGTTTTCGCCTATTTATGGTAAAACATCTAAGGAATTAATGCAATAAGGGGAGCATCTTCATATATATCGTGTTATACGTCATTTGTGGAAGAAGCAGAATCTAAAAATTTTGTTACTTTTAGATAAGTGTCGCTTCTTTATGGTCAAATATATAACGGGTTAATGAGGTGTGGAAGAATGTTAGATTAGATCCTTTGTAGATATGGTATTCTACGGGTTCGGAGATTCGAGGAATCTAAATATTGGCTTAATTTTTCAATATTTTTAAATTTCACAGACATAGTGTGTAAAAGGAAAAACCAAATTTTAGTTTCATTTTTTAGTATGAGAAAGTCAAGTTTAGTACCTTTTCTTAGAATTACATGTTTGAAAGGGAAATCCAACATAAATCTATTTGCTGATTTTTTTAAGATACCAATCCAGAGTTCTAAATTATTGTATAAAAAAATTTAAAATCGAAAGATATATACGTGTTTTAAAAACCAGCTACCTCGATCATTAATCTTACAAACATGCCATTTAGTTTACCCGGTCAGATTGAACAACCAAATGATTCATTGTTTTCTCCCTTGCATTTTGCGACAACTTACCTTAAATTTTCTAATATATGGCTTCTAGCAAATATCCATTATTTGTTATTTGCAGAATGGCACATTATATCATTTTCTTCTGAGACAGAAATTATGGTGAATTACCTGGAAATAAAGAGAAATAAAGAATTACTTACAAAACAAAAGTTGTGCTTATTTGAAAAAATAGTAAAAAAAGTACGTCGATATAATTTTCTGCTCACTTGAAGACAAAAATTCGTATATAGGTATAGAAATCCTTAGTTTTCGAAAAACGCGGTGTTCAGACTTTAATTTTTTTTTTTTGATTTTTCTTATTTATTTTGGACATTTTTGAAAATGTCATTTAAATTCAGTACTGGACAAAATTCTTGTATTATGTATAGTTCACTATATATTGAAGAAAGTGTATTACAAGTTGTTTTTCACAGTGAGACCAAAAAGTTAGAGAAAAGTTGCCATTTTCCTTATTTTAGGTGTACGAGGCTGGTTTGAAAAGTCCGTGCAAAGTCCGAGAGATGGCACCACCGGCGCGTACCGAGGTCATGTTTAGTTAGTAGCATCTCTTGAATGAACGCACACCAAGTTTCAGCCATATTGGTCTATTTCTTTGTGTTTGGCATTCGTGTGAACCAAGGAAGTCGAGTGATTTTCAAGAAATGGATGAAAAAGAATTTCGTGTGGTGATTAAACATTACTTTATGAAAGGCAAAACGCCTCAGGAGACTAAAGAGAAGCTTGATAAACATTATGGTGACTCTGCACCTTCGATTAGAACAGTTTATAAGTGGTTTCAAAATTTTCGGACTGGCCATATGGGCACAAGTGACGCTGAACATTCTGGACGGCCTGTGGAGGTTACGACTCCAGAAATCATTGATCAAATCCATGATATGGTGATGGATGACAGAAGAGTTAAGGTGCGTGAGATTTCTAGTGCTGTGGGCATCTCGACTGAACGGGTACATAATATTTTGCATAAACATTTGGACATGAGAAAGCTATTCGCAAGATGGGTGCCGCGATTGCTCGCGCTTGACCAAAAACGGAATCGTGTGAAGTGTTGCAAGGATGGTTTGCAACTGTTCCAGAAGAATCCGGAGGACTTTAAGCGTCGTTTTGTTACTGTGGATGAAACATGGATACATTACTATACTCCTGAGACCAAACAACAATCTAAACAATGGGTTACCAAGGGGAAATCTGCACCAAAAAAGGCGAAGACCGTTCCTTCGGCCGGAAAGGTTATGGCGACCGTCTTTTGGGATTCGCAAGGGATAATCCTCATCGACTATCTGGAAAAGGGTAAAACTATTACAGGTGAATATTATTCATCGTTATTGGACCGTTTGAAAACCGAGCTGCAAGAAAAACGCCCGCGATTGGCCCACAAGAAAGTCCTTTTCCATCACGACAACGCACCAGCACACACCTCAGCAGTTGTGGTCGCAAAATTAATGGAAATAGGATTCCAACTCGTTTCACATCCCCGCTATTCTCCAGACTTGGCTCCCTCGGACTACTATTTGTTCCCCAATTTGAAGAAATGACTGGCGGGACAAAGATTTTATTCAAACGAGGAGGTGATTGCAGACTTGGACAAATCCTATTATTCGGAAGGGATCAACAAACTAGAACATCGTTGGACGAAGTGTATAAGCCTAAAAGGAGACTATGTCGAAAAATAAAAAAGGTTTACCCCAAACAAATAAGTAGTTTTTATTTTTGCACGGACTTTTCAAACCAGCCTCGTAGTTCGTACGAGTTTTAAAACCCTGTACATAAAAAGTTAGTTGTCCAGCCAGTTGAATTTTCCTTGTAGCCTACGGAAATCTGCATGCATTTTACTGAATCGTATTTTGAGCTCTTCGTCGTTTCAATATAGTACGCCCTGGCAGAATGATAAACAGCGAGGTTGAATCTCAAGTCCGATACCCTTTGAAAGTTTGTTCCAAAGAACATTATTTATTTTTATTAATTTTGCGTTTTCATAAGGTACATGCAGGCACATTTTTTCAGTTTCTCTTTGTTAGATCATTATCAGTTGTCTCAGATGGTTTTACCTAAGTTGGGAATGTGGAATCTTTGGCACAATGATACTACTCAGTATATATTACCACTACACCAAACACTTTATTTTTGCACTCGACGCGCGTTTCGCTAACCATGTTAGCTTCATCAGGAGCGATGATTGCCTGTCAGTCAGAGTCGAGTGTAAAAATAAAGTGTTTGGTGTAGTGGTGATATATACTGAGTAGTATCAGATGGTTTTATTAAAAAGTGGTAGTTCTTTTATTTTTTGGGGAAGTGGTGTCAGTATTCTCAAAGTTTTATAGTTGGTTAAAGGACTTCGTTACGCAGTATTTTAATATAACTGCCGTTTTAGAGATCTTGATCCATTTTATGTAACTTCTGTGGACTATCTGGCTGTTCAGCATTAAGCAGAGAATCTCTGATCACCCTTCTCTACCTTTCCCGGGACGGGTAACCCTAGGCTCATACCTCACTCTTATTTATCAATTGAGATATTCATATAGAAGCGAGCTGGGTATTGAGGTGTTAACCCAACATATTTCACTGATATTAACCGGACTATTAAAACGATTGACGCTCAACTGAATCACTAATGTTAAACGTAGCTCCTTCAAGTCCGGTTACTGTACCTTGCTACTGCGCTACACTTACGTATCTAGTTTCGCCTGAACCACCCTTAAAAGTATTATATTTAGCATTTTTAATTTAATTAGCATCCACTTTTAATTGTTTTTGTGATAGTGATTTATTTTATCTATTCAAAGTTTCAGTACTTTAATGGACAAAATTAAGGTCATATAATTTTTCGGAATAAAATATATATTGAACAACAAATCTCCCTTAACGGAAAATACTCAACAGTTTCATGTTCATTACAAAGAGCTGAAAATTCTTGAAACGTGGGACTTAATAAGTTTTGAAAACTTTCTCCTAAAGTTTTAATGTCTTAAACAATTAACATAAATACTAGCGCGTATATCAATAGTAATTCACAAATATTTTGATAAAAGTGGAAAACACTTGTTGAACAAAAATTTTAAGTAAAATGTTGGCAAGTTATATAAACTGAAAAAGCTTGCGAAAAAGAAATCGGAGCAACAAAAAAAATATTGTTCTATTACTCCAGTCAAATTATACATGGTTCCTTGAAAAAGGTCGGGTAACTATAATTTTTGTATATGTTGTAGGGACTAAGGCCACTAGTTAAAAACCCAGTTTGCGCAAACGGATCCCCTGTGCAAGTAAAGTTATAATAAAATAACTTCGAAATTTTCCTAGATATCGGAGAGCAAAAATTTTTTTTATCAATATTGTAGAGCATAAATAGTGCTAAAATTTTTATCTTTATGATTTTTTTTCTACGTGCTATAGTTATCGAACTACAGAGCAGTGAAAGTGTTAAAATTTTTGGAAAATTACATATTACGTAGGGAAATACAAATAAAAACTACCATTAGTTGTTATTACATAACATATTATCTTTTATGCAGTATTTATTATTATATTTATGCAATTATTAACTTATGATACATACATTATTGATACAATTTTTAAAATCTAGCTCGTTTAGTTCGGTTTGAATAATCGTTGGTTCTGGTTTAAATAATCCTCTTCGTCACCCATTATGTTGACTGTAATGGTAGTGTGTGAAGGATCGATGGCAAGTATTTTAATTTGGTGTAGATCATTCGAATCTCTTTTTCATCTATGTCGCTGTCTTCCAAAACAGAGTAGGAGCGTTTTGGCTTGACTGGCCAAGACAGAAAGTGCAAGGCGTTGAACACTTAAGCCTGCGTTATAAATATTAATATCAGTAAGGATTGAGGTGCTGGATTCTTTATATCATGAACTGATGCAAGCCCTTGATCTGTGCGTATCCAACTCCAGTCTGTAGGCTGTTTTTCGAACCCCAGCCTGTAGGTTGTTTTTTGAACCTCAACCACCCCTGGACTGTGGATATGTGCGGAAGGAATGGTACCTAGCAGTGTCATGTGTCGATGGTAGTCGTGCAAGACTTAATTTTCCGGTCTTTGCAGCTGCCTTGATGTAATGAAGGTAACAGAGGTGATCCAAATTTTGTGACTCCATGTTACCTCCATACAAGCCAGCTCCTGCGCTGGCTCTGTCTTCGGCAGAGGAGTGTTGTTGTAAGAACATTGAAACTAATTCTTTTAGCAATATATTTTTCTTGAGTGCAGTGCAGCAATTAGTTCTGTCTTAGCCAAAATTGACAGATGTGGTGTTACATCCACTGATAGTATGCAGGAAAAGTACAATACCTGGGAAACAGCGTGATAAATCATATTTGAAAGAGGAACTACAATATAGTACACCAGCAGACTCACCTCTTTCACGGTTGTATAGGTACACATGGTCCACGTTAGGTACCAAACCAGTAAGAAGCACCAACTTGTATCATAAGTTAACAATTGTATAAATATATTAATAAAGAATGTAGAATATATTATGTAATAACAATTAACATTTGTTTTTATTTGTATTTTTCTATGTATTTTGTAATTTTCCAAAAAGTCTGAAAGTTTCGCTGCCCTGTAGTTCGATAACTATTGCACGTAGAAAAAATCGTAAATATAAAAGTTATAGCACAATTTAGGCTCTATAATATTGATATTAATAGATTTTGCTCACCGATGTATAGGAATAGAGAAATTGAGCAAAACTCGAAAAAAGTTTGAAAATTTAGAAGTTATTTCAATATAATTTTGATTACACAGGGGGTTCGTTTCCGCGAACTGGGTTTTTGACTAGTGGTCTTGGTTCATAAAACATATCCGAAAATTATAGTTACCCGACCTTTTGCAAGGAAACCATTTTGCTTGGTGCATATTGAGCGGATTATATATAGTTAAATATAAAGTAAACCGCCCCCAGACGGATCTTCACCTTGACGTGGTGGTGGGGCTTCAGACTGCGTCCGTAACTATCCTCAAAAGCAGTAAGCCGGAAAATGCTTGTTCGGATCTCTGGGCGGGGGCTGGTTTGGGGGCGTCGACGTGCAGAGATCATAATTTTAAAATAGATTTTTGCAACATACGAGGTTTAAACTCGAACATAAATTCAGTGCACCAACACCTGCAATCAAATAAACCTCATGTACTCGCTCTCTGTGAAACCAAGGTCAGTTCATCGACCAGCACAGTCAATTATCTTTATCCTGGGTACGACATCTATTCCCCATTTGGGCTTAACTTTGGAATCTGTCTTTTTGTCAGAAGCGACCTCTCTTGCCAACGAGAAGAGGCTCTAGAGCCACTAAACTTTGATGTTATGTGGTTAAAAATAACGACTCAACAAACCACAATGTTCAGCTGTATCCTCTATCGACCACCAAGTGATACTAATTTTAGAATAATTTTGCTTCTCTTGAAGACGCAATCGATCATTTACAAATTAACTATCCAAATGCCGAAATTGCCATCCGGGGCGACGTTAATCTCCACAACATCAACCGTCTTAAATATTCAAATACTATCGACCAATAAGGTCGCGAAGCTCATTCTCAATCGGTTGTGGCTGAACTCAGCTTGTTGATAAACCAACACGGATCCCTGATCGAGACGGGGAGTTCGCCAGTCTTCTTGATCTGTTTTTAACCACCAATCCCGAGATTTACACGGTCACCGTAAATCCGCCGTTAGGTTCTTCCAACCACAAACTGCTTTCGACATCGAGTATCCTACCAATCAGTGACAGAGAGGCGCCTAAACCACGCAAGATTTGGCACTACAGATCTGCTGAATGGGAAGATCTGATAGAATAATTTCGAACTTTCCCTTGGTTAGACGTTTGTTTTTGATCTGACGACCCATCTGACTGCGCCAGGGAGGTTTTCGATGTTATTTTGGCTGGTATGGAAGCTTACATTCCTCTGCCTTGGTTTGACCGAAAATGCAAAGAAGCTGTTGCTTCTAAACATGGCGCGTAAATCCTAACACCATAAATCGTAACACCTTTGTTCGTGCCCGGAACAGATGCAAAGAAATTATCGACCAAACCAAGGAGGCACACAATCAACGAATTAGAAACAAACTTCTCGCTTGTCCCAACAATTCCAGGTCCTTTTGGTCAGCCGCTAAGGCAGTTAGTCAAAATTTCACCAAATCCACCATACCACCACTCACACGGCCATATAATTCTATTACAACGACACCTGTTGAGAAAGCGAACTTGTTGGTTGAACTCTTTGCTTCACATTCTACTGTCGATTTCCAAGGAAAAACACCACCTACTATTCCCAGAGTGCAGTCTAGGATGCCCGATATTGTCTTCATTGAACGTATTTTAATGAAGCTAGACACCAAAAAAGCTTCTGGCGCTGACGGAATACCTGCCATAGTTCTCGAAATCTGTGCTAGGGAACTAACACCAGTTTTCTGTAGACTTTTCAACCTATTGTACAGAAAGGGACTATTTCCTTCCTGCTGGAAATTTGCTATAGTTCAGCCGATACCTAAAAAAGGCAAAAAGACCTTGCCAAATAACTACCGACCAGTCGCACTACTTTCAATAATATCAAAAGTTATGGAAAAGGATATCAATCAGCATCTTCTAAAATATCTTGAAGGATCTAAAATTATTAGCAATCACCAATATGGCTTTCGTAAACGTAGATTAACAGGAGATCTTCTGAATTATGTAACATATGTTTGGAACAACGCAATTGAACACTTTGGAGAATCTCGAGCGGTTGCTCTTGACATATCCAAGGCATTCTACCGTGTTTGGCACCATGGACTGTTATGATGGACATAGTTATAATAGGGCATTCCATTCCTCTAACATCGTCACTCAATTTGTTGGGCGTTAATTTGGGGGCAAATATGTCATGGCATGAACATGTCGCAGGCATAGCAAGGAGAGCTTCTCGAAAGTTGGGAATATTATTTCAAACTAGAAAGCTTTACCCTCCACAACAACTGTTAATTCTTTACAAAGCTCAAATTTGACCAACTATGGAATACTGCTCCCTTGTTGGATTCTATTCAGAGAAGAGCTGTTCATTTCATTGGAGACCCGGAACTGACCGGCGGCCTTGATGCGCTGGAACATCGAAGAACGGTTGGCGACTTGAGCCTATTCTACAAGTATTTTCATGGAAAGTGGTCGAAGGATGTAGCCCGCTTAATTCCTCCCAGAGCGGTGCATGTTAGAAATATACGTTGCGCTAATACTTCACATCCGTATGAGGTTCAATTTGTTACTCCTCGTAAAACGCTTTTCAAGCAGTCTTTTATATGGAGAACATCATCCCTTTAGAATAATTTGCGCATGACTGTGTTTCCCACCGAGTACAATTTACAGTGATTCAAGAACAACGTGAATCGCTTTTTTTTTTTTTTTTCCGCACACGTGTCGCTCCTGTAGTGCTTTAGGGACTTCCCTGCAGCACGTATGCTAGACCCATAAAAAAAATATATGTTAAAACTTCATTGTGGCTCGATTAAATTAATTTTTACGATGGAAACTTCCAACTTAGAAATATGGAAAACTAACAAAGTGCTAAAAAAAAACTAGTTCCTTATTATATGGTATATTTACAGTAATTCTTTAATTTTTGTTGAAAAAGGGTAAAACAAGAACTCGTTCTACACTGTATATATTATACGGATAATTTTTTTTTGAGTTCTTATACATAAAAATTAATATTTAGCCTTTCAAAAATTGCAAATTAAAAAAAAATGATAAAATTAAAGTTAACCTCTAATCTCAAATATTCAAAGCAATATAGGATACCAGGTTTTGACTTATCTGTGACGGAAATATTGTTCGTAAGTTTTTAAGAAACCAGCTTTGAGAGTTGCAATTGTAGGATTGGACGTTGCAGTTAAATCAAATTTCATTATTTTATCAAAAGTGTTTTGTACAAGTTACAAAATAAAATTGTGTGTGTGTACACCAAAAACTACATTTTGGACTTGACGAGCGTTTTGCTAACTATGTCAACCTCATCAAGATCGAAGACTGATTAAATCTAAGATTAAAAATTAGATTATTTATACTAAAATTGTAACGGCGCAATGTGGGTAGAAAAAAAACATTTACCGTTCAAAAATCCCTACAGACCTCAAATTTCATCGGATCACAATATATATTTTATTAAAATCATCGTAAGAAAATTAGGAAAAGGACTGTCTAGTCATATTTTGGGAACATGTATTTTAAATGCCCATTTAACGCAAATACTGTGATAAAAAATTGCTCAATCCTAGAAAAAAAAGTACTATTGACTTTACTATTTATTTACTATTGACCAGATATATATATATATATATATATATATATATATATATATATATATATATATATATATATATATATATATATATATTCCTACGTATTTGGTCCCGGAATCCAAATATGATATCCGATTTGGTAATGAACCTATTGAATTCGAGTAATGGTCCAAAAACGGCCTCAAAGTGGTCAAAAGTCGCCAAGTTAACAATAATAACGAGAAAAACATATTCCTATGTACTTTTAGTCGCTAAATCCAAATATGATATCTGATTTGTTCGTACACCTACTGATTTCGAATTTAGGTCCAAAAATAGCCTTACAATGGTCAAAAATGGTTAAGTCAGGAAATATTAATGTATTTTCGGTCACTGAATTCATATGTTATAAAAACGGCCAGATCTGTTATATCGACGTAATATTGGTCACTAAATTCAAATCTAACGTCTGATTTGCTCATGTTTCTATACGATTTCAAGGTCATAAAGGAGCAGAACCAAATATACAACGAGCCTTAAGCCTAACAAAACCTAACGGATTTAATTATAAAAAAGGAGAAGAGGAGAGACTTTTTACATTTGGTTGTCTTTATTGTAGGTAAAGTGCTAAGATTTGAATTAATAAAATGAAAAATTTTAAGACATATAATCGATTTAAATTTTTTCCTAGAATTCAAATTTAATATTGTTTTTGAAAAATTTCATTAAAAAAGTTAAAAATCTAAAAAAAATTATAACTTGCATAAGAATTTGTGTCCAATTTGCATAAGAGTTTTCTCTCGCATTCAAGATGCCCATTAAAATATATAAGCAATATACAAGTGATAACGCGAATTGATATTTTAAATTTTTCAAGTAATCTTTTCTTCAGAAATTTTTATTAGTGTACATTTACTGTGATTTTAATTTGTCAGCCCGTATAAGCTAAGTGAGTTGTTTACTGACCTTCAAAGTTTTAGTTTAATAACTAAACTAAAAAAATTACTTAAACCTGTTTTTTAGTGGTTAAAATTTTCAATCTCATAAAAATATTCTTCATCATTTTTATATTTCAAGCTGGGAGAGGCAAAGGAACTCACGTTAATTAAGTACGCCAACTCGTGAGTGGCAAGGGGACTCACGTTAATCAAGCACCCCGAGTTGTGAGAAGCAAGGAGACTCACGGTTACTAAGCACCTAGAGTCATTGGAGGTAAGGAGGCTTACGTTAACTAAGTACTCTAAGTTGAAAAAAGCAATATTTCATAAATCGAATGCATGATTGCAAGATTGATAAAATGCACTTTTGGCCATTTTGAGCCCATTTTTCTGACGCTAACTGAATTCAATAGATGCATGAGAAAATCAGATATCATATTTGGATTCAGTAACTAAAAATACACCGGAATATGTATGTCTCGTTATTATTGCTAACTTGACCAATTTTGACCATTTTGAAGCCATTTTTGGACCTTAATTCGAAATCAATAGGTGTACGAGCAAATCAGATATCATATTTGGATTCAGTGACTAAAAATACATCGGAATATGTATGCCACGTTATTATTGTTAACTTGACGATTTTTGACCACATTGAGGCGGTTTTTGGACCATTACTCGAATTTGATAGGTTTATAGGCAAATCGGATATTGGATTCAATGACCAAAAATATGTAGGAATACATATGTCTGGCCAATAGTAAATAGATTTTTTTTTGGTATTGATCATTTTTTTATCACAGTGTTTGAGTAAAATGGCGATTTGAAATATATATTTCCAAAATATGGCTCGACAGTTCTCTTCTAAATTTTCTTATGATGATTTAAAAAAATATATATAATGTGATCCGATGAAATTTGAGGACTGTAGGGAGTTTTGAACGGTATTGTTTTTTTTTCTACCCACTGTGAGGCAATTTATTTCCTTTCGAATAACCATTACAGAAAACTGTGAAGAATAATATAATTTCAATACTTTCGTATGCATCTATTAACTTCCGATAAGATATACACTGGTGAGCAAAAAAAAGTGTTTTGTACAAGTTACAAAATAAATTTATATACAAATACACCACAATGTGCACGTATTTATATATTTAAAGTTAGCAATCCACTTAAAATTAATAATGATATAAAATTCTGTTATCCTTGAAACCGAAAATGGATAAAGTTATTTACCCAGTGCTTTCCTTATAGACACGTAGTTCTAAAAAATAAGTAAAAAAGGAAATTCCCACCTCTTTTACCCCCTTGTCATAAAACGTATAATACTATCATCTAGTTCGAAAGTTACCGTGCCAATAAATCGACGGTCGACAGCCAGATAGACAGATCGATGAAAAGAGAGAAGTAAGACGTAAAGAAAAGCAAAAAATATGAAGGGCAATTTTCATCTCAACATTTTTTTAGATTTCTTTTTAATTAGAGTTCAATTTCGTTCTATATACAATTTCTGTTAAAACTGGAAATATTAAAAAAACAACACTGAATCGAAGTATATTAACATATATATGCAATCCTTCACCTTATCCTTTTCACCCCATATATTTTTTACACTAATTCATTACCCACTTATATATTGTACTATAAATATTATACTGAAAATTTGTCAGTTACATCAACCAAAATACCCGGAGATATCGACAGAATATTATCGTCACTATACAATATTTAAGGACCTCCACCGCTTTCGCCCCCTTTTTGGGTTAAAACTGAATTAATAAAAAAAACCTGCTTTTTGAATTTTTCGCCTCGAAAAACTTCAAACAGAATATGCAACGCTCTATATAGGAAACAATCCCTTTGATCTCCTCCCCACTCTTTCCACCCCCTTTTTTGTTTTACTATAAATATATGTGCATAATGTTTGTTTATTATCTCATTAAAAAAAAACCACGAAAAATTGCTATAATACTAATAAAACTATACAAAATTTATCGACCCCCTACCCCGTTCACATCTTCGCCTTAAGCATTATCGCTCAAAATCTTCATCCCTTTATTAGGTATTATATATTTGGCTAGTTTAAAATGTATGTCCCATTTCGTTCGAGAGTTATCATGCCAACAGACTAACGAACCGACAGACCATCAGGCCGACAGACAAACAGGCCGACGGAAATGAGTGACTATGTTTTGCGTTATCTAGGATTCCTAAAATATCAAGAAAAGCAAAAATTCTGAAAAGTGTTTTTTTCACTAGTACACTATTTGTCTTTAGTAACGTTTTCACGAACTCAATACTTTTCCTTAGCAGGAAAAGTAAAAACGAAAATGAAACCTCGGACAAAGGCAGGGATCTTCAAAACAGTAGCTAGACCTCTTTTACTCAACCTTAGATTTAGATAAGCTAAAAATTATCAGTTTTGATCAATTTTTAGTTCAGGTTGGTTTAGGTAGTACAGAAAATAACGTAAAGAAAAGCAAAATTTTTGGAATGTGATTTTTTCACGAATACCATAATTTTCTTTAGCAAGAAAAGTAAAAACCAAATACGAAACTTTGAATAAAGGCATTAATCTGTGAAACAGTAGCTAGACCTCTTTTACTCGATCTAAGCTATAGATGAGCTAGAAAATTATTAGTTTGAGCAATTTTTAGTTGGTAGTTTTAATTTTACTTAACTGGAACAGAAAATATTTTTTTTCTACTTCGTATATATATAAAGCAAATACTTTAAGATCTTAGAATCTCTGGCACGGCGACACTATTTAATAGTTAACACAACTGCACCAAACACTATTTTTGCACTTGATGTGCGTTTCACTAACCTCATCAAGATCGATGATGGTATAAATCTAAGGTTAAAAATTAGACTATTTTTTTTTTAAATTTTAACGGCGGTTTAGTTTCTTTCGAATAACCATTACAGAGAATTGTGAGGAATAATATAATTTCAGTACTTTCGTATGCGTCTAATAACTTTCGATCAGATATATGTTTAATTAACTTTAAATTATATAATTTTACTATATGACAATATTCAAGAGCACGTACCTCAAATGAGCGAAATATTCTTTAAATCTTGTTTAAGCTGACTTTCTTATTTGCCTAACATACTTCTTGTTACAGTTATTACAATTTATCTTTTAGGTGTCCTCTCATAAAGTAAAATTAAAAATGGATCTGCTGGGAAATTGTTAGATGCACACGAAAATGTTAAAATTAAAAAGTATACAAATAGTCTAAATAAAAATCACAGTTGCCTGTACCGGTTACTTATCCGCCGTTTATGCTTAATCAATTCCGCTTAAATAAATTACAATTTTATTACAAATAATCTAGTTTTTAATCTTAAGTTTAGTCAGTCATCGCTCCTTATAATGCTACAATAAAGTATTTGATGTAGTGTCCTTATATAGTAAATATCTCATTGTAAAAAAAAAATAATGTATGTTTTCTTTAAATACAAGTCAAAGAAATATTCAGATAAAAAACATCAAAACTTCTCTCCTTGCATATTCTTGACATTTATATTAAAACGTGGAATAAGCTTCCATGCTCTCGTTTAAGTTTCCGCCCCCTTAGGAATGCACAGTTTAAACCTTTGCTAAAATGACACGTGTAATGTAGTAGAAGTAAGCATTGACAGTATACACAAGGGCATTAATAATTTATCTTATCGGATGTATTCTGCCAGTTCCGATAAGATTTAAGCTTACGTTCGCAATCTCTTGGTAAATATTAATAAAACATTTAAAATTGAAATTCCACAAAGAACCATGCACCAATGTAATGGAATGATTTTACTGATGCATATGAGCATCATTACATAATATAAAACAAGTCCCCTGCGGCGTCTGTCTGTATGCGATTTTTCTCAGTAACTACTAAACGGATTTTATTTTGGTTTTCACTAATGGATAGAGTGTTGCACGAGAAAGGATATTTTATCTAAATAAACCGACTTATCACATGAATGTCGGATGAAGTCGGAAAAAAAATAAATCGTCGAAGAGATATTTTCGCGTATACATACGCTGCGTAAATAGTTAGAGATACGTGAAAGCAATGTAAGGCAAAATTGTTCGCCTCAAATAATTCTATAAAAAAGTCCGCGACAGCATATGTCTAACTACAAAGGTTAACCTAAATTATAGAAGTAAAGATATTAAAAATATAAATCCTTAGTAAATTAAATGTGTTCTTTGTATTGTGCATTTAACGAAGATAAAAACTGTCTTCAAATTGTAGAAAAATTTTTAAAATTATAGGCTCCGTTAATATTCCTAGGTAATTTAAATCCACCAAAATTATGATGTTCTGCCGCGAATTGAGATGTGTTTTCTTGTGGCCCTCAAATCTGCATTTGTATCATTTTTGGAATCACCTCGGTATATGTGCACATCCGCATGGGTGAGACAGTGTTGCCAACTCTGCGTGAAGAAGTAGTTTTCCGTCTGTCTAGGGTATTGTCAGAGTTAGGTTAGATGTCAAAAGGACGTTATAAGACAGTGTTGCCAACTCTCTGTGAAGTAGTATTTTTTCGCCTGAAGATGTTCATCGCCTTCGAGATGTATGTGTGGGTGTGTGGTGTTGGTTGTAGATCAATGAAATTAGCGATACCGATAAGGAGTCGGTAGATAAAAGGTCCCTATTATGGTGATCAGGAGTGTGCTGGACTCGGTTAAAAAGTCTTTATTATGAAGATGAGGTTTATTGTTAAAATTGTCTTGGTTATTTTTAGTATGTAATGGGGGTAGGTTATATGATAGAAAGTTAGTCAAAAAGGCATTAGAGAGGGTTACTGGTTGTTTTTTAGTACAAAATAGTTGTGAAAAGCCTTATATGAGGGTAGAATCGTCGATCGTCGGACCAAAAAGTCCTTATGTGTTTTTTTGTTTAAAATGTGTTGGAAAAGGAATTATATGGAGTTAGCAGAAAGTTGACTTATGGTAGAAAAAGGTAAGCCAAGAAGCCCTTATTATGACAATGAGGGGTCGGCTGACCAAACAGACATTGAGGGGTATGCTAAAAATAACTTTTTATGAAGATAATTTACCCTTATTTTTGGATTACATTACGCAAGTTTCATATATATAGAAGGACGGAATAATGAAGAACAAAATTTCCTTGAGAATTTTTTTCTGAAATTTACATACATTACAGGAAATTTCCTAGAAAACTTGGGTTTCATGAATTTTAAAACGTATCTAGATTAATAAATAAACTAAACAACTACACTTTGCACAGCTTTTTCGTATAAGTAGGAAAGAAATTGTTTGTTTTATTAAAGTATTAAAGTATTAAAAACTTTTTTACAACTTTTACAATTTTTTATGCTACTGGGTTAATTCTCAAATCACCATTACCCAATGTTGCATGCAAAGCCTTTTTACTTAAAAAAGATGTACGTATAGATACAGCACATATGCTGCAATTAAGTACCTAAATCGCCACAAAAGAGGCGCGAAGTAGCGATTCTGGTCGATTTCCAGTCTCCGGTAGTTGTACGATGGAAACTATAGTGCTGAGAAGCTTATTTCAAAGAGGTGGGATTTTCCATGTAAAAGTGTCTGTGAATCACGGCATACGAGAGAGTTCAGCGTAACCTTATACCTGTGCTGCATTAGCGCGACGTGTATTCCTATCATTCACACTCATGGGATGAATTAAGCGAGCTAGATCCATGGAACACTGCTTATAAAAGTATTTATAGAATAGACTCAAATCACCCACTTTCCTCCGATCCTCCGATGTCCCAAAAAATTAAGACTTTTGGAGAGCTTCGGATCCTAGAAAAATAACTTTCTTCTAAATAGATTTTCTGAAATAATGCTTTGAACCAGTGTCCCATTCATCGAAACTGTAATTAATCAATGGCCGAATCTGATCGTCATGTGGAATCAAAATATGTGGTAAAGTTTACAGTTTTCTAGTACAAAATAATTGTTAGTGGTCGGGAAAGTTTTACAATATAAGAATCATTGATACGTAGTAGGCAATAACGTTGGTTTCTTATCGACGTCAATTGTAGTTATTTTCCCATTATACTCGATAAGATTTTAGCTATCACGTTACAATTAGTATTTTAAATCTTATTATTTATGGTATAACTTGCAATAACACTGTAAGAAAGTAATTTTAATGATTCCTTGAACAAAATTCTAGAAATATAGCAATAGCACTGAGAAAATTTGTATAATAGATTCTTACCCATGTTGTGATAAACTACGTAAAATATAGAGATGTGCGCTTTCTATTTGGGCATTGTCGTACTTAGGCATATTTTTTTTATTCAACTTGTAAAGAATTCAATTCAATTTGTAAAAAAATATAGTATTAAATATGTTCTGTGAAAAGGAGATCGTAGAGAACTTTGTAAAAGTCTGGCGTTAACACAACTTTTTTGGTTATATCTGTTGAGCGCCTTTAATCGCATCGTTTTTAGAATATATGTGACGTGCAATATATAATAATCTATCGGATTTTTAGTAAAAAGCCAAGATTCTGGCTGCCTGTCAGTGTGTCAGTGACACGATAACTATCGAACGAGATAAGATATCTATTTTAGATTCGGTATTCATTTAATAGTTGGAGTAAGAATCTAATCTGAAGTTTTTGAGCAATGTCGCTTTATATTTCTTTATCTTCGTGATCATCTTTGTTAGTTTTTGGTTGTAATAATGAACGAATTTTAGACATATTTATAGTATAGGAAACTTCCATAGGTTGCAGAACTTATAGGTATAATCCTTCTCGGTTTCTTCTGGGTCGATTGAATACGTGACGTTGACACTTCGCCGATTACATGTATCCTGCCAGCTTGTTCAGAGCTTATTCTGAGAAGTGATTTCTTCGGAATGTAGCACGAAACTGATATTAATCCGCTTCTTGTACATTTTATATTAGTAAACCGGGGTAGGGGATCATGAATGATCTGTTCCCAGATTATCACGATTAAGTTTGGGGGATTATTCAAATATTTCAATGGCCTCTCAAATTTTCCTAAAATAGAAAGACAAATTTATGGCAAAAATCTTTGAGTGGCCGTAGAGAATCTGGGGTCCTGTTTCATGCTGGTGGTTTACAAAAGCTGAAGTGGAAATGTTAAGAAGACTTTAATACTTTTAGTGTTCCGTACGGAACACTTATAAGATCACTTAGATGTCTGTCCGTCTATCCGTCTATCCGTCTGTCCGTCTATCACACCAGATTTTCTCCGAAACTGTTTGATATAGAATGTTGAAATTTGGTACTAATATAGAAACTGATGGCCTCATCAGAGCTGTGTAGTTTTGAAAGTTAAATTTTGACTTAAGGGATTAGTTCTGGGAGGTGAAATTGGAAGTGAAAAAAAAATTTTACTAAGTCATCGAGAGGGGTGTCAAATGAAAGCTTGTTAAAACACGAATTCAAAAAAAGTATGTAATGTAATACTTGCTTACACTTTTCTTTGTATTATTTTTAAAAAAATTGTGAAAAATCACCCCCTTTATTTCGAAAAGTACTGATCAAAAAATTTTGAAAAAATTCGGAAATATTCTCCACGGGGTGTAGATTGAAAGAAAATTATCACGAGTTTTTAATTTTTCTTGTATATAAAAAAAAGGTTATTTAATTTTTTTGTATATTTTTTTGTCATTTCGCTTATATAGGTTTTATTACAGCGACATGGTATAATGTAGACTCCTAAATTTTCAAATAAAATCCTATTTTTAACAGACCTGAGATGTAAGAGTTTAGAGTACATAGAAAATTGTGTCCTTATTGTTTGGAAAATTGTTAACATGCTAAAGGGGTAAGAAAGAGTGATGGAGGGATAATATTCTGTTTTCAATATTCTTGATGGAGAAATCTAAAAATTGTGTTATTTTTTTCATTATTTTCTATGCTAACATAAATCATATGTAGAGGGATATGTCAAGTAATTTTTGAGAATATTATCTTACCATAAAGTATCTGCCATTTAAAATATCGAGTTGTGCTAGAATTAAGTTACTTTTAGTGTCGTGATATTGAATTTAGAACTACGTCTTTGCAAATATAAATCACTTTACAGATTTTGTATCTAGGTAAATGAATATGCTACTGTAAAATTACACGTTATTTTATGGGTGTTTTGTAAGTAGATAGAAATATGTGGCAACTACATAGTTGATACAACAAACATATCGACTTACTCTAATATCAGTTAATCTTTAGTGTGTTTTGTGAAGAATCGTCCTCAGCGTAACTTGATCCACGGTTAAATAAGCGATGATATGTTGTGTACGGTACAGTTTCTGTTTCCAACAAATGATCCCTGAAATCCTTCAAATTTTATCATACTGCCGAAATCTATTGAGCTGGCTTTTGTGTTATTCCAACGGAGTCATAGGCTCTAGCAGGGTACGTTTTTAGCATCATTAAATAAGTAGTTTTTATTGTGCCTTTATCTTAGGAAAATATAATTTAAAATACTTGTAAAGATGTTATGGATTTTTGTAGTATTACAGTTATTAATTTTTGATGAAATTAGAATTTTATGAATATGTTATTTTAGGAAATTTCTAAATTTAGTAAAGTTATAGAAAAGAAATATAAATGCCTCATAATACTTGTTTTGTTATTCTAAAACACCACATTTTATTAAAATACTCGATAAATCATTTAGCTTCTATTTTAAGCATGAAAAATCAGTTATGAAAATTTTGGATGTATTGTACTCTCAAAAACTGCTGAAAATGTAAAACTATATAACAAATTTAATGCTTGACTCAAAGTATAAGGATTCCAGAATTTTCGTGCAAAAAAAAAATTTATACATTTGGGCAAGCAATATACAAAGTTGTCAAAGTACGAAAAAGTTAAATAAGGAAATTTCAAGTGAATCCTAATTTAAAGTTAAATTAGAACTGTAATTATTTAGTGACATAAACGTACATAATTAATTTAAATTAATGATTAAGTATATTTCTTAAATTAATAACTTAAATTTTACCTGCTATTATTTTCGACATTTAACATTTTCAAAATTTTAGAAATAATGGACAATGAGACTATTTTTTAAATTATAGATCGCCGTGAAGATAGCACTATAAAAGTATTATTTTTTTTTCTATTTCAAAATAAAAAATAGTTCAAGGTAAGACTTATAAATTGTGTATTCCCTTACGAACCTTTTTTGCACTTATATGAAAACTCGGGAAAGCCTCCATATCTGTTTTACATCCTCTTAAGTAAACTGTGGAGTTTAAAAATCTCCTGAAATTACACGTATAATGTGGCAAAAGTAATCACTGGCAGTATACACACGGGTATTTATATTTTACGAATTATAGGAAGATTTAACCTTCGTTTCGTAAATATTAATAAAAGCTTTAAATTTGAAATTCCCCAAAGGGTAAAACAAATAACAAAATCTCTTAAGATATCATTTCACTTGAATAGACTAAAATACCATATGAGATTATTTCATAAACTAATATAGTAATGAATAGCAAACTTTACTTGAATATATTTATTGAGTAATACCGTAACCGTAAGAAGAAATTTTTTGGAAAAATAGGTTTCTCCTAAAGAAAAATCTTTTATGATCTTTGTACTTTCCTTGCTAATGAAAAATATTATGTTCGTGAAAAAATCATTTTTATTTTAGGCGTCCTAGATCACGAAAAAACACTCACTCATTTCCGTTAGTCTGTTGGCACGATAACTCTTGAACAAAATGAGATATTCATTTCGAGTTTGGTATATACAAAACACCTAATGCTTTATATATATATATATATATATATATATATATATATATATATATATATATATATATATATATATATATATATATATATATATATATATATATATATATATATATATATATATATATATATATATATATATATATATATATATATATATATATATATATATATATATATATATATATATATATATATATATATATATATATATATATATATATATATATATATCGTGCTATAGGTCCTTTTCAGGGTTCTTGGATTTATAATAAAGTATATAAGATACCAAGGGAGTGGAGAGGGAAAGTAGAAGGGTCACTTCTTATTTAAAATATCATCGGTCTTTGTCGGGGTCCTTTTAGTCAATGAATCCAAACATTACATTTCTTCTGGTTCTTGATTGGGATTATATATTTAATATAAAATAATTTTCCTATAGTAACATTTACACTGGTGAAAAGGATCAGGTAGGGGGTAAAAAGGTGATTGCGTGTAGGTCGTAATTTACGTCTATTTTAGTGTTGTCAGTTTTTGAATGATATCGCTTAGGGAGAGCGTGAAACTGAAATTTTGTATGGTTTCAGTAATAAAATGGCAATTATTCCTGGTCTGTTGTTGAGATAAAAAACAATTATTTTACTCAAACATTTATAACAAACCATAAAACTGCTGGATAGGGTGAAGACGAGATTAGTGGGATTGTTTCATATATGTAGATTTATATATCCTTTTCAAGTTTTCTGCAGTTATTATATATTTAATATAAAATAATTTTCCTATACTAACATTTACACTGGTGAAAAGGATCAGGTAGGGGGTAAAAAGGTGATTGCGTGTAGGTCGTAATTTACGTCTATTTTAGTGTTGTCAGTTTTTGAACGATATCGCTTAGGGCGAAGAGCGTGAAACTGAAATTTTGTATGGTTTCAGTGGTAAAATGGCAATTTTTCCTGGTCTGTTGTTGAGATAAAAAACAATTATTTTACGCAAACATTTATAACAAACCATAAAACTGCTGGATAGGGTGAAGACGAGATTAGTGGGATTGTTTCATATATGTAGATTTATATATCCTTTTCAAGTTTTCTGCAGTGGAGAAAATCAAAAACTAAGTTTTTTTTCTTTTCTTTTAATTCTAACCCACAAAGGAGGTGAAAAGGGTGGGAGTCGTTAAATATTATGTAGTTTTAATAGTATTTTTAGAATTTTTTCAGCTCTTTTGGTTTATATAATTATAATAGTAACATCACAGTCAGATGCAACAAATTTTGTTTCTGTCTAGTGAAAACCAAATATATATATATATGTATATATATATATATATATATATATATATATATATATATATATATATATATATATAAATATATGTTACAATAAAGGTTTTCAAGGATGGTGGAATGTAATACATTAAAATTCCGGGTTTCAAACCGTATTTTTAAGTGCTCTTGCTAATGCTGCTACTCGATAATGTGATCTTCCTGCTGCCGCCGCTCGAAGCTAACTGCTAATGTATATATATATATATATATATATATATATATATATATATATATATATATATATATATATATATATATATGCAGTGTAGAAACTTTATTCTATTTTTGGTAGTTAAATTATTTATTATTTGCAAATGTCCTAGAGAAACATTTATTAGTATATAAATGTTACACATGAAATACTGGCATTACATCAGTCTCTAAAATGTTTAGATCATTCTCTTTGGAATATTAGTCATAAATATCATAAATTTTTTTAAATATTTTAAAGAGTGCAGCAAGAAAACAAAACGTCGCTGGAAGTATTAATCTATAACGTTCATAAAAACTGAAATGACTAGAGCAGGTCGGTTGTTAGAAGAGAATCGCTCTTATCTTTGAGTTTAGAAGCTTTATGATCTAGGATTTTAACATAATGGAGCTGAGCCTTAAAATAATAGTACAAGAATAATATAATATAATAATATTTTAGATCATATCTGTATTCGTGCTCTTCTCATATGGTAATACGTGGTTTATGAAATCGTGAATAATCCTAGAACACACATTCGGATATTATTTTCTTTTCTATTTTTTATAATTATATTATAACATAATGAGACGTATTATATATTTCATTAAAGCAGTTTGACCACCCGAAGATTGCCTGGATTAAAAAGAAGTACTGAAATTCTTAATACTACTACGTTTTTACCGGTAAGAGCTATTATATTACGACGATATAATAAAAGGTTTATACCATTCTTGTATTGCATGAAAAAGAAAAACAAAAAAACTTTACGTGTTACGTTCGTTTACATTTTATCATCGAACCTAAGACACGCAAGGCATGCAAACGATGTCCCTAGGGAAAACTACACTTCTTGGGCGGCAATATTCAGTGATTTGATTTTTAGATGTGAGATCCTGAAGGTAAAATGCTTAAAAGTATGGGAAAAGAAACGTAAAAAAAACAATGTGTTAAAGAGGGTAACCTGAATTTTTCACAGCCATAATTTTTGGTCTTATACATTTAGATTAGATTTTAGTGGTTATTAAGGTCACTAGGGCACGCCTTATTATCAGTAAAATGTTGAGATCTCAAAAAAAAATTATAGGAAACTAATCCAGAAATCCAAAAAATGAATTTTAAAAGTGTTTTGACAACTGTAATTTTTTTCCAATCAAAATAAAAAAGTTTATAAAAATATAATTTATCCTTTGTATATTACTTAATTACTACTTAAACGATTTATAATGGTTTCATTATCAGTTATGATAATTTAGTAACATCTGTTCATCTTTTAAAGCGTTTAAAGTACAATACGAGACAATACAGACACTTAATGTGATTTATGTTGTAATCGCCTTAAAACATTATTATTGCATGATAGACAAAATGGTGATAAAAATATGAGTTATAATGATATTGATACTAAAAATTTCAAAAAAAATGGCATTTTTGCAAAATTCTTTAAACATAACAATAATTATTAATTATTTACAATAAAATGATTTTCCAAACATGTCACTTGAATTTATTTGAAGTGTAGTAGCAATCGAAGATTCAAAGTTATATTATTATCTCAATGGAAGCATTTACGATTTATCAGTGAGCCTATTAGAAATGTCATTTTTGGAAGAAATCTTCTATTTCTATAATATCCTCTCGGTAATTCTTTTGTTGATATGAAATACCATATAAGCTAATTAAAATAATCGTAAATCGATTTTAAAAACAAATTTTTTGGCAAAATGGTGATAACGGTTGTGTAGTTAATCAGGACAAGTATTATACTCTTCGTAACACTACACCAAACATGCCACAAAGCAAATATTTACAAATCCAACGTGTTTATGTAATCAGCAACTCTGAGATACCAGCAAATTAGGTAGCAAAATGGATTGAAAACTATTTTCTTCAGAAAATTTAATTTTTTAAAACAAAATTTTTATCAAAAATATCATTTTGGCTGTTAATTATTGTAATAGATATGCTTTCCTTATAGTTTTCTTTTGATCTCTTCAACATAGTTTTTCTTGACAAAAAAATTATAGAAGTAATTAACATCACTAAGGATCCCTTTAAGCACCGTCAAACTCTAGCGGTGAGAAAAAATAATAAGGTAGAAAGAGTTTGTTTAAAATGTGTTGAAAATTGTATTACTTCAAATACAACATGATGTGCCAATAACCTTTAGTATTCTGCCCTTTTTCGCCAAAGTTTTTAAGTGGTTTCTGTCAACCAAACTATTGCTACAATCTGGCATATTTTTAATATAGAAGCATAGCAGGGTATATCTAAACTTTTTCTTCTACTTACTGGAAATATCAAATGCCAAATGGAACTATAAGAAAACAATTTAATTAATGTAACTAAAAGAACTATCTTAACTTATAATATAGTATTGATCGTGAAAAGACCTATCCAAACAAACCAGGCCAATCCTCTTTATTCCAACAAATTCTATCCATAAAAAATAGCCACACTCAATTCACTTATACGCAAGATTACACCTTCACTGCTCGAGAATTTTATTGTGGAGAGGAATACAATCTGCCAACTAGGTGTAAATAATGGTTTTAGCATTAACTTAATTGAAAAACTTATAAATAAAACATTTGAGAATGCATTTTTGCAAAACATTAAAATATATATTGTAAATCTTCTCTTTTAATCAATAAATAATATAACTACACACAATTATTTGAGCAATCTTTTAACTAATTTAAATTTCACTCCTCAGGAATCATATCTGACAGAATCTTTCCTAGAAAATTAAGATAATATTAAAAAGTTAGAGTAATTTTTTTTTTTTTAGCTTCTCGTTTGTTTAGGTTCTTTCCGTTTTGATAATGTCATCAGTTATCCAATATTTTTTCTATTTTGTAAGAAATAGTAAATTATATCTAATCGTTATCGATTTTGTTAGGAAAGGTTAAAATGGTTAAATTAGTTAGACGATATTGTAGTAGCACTAGAAGTTGTGGGAATAGTTAGAGTAGTTGCAATAGTAAAGGAAGTTCGTGTCGTTCGAGTAGTTAAAGTTGTAGGAGTAACTGAAATAGTAGCAGTAGTTAACAATTAGTAGTATTTGTAATGGTTGGAGATATTAAAGTATGTACAGTAATTGAAGTAGTTTAAGTAGTTGGAGTAATTTAGCTATTGGGAAACAAAGGAATAGTAGAAGCAGCAAACTTGGAGTAATATAATTAGTAGGAATTGTTAGAGTAGTTAGAGGAGTTGGAATAAATGTAGTCGTAGAAGTAGTAGAAGTATAAGTATTAACTATAGTACTTAAAGTAGATGAAGTAGTTAGAGCCGCTGATACGGTATCAGCCACCAACACTCCACCGAACAACGGCGAACCTTCCCAAGTCAATCCAGAACGAGCAGCACCGGCCAATCAAGGCTTCTCCTCCCAATCACGACAAGTAGCACGCACAACTCTGAACCTCTTAATATTTTGATTGTTTAGGTCCCTCCAAGTATATCTGCAACTGAATGTACCAAATATTCAGTCTCCAAGTATAAAGAACCGCAAAAATCACTCTATTTAACAGTTCAGGGCTACGTAAAAGACAAAATAGGTAACGAACGAAAAATTGACTTCAAGGTGCCATTATGTTGAAAATTTACGCACTATCCTTATAACTGTTGTAACCACTAGGCATAGATGCACTATAATAATTAATAAACACAATTAAAATTATGTTTATTAATAAAAATCTTGAAATAAAATTAAATTTCATTTTGTTCGTAGGACCAATTTTTCAATATCCCCAAATATAGCAATTTTAATTATGTTTATTAATTATTATAGTGCATCTATGCCTAGTGGTTACAACAGTTATAAGGATAGTGCGTAAATTTTCAACATAATGGCACCTTGAAGTCAATTTTTCGTTCGTTACCTATTTTGGCTTTTACGTAGCCCTGAACTGTTAAATAGAGTGATTTTTGCGGTTCTTTATACTTGGAGACTGAATATTTGGTACATTCAGTTGCAGATATACTTGGAGGGACCTAAACAATCAAAATATTAAGAGGTTCAGAGTTGTGCGTGCTACTTGTCGTGATTGGGAGGAGAAGCCTTGATTGGCCGGTGCTGCTCGTTCTGGATTGACTTGGAAAGGTTCGCCGTTGTTCGGTGGAGTGTTGGTGGCTGATACCGTATCAGCGGCTCTAACTACTTCATCTACTTTAAGTACTATAGTTAATACTTATACTTCTACTACTTCTACGACTACATTTATTCCAACTCCTCTAACTACTCTAACAATTCCTACTAATTATATTACTCCAAGTTTGCTGCTTCTACTATTCCTTTGTTTCCCAATAGCTAAATTACTCCAACTACTTAAACTACTTCAATTACTGTACATACTTTAATATCTCCAACCATTACAAATACTACTAATTGTTAACTACTGCTACTATTTCAGTTACTCCTACAACTTTAACTACTCGAACGACACGAACTTCCTTTACTATTGCAACTACTCTAACTATTCCCACAACTTCTAGTGCTACTACACTATCGTCTAACTAATTTAACCATTTTAACCTTTTCTAACAAAATCGATAACGATTAGATATAATTTACTATTTCTTACAAAATAGAAAAAATATTGGATAACTGATGACATTATCAGAACGGAAAGAACCTAAACAAACAAGAAGCTAAAAAAAAAAATTACTCTAACTTTTTAACATTACCTTAATTTTCTAGGAAAGATTCTGTCAGATATGATTCCTGAGGAGTGAAATTTAAATTAGTTAAAAGATTGCTCAAATAATTGTGTGTAGTTATATTATTTATTGATTAAAAGAGAAGATTTACAATATATATTTTAATATTTTACAAAAATGCATTCCCAAATGTTTTATTTATAAGTTTTTCAATTAAGTTAATGCTAAAACCATTATTTACACCTAGTTGGCAGATTGTATTCCTCTCCACAATAAAATTCTCGAGCAGTGAAGGTGTAATCTTGCGTATAAGTGAATTGAATGTGGCTATTTTTTATGAATAGAATTTGTTGGAATAAAGAGGATTGGCCTGGTTTGTTTGGATAGGTCTTTTCACGATCAATACTATATTATAAGTTAAGATAGTTCTTTTAGTTACATTAATTAAATTGTTTTCTTATAGTTCCATTTGGCATTTGATATTTCCAGTAAGTAGAAGAAAAAGTTTAGATATACCCTGCTATGCTTCTATATTAAAAATATGCCAGATTGTAGCAATAGTTTGGTTGACAGAAACCACTTAAAAACTTTGGCGAGAAAGGGCAGAATACTTAAAGTTATTGGCACATCATGTTGTATTTGAAGTAATACGATTTTCAACACATTTTAAACAAACTCTTTCTACCTTATTATTTTTTCTCACCGCTAGAGTTTGACGGTGCTTAAAGGGATCCTTAGTGATGTTAATTACTTCTATAATTTTTTGTCAAGAAAAACTATGTTGAAGAGATCAAAAGAAAACTATAAGGAAAGCATATCTATTAAAATAATTAACAGCCAAAATGATATTTTTGATAAAAATTTTGTTTTAAAAAATTAAATTATCTGAAGAAAATAGTTTTCAATCCATTTTGCTACCTAATTTGCTGGTATCTCAGAGTTGCTGATTACATAAACACGTTGGATTTGTAAATATTTGCTTTGTGGCATGTTTGGTGTAGTGTTACGAAGAGTATAATACTTGTCCTGATTAACTACACAACCGTTATCACCATTTTGCCAAAAAATTTGTTTTTAAAATCGATTTACGATTATTTTAATTAGCTTATATGGTATTTCATATCAACAAAAGAATTGCCGAGAGGATATTATAGAAATAGAAGATTTTTTCCAAAAATGATATTTCTAATAGGCTCACTGATAAATCGTAAATGCTTCCATTGAGATAATAATATAACTTTGAATCTTCGATTGCTACTACTATATATATATATATATATATATATATATATATATATATATATATATATATAGAGAGAGAGAGAGAGTTTTATTATGTTATAAATTTAATATAGAATAATCCTTCAGTTTTTGTAGACAAAAACATACTCAATCAGCCATGTAATACACATTTCTGTCTTCTACGTCTTAATATTCTACTCGCTACTTGCAGCAGCCCTCGTGTGTAAATACAAGACTGGCATTTTTAATAGTTACATTATTTTAAGCTTTTTTCATACTTTCATTTTGGTACTTTTGTATTCATTATATACTCCTATTTTTTTTAACTCGTTCTTTTATAAATTTACTAATTTGTGGGACCAAACAATAAGATAATATCTTTACTTGTAATCATTCTTGCATCTATTTAGCATTGATAAGACTGTTATAGAAATTTAACTTTGAATTTGAATCCAAAGCTGAAGTTACTTTCAATGAAATTTGGAAATAACCATATTTCTGTTGCTGATTTTTTCATCCATACACGTTCTCAATTGAACGTTATATGGTAGTATTGGCATCCGACTTTATGTGCATATTTATTAATTTATTTGGTGCTTTTATTATTTTTTATATACAAAACAAAAGGCAATCTGTTTAAAACTTTACAGCAATTTGTGTTATTTGAACGAAAATCTTACTTTTACGTGCAATTTTTTGCTCAGGTAAGGTTTTAAATTAGACAGCTTATGAGAAAGTCTATATAATAGACAAAACATGATTTTGTTAGACATTTTAAAAACAGGCCAATAAAGCAAGTTAAAACATAATTTAGTTAGTTTTTGTGTTAAAGCTTTAAAACCTTCTATGCATGGGCATAAAAGAATATTAGAATTTTTTTAGGCCCTCAAGGATCTAGGGGATGCAGCTGCCCTCCCCAGCCCACTGACTGCGCCCACGCTTCTATGCATTTCAACTTGTTATCGACTCATATTGGTTTTATTGTTGCATGGATGCTTGAGTTGTTATATGTACAGTCAAAATTGAAAATGAATTAAAATTTATTGTTAAAGTCAGTTGATGAGGCAACTTGACAGTCATAAATAAATCTTTTCAGACATACCGTAAAAGTGTAACTTAGTTGAGAATTCATAATGCTGCGCCCTGTTGAATGCCTTAATATTAGTAAGATATTGATCTTATAGTTAATATTGTGTCTTAACACAATATTAAACTATAAAAAATTTAACTTTCTTTTGGCACACCCTTAACCTAAATTATTTAAATGAATATACATACGATTTTCTTCAACAATTACAGATTTTCAAATTTCAGGTACACTTTATCTAAAAATAAATTTACGTCACTTTTTTTTAAACCAATGAGCAGTTATTATGTTCAAGCAACAGAAAAATGGCTGAGAAAAAATCAAGATTGACAAGTAACGGAATGTCAAGCGGCAAGTTTGTTTGCAGAAGCTTACCAAAGAGCAGCTATCACTGACACCATTGTAAACGAATTTAAAATGGCTTGAGTTTGGTCAGTTGTGTGTTTAAAGCAACTGAAAATATAAGTGCTCTAGCTCTCTTAAACCAACTCAAGTAATGAAAGCACATCGATCTTATAAGACGGTTCTATTTTATCAGTAACGAAAAAAAAATGTTCAACGACTTGATATGTTCGAATAGATTGCCATATTTAGATAGTGAACAGTCTACTTCGGGATTTAACGCTACAGCTTTTAATTTTTTTTCTAAATCTCTATGCCCACTACTACAAAAAATACTGTAGAAAACAGTAAAAATTACATCAAGTCCTTACAAAGATATGTTGGAAGAATCATCACTGGTCATACCTCAACTAACCTGAACTAAAAAAGGTAAATACATCAATAAACAAAAGAAAGAATTGAAAGAAAAAAGAAATACGCCATTAACAAAAATCATACGATATACCCTACCCTCTACTAACCCGAACTCAAAAGCTATGGACAGTTAGCGGACGTAGAAAATAAATCCTCTGATGCTAGCATGAGCCGCCTTGGACAAAGGAAGGATTTCTTTTCGACTTTGGACAAAAGAGCCTTTGTAGCCTTCCAAAGAAAAGAAAGCCGAATGAAGTGAACGACTTTAAAAACCTACCTCAATAATTTATTTTTTATTCTATCGTTTTTAGAATGAATTAAAAAAATTTAGCAAATTAGATGTGTTAAAATTTTTACTTATTATATTAAAATATTGAAGTAGACAACTTGTGTAATGGATATTTGGTGTCAAGAGGGAATTATTTTAAAAGGTAACGTTATTTATAATATTTTTTTTATCAAATTTGTTTGGGAAAAATCTATTCAAATGTGACCAACGCTGCAGGTCTTATATTCTGGTTAATGATCGCCGATATTGTGGAGTTATATCGTACACCAGTAGCGGAGTGAAAAAATATGCATGTCATCATGACTTTATGGTCGAATTTTTTCCTTCATTATTGAGATCCGCTATTTGGGGTGAATTTTCTGCAATCGACCCTGCTATATATATATATATATATATATATATATATATATATATATATATATATATATATATATATGTATGTAAATATATATATATATATATATATATTAACCATTCCACCTCATCAGTTGGTCATTGATGAGGTGGAAGAGCGAAAAAGAAGAGCCAATAATGTAATGATCTACAACATTCCAGAATCATTGTTTGATGATCTCAAAGCACGTATAGAACATGATACTAACATGGTTAATACAGTTTTTAAAAATATTGTTGATGGAAATGAATTCGCTAAAGTCTTAAGGGTTGGGAAACGTTCTGAAAAAATAAGACCACTAAAGGTGATAATGCGCGATGAGCAATCAGCACAAACCATCCTAAGAAATAAGTTAAGGTTTAGAGAACAGAGAACGAGCATTAATCATGATCAAACTCTAAGGCAAAGGCATCAGTTCAGGGAGCTGAGGGCTCAGTTACAGCAGCGTCTTCATAATGGTGAAACTAAACTAGGCGTAAAATATTTAAGGGGTGTGCCTAGGATTGTGCATATAGACGGTCCACGACATGACTCTATACGGCAAAGGTAAAAAACTGAATAAGGTGAGGCCGAATTTAACAATTTATTACCAAAACGTCAGATCTACTAAAACCAAAATGGAAGATTCACTCTCAGTATGTCAGATTGTGATTTTGACGTGGTTGTATTCTCAGAACCCTGGCTTAGTGAAGATGTCTGTAATGCTGAGATTGGTATGTCTGAGTATGTATTATATCGAAAAGATCGGTCCAACTATACTAGTAATAAAAAAAGTGGAGGTGAGGTGCTTATTGCAGTACGTAACTGTTTCAGTCCTGTATAGTGCCAAACAACTTCAATAGTGTAGAACATTACTTTGTTTTAATTCGAAGTGGTACGGCGAGACTTGTTGTGGGGGCTGTGTACTTGCCGCCGAGCAGATTATTCAGGACTATCCCAGCGATAAAATATGTATCCTAGGAGACTATAACCTGTCTCATGTAGAATAGACTAGTGACAGTTTTGAAAGTTTAGCTAGTGGCCATGGTGAGGACGTTGTGAGGCTACTTAGTGACTGTTTTTCTTATAATCAGCTATTCCAAGTGAATGCAATCAGTAATGCGAATGGTGTTAAATTGGATTTAGTGAAAATACGAGACAGTAGAACATCTGTTCAGGTGGAGAGTCTGCTGCCCTGTGACCAGCACTATCAGGCCCTTACTGTTGATCTGCTGGTTAATGATAATATATTCACTCAGTGGACCGGGAATATGTCATGGGTGGTATTAAAGACGTAAATACTGCAAAGTCTGTCTTCGACGAAGTTCTGTATACTGGTATTAGTCTGTATGTCCCAGTGGTTCGTTCAGAAAGTCCGAAATTCCCAAGGTGGTTTTCTAATGAACTTAAAAATCTTATTCTGAAAAAGAAAATATGTCACAAAGAATACAAAAGAACCCGTCAGTGGGAAACTTATCAGAAGTTTTCAAAGTTAAGATCCCAATCTAACATTCTAAAGAGCTACTGCTATTTGCAGTACGTTAAAAATATTGAGACAAACATAAGTTAGGACACCAAATAATTTTGGAGCTTGCTGTTTAATGTATTTATTAATGACTTCCGTGAGGTGATTCTATTTTTAAGGCCCTTGTTTTTTGCAGATAACTTGAAATTATTTATGGTAATTCATTCTGTTGATGATGCTGTGAGACTACAGGGAGACTTGGATGGGGGAGTGAGTGGTGCAGAAGAAACAAAATGAATCTTAATATTAAAAAAATGCAAGTTAATGTCGTTCTTTAGGGTGAAAACTTCACTTTTATATGACACACTCTTCATTATATGACTTAGGTATTTATTTGGACACTAAGCTCGATTTAAATATTCACATATATTTCACTTTATTGCTAACAAATGTTTAAAACTCCTTGGCTTCGTCTGTAGGAATACTAGGGATTTCCAGAATGCAGATAGCATGAATACTTTGTATAAGGCCTTGGTAAGATCTTCTGTACAGTATCTGTCATGTATATGATCGCCTTCATATGCTATATATATTGAAGGTATGGAAAGGGTACAGAAGAAGTATGCTAGATATGTTTCTTACAAATTTGAGTGGAACATCACTGCCTATGGGGATCTGCTACGAGGACTCCAGCGGCAATCGCTTTCAAGACTTAGGAAAGTTGCTGATATCTATTTCTTATTTCGACTTGTGAATGGTCATATAGACTGCTTCTGAGTTTGATAAATTTCCGTGTTCTACCAAGATCAACAAGGAAACATTCACTCTTCGCCCCGAATTACCATAGATGTAACTATGGCCTATTATCACCGATCAATAGCACCGTTAAACCGAAACTTGATTTTTTAATCTCTCTTTAAAACTTATAAAAAAAGAACTGTTGTCAGTCCATTGAGTTCTGTGATGATATTTGCTTGTTGTTGTTGTATTGTTATAATTGTTGTATTTCTGTAAAAACTATGTATAAAATGGGTCTGCCCGTAAATAAATGCATGTATATATATATATATATATATATATATATATATATATATATATATATATATATATATATATATATATATATATACATATATATATATATATATATATATATGTATATATATATATATATATATATATATATATATATATATATATATATATATATATATATATATATATATTATTTTACAAAAATCTTTCTGCAAATATTCCGAACAATAAAGATATTATCTTCAGACAGCTAGCTATACAGCGTAATTTGATGAAGCGAGACATCAAAAAATCTTCTGGCACTTATTTAATACCTGCCATAGTACTCAAAAAATGCGCGAGTAAACACCAGGGTTTTTGTTGTAGGCTGTTCCTATTATTATAATGAAAAGAAATATTTTTTCCTGCTGAAAATACGCAGTTCAGTCGATACGAAAAAAGGCAAGAATACGTTGCCCGACAACTACCCACCAGACTCAACAATAATATTAAAAGTTATGAAGAAAGCTATCACTCAGCATCTTTCAAAATATCTGGAAGGATTTCATCTTATCAGCAACCATCAATATGGCTATCGTGAGCAAATATCAACAGGAGATCTCCATTAAAGTATGTCACATATATTTAGAAGAAATCATCCGACCATTTTGAACCTTGTTTAACATGACGGATTGTTGTCTAAGTCACACTCTTTTGGTGTGTCTGAAATATTTTATTTATAGATCTCGTGTTTTCTTAAAGAGCAGTCTTTACGAGTGGTAGTCAACAGTTACTTTCTTATACTTTCACTATCAACGCCAGTGTATCCCAAAGCTTGAAAAGACCAGGGATCCAATCTAGAGATGTTTTGATGTCAGTATGCTTGTCCTTTCTTTTACCTTAAATGCTCAAACATCAGCTACTCATGCGAATATCCACAAGTTGCTTAACTTAACAAAGACTTGGGAGAAATTTTATCGACAGTAACCAAGTAAAATTTAACGCTGCACTAACCCAGGCGGCAGTTTTTTCTAAAAAATTTAACGTTGCAAAAGCTGACATACTTTTGTCTGGACACTCCATTTCTTTAGCATTATCACTCAACTTGGTTGACGATAACTTGGAAATAAATACATCTTGGCATAAACATGTTGCATGTATTGCAAAGAGAGCTTCTCAAAAGGTGGACATATTTTTTTTTACTAGGAAGGATTATATAACACAACAACTTTTAATCCTGTATAGCGCACAAATTCGACTAATGATAAAATACTACTACCAGGGTTGAGGCTCCGCTCAAAAACACATGCTGCTTTCGTTAAACTCTATTCAAAAGGGATCTATTCACCTGGATGAAGACCCAGAACTCATCAGCAATTTTGATTCTTTAGAAAAATGGAAGAACGGCTGGTAATTTGGGTCTATTTTGTAATAGCTTTCATAAAAACTGTTCGATAGACAAGGCCCACTTAATTTTAGTTTCGTTTAGGTCAAGTTTAATTTCTGCCATTTTATAATGTTATCGTCAAAGACAGTGGGCTGCCCAAAAGATAAAGTAATATATCTTATTTTTTCTTTACAAGGTATTTATAACATCTTATACGGCTAGCTTAATTCGAACTTTAAATGCCCATTTATTTGACAGAATTGTCTTAGTAAAAGTGTGGAAATGGTAAACTTTATTATCTATTACTTCCATTGCAAATACAAGTTGTATAGTCAGGATATTTTTTTATGATTAATATATAATCACATCCCCATTCATAATCTGTGTATTAAGATTAGAATATGACATACTCGTCAGATATTTGGACTCCAACAACTCTATAAAAGGCTTAATACACGATACATATATGTGAAGCAACCCTTCTAAGCTCCTCCCTCACTTATTTAGCCTCTTATGTGTTTGACTATAAATAATTTTCCTTACAGTGTGTTGATTATCTGAACTAAAACCATTCAAAATTCTAATAATACTTTTGAAACTTTACACATATCATTAACTTAATCTTCTTTCATCCCCATCCCCTGAACCAATATATCTCAAACACTTCAATTTCTGCCCCAAGTATTATATGTTTACCAAACTTAAAATCAATATCTGATTTTGTACGAGAGTTATCATGCTAACAGTCAGACACACTAACAGACAAATTGATAAACCTGCAGCCCGATAGAAAGACTGACTAACATGAACAAATACAAACATTTCTGAGAGTGAATTTACACGATTGATTGATGATTTTTTAGCAAAAAAAATAAAACGTTATATTTAACAGTAATGAGAATAATAGGAAGATAATATTATTATCAATATTAACAAAAATAGAAGGTCATAGTTGACATGTCACCATGTACCGTGATTGTGTAAGATCACATGTAAAGCCGTTCGTCTGTTGGCCCTATGTAAATCAGAAGATTTTTGGGAAATTTCAATATTTTATTACTACGAACTAAAAAAAGAAGCTCAGTTTTCCAAAGGAAAACAATTTATTGGATTTCTATAGGTGTTTGCTGAAGTTTACGAGATTGGAAATTTCGCAGTCTAGTAAACATGAAGAACGCTTTAGAAAACCAAGCTTTACTAAAGCAAATGTAATGTAAACCGAAGCTTACTTTAAGTAAATAGTTGTATGTGTACATATATATGAATCAGTATAATTTTAATTTTTTTTTTTACTGTTTTTTAGGGTGCAACAAGAATTTTGTTTCGCCTTTTTAAATATTTGCATTATTTTATTTCTTGTATTCTTTATTCCTGCAATATTTATCTGTTTGCTTCAATTTTAATGAAGCAGCTCCCTCTTTAATTTTTAAATCAACAAAATCTTTACTACATAAAAAGGAAAACATGTATTTTCAAATTTTTAGGGTTGTATTTGCTTTAATAAAACATTTTTAAATCATAATTATAAGACGTATAAAATGTCACTATCCAAAGCTGGGATTATTTTAATAAATAAACTTCATCAAAACCCAGGAAAATTAATAAACAAAAATAAAATCTTCGGAGAAGTATGTGTTAACTGTAGCATGTTAAATGTCAGCTCTTTTGATAAAAATTTATGTTTACTTTAACTTTAAATAAACTAGCCTTCAACCAAGCACAACAAACCTTGCTTTTAGGAATTGTAGCGTTCATTTTTTACGATACGTCTACATGAAACTGGTAAGAATAGTCTCGTATTGAAAATATATATACTTCTCATTGGATTTGATCTCCAGTTACACTATAAATTTCCTTTTGTTTTCTATACATGATATCTTTGTAGTTGACAAGAAGAGGTGTGGATCAGTTTGCATACAAATATTTTTCCTTCGCTAATTCTATTTTTTGGCTGGATTCCCAATAGCATTATAGAATAGACCCTAGTAATCTGAAATTATTTTCCAACTGTCCAAGGATGGCTTTCTAGTTTAATTACGCAGAATAGGCAGTTTTTCCAGTTCTAGCCATCACGAGACAGTTAAAACTATTTCCATTTTTCATCTAGTTTTTATATGACGCCATGCCCAAGACCACCTTTTTTCTGTATTTCTGGATGAAAAATTCACCTTTAGGTCCGTCCTTAGGTTTCTTTCTCCGTTGGCTCGTGTTCTTTTTGCTTCATGCTGAATGTCCAGTACAGGATACCTTTTCTTTTTTTTTTACAGACGACCAAAATGACGCCATAGTGGTGGTGCATTTCTCAAGTCACTTTTAACCATATGCTGCAGAGTCAGAGAAATAAAATTAGTTGGAAAACTTGAGACCTCTTTAGGTGATACAATTTTTGTTTCTTTTTCGGTCTATCTCTGTATTTTTTTCATCGAGTTTTATTTTACCTTTGGTTGCCCCAGTCTTGTTTCGGTATTCCTACTTTTGACTCTTATGGTCTTTCTCAAATACTTGCTTTTTATTTCAAGAATATAACCTTCAGCCATTTGATTTTACCTATTCCATTACGACCTTCTATATATATATATATATATATATATATATATATATATATATATATATATACCGGGTAACCATAAGATTAATAGCAAGTTCTTACATTAACACAAAAAAGATATTCATTTTTAGAGACCTTAAGCGCAGAATTTTACAGTAAAAACAGGTGACTCCGGTTTAGTCGGAAACGAAATCAACTTTTTAATTTCTTAAAAAAATATGTACATTAAGTCATTTTTAAATTTTACCTCATCTGTAATTTAAATATTCAAAAAGTTACCGATTTACCTCCAGTCATAAATTGATTCATTTTTGAAATTCGCAAAGGATATTTTGCATTTTAACCGGCATAATAGGATAATTCTTGACTATTACTTCTGTGGTTGTATTCCCTTATAAACATATGTTATTATTTGACATAGCACCAGGAGAAGAATACAAAAGACGTCAGGTCTGGTGTCCTTGGCGACCATCTTATTGGAGCATTAGTATAGATTCATTTTTTTTTTAACTCCTCTATCATAGTGTTTTAAAGTATTAACGTTGGTCAGTGACCAGTCATTAATTTTGTTTTGGTAAACTTTACAAACTAAAATCTTAAATATTCCCCATGATGTCCTCCATTTTTAACTGTTGTCTTATGGCACTACATATTATCTTGCACCCACGGTTTGATCCTCCTTAGTCTTCGGTCGAGATTTTCGTTAACTAATAACTGAAGAGCTTCTATGTTGGTATGTTGGTACCGTCCGGCCTCGTACTTGCCAGCATATTGTCTAATTTTTTGAATCAAGAAGGGAATACCAAGTTTCCTATGTAGACCATTGTTACGAATACCATGTTCCGTAGGACTCTATTTTGAAATCCCTGTATCTTTGGTATAACCCTAGAGTTGTATACCATAGAGTCATATCCGCTTAATAATTTGGTTGTAAATTAAAATATGTTATTTTGTACTGATTATTTGGAATTTCTCCCTAACAGCCAGTGATATTGTTTGAACTTTTATCCCAGCTCCGCTAATATCTTTTTAACATGGCTTTGCCAGCGAAGTTTCGCATCTAATATCATACCCAGGGATTGAGCGTTGTATAATTTTTATTGAAATCACTATTTTATAGTGCACTAACATCTTCTATTTGCTTATAGTCTGTTCACGAAGATGCTTGAGCCTCACTCCACAGCTAATACAGGGGTGTAATCAGCAAAAGTTGCAGTTATCATATCGTTACTCTCTGGTAAATCGCCAGCTTAAAGCGGATATAGTATAGACCCCCGTATACTTCCTTGAGAAGCACCAAAGTTGACCTCATGGAAAACTTATTCTCGTATTTAACTTTGAATAACTTATGAGTCAGGTTAGAATAAGATTTCGATGCATGGTTTTGATGAGACTTTATTCATGTTGTGAATCATCCTCCCATGCCATATTTTGTTGAAAGCCTGTCTCATATTTAAAAATATTGCTGGACAAACTTGCTCATTTTTAAGGGCTCTTACCATTATATTTATGTTTCTGTATACTTGATCTATGGTAGAGTATTTCTGATGGAAGCCAAATTGATAATTGGCAGTAACCTTTTTAAAGGCAATTTTTTAAATATTTTTGAAATACTTGAAAGAAGAGAGATTGGTCGGTATGAGTTAACGTTGTCTACTATTTTTTTTTTTTGGTTTAGGAAGCATAATTACGTCTGCTATTATCGAAATCACCGGCTTAATTCGAAATGTTATCTTGAAGAGGTATGTCAGCATCTCAGACTTTTTTTAGGTAGTTGTTTTAAGATATCCGCATTGATCAAATTAAACCCAGAGGCTTTTTTCAAGTATAAGTAAGTTTTCATTTTGTTAGTTGCTTTATTTGGAGTAGTCAAAATGATTTTTTCTGAGGCAAGAAGAAGAACAGTTTCATTCAAAGTTAGGCCTAATCGACTTGGATTTGGCGTAAAAAGTGTTCAGCAAATGATTTTTCCTTTGGTTCTTAACTCTCGTCCACGAGCAATTTTCCCTTCTTTTGGGTGTATAAACGTAATTGATTTTCTAATAGTTTTGATAGTTTTTCGTAACGTTTTTGTCAGCTTATACGTTTTCTAAATATTTATTAATTAGGTCTTCTTTTAGTTTCCGGATCTCCCTTTTGAGCCTTAACTTTGTTATTTAATATAGTTTTATCAAATATATTGATATCTGTCATTTTCCTCTGGTCTTTCTTTTTTCCTCCACTGATCCTCTAATTCAAGGGAGTAGTTATTTACTTCGGTTCTATTTCTTAGATAGTTTTAATGTATTTGTTACCCCCATCTTCCTGCTGATTTGTCGTTTTAAGATTGATTTTCAAGTATATTTTTTTTGTAAGTCTAATTTATAGCTTCTCCAATTGGTGTTTTATTAATTAACCTTGGTTGCCTTTCTTTTTTAACAATTCTTTTAACCATTATTAGGCTAAATAGCTTAGTGATCAGAGCAAATCTGGTATTTTATTGATATCTACAGGCAATATATGAGATTGCCTTTAGAAAAACGGACACTCCAATGAATATGCTTTGTCCTGGACTCGCCTCCTCCAAGTTTCGTATAAGTGCTAGATAGTCTGATATCTTGGTAGGCAGAACACAGTACCTAACCTAATCGTTTGCTTTGTTGATTTAATAACGACAGCAGTGAGTTATATCTCATTTGATTGAATGTCACCGTTTTCATAATGATTAATATTATTTTTTGTTAAGATTGGTCTTCCTCCACTCGCCTGGTTCCTCAGATGTTGAGATTGGTAGGTTTGATAATCGTAAAATTTAGACATGTTTGCGCAGTGTATTAGAAAGAAAATATATGACTATAATCATGAAATAGAAAAACTTCTATTTCATGCTTATAGTCATATATCTATTTTTATGCTTAATATTTAACTATATATGTGTCTTGGTATGGGTTACGTAATTTCTTTGTCATAGACAGGTAATGAAAACATTTTTTTTTACGAAAGTTCTAGAACGTTCACATAAGGAATAAATTTTCACGAAATAAATTTAAGTATTTTAGGAAACAATACCTACCAGGTCGAGAAAGTTTATTTTCCAAATTAGTTTCAAAATATATTATGTTTACCGCAAAAGGGCAGTCCCTTTTATTTTACCTGCAATTTCTTTGTTTTATTGCCTAGTATAATAGGACACCAATTTTATTTAATTTAACAACGTTTATAAGACGTAGTGTTTCATATTTCTACCCTGGACAATATCAATAATTATTAAACATTAAATGGCTGGTGCCCAAGTAATAAAAAAAGAAACATACTCAGCACCGCTTTCTGTAGCTAGGATCAACTATTTCTGACTTAAGAGCATTCTCCTATGTAAGTTCAAGCAAAGAGAAGCTTCCACAATATGGTTTTCCACAAATAAATATTTTATGTATTTGATTTAAGTATTTATTTAGTTTACTTAGCAAAGGGTATTCTTAACATGAAACAATGACTACTTGATGCACTAACAAGAGTTTACAACTGGTACGATTCGACAATTGGGGGTTTAAATTGGCAAAAACATCAGTGCGCTAACTAAAGTTACATTACAAGACAGTACAAGCGTAGCAAATTAATTTTTACTGATGAAAATGTAATAATTTAAAATTATAATAAGTATTAACTTTCTTTCCTATTTTGTGGCCTTATATGTCGATTTACATTTTATATTTCTGACACAAATGTTGTTTTGACGAAATTTACCTTATAAAACATATCAGTTTTAAAAACAAGACCCAACTAGCTTTAACTTTTCTAGCAACTAGTTTGGGTCTGTTTTAGATCCTTTTGGGGAATGTCTGATAAATATTCTACAATGTTTTATTTTAAAAAACAGGATTTTTTATTGTATGTTTTTTTATATATTATTTTAAGTTATTACTTACTTTAAGTTGAAATAGGTTTATTTTTATTATTAGGGATGTGGGGACCAGAGAGTATTATTAATAGTTTTAAAATTAATTACAGTAATATCTGTTTTATAGGAGAGAGATGAACACGGATTACTTTTACAGCAGAAAAATATTTGATATATCTTTGTTGACGTTATTTGACATGATCGAAATTTCTTCTGATCTCAAGATTAAATATGCCGGTAAAAGGATTCTTTTCAATTTTTGTGGCTTAAAATATTTCATTCCTTTGAAGATCTAGAATGACTTTAGAAAGATAGTCATTTAAAACAAAATTTCGTTATAAAATTCAATTTTACAAAATATAAACCTGAGCGACAATAGCTTAATGGTTAAGGTGTCTGCTTTCTACTCCAAATAAAATTGACAACGTTACGGTTGCCTCTGTCAGGAAGGCAAAGGTAAACCACCCGTAGTATATCACGCTTAGTAAGCCCTCTCACTTTGGTTGTTCGGAACCGACATTAATCTGGAGGTCTCTTTTGTCTGTGGAAACGCTTAAAAAGGCACCAATTACAGGCAAAGGCGACAGGATCGCCTACGTCTGCATCGGATATGGTACTTCCAGAGAGAAAGAATATAAATCGACAAGGTATTTCTGTTAACAATTTTTAACGTCAAATGTAATTTTTTTGATACTTAAAAAAATGGTTGCCCTAAAAATATTTCCTAATTTATTATTTAAACTTTTCGTTGAAATTCTAGTATTATTTCATCTTAATGCCGCCAAATAGCTGTAAAACTTATTAACCAAGTTTGATTAAATTTTTATAATATACATATATATATATATATATATATATATATATATATATATATATATATATATATATATATATATATATATATATATCATCATCATCATTAGCCATAGTCGGATGTTAACCTTCTCAAGTTGTCTCCAATGAGCTCCGTTGTTTGTTTTTTTGCAACCAATCATGTCCCGCTCATCTTTTTATGTCGTCTATTAATCTTATCCATCTACCTCTGCATCTTTTGTGTTGTCTGGTCCTCCATTTAACTATACAACATGTCCATCTGTTAGCATTCATCTTTGAGATATGCCTCGCCCAATTCTACCTTAATATAAATATTTGTTGTATCGTATCTGTCACTATTGACTTCTTTGTACCTCGATGTTAGGAAAACGATCTCGGAGTCTAATAATTGGCATTCTCCTCTTCATGCTCTTTGGGTTACTTGGAGTTTTATTTATTATACTTTTATTTAAAGCCCACGTTTCAGTGCCATATGTTAATACCGACAGTACATATTGAATCGAATGCTCTAGCTTTTATTGTATTTGGGATGCCCAATTTAAATGTAGATCGTAACTTTCAGAACACAGACTAAGCTAACAAAACCCTTCTATCTAAGTCAGTCTTTAAATTATTTATTATTTCTATTTTTTGTCCTAAATATATGAAAGTTTGTACCTTTCCTATTCTTTCACCTTCTATTAATAATTCCTGGCTGTTATCTTTACTTTCGTTTTCAAATATTTGGTTTTGGTGAAGTTTATTTTTAGACCTATTTCTCGAGACAGGTTATTTAATTCTATCAGCATTTCTTGTAATTCAACTTTGGTGTTGGTGATCAGAGTGACATCACCTGCCAATCTTAAGTAATTTAATCGTTCACCGTTAATATTCTTTTATTTTCCCTATTTAATGATTTGAACATATCTTCGTGAACATGAACAGCTTTGGGGATATCGAGTCAACTTATCTAATTCCTCTTTTAATTTTGATTTTATTTGTTTTTTCTTGAAACATTATTTGTGATATGGGATTTTTATATATGTATTTAAGAAGAATTGTGTATCTTTCATCGACTCTGCTGTTACTTTACGCGTCAAGGATTGTCCATATCTCCATCGAATCAAATGCTTTTTCGTAGTCAATTATTGCTATCTACAAGATGACCTTATATTCATTTGCTTTTTTCACTAGTAATCTAATCATTTGAAAATAGTCCAAAGTGCTATATTCCCGTCTAAATTCCGCTTGTTCACCTGCTTGATAACTGTCTAATTTGTTCGTAAATTTATATGTTATGTTCTAGTGAGGATTTTTTATAGTACCGATAACAGGCTAATGGGTCTGTATTTCTCCAATTTAAATTTGTTCCCCTTTTTAAAAATAAACACAATCAAGACGTTTATTCAAGGTGTTGGTATTTTACTTGCTATAAGACACCTGTTAAATAGAGCTTGAAGAGATTGTATTATCGATGCCCCTCCATACTTTATCATTTTTATAGTTATTTCAGCGGCCCCTGGCTCTTTGTTGTTGTGCATATGTTGTGCGTTCATTATTTTATCCGTTCTTACATCGGGAGTTTTTTCAGATCCCACATTTCTTACAATCAATCTATTTCCTTCTTCTTTTTCAGGCGGTGGCGGTATTTTCGTGTCATATGGTATTTGATAGTATTTCTCTGTAGCTTCCTTTAATTCTTTGATTTGTGCTATCTCTTGGTTATCGTTATTTATAAGTTTTATTACTCACTCATTTGTTTGTTTAGGTGTTTCAAACTTTTTCCCTCTTTCAGAGCTTCTTCTATTTTCGAGTTTCTGTACTGTCTCACGTCATCTCTGATCTTTTTCTTTATTTTTTTGTCTATTTTTGCCAATTCTAATCTGCCATGTGTAGGATCATTTCTTAATAGTCTTCTCTGTTTCGTAAGGTTTTGTATCTTTTTACTTAATTTTTGTGTTTTCTTTTTTCGTTGTTGATGTTTGTCTTCTAGTCATGGGTAGGCTGTTGATTATTTGTGAGTTTAGTTCATCAAGTTCTGTTTGGTAGTTTATGTGTTTTATGTGATTTTACATTGCTTGTCGATATTCGTCTGTGTTTTGCTTTATTATTTCTGTTCATGTCTTTATCTTTGTATGCGTTTTCAATCTACGTATGTACTGCTCAGATTTATTCTTATTTTTGCTCTGGGCACTGCCAGTGTGTATCGTGTTCAGGACTGTCATGTCAGTTACACTATTCTTATCATTTGATAAAATATGATCAGTTTCGATCCTTGTTATACTATCTGACCTTGGCCATGTCCATCGGCTATGTTCTGGATTTTGAAAAAATGTGTTCATAACATACAAGTTATTTTCGTTTACAAAGTTTGGTAACATTTCTTCTCTGCTGTTCCTTGTACCCGAACCAAACTTCTCGACACTCGTATTCGTTGGTTTACCTATTTTAGCATTAAAGTCGCCGATTTTATGATGTAGCAGTACTTTGTTTATATCTTCGCAGAATTGGTGTATTTCTTCTATATATATATATATATATATATATATATATATATATATATATATATATATATATATATATATATATTTATATTTATATATATATATATATATATATATATATATATATATATATATATATATGTATATATATATATATATATATATATATATATATATATATATATATATATATATATATACATATATAATATTCCTCTTTATATTTTCCTCAGTTCAAAATTATGTAAGATGAAAATGCAGTTTTACTCTTGATTTAAAAATTACATGTTTATTTTAATTATATGTAACCTACGCTTGGTTAAAAAATAATTAATCCTTTATGAGGAGTTTCTATATTATATTTCAGATCATCTTTATTTTATAATAAGCGATTTTTAAAAAAAAAGATTTGAAATTCTTTGAAAATAGTTAGTGAAAATAAGTAAAAAATTATTTATTTAAACACAAAAATAACGTTTTTTTCTAATATTTTGAAAATTAGAATACCAAATTTAATACCCGTGACTTCGTCCGCAATGATATGTATGTACTTTGATTATTATTCTACGTTAGACATTATCGTACTAGTATGTTATATATAATTTATATATCTATATAACCTTTATCACTTATTTATAATGAATAAATTCTACTTCAAAGAAAAAAAAACAAAATAATATCCAATTCAGTTTCTGTTTAAATCCTCAGACAGTTCATCTTTTATATACAGATTACATGACTGACCTTTTAAATTCACTTAGATATTTCGCCTCAACAGTATCATTGTGCACACTCTGCACACGACTTTTAAAAACAGCAATATGCTATATTATATTAATCATTTTAAAGAAACCTATGTTTTAGTAAAAAAGATTTATTAACCATTCAGTACAAATCACAGTCAGTTATTATGACATACCTCATCGCTCATTCATACACAAAAATTTTATGATTAGTAGCCGTAGTGCTTATACCGTTTTAAATGATTCATATCAGTAAAATATTTTGTGTGACAAACGGAATTTCTTCAATCCGATCTATAAAAATTAATATCTATTATGATACATCCTGGGGTAAAATATAGCCTATAGTTAACCCTGGGACCTATCTTAACGTCATACAAAATTTGTAATATAGTTGGGTCATTTTTATGATCTTTCAGAACATGAAATTTACGCCCTACGTATACATTAAATTAACCTTAGCAGTAAGTTTTTTGCAGAAATAATTAATGTACAGGCACAGCTCTTTTATGATGTTTTATTATATTTACGAATAAAATGCCCGTTAGCATTCTGTGATAATGCTTGATATTCTTTAATAAATAACTACAATAGTGTTTCAGTATGAATATTTCGTTCTCGGTATACATTAGCCATACTGTTTAATTTTTACCCAAAAATTATAGATCTTTCAAATTTCTTCGTTATTGTCGAATATTCTTAATAATTATGTTAAAACTGGTACTTATTGTCAGATGTAGCGTAATTCAAATATATAGAAATAGGAATAAATATCATATTTGAATAACATTCCTATAGTGTGAGTACCTGAATTCGACGTAACTTTGTTGTCAAGTCTCTTCCATGAAGCTTTTTGTGTATGTTCGGTTTGGTCTAAGAACTCCCAAACAATATGTTATTAAAAAAACGATTTTGTGTTAAGACGTAGTCAGTGTTAAACATAGAAAATTTCTGAAGATGCCACTCCTCAAAAAATTACAGTCAACTCAAAAATGATCGTGCAGAGCTCATCATTCTTCAGAAAGGTCGTGAGCCCTTTTGTCAAAATAAAATCCAAAGTTTTCTAAATTATTGAAATTTTTCAAACATTTTATACTTAACTACTTCAAAAACATCATTTTTACTTTACTTGTCAAGGAAATTCGTAAAAAAAATCAGAATCACAGATTTTTGCTTTTTTCCCTTATTAGGGTTCATAGAACAAGAAAAATATAGTCGCTCATTTCATTCAGTTTGTCTTTCTGTCCGTGGGTCCGTCGATCGATATGTCGGTCTGTCAATCTGTTGGCACAATAACTCTCAAACGAAATGAGAAACAAATTTCAAACTATATATATATATATATATATATATATATATATATATATATATATATATACATATATATATATATATATATATATATATATATATATATATCTACATATATATATCTACATATATATATATATATATATATATATATATATATATATATATATATATATATATATATATTTGTATATATTTACATATATATATATATATATATATATATATATATATATATATATATATATATATATATATATATACGTATATATGTATATATATATATATATATATATATATATATATATATATATATATATATATATATATATATAAATAGAAATACCCGATAATAAAATCTTTCCAGAAATACTTTAAAACCTAGGCCCACCAACTGTATCAATCTGTATAAAGAGAAGAAAGGGGGAAAACCAAGTACTGAGGTAGAAAAACCCCTTAACACATTTAGAGATCACAAAGTTCAAGATAATATAACTTCAGAACTATTAAAAGCTACGGGAGGTTTGGGAGTGAAAGTTTTTCATGGAATCTATACCTTGGCATATAAGTCTGTTAAAGGGCCTATTGACTGAACCGAATTAGTGTTCATCACACTTTTTAAAAAAGGAGCGCCTACAAAATGTAACAATTACGGAACCATCTTTCTAATAAGCCATGTTAGTAAAGTAATGCTACAGATAATCGACAACCGGCAAAAATTATTTATACTATCAGAAATATCTGAGGAATAGACAGATTTTATTCCAGGGAAAGGCACAAGAGAAAACATTCTTAATGTACGACAGATCATAGAAAAAATGTATGAATCTAACATCAAGGCTTATTTATGCTTCGTAGATTACACCAAAGTGGTTGATTGTGTACAATGGCACAAGTTATGGCCAATACTTAAGAGTACGGAAGTTCCCTTACATCTTATCCAGCTTATAAGATCCTTATATGAAAATAGTAATACCAAAGTAAAAGTTAATCAAACTCTATAAGACTAATTCAAAGTGGAAGCTGGTATTAGACAGGGGTGCATCCTATCTCCGTTGCTTTTTAACACATACTTTGAATACATTATGAGACGAGTTCTGGAGGACTGGGATAGGGGTAGTTCTTTTGGCGGCCGAAAAGTGAACAACCTAAGATACGCTAATGATACACACATTATAGCACCTAACGACATCGAATGGGAATATATAATGAATAGATTAAATACAGTAAGCCATTACTACTACTTAACTAAAGTTATGGTCATAGATCGAACCCCAATGGACATCAAGGAAATCGCGGGTTTTGAAATAGTTGATGAATCTGTATACCTCGGAATATTAATTACAAATAGCGAGGGTTGCGATAAAGAAATAAAACGAAGACTAAACCTAGCATTGCAATAACCAGACTGACTCAGCAATATCTCAAAATAACAAATGAAAATTGATTAATGCACTAGTATTTTTCATGGCTGCCTGCACCTCAGAAAGTTGGACGATAAATGTTGTAGATCGAACAAAAATTGACGCCTTTGAAACATGGGTATACAGAAGAATGTTGAGGATACCCTGGACACAGCACCGAACTTATGTATCCATTCTAAACCAACTGAGTATAAAGAATCGTCTATCCACCAAAATGAACCAGTCGTACTTGCGACACTTTGGACATATCTCTAAAAGACACAATCTAGAAAAACTTATGGTGGAAGGAAAAATAAATAAGAAATGCCCAAGAGGAAGATATACTAATCGATGAGCAGACCAAGTGAAGCCACTCGTAGGACATTTCACGCCATTCATGCCGCTCAGGACCGTGATTCATGGGAGGGCATGATCCTTTCAATCGGAACATAACACCACTGAACTCTTGCTAGTGTAATATGCCTGAGGAGTATGTACATAGAGTGAGAGTCATAGAGATCTCTTTATATATATATATATATATATATATATATATATATATATATATATATATATATATATATATATATATATGTATATATGGGGTGTTATGAAATTTACTCCATATATTAAAATGGGTACATCCGTTGGGCCATGTAGAAGCATATTCAATACTTTTTTTTTTCCAATTCGAAAATTTTTGAAAAATTATAAGAAAGGGGGCCAAACGGCATTTTACCAAATTATTTACAAAATTTACCCGCCCCTGAATGCTGCTAAATCTACGATTTTCTCCAATAATTAGGAATTTTCAAATTTTGGGTATAATTAATATAACAAATCAAAATAATAATAGATAATACACCGTACACATAGTAAAAATAATATTTAAACATAATTTCTTATCTATCTATCAAAATTGCCTTGATTACAGGCGAAAGCAAGCTCATAATTGACTTGATCGTTACGTGATGAAAATCCGTCTTATTCAATTCTAATAGTGGGAAAAACGAAACATATCATGTACTTTTTACCAGTATAATAATAAACGAAGATTTTTGCAAGTAAAAATCAGAAAAAAAAACTTTCTACTATCAGAATTGAAAGCAAGTTCGTTGTTTATTGAAGTCATTGCCTCTTAACAAGTGAAGTTAGCCGTTTTATTTTGATGTACGTTAAATGAGCAATTGCTCTCCGTATAAAATATCCTAGGTTGAGCGGTACATAATCACTAAACCACTTTAAATTTTCTTATATTTCTCTCTAATTATTTTCTTATTTAGAATTATATATTATAAAGTCTCGTCTGTCAAGTAATTTTGACACTGATATTTGATGATAAGCCATTTCTTGTGGATTCTGTTTTATAGGCATTTTTAGAATTTCTGTTTGATAATGGTTATGATTTAAATGCAAAAAAAAATATTTATAAAAATAGTAAAAAAAATTAAAAAGCGAATAGTCCAAAAATTTGGAAAAGGTTATTTGAAGTTCGTTATTCGACGGTAGGGTCTGTTTAAGAATTAAACTAGGAAAGTATTGGATTTCAAAAATACAAGTAGGTGGAAGTCGAGAAAAGTAATGATAGAACGAAGAATAATCTCACGTACCTATTCTCTCTCTCTCCACACAGTTTCATTTCTGGAAAAGTACTAGTTGTTATACATTAAGTATATTACACTATTTAAAATAAAATTTGAAGTCTATTGCTATTACAACAAGAAAACTTTGAAGTCTACTGCAACTAAGCTAGGTGATATATACCTATCTAAAATTTAACCAACTACCAAGAAAACTATGGATCTAAACTTAGTTTACCTCAATGCGCTACGTAGTGCTTACAGTAGGCAATGTCTTAGTATCTATATAAAATACATAAATGTGATTAACAATACAAAAAAAATGGAAAGGCTTCGAGCCACCACGCTTCTCACGTAGTTTTACCACTCACACTACTTACACCTAAACTAAGAGCAACTGGTCGATCCGGTATGATAATTCAACCATACACGACCAATTTATAATCATCGTGAAGGCACACTATAAGGCTGCTCCCTGATTTGTCGGGCGGTATCGGTTTTCTCGGTGTGCTCAGTACCGATTCATGCCGAACGCCTATATTTCAATGAAACCCACCTGACTTGCTTCGCGCCCGTGCAAGTCAGTCAAACCAAGAAAAACGAGCCTAGGAAGTGGCTTGTTTCCACGTGAAAGTCATTTGTAGTTTTTGCTCTCAGCTGTTCATCTAGTTAGTTTGTTTATCATATACTAACTTTCCAAAATGTAGTCCTGAAGACCTAAATAATTATGCGAAAAAGAAAACCACAACAAAATAGCAAATCAGAAGAGCTAAAAAAAAAGATATTTCACTGAACTAACCTGAACTAAAAACATTCGAATGTTTTATTTTTTATCGAGGGCCAACTTTGCCCATAACAACTGGCAGACTGCTGTAGTACAAATAAATGAAATAGTACCAGATGAAATACCGATTCAGCGAGGAGTCAGGCAAGGCTGCGTGCTGTCAAATGTATTGTTTAACTTATATTCCCAAGTTATCTTCAAGAAAGCATTATGGGAACGAAGTATTGTCTCAACTTTTATATTGAGTCAAGGCCAGGACGTTGAAGCAATGCACTACTAAGAAGCTAAAAGCATTTCAAATGTGGCTCTATCGAAGAATATTAAAAATTCCATGAACAGCCAGGATCACTAATAAGGAAGTTCTACGAAGGTTAGGCCAAGGCACAAAAATCTTGACAATCATAAAAGTACGAAAAATAGGTCATGTACTAAGAAATGACAATTATTCACTATTGCAAACTATCGTGCAGGGAAGAGTTGATGGCAGAAAGGGGGCCAGAAGAAAGAAAAAGTCTTGGCTGAGAAACATGAGAGAATGGGCCAGCATGAATGTAGGGGAGTTGTTTCATGTTGCGAGGGACAGAGAAACATTTGGAGAAGTGGTCACCAACCTCCATTAAGAGAAGGAATGGAAAAAGGAAAAGATGATATTGTCATAAACAAAGCATAAAGAAATTAAATTTTAGTGCATTATATATGCTAAAATTTTTATGTTTTAAGTGATGGTTCAATAAAAGTCGATTTTTGACAGTGTTCCTTCAAAACTTGTATTATTAATTTGTTGGTGTTACAAAGAAATTATTTTAAAAGGTAAAAATTTTTATATATCAGTTATTAGTTATCTTATAAGAAATTTTAGTACATTAGATTCTCCTATGGCTTGTTTTAGACAGATTATAGTTTTGTAATAGTAGTTATTGTTACAAGAAGAAACCATTTTGGGATAAATGGGTTAAAATTTTTAGTAAGGGTCATCTTTGGATAAGAATTTTTACAGTGCTTCTTTAAAGATTAATATATTCAATATTTTTTATATATTTTTGTTATTAAACTTATTCGGAAAGGTTTAGCTAAATCTGACAACACTGTAGATGGTTCCCCAGAGGCGATGTAAAAAAAAAATATTCATGCCACATTATTCATCATTTCTTTAGGGTCGATTTTTTCCTTTATTATTGAGACCCGCTATTTCAGGTGAATTTTCTGCAACCAATTTTTCCATAAAAAGCCGCCAGTACCAATATATGCAGTGAATTCCATATATATATATATATATATATATATATATATGTATATATATATATATATATATATATATATATATATATATATATATATATATATATATATATATATATATATATATATATATATATATATATATATATATATATATATATATATATATATATATATATATATATATATATATATATATATATATATATATATATATATATATATATATATATATATATATATATATATATATATATATATATATATATATATATATATATATATATATATATATATATATATATATATATATATATATATATATATATATATATATATATATATATATATATATATATATATATATATATATATCATGCTATATGTCATTTTCACATATATATATATATATATATATATATATATATATATATATATATACATATATATATGTATATATATATATATATATATATATATATATATATATATATATATATATATATATATATATACATATCATGCTATATGTCATTTTCAGGTTCTTGGTCTGTAAGAATATAACTTAATACAGAAAAAAGTTGAGATCGGAAAATCTTATATAGTTTCCGTAGTATTATGAAAATTTTTCTAGGTTTTTTATTAGGAGAGTGAGCAATTTTTAAGCATAATCATCGTATTATATTTTTATTTTAGTGTGTTTATTTTTCATTATTTCTAAATATAACAGTAGTAGTACATAAAAGTGATTCAGATCTGATTACAGAGTAACCTACAAAAGGTTAGAATACCCCCCATAGATGAAGTTTTAGAAAAACAAAAAGTTTGTATATCATTAGAAATGTGTTTTTTTAACTTTGAATTTCATAATTAATAATATTAAATATCGCCGTTTTTAAGGGCCTCTGTTTCAAAATACATCATCTCATCTCATGGGAGCTCGAATCTCACCACTCAAACCCAAACTCTGGAGAAGATATGTTGATGACATCTTTATAATTTGGCCCAATGGACGAAATGAATTAGACAACTTCCTGGCCTATTTAAATAGAATTCACCACCGGATACAGTTCACCTTGGAAGCAGAAAAAGAAAAAGATTCCCTTTCCTTGATGTGCTCATAACTCGGAAAAAAAAACAACGGTCAGCTTCAATACTCAGTCTACCGGAAGCCCACCCACACCAACAGATATTTAAATGCTGGCTCACACCACCATCCATCCTAAATCCAGTCGGTAGTAAACACTATTACAGTATGTGAAAGGAGTTACCGATAGGATTGGAAGAGTCCTAAGAAAATACAACATAGGCACAGCATACAAACCACAAAATACTCTGGCAGACATCCTGGGTATCCCCAAGGATAAGAAAAAACTGGAAAACCATGGTATTTACAGCATCCCGTTCGGAGACTGCCATAAATTGTACATCGGATAAACAAACGGAAGAATCTCCACCCGGATCCAAGAACATAAAATAAGTATCAAAAACAAACAAATAACTTCAGCTCAGAGAAGCGTTGGAAATCGAAATGAATGCACAGCTAAATAAGCAAGATGATGCGCTGAATACCTCCACTACATGGAAGGGTCTACTAGCTAAACCAAGGAATAACCAAAACATCGAGAAGACGGCGACCGCACGTCGGTTTCTCAGTCAGCTTCGAGCGGCAGCAGCAGCAAGATCACAGTATCGAGTAGCCGCAGCAGCGGGAATACTTGGAAATGCCAAATGAGATTTTGGCGAAACGTACTGCAAATTCTTTTTTAGACGAACGGATTGAAACCCGGAATTTTAATGTATTATTTATTTATATATATATATATATATATATATATATATATATATATATATATGTATATTTGGAATTCACCCTCGCTGTCTCCTGCTGAACCCTTCTGCCATTATGACGTCGGACTTTGTTGCACATATTATTTCTTAACTGTAAACAATTTTTTTTTCGGCGGCTGTGTTCGATGTCATCTGAAACCGTCACAGCATCAGAAACAGTACCTTGGCAGTTTTAAAATGATGCCGAAGCACTTCCACCGTTTGTTGTTGCTTCTTTCCACTGTACTTGGCGAGATTCCAAGCGGCATTGATTAGCTTCTCAACAACAGTTTATTTACAGGCTTCAAAATATAAAATTATAAGAAAATTAAAAACAGTATTTTCATGAAGTTCAAAATTCTTGAAATTTTAAAAAAATTTATAAGCATAAACAAATTATTGAATTTTGACTTTAAAAGTACTAATCGCAATCTTTCGAAAACATTTATGATGAGCTTGTAGAGCTATTTTTGACTTGCATAAGATCTAAAAAATTTTCAATTTTTGACAATAGATATATTGTAATATTTTTTATGAAAATTGATTTTTAAGATTCTTAAACTAAGCTCGGTCAACTTGCAAAATCAAATTAAAATCTGAAATGATGGCTACGAAAATATGTTATGAAAATATGTTATGCCCTTGTGCTCATCCTGCACTTGCGAATTAAGTCTATTTAATTTGAAAACAACGTTATTTCTTCGTAAAGTGAATAAAAATAATGTTTATTTTATATTTACTTATTTATTTTGCTAAGACTGCCACGTAGAACATTCTTCTCATGTTTACTAGACTGAAACATGTCAGTTCCTTAGAGTTCATAAAATCACCCATCGAAATCCTATAAATCTCTACAGCTGGCCAACAAAGCCTCATAAAGTGGCAATATTTTCGAGGTAATATTACTTGTCGTTGTACATATTGAGCACAAAACTTTTACAATAAGGAGATTTTAAACTAGAGATTTAAAAAGAAATAGAACAAGTTAACATCTTAATGGATATATTTATATCGTGAATACATTTTATTCTAAAAATTTCTGTGTTGATAAAAACAAACAAAAGACACAAAGATATCACATACCAAATCAGCCAAAAATAGAAAATATTAAAGAAAAAACATTTTTATATATTTTGTATAAATGCTTATGGTTCAAAGACTCAGGAAACAATTTGATATATACTGAGAAATTCCAGGTTGACGATGTTAATAATAACTAACATAAATAGATAATATATAAACCTACTTTATGGTTTTTCACTTTTTCTTTCTCAATAAAATATTTTGGCAAAAAATCGTTTACCATTTTGGCATTACTCTTGGAATTGTTACTCAAATATGTAAGGTAAACTAAAATACCAACGTCAACGTTAAGGAGCAATAACTCGGAAAGGGTGGAAACACATATTCTGCCATGTCCTATCAAGGGATGTCTTTTGAAATAGACAAGAAATCTCCTTCGGTATGATTAAATATTACTTTTATAATATATAGTGGGATTCTAGGTTTGTTTTCAAGTGGTTTCTGTGGCTTTGCTGGCATGGTAGTCATTTATATCATATCTTTTTGATTCTCCAAGTGTAATATTTGTTTTGATGTGTGTACCTTAATGATACCGTTTATCTCTTCTTGTCCATTATTGTTATCGGTTATAAAAAGATATTGAGAAGAGAGTGTTGTTACTGCTTGTAATTATGATAGTTAATGATGTGAATTGGCATGTAAATACCTGTTGGTGTGTTAGCTTTCTGTATATTGTGTGCTTGAGGTGTTTTTCTATTACTTAATTAGAGCAGTCCATTGTTCTTTTCTCGTTCTAACGCGAACTGGACTTTCTGGCGTAAACAATTTAGATGATCTAAGATTTTTTATGACAAGAAAATTTCGATAATAATCTCTAGAAATAGGTAAGCATCAATTACTCTTTCTAATTTTAATTCTGGTAGATATGACATATTTTCATTATTTATTTTAATGAGAAATCATAAAACTTTTTCTGCAGAGCTTTTTGAGGTTTATGCCTTTCTTTCCTTACTTAATTTGATCAGTTTTAAAGTTAACTATTTGCAGTTTGATCATTTTATGTTAAGATTTAAGGACGCTGAATTGAGTGCCAAAAATTTGTATTAATTTAAAAAAATTACCTATTGAAATGTGAAACACACAAATTATTATCTTGCATTAAACGTTTGGTTTTCGTTTATGTGTGATATTGACTGGAAATATTCCAATTTATATTATTTTTATGTAAATATAAATATTTACTTTATGTTTTCTGGATACAATTTCTGTTTTGCAAAAATGTTATACATTGAGTTATAAATTTATTTATTTTTATCTCCAATAGAGCAATGTTACTAATTGAAAAAATCTAGACTCTCCGACTAATTCATAGAATTGGAACTTAATGATCAACCAAACAAATTGATCTTAAAAATTAACAACAAAAAGAGGAGTTTCGGTGGATTTTACACTCCTTACAATTTAGGCACATGAGACTTATCGATTTAATCGATGACAAACTCTTGGATATGCAATTTGATTATATGATAACTTCGTATAATTTCGAAAAACCATATAGAATTGAGTACGATCCAAATCTATGGGTGGAGGTGAACACTGCGACCAAAGCGTTGACATATATGTAAAAAAGTCCACATAGCCCTCTAGCATTCCACCAGGGATAAATGCAACAATTTTCCAGGCAGAATTTAACACAATACAAGCATACATATATTCACAAGAATATTTCAGACAACCGCAACCAAGAAATATATATTCTCTCAAACAGTCAAGTTACTTTAAAGGCTTTAGTTGTCTATCAGGCTAACATTAAGATCACGATGGAGTATCAACGTGATCTGTTAAAATTATTCTCCAGAAACAACAGAGTTGAATTACTGTTCCAGGATATTCTGGAATAAATGTTAAAGAAAAATTAGACGAACTAGCAAGATTTTGAGCTGAGAAACCATCTAGGGATCCAGAACCAGCGTTTGATATAACAAAACAAATGAAGAAAACGACAATCAACGAATGGTCATATCAGCAACATCTAGATCCTTGGCTCGCAATTTCTGGCCAGGGACATACGAGGGGCGTAACTATCGGCCCCTCAAAAAAACTAGTAACTCTCATCCTTTGTTTTATAGGGACCCAGACCAAACTAGTAGTAGGATCACCAGCTACTGTCGCCTGAGGACACATTTACGGAAAATGGGTAAAACACATTGGTCCCACGACATACAGACTATGTGGTGAAGCGGTAGAGACCACTATGCACTATATGAATGTGCGGCTTTAACTCAGAACAGACATAAACTGCTCGGAGATTTACATTGTGGCAGTGAATCGCCACATGGAGGGTTTGGAAGGAAGCTAATAAATCTTCATAAAGGGGGACGCTCATGTGACCAAGAGAGGGAATTACAATAGGCCAAAAGGCTGAAGTGCATAATTGCTTACCCCCCCTACAACCAACCTACCAACACCCATCGTTAATCTTTTAGGAAAATACGATGAATATTATATTATACCTTTGGCAAGTAACATCTAAAAAATTCACATTTTGCCAACTTCATAAAACTTATGGGTTTAATTTCCCTATTTGGCCAAAAGGCCTTTCTACACGAATTGTCAAAAAGGTATCCATGTTTACTATTTTTGTTTAAAAATGCTAGGGATGCCTTTGGTGTAGACTTAGAGCGAATTATATTATAATTTGGTTGATAGTGTTATACTATCGGTAAAAAATTCATTTTGTCCAACATACAAAAAATACTACAATTTTCTAAACTCTACCAGAGCCACACCAAAAAAGGGATACCAAGCTTTGTCTAAAAATGTTTACTGGCAGTGTACGTACATATAATAGATTATATCAATTTAACAGTGAAGGTTTAAAACGAAGTTTAAAACTAAAATTTAAAAACTGTTTTAAAATCAACTCAATTTAACTTGAATATTAAATTTAAAACGGAAAATTAAAAACTTTTCATGATTTATTTAAGTTTTACGTAAAGATCTGTATGTCCTACAGATCATTTCTGTTTTATGTTGCTGATATAGCAATTATTGTTTGGAAGCTTACTGAAAAAATATTGAAGACTTTTAGTTTCTAGCAAGTTTTCTATATTTCATACCACTCACAAAGTGCCATAATTCTTGAAAACGTGTTTTATAACGATGCAAAGATATCGTATCAAATATAATAGTTCTGGTAAAACTTTTAAACGGTTATTATATAATATGTTTAAGTAATTACTATAATCTTACATTATGTAGTGAAAGGTTTTCAAACGTTGCAAAGAATAATGAATGTACCAATAATAACTTCTAGGTTTTAATGGAAAGCAATTTAGAGCGAACCAGTTTCATTAAGTTCTAGACATTCTTTAGCATCATCTTAGAGAAGTCTCTGGTATTTATATCATTTACAGATTCCATATTTGATATATTTAACTAGTAACAAACGCAGTTATAAGAAAATCTCCAATGGAATTAACCATTTGCAGTATAATACAGCGCGATTCTTGTTAATTGTTTATCTCAAACATTTGAACTGTTTATTATTGTGTCAAACTGGGGTCTGGTATAATTAAAATTTCATAATTATTAGAATACGTTATTTTCTGGATTTCAATTTTCACCATATAACTCCTATATATTATGAACAAAAAAAATAGTACAACTTCAAGAAATCTAAATGGGTTTTATATACGAGTAATCCATCTAACATTCTCGCCTATCACATTAACCTAATACGTGTTTGACGAATTGACAATAATAAAAGAAATCACAATCTTTAGTTTTCCCGACTCCAAAAGTCTGAATTGAATGTATAACACCGTATATTCAAAGCAACGCCTCTAACCCTCTCCCCTATTTTATTGACCTTTACATATGGAATTGAAAATAACGAAGAATAACACATTTTTCAGATTTCTTGACTTCCAGAACCTTGAACGGTACTTATAATATGACATACGAACTAACGTTTTCATCTACCTAATTAACCCCTAGATTCTGTAAAAATAAAAGATAATGAAGAAATAATACCACTTTTAGATTCTTGAACTCTAAGAACCTAGGAAAGCAGATATAATACGATATAGTCGAAGCAATCCTTCTAAATCCGCCTCCCTCACCTTTAATCCCTTATATGCTTGATTTTTAGTATTTGTGCTTAAATTTTCTTCATGGTCTAAAACCAAGAAAAATTCTCATAATACTAATAGAACTGTACAAAATTTACCGAACCTTGCCCTTTTCATCACGTGCCTCTAAAGTTGTATCGTTTAAAAACTGTAGGTACTATCCCGTCAAATCGATAGATGACAAAAACGGAAGATATGTCTTTCGTAATCTAGAGACTGTGAAATGTGAAGAAAAGCAAAAATCTCTGAGGGTTTTTTTTTCCAAATAAAATACTTCCCTTTAGTAAGAGAAGTAAAAATATTTAAACATTTATTATTAAGTTAAAAAGAAATTAGATTTATGTTACTATTTTCAGAAAAACCAAATACTAAAGCGCCAAAATAATTAAATTTCAGTTAAAATAAATGAATGATAATTAAAGTAAATCATTCCTTCAGTTTAATTCGTTCTTACTTCAGACCAATTATCACTACTACACCAAAAAGTTCATGTTTTCTGTCGAAGCGCATTTCGTTAATCATATTAGCATCACCAGAAGTAATGATTGACCATACCGAATTTTAAAAATTTACTCTTTATACTAAAGCGCTGTGTGTGCAGTTCCCGTCAAGCAATTAGTACAGAAAATGATAAAGGAAAGATCCTCTGTCTTTATTTAGACTATGTTACATTTTATAATATTAATACTGACGTATGGGCCTAATAACCTTATGACAAGTAAATTTTTAATAAATCTTAAATTATCTTACGTTACTATATGAGTATACCAAGTGTATGCTCAACAATACTTAATTTTTCTAATCAATCGTACATCTGATGGGGTAAATATTCTTTACATTTTGTTACAGTTCTTCTACTTTTCTTAACGTACATTTTCATCACAATCATTACCACTTATCTCATATATTCCAGTTTCTTAATATCCGTGGTTTTTGTTGAGTTTTTAACAGATCTTACAAGTTTTCTGATAACTTATAGACTAACGTGAGGCATATCTTGTTAAATATCTTATCCTAGTGTATTTAGAATTAGATTTTATTATTTAGCAAAAAAAATAATTTGCGAGTGTAGATAATCTACTTGAAACGGGTTTTTATGAAACAGTATTCATTCAAATCAATTGACAAAAATGACGGCGAAAGTTAAAGACACATTGAAAAAGTGCAAGTGCTACTAGCTATAATTTTAACTAAACCTGAGTAATCCGACCATACCAACGTTGTACTGCTTGTCCAAAATTCGTAAATCTTGAAAAGCAATGCGGTTTTTATCGTCTGTAGGATCACCTATATATTTAATTTTTGAAATAATTAGAAAAAAATGACTTCTAAGAGAATGTTCAATTCCTTGGAATTATTAGCAAAACGAAAGATCTAGTTCTACATCTTGAAACTAAATTTTAATTTCTTTGTACCCCAGTTCTTTGTTTTCTAGTTTACCAGTACACAAAACCTTGTAATACATCCACGAATTGCTTAGAATGAATAAAATGGAGGAACAAATTATTCATGAGTACTTAATTTTGGTAAAACTTTGTATAAAACCAAACTATTTTCGTTTCTTTTTATTCAAGAAGAAGATGGGTAAATACTTATTTACTTAACTTTATTCTTGAGTTGGTTAGAAACTGAGGTCCCTCAAGATTTTAAATACTTTCAAATGGTATGGTATAGACATGTAGATGATAGGTTAATGATTTTCGGTAAAGAAAAATAACATGCAGATAATATTCTTCCTAAATTAAATAACATATTGGGAATAAGAAACAATTACCGTTCCTGGATATTTTGAATATTTAAAATGATATTAAATTAGAATTCGACATATATAGGAAAGGTACCTTTACAAAAACATACGTTCTTGAGGATCTATTTTGTCATAAACAATATAACCCTGTTACATTTCCCGTTACAGTATAATTCAAAAAAGAAAGAAATCGTTTTATGAATATCGCTAGTATCAATGACAGTGACAAAATTTAATAAAGAAGTTAATAAATAAGCATAAGTTTAGATTAAATATTGATAATTCTATCTTTTTACGTGAAAGCAAGATGCACCGAAATAATTTAGATAGGAAACTTTCACAGATTACGAAGTTTATAGGTATAAATATTCTAGATTTCTAATGTATCGATGGAATAAGTGATGCTGATATTTCGCCGATCATCCTGCCGACTCCTTCAGAGCTTGTTTCAAAAACTGCCTGTTTGGAATAGAAAAATTTCCTGGCTGTCACAAGACTATGGTTGGTAACATTTTTCTCTAAATTAAAATTATGAGAAAGGCCAAAATTAGTGGGTCTCTCTCGGGCCCTTTCATAAGCCAAAGGTCAATCGGGGACGTATTTTGGTCTATTGAATGTCATCAGCTAGATGTATGACATGCAGTATTCAGCATTTTGCCACGATGATATGGTATCACTGAAATCTTAGCAGCGAATACAAGTTAACCCTCCAGAGGTAGCAGGAGAAACAATTTAGATGCAAGGAGCTATTTCCAACAGCGTAAAGAAAATATCACTCAATGCAGAAATACAGACTTTTCGTAATTGTATGACAAAGTAGAAAAATTGCAGTAAATATTATGTGATAAAACAACACAACGAAAATATGGCCTTCTCGTTATACAGATATTGGTACTTGGTTAGCAATTAGCGGAGGTCACGAACAATATAGCTGAATACTGTTTATGTAATGTATAAAATTTGTTCACTAACCAAATATATTTTTTTTTTAGATTTGAATACTATATTGGATGGAAATTTTGAACATCGTTTGCTAAAGCTAACAAATATATTTTATAGATTTTAAATTAAATTAATTAAAATATTTCGTATCAAATAAAAATAAGGCTTTAAAACAATTTTTGATTTCTTTAAAATTTGTTTGTATTTCATTATGCCATAACCCACAATTAAAAAAAAAAAACCGGTCAAGTGCAAGTTGAACTTGCACAATTAGTGTTCCGTACGTTGATTGTTTTTGAAATAAAAATTTTTGTTAGGGTGGTATAAAATGATCAGTGACTTCACAAAACACACCCCAAATGAGTTTTCAACAAAGTTTGTTTCCAATCTTTACTGACAACTGGTGATCTTGAAATTTTGTTTTTTTTTATATACCAATTAAATTATTAAAGGTAATGCACTCGTGATAATTTTCGTTCAATCTATACCCCGTGGAGAATATTCCAGAATTTTTTCAAAATTTTTTGATCAGTACTTTTCGAGATAAGGTAGGGGACAGCGATTTTTTAAAAGTAATACGAAGAAAAGTGTGCGCAAGTATTACATTACATATATATTTTTTACTCGTGTTTTCACAGGCTTTCATTTGACACCACACTCGATGACCTAGTAAAAAAAAAATGTTTTCACTTCCGATTTCACCCCTCAAAACGAACCCCTTAAATCAAAATTTATGTTACGGTGGTATAAAATGATCAGTGACTTCACAAAACACACCCCAAATGAGTTTTCAACAAAGGTTGTTTCTAATCTTTACTGAAATCTGATGACCTTGAAATTTTTGTTTTTTTTTATATACCATATAAATTATTAAAGGTAATGTACGCGTGATAATTTTCGTTCAATCTACACCCCGTGGAGAATATTCTAGAATTTTTTCGAAATTTTTTGATAAGTACTTTTCGAGATAAGGCCCGGGACAGCGATTTTTTTCGCGAATTTTTAAAAATAATACAAAGAAAAGTGCGCGCAAGCATAATATTATATATATATATTTTACTCGTGTTTTCACAAGCTTTCATTTGACACCACACTCGATGACCTAGTAAAAAAATTTTTTTTTTCACTTCCGACTTCACCCCCCAAAACTAACCCCTTAAGTCAAAATTTAATTCTCAAAACTACATGGCTCTGATGAGGCCATCAATTCCTATATTATTACCAAATTTCACCGTTCTATGTCAAATAGTTTCGGAGAAAATCGGGTGTGACAGACAGACAGACAGACAGACACCGAAGTGATCTTATAAGTGTTCCGTACGGAACACTAATTAAATAACGATTCAAGAATGTTTTTAAAACGATTTAATAGCTGGAAAATCTTTTATACATGAATTTAAATATCATTGGTTTGACAGATAGATGATAATTAAAATATATAATATGATAAACAATAAAATGCTAATCGACGTTTATTTTTTTAGCTGCTTAAAAATATTAATAAAAATAAAAGACCGTTTTAATAGATTCGATTTGATTTACAATTGATTTATTTCGTTAACTGGAGGAAATAAATATAAACTTATATTTTATGATTCAAATTTTGGAATACTGACATTTCCAACAAAACTGCAAGAAAAATTTAAAACAAAATATAGAAAATATTCCTACAGAATAAACTATCGATATGACAAGAGAGCTTAAACAATCAGTTTCTTTTTCCATATTTATTTAATTTTACTATGTGTCTTTCCACTGGACTATTTAGAAAATTCGTATAGTTATTTACCTAGTATTTCCAATACATACAAGGTGTCCACTCAATTACTTCAGGGAACATTGAAAAAATATGATTTTTAAATTCATCGATTCCAAGAAGGTATGACACGATATATTAGAAGCTACTTCTTTATTCCACCACCCCTCTATCACCTTATATATTTGATTATAAATAATTTTACTTAAAGATTGTTCTGTACTTAAACAAAAATAACCGACCAAGTGCAAGTCGTATTTGCGCAATTAGTGTTCCGTACGGTGATTGCTTTTAAAATAAAAATTTTTGTTACGAAGGTATAAAATGCTCAATGACTTTACCAAACACTCATCAAATGAGTTTGCAACAAAGTTTGTTTCCGATCTTTATTGAAAACTGATTCGAGATAAGGGGGGACAGCGATTTTGGGAAATTTTTTAAAAATAACACAAAGAAAAGTGTGCACAAGTATTACATCATATATATTTTTAATCTCGTGTTTTTACAAACTTTCATTTGACACCATACTCGATGATCTGGTAAAAAAAAATTTTCACTTACAATTTCACCCCGCAAAACTAATTTTTTAAGCCAAAATTTAACTTTCAAAACTACACGGTTCTGATGAGGCCATCAATTCCTATGTTAGTGCCAAATTTCAACTTTCATTGTCAAATAGTTTCGAAGAAAATCGGGGGTGACAGACAGAAGTACGGAACACTAAAAACCATAATACTGTATACATCATACTAACCAATTTTACCCCTTCTCACCGACAGGCATACGGATAGAGAGACAAATATGCTGACTGACGGAAACTTTGTTTTTATAATCTGAGGACGGCAGTTTTCTTGCGGGAAGGACTCTGAAATGAGTAAGGGTTCTTCAATACCGCTTGAAAAACACAATTGTGTGAGAATAAGGCTTAGCCAAATAAGCACCCGCGGATCAAATGAGGAAAAGGCTATCTCATTACTGGATCGTGGATGTGGGTGGTAATGTTTATATTTCGCCACAGGCTTGATTTCAAACAATTACCGGTAACAACCAAATATTGGTTCCTATCGGCTGTAAACTGCGATGAGGAAGGCCAAAGGAAACCAGGATAATCATCAGCATGGATCATGATCGCCAATCTCAGTTGGGGATATGGTACTTGAAGAAGAAGAAGAAGGACCTTAAAACTTGAAAAAATGTTAAATTCTAAGGGACTGAGTTTCTCGCCAATTTGATACTTCCCATTAATAAAGGGAGTAAAAATATAGGTTTCTAGAAGGTTCCGGAAGTTAATATGTTAATGAACAAATAAACTCAATTGGCTCCGTGTATCGTTGCTAAAAATATAAAGTTCAGAACAAGGAAAAACGCAATATAAAAAAATGTTGGATTTTAGACTTAATTTACTTTTTTTCATTAAGCCTTAAAAAATTATATCAGTATTAAAATTTCATTACTCTCGGAGTGGTATATTCACATATTAAATTAAATTCTTTTGTCTTTTTTTCGCAGCACAAAATTCATTTCCATAACATATCAAAGGAAGACAGTCCAAATATATTTTTTAAACATAAATTTTTTCCCGCTGAACTCGAGAACATCAGGAATTATAAAAGTTATACCATTTTAATTTTCGTGTACTCTTTTCTGATACTGTTTCGAAGTTACCCCAGATAAATCATCCGCTCTAAATATATTTTCCAAATACCCGTCCTACGATAAATTTTGCTTCTGTCAAACATTTTAATTAATTTATTGCAGAATCTGTTTACCAATTTTTAAAGATATATGGTAAATTTCCGGCGTCTAAATCCCGACAACGGGGTTTTAATGCAAAATGACAGATGCGCCTAAATTAATAAATACTCACTGCTTAAAAGCTTAGTGGAAGGAAGTGTAGAGGTTATTAATTGTTTTGGCAAGCATATGTGAATATTTGAGTCTATTTGAGGATTACTGAGATACTATTTAAATTAGAAGTAGTAGTTTATTATAGACATGATAACTTAATAAAAGAGTTTCTTAGTATTATACAATCATTAAAATTCTATTAATATTCTAATTGTCAACTCTTTACCAAGTCTTTTTTTGTGGAAGCAGATCTATTTCTAAAAATTTACGAACACTTCCTTCTTATTGATTTGGTTATTTATATTAAAATATATTAATATATATTAATAAATTTATCCTCAAAGATTTTGAATTTCATCATGTTTCAGGTTATCGCAGCATATTCAGAAGAACATAGGTTTCCTATTACCAGCGGCTTGTCATTCTGTCTGTAAATAAATCTGAGTTTTTTACTCTACTTATTTCTAGTGATTAATACCTCCTTATAGAGTGCCTATCATTTAAAATATGGAATGCTAATGTTTGGATCAATTTATTCTTTAGTGAGTCTTTCCTCTGACTTTTCTCTTTTCAAAGGATCAAACGTTTTCAATAGCGTTGGCGCCCAGCGATTGTGAGGGCCACTGTAGTATCTTATCGTGTGCTCAAGCGAGCCGGTTCGCGACCTGTTTTTCGCCCAGGAAAGGTTTCTTCAACGTGCTCCGGAATTTGATATCATCAGCACGAAAACGTTGTATAATGGTCTCATGGGACACATTCAAACCCGATTTTATTAATTTAGTTGCTCCTTGACCCATCGTCTATTTCGGGTTCCATGAAAACCAAGACACGCTTCGTTTTTCGACTTTCGGAGTGAGTTTACCTAACGAGCCACGTTTTGGCAATTCGTCGATATTTTTCGCCTCAGTAAAACGATTTACCCACTTCTCGACAAACGATACCCACTTTTTAAAGTATTTAGCGGCCGCAGACTGTGTCATTTTAGGCCCTTTTGGATGGGAACAAAGAAAGACTGCCTTGAACCGACGCGCAAATAATTGAATTATTTTGGATTTTACATGATTTCCACGAAAGTTCGGAATCGACTGATAATTTTACTAAAATGCCTCGTAAACAAAGATTCCATCTACCGATTTTTTGTTGAATTGCTAGAATCGCATCTAACAAAAATAAATTATCGCGGACACGTTCTTACTTGATAGAGTGTACATGCAACATTTATATTTAAAACTGCTTGTTTCCGAGGAAATTAGTGTGTCAATTATTTACCGATTTCTGGTTCAGTAATAATCTGTTTTATTTATTTTTAAATCTAGATTTAAATTTTAAATCAGCTCTCCTGAAGTTCTTTTTACTTCAACTAAATCCACGTGTCAATAAATCTATGCTAAATCTCCCAAAGTATAATTTGTATTTTATAACTTTAAGGCACTTTACTCTGCTTTTATAGTCAAACTTGAGCAAATTATGATAAGTAAACAAAAATCGCCCAGGGATAGAAATGTTATGTATTCTTTTACTTCCAAGTTTTTGGATGTATCTTTAATATTTATCTAACGAAAATAAATATTTTTTTTGTGTTTTATGACGTTCTAGTTATTCAATGCCAAGGGGAAGACTATATAAATTCATTCACTAAAAAACATATAAATTAATTAAATATAATTAAATTAAATCCCATCTTGCATTCAAGATGCAAGGTTACAATATTATGTTACTTTGGTAAAATGCAGGGCATTCGGAAAATTAAATTTCACCCATCAAGTCAGCATTTTGACATAACCTCAAAAAATACATCAAAAATGGTCAGAAATACGACTGTAAGTAAATTAAAAAATTAAATGAACAGAACACCAAATCTAAATGTATTTTGGAGTGCTTAAATCGAACACGCTAAAAGAATTGACCTATGAAGTCTAGAACTTGAAATAACCTAAAAAAGTCCAGTCCTTTCATTCACAGGCTAAGTTATGGTTATAGTTTAACATTCTTAATGTAAGTTTCTTCTATTAAGTTATGTTAGGTTTAGAGTTCTTGGTGTAAAGTTCTTAGTGTAAGATTTTTGCATTAACTTATGTTAGGTTTAGAGTTCTTGGAGTAAAGATTTTGGTGCAAGTTGCTCGCATTAAGCTATGTTAAGTTCAGCGTTCTTGATGTTTCTTGAAGTTTCTTCATTAGGCTGTGTTAGGTTTAGCGTTCCTGGTGTAAAGTTCTTGGTGTAAATTTCTTGCATTAGGCTATATTAGGTTTAGATTTCTTGGTGTAAAGCTCTTGGTGTAAGTTTTTTGCATTTGGCTATGTTAGATTTAGAGTTTTGGGAGTACAGTTCTTGCATTAGGTTATGTTAGGTTTAGAAGTCTGGTTGTAAAGTTCTTCTATTGGCGTGAAAGATGAGAAGACTCACTGTTATCCAACATCGCCAGGGTGATGTATGAGGAAAATTATTTTAATAAAGCATCCAGTGAGCGAGAAGCGAGGGGTCTCACCTTAATCTAGCAACATGTGAATGAAAAGGCTGGACTTTTTAAGGTTATTTCAAGACTGAATTATAGGTCAATTCTTTTGACATAATCGGTTTAGGCACCCCAAAATACGTATAGATATGGTGGTTTGTTCATTTAATTTTTTAATTTACGTATATATTCTGAGTAGAGACGTATTTCTGATCATGTTTGAAATTATGTCAAAATGCTGACGTAATCGGTAAATTCTAACTTTGGATTCGTTTTCGGCACCCCAAAATACGTGTGGTTTACCTTTTATTTTTTAAATTTATTTATAAAATTATTTTTCGTCATTTTCGAGGTGTATTTTGAGGTTATGTCAAAATCCTTGGGTGATGAGCCAATTTTGACCTCGGATTCGTTTTTAGCACACCTAAAAATATATGATATGGTATTTCACCTTTCAACTACAAAACTTTTTTGTGGCCCTGTGTAATCAGCCAACTTTTAGTTAACTTGTACACGAAATTAAATAGTCAAATATTAGCATGTTCTATTAAGTAAATCTTGTGAAATGGTATTATTAAAAGATCCAACAAAAAAAGGTAAGCCCATCAAATACTAAACTATACCAACACCAATAACATCAGATAAAAAATGCCAACTTTTTAGTTGATCTCTTGCTTTAATATTATAATGTCGGCTTTTTGGGAAAATACTAATCATTTTTTTCAATATGCAGTCAAAATATCCGATATTACATATATGTATGTATATATATATATATATATATATATATATATATATATATATATATATATATATATATATATATATATATATATATATATATATATATATATATATATATATATATATATATATATATATTAAACATGATAAGTTTTGGTCTAGCTACTTAAAACATATTTTTTTGCAAAATTCGATTTCCTTCCTTCAAGAGCAATACAAAATAGGCCTCAGTTTCGGCGATAACTTCTTCACTGAAGCCAAATCTCTTTCCGCGAGCATTTTTTTGAGATCTGCGAATAGATAATAGTCGCTGGAGGCCAAATCTGGAGAATCTGGTGGATGAGGGAACAATTCGATATATACGCAATTTTGCCATCGTAACCTTTTACTTGTGACACGGGGCATTGTCTTGATGAAAGAGCACTGTTTTCTTGTTCATTGGGGTCCGTTTCTTTACGATTTATGACTTTAAACGCACCAATAACTTTATATAATATTCGCTATTGATGGTTTTTCCCTTCTCAGCACAGTCGATGAAAATTATTCCATGCGCATCCCAAAATACAGAGGCCAAAACCTTCCCAGCCGACTGTTGTCTCTTTGGTCCCTTCGGGAGACTTTCACCAGCTGCTGTCCACTCAGCTGCCCCCTGGGGTGGGTTTAAGTTTCATCTATTGTCACATATCGCATGAAAAAATCCTTTTTATTGCCCTTAAACAGGTCCAAACAGCGCTCAGAATCATCAACACCTTGTTGTTTTTCGTCCACTGTGAGCAAACGCGGTACCCAATTCGGACAGAGCTTTCTCATGCCCAAATGTTCATGAAAGATATAACTAAGACGTTCTTTTGATATCTTTAGGGTGTTAACTATCTCACGCAATTTAACTTTACGGTCATCCAAAACAATTTTGTGAATTTTTTATATTTCCCGGTGTAACCACCTCATTTAGGCATCTAGATCGTTCAGCATTATTTGTATCTGTACGACCGCGTTTAAATTCAGCATACCAGTAAATGATGAGTGATTTTCCAGGGGCAGAGTCCCCGTAACACTTGCTTTGCTTGAACGGTATGTTTTCCCATCAAAAAACAGTCAACACATGAAATTCGATTTTTTCCATTGTTTCGAAAATATCAAAATTAGCGTCACTAAAACCACATTAACTTGTAACCTAATCGTCGAAATGTCATGAAATTTTGATACATTTCGTTTGAAGGTTGGTACTTCCTAAAACTGATATGGATTTTTTGAAAAGGACGACATCTTTGTGTCAGACCAAAACCAAAAATTTTTCAGCCTACGTTGCTAGGTCTCAACTTGAGAGCAAATATATCTTGACATGGTCACGTTGCAGATACAGCCAAGAAAGCGTCCTAAAAGTTTGAAACATTATTTTCCACTATAAAGCTGTATACTTCACAAACGCTTCTAATCCAATAGAAAGCTCCAATTTCCCCATCCATGAACTAGTGCTCTCATGTTTAGGGATCACATTCCAAATATACTCTGTATTTTTTAGATTATATCCTTATAAAAACTATTAGCCCGATTCGGCACTCAGAACCCAATACCTTGATACAGCTAAAAAACGTTTATTTGAATTTATTCTACGAACGCTGGGATTACACATCGTGACAATACATTATATTCGTAGTTCAGCATAGCAGTCTCCGCAAAAACTCCATTATATGGAGAATTTTATTAATTTGGCTTATACAGCCCAGGACTACATTTCTCATTGAGTAGATCCTGCAGCGATTTATAATTAACTTAAATTGCTACTTTTATCGAGAGCCTCTCCTGTATTTATTAGTTCTTCTATAAACTAATGAAGATCCCCTTTACTAATAACCCTAATTATGTCTAACTTTACTATGTTAGTTTATCGCTATACTCTAATAAAGCATTTCTTCTAACTGCTTTTAAATGACGTTTAAAAATTATAGTTTCAATATAATAATGTTCATAATGTCATTATTACAAGATTTCAATTAGACTTTTCACTTACGGCTTTTTAAATTAAAAAACTTAACACAAAGTTTTTTGGAAAAAAAACCTAACTTCTCTATATTTTTTTTAACATGATTTTAACTAATTTTCTTATTTAGCAGTGTTTTAACTTCTAAGAATATTTTTTATGACTTGTTTTCAGATTTTCATTTTGGCTTTTAGACAACCATACCAGATTAGCTGCCGAAACGTCAATTTTTTTTAAATATAAAAATAATAAAACTGTTATTTTTATTAAATGTTAAATAAATACGTGCACAATTCCAAATCAAAATCAATTTTTAACATTTAATACGTCCCATAATAATTCCAGTTTTAAAATTTTCCTAAAATTTGAAACTTTTAAATATTTGCCTATTTGGTATTAATATTTCATTGTTTGAGATTGACGGTGTCGAATTTATACAAGATTGTTTTTTAATTAATTTTGATACTAAAAATTGTGAAAAAAAATGATCAGTTGGCAATTACAAAGAACGATTTTTGAGAAACTTCAGTGCCAGAAGACAATAAGAAAGAACTTTACCTCTATATCTCATAACCAGCGTGTTATAATTATATGTATTTAAACCGTACCGTATACCGAAATTTATAATATGTAGTTAATTTTTTTTTGTATCTTATATATTCAACTAACAAATTTGATTCACAAAATTTTTGAGAATTGGTCATTTTCTTATATGTAAATTAATGATAAATATATAATAGTTTCGATAACCTCTAGAAGAACTACTGTCATGGTGGTCCTTTATACTATCGATGTCTTTGGGGTACTTCTATTTGATTATTAATACGTTATATTACTAACAGAATTTAAATGTACAGATAAAATCGACGATGACAAAAAAATTAGACTAAAAAAGTATTGACAGCAATATGTTTCAATAAACAAAATATAGAGGTTTAAAAGGTATATTCGCTATAAAGTCAAATCGGGATGAGTATATATAATATGACCGACAGACAATTTTCAAGTTTTTTAGGTAATAAGCGGCTCCGGACAACATTTATTTCCTGTTTTCTCTAATATGTAATATACATACCACAAGATCAGTCAGTCTACTTCACACTGGAGTGATTTTACGGTTTCATGAGGCACTACACGGTTCCTTATTCCTCAAGATTAGAACAAAGAATAATTATGAAACTCTGTATTGTAATTTTCAAAAATAAACAGCGAGTTTCAAATATATTCTTTGTTGAATATTAAGGAATGAAGATCATTGTATTACCTCACGCAATCGTAAAATTACTCCAATTTAACATGACTTAATTGACCTTATGTTATGTATACTATACGTTTGAGGAAAAAATAAATCATAAAATATACGCACAAGAAATAAATGCCTCCCAAGAAAATAAGATTTTGAGCAGTGCCAATTCTAATAGTCCATTCGAAAAATTTTTGAAATCTTGGTCTATTTATTATAAAGTGAATATACATATATATATATATATATATATATATATATATATATATATATATATATATATATATATATATATATATATATATATATATATATATATATATATATATATATATATATATATATATATATATATATATATATAATATAAATATATATATATATATATATATATATATATATATATATATATATATATATATATATATATATATATATATATATATATATATATATATATATATATATATATATATATATATATATATATTTGTACTACAGAATTATTAACGTTTACGTAGATCAGTACTAGACTTATATGTATGCTATTTTCAACTAATAAATTTCATAAAGCCTACTGTACTTTCAGGGCAATATACACTTATAATTTATTGAAAAAAATTAACTTTATAACTCATCTCATTTGACAAAGCATCAGTAGGTTAATTGAAATTATGAAGCTGTGTAGTACAATACAATACAATTAAATTCTAAAAACTATTGACTCTCTTCCCTGTTCAAAAACCTTATTTCTTGATGGCATTTACCGTACAAAATATAATCGTTTCAGAAAGAAAAGGCACCTGGTAAATGAAAGTTTTAAATTTTATGATAAGAAGATCGGGTCTAACTTGTAAACCTTTTCAGTAAAACCGTGCAGTAAATAAGGTTACTACATTTATTTTCATTTAAATATGGCAGTAACAACAGCAACTATTGCGCCAAATGACTAGAACAATAATCTACTGTTTACCACAATTACAACGTTATGGTTGGATATTATGCTAGCAAACCCTTTTTTCAATCCCTCCATTCCGAATACTGATAGTAATTTTCATAATTAAAGAAATATAATAAATAAATAAATGTTCCACCTTGGGAGAAAAATTGTATTAACCAACGACTACCTCTAAGTATCTTTCGATTGGAAAACAATGAGTAAATTTGTAGTTACTTTAAATTATCCATCAAGTCTACTTAAAAATTTTACTTGTCTAATCCACACAGACTACTTTTTAAGTAAACTTTTTCTCTTTACAGACGATCCTGGTTAGAAATAATAAAACGAAAACATCTTCATTAAATACATTTTCGCAAATCAACTAGTTAACTTTAGCCACAGAATGTAGGACAGTAGCTTCAGAATAAAAAGTAAAGTATACATGGTCAACAATTATTATACGTTCATTTAATGTTATATTATCTGCTAAACTTCATATCATTCACAATAATAAAATTGTCTATTTTTGGACTCCTATATGGTATTTGTAATTACAGATTGCCTGGGGAATGGTTATGAATATAATTTGTAAAGTTTTTAAATCGTTTCACACAAAAATACATAATTTTAGTTATTAAGTCTTTTTGAAGATAATAAAAGCGCATTTGACTCCAAAAACAGATATATACATGCTTTTTTTCCAAGAACAAACTGGTTTTATCCTGGTTTAATTAAGTCAGAATCTAATATATTTTACATTTAATTACGGGGCAGGTGGGGAAAATTTAGATCTAGTGGTGATAATAATGTAAAAGCTTCCAGGAGATTTATTTTTGTTTTATTTAAGACTTCAGATAGACACGTAAGCAAAATAATCTCGATTCCTAAAGTTGTTTCAATAGAAAGTTTCATAGAATGACACTTTTCCGCTACTTGAAGAGTGAATCGAGGACTTGGCTGATTAACTTTGAGTTCAAGTTGTCTCATAAATAATAATTACTGCAGTAACTTATTATTTTATTAGTATATATTATTTATTATTTTATTATTATATATTATTTATTATTATATGACAAGAACATCCCATTAGACCTAATTAAAACTATCGAGACTAAATATATAAAGACAATAAAGTAGTCGCAAGTTTAGCAGAAGGAATGATAGAACCAATCAACTATGAATCGGGAATCAGACAGGGAGACTCTTTAAGTCCTCTTCTATTTAATATTGTCACGGACGAAATTATAAATATTGTCAAAAGAAAAAAGGGACATAGAATGGGTAACAGAGAACTTAAAATTATATGTTATGCAGATGACGTGATAATAATGGCTGAGACCTAGAACGATCTGCAAGGGCTGCTATACGAATTCTACATAGCAACAAAACCATATAATATGTCAATCTCAATTGAAAAAACTAAGGCAATAGTAATGCAAAAGAGCCGATCAAGTGCAAGCTGGTGGTGGAAGATAAACCAATAGAACAAGTGATGGAGGTGGATTATCTCGGCATCAAAATATCTAGTATCGAAAAAATCGAGGAAGTGAAACATCAAGCCAAGAAGGCTAATAGGATAGCGGGATGCCTCAATGAAACCATATTTAGAAATAAATTCCTCTCCGTTGAGATTAAAACAAGAATATATAATCTTGTTGTAATTTCAACGGAGAGGAATACGTAATACGACCAAAAATGACTTACACATCTGAAACCCGCTACAAGTATAACACAGAGGATGTTGGAATCAACTGAAATGAGAATACTTAGGAGATGTACAAACACCCTCAGTATCTGAGGGATAGAGAAAGAGTAAAGACATAACAAGCACATGTAATATAGAAAATATCAACCAGTGGATCAGAGGAAGAAAAGTGGAATGGGATCAACACAGCATGGCAAACAACAGGATAGTACGGAGAGTAAGAGACAAGTCACCTAATGGAAGGAAATCAATGGGACGTCCAAGAAAGAGATGGAAAGACGATCTATAGAGCAGGGAACAAAGAAAACAGGCAATAATACCTAGCTATAAGTCGGAAGGAAAAGAATTACCTACTAAATATAGACTATAATGACACACGTATAGAAAGCTAAGCGATGGTACTATCAGACTCTAGTGTCCAAAATAACTTTGTAGGTAGTAGTAATTAAAAAAAAGGTAATTTATTTACTATTGGTAATTTAATTAGTTTAATTCAATTAAATAACGTTAAATGGTAACTGTAATTTGTTTTCCAACAGCTAAGACTGAAGTAATATTTGACCGGTAATTCTTTCTCGGAAATTGAATCACTCTCGTAGTTAACAGATAATTTTTTTTTTGGTTTTAGAGGTTATTTTAAAGACAATGCAAATGATGAAGCTTATTATGGCACTTATTTGTACATATACAACAATATTTTCTGACTGGTTACCAATTCAGTACCACAAATAACATTTAGTTCAGATAATTTAATGGTCAGGGAACTAACCTAATATAAAAAGCTTCCTCTTTGCGCACCATAGCGTTTTCAGGACTAACGAATTCTATACCCAATCTATTAAGATATTCTAACAACTATTTTTCATCATTAAAAATGTTAGTTAAAATTGATGTATATTGATAAGGGCGAACTGATATCGGTAAATTACTTAATTGGTCTCACAATGCCAATGTTTCATTAATTAACTTTATTATTTCAACAGGACATTTTTTTAGAAAAAAGGAAGTTTGTTTACTATATTCGGGTCAAAGTTCATCAGAGACTGCCCATATGCCGATCATACACATAATTTTACGACTACTATTAATCCTATATGATTAATTACTCAACCAATTTGGAAGCTTACGCGAACAGAGGTGTAAAAAGTATGAATGTATTTTAGATTTTCTTTTTAGTTTGTCGGTAATAGGTAAGCATCAAAGCTAAAAACCATTAATTAATGTTTATGCTCAAGGCTCACCTGGTAAATATAAATGTTTGGAAAAGCGAATCACAAGTTATCCTGATTTTAATTCCCTCCTCCTTTACAAAAACATAATCACTAATAGGCATGTCTAAATATTCAGCCATAATTTCTATTAATTAAAACAGCTATTATAGTGTAAATAATTTGCCCTTGTTTTGTTTTTATTTACTAAACAAATATGCTGATTTTTAGTTTCTATTTGGTCCTAATTGATACCAAAACTAAAATTACATAATTCGGGAAAATTACATAGAAATACATACCAAATTAAGTCGGATACGGAAGTATTAACTGAGATTTACTTTGAATTTAATACGGCTAAATTAGCACCCGATACGACGTAACTTATACTATTAACGTGGGGTTGTGTCGTAAAAATGCGTGGTGGAATAAAGTCGCCTATATAAAACAGTCGCTTTCTATATTTGTAGATATATGAATACGAAAGACAATTTTCAACATATGCTACGTAAATTATCAAATTTCAAAAACAAATAGTTTGTGAGTTGTTGACATCTGAAGAGTTACTAGGGTAAACATAATACATTTGGTTAAACTGCGCATGTTAAGGTTGGCTTTTTAGCAATAATTTTTTTCAGCGAAGACTGGACGTAAAATAACATGTTTTAGCTAAACCAACAAAACAGAACAGCCTTTGAAGGAGAAATAGGCTCAAATGAAAATTAACTGAAACATGTTAAGCCTTACTCTGACTCTAACATCGAGTCATATCGAAAAATGTAATGAAGGGACATGAATAAGCTTGACATAGCTTATTGTATGTACAGGGTGACCATTTTTAGACGCCCGGCCCCGATTTATGGACTATTGGATATTTATTTTCTTTGAAATGTAGAATGATATAGTGCATGTCAAGGAGTACACTGACGTATTTGACATTTGGGAGTGAAAACGACGCTAGGCGCTATGACCTCAAACAACATATTTTTCCATCGACATACCTTTTGTAAAATGGCACTGGAAAGCACTAATTTGTTTCAACATTTTTTTCTTAAGCTGTTCTTTCTAATTTGTTCTGCAAAAAAGTTATGCAGCAAAAAACCCTCTGAAATATTATTTTTGGTCATCGTGGTTGCCATGGATGGTATGCGACGTTTGGCGATTTTCATACGATATATCTAGTAGGCGGCATACTTTAATCTGACAGTTCTTGTTTGCACACCTATTTAATTCAAAAAAGTTAAACTAAGTAAACAGTGACGCTAAAAAAGTAGATATGATTCTTATTTATGAAGAATCAAGAAGAAATTCTCCGGAAGCCATTAGAATGTATTGAGAACCTTACCCCGGTCGGAATAACCCGGATCCCATTATGTTTTGTTAGAATAAAATTTGAGGAGCGCTATGGATGCATTATCTGGGCAGAAAGGTATTTCTAAACAAAAAACTGTTTTAACAGACGAAAAAGTAGCTAAAATTATGCAATATTTTTAAAATTATCCACATAATTCAATGCGACAAGCAAGCAGGCAATTGAATGTATCTATTCAGAAATGTCTTAATGCATAATCTTCAGTTATTAACAAAATTTGATTCGGAAGGACGACTGAGATTTGTAGCAGAAATGAGGATTAAATACGACGAAGAACGTTATTTTCTGAATCATATATTATGGCCAGATAAAAGCAACGGCAAACGTAACAGAAAAAATTGTCATTACTTTGCTGACGAGAATCCATACAACGTTAATCAAATTCAGAATCAAGGCCATTATGGTATGAATGTATGGTGTGGGATAATTGGGAGACATTTGGTTGGACCATGGTTTTTTGAGGAAACACTTACTGGAAACAAATACCTTACTTTCTTTATTATTACTCTATCAGTTTCAACGAAAATAGAAAGAGGTTCGCAGCCCAATTGTTCAATGAGCACCTAAGTCACCAGACCTCACACGGTTAGATTTTTTCTTTTTTGGGGGACTTTTAAAGATATTGTATATATATGATATTAAGCACCTAATGGCAAAATTATCAGATACGTGCAAGAGTATATCTAGAGAAAATATTTACAAAGCCACTCATCAAGCGTTAATGAAAAGAATGAAAAAATGCATGATAGAAGAAGACATATAGAAAATTTGTATTGATGTTTTTTTTTTTTTTATTTTTTAAATTTCAAAAACTTAATTTTATAAATATCTAATAAGCTATGTAATGTTAAAAGTTATATAGCTTTTTTGGCGGTTTTAATAAAAATAATGTGTTCTTGTTTATTTATTGTTCAAAGATATTTTATTAAAGAAAAAACGCTCAACGACATAGTAACTAGTATTATTTAAATTACTGTCAGACTAAAGTATGACAGCTCCCTACTAGATAAATTGTTTGAAAACTGCCAAACGTGGCATACGATTCATGACAACTGCAATGACCACAAATAATATTTTAGAGGATTGCATAACTTTTTTGCAAAACAAATTAAAAAAAACTGTTTAAGAAAAAAATATTAAAAAAAAATTAGGGCTTTCCAATGCCGTTTTACAAAAGGTATGTCGATAGAAAAAAAAGTTGTTTGGGGTTTAAAGCGCCCGGCGTCGTTTTCATTAGTAATTGACAAATACGTCAGTATACTCCTTCACATGCACTATACCACTCTACATTTCAAAATAATCGGTCAAGTGCAAGTTGCGCAATTAGTGTTCCGTACATTGATTGCTTTTACGGAAGTGTGAAATGATCCGTGACTTCACAAAACATATCCCCGATCCTTACTGAAAACTGATGACCTTGAAATTTTTGTTTTTTTATATACCAAATAAATTATTAAAGGTAATGCACTCGTAATAATTTTCGTTCAATCTACACCCTGTAGAGAATATTCTAGGGTTTTTTCAAAATTTTTTGATTAGCACTTTTCGAGATATGGGGAGGGACAGCGATTTTTCGCACTTTTTAAAAACAATACTGCAGAGAAAAACAAAATAGACAATTTACATCTGACAAAGAAACGTAAAAGTTGTTTTGCTTTAAAATAAATTATTCACATGCAAATTTTAAAAATGTCATTTTCAGTATGTTAATAATTCGACGGATTTTTTTTAGTTGACTGCAAGTACCCAACAGAATATTCCAATGAAAACAACTCCGAGAAACATTTTTTACATATACCAAAATTGCTTAAAAAATAATTAATTTTATTAGCTGTAACTTTTCTATTGAGCTTAAGGCACATTTACACGGTTCACTTTTAATGATCATCCCGGATAATTCACTACTTAGCAGATGAAGTAAAAAATTACTTGATTAAGAAAATGAACAAAAAAAAAGATGAAAAAATGGGTTATGCGCCGTTACCTTATGAGGACCTCAAGACTTGCTAACGTAATGGGCTCAGGAGGATAATGGCATGCTTAAAAATCATCTTCGTATGACTAAACCACAATTTCAAGATCTGCTTACGAATGTTACACCATAAATTAGGGAACAAGATATTACAATGAGAGAATGTGTTCCAGCAGTGATTGATAAACTGATAAGAAATGAAATTACAATCCTTGTGATGATTCACTATTTATTTCTTATTTACATGGATCACTATAGATGAATCATCTCAGTGAGTTGCTGAAGTTGAACATAGCTCAATTTCATTCGCCATCCGGGTTGATGACTTTGGATGATTCGCTGTCTACGCAGTTCATTTGGCAGTCACTTTGAGTGAATCGTCACGGATGAACACCAAAAGTGAACCGTGTAAATATGGCCCTACTGTTCCAAAAGCAGATACATACGATGCGTTTATCCATTCCTTTCCTTCTGCTTCCACATATATCATTATACCACCTCATTATTGTCCATCCATCATTTCTTTTCACTTCTCTTGCTAAAAATGACATTACAGATTTTTCTTTTTCTTTATGTTTTAGAATTCCTAGATTACGAAAAACTCATTTTCATCGGTCTGTCTGTCTGTCTGTTGGCACGATAGCTATCGAACGAAATAAGATATTAATTTCAAAATTAGTGAATATATAATACCTAACAAGGGGATGAGGATTGTACTTTTTGAGCGATATAGCTTAAGATGAAGGGGGGGAAAGGCTTGGGTGTCGATAAATTTTGTATGTTTTTAATAGTATTATGGTAATTTATCATGTATTTTTGTTGACAAAATAAATAATTATTATTCATGTATATTTATAGTAAAACACAAAAGGAGTCCAAAGGGATAGGGGAGGAAACTAGAAGGATTGTTTCCTATATAAAGCGGTGTATATCCTTTTTGAAATTTTTAAACTCGAAGAATTCAAAAATCAGGTTTTTTTTTGTTACTTTTAACCCCAAGGGGTGAAAGGGGGGTTTGTTGATGGAGTAGGGATGTGGTAGGGAGCTATAGCGGTTGCCTCAAAAATATTGTGCTATATGTTCTTTTCAGAGTTCTCGGACTCTACGAATATAAAAATTAATTTATTTTTAATAACTTTTGATTCGATTACGAGAAGGGAATAGATTCAATATAATTACCACAAATTTTCCATGTATTTTAGATGGGAGTGATGGGAGTGATTTCGTATTTATTATACTGTAAATCTTTTTCGGGGTGGAATTCTTTTAATCAAGGAATCCAACCATTATATTTTTACTTTCCTTTCTAAAGGAAATTATAATGTTCATGAAGCAGTCCTATTCTCAGATTTTTGCATTTTTTTCACATTTTAGGGTGTTCAGATCACGAAAAACATGGTCACTTATTTTCGTTGCTCTGTCTGTCTGTCTGAGAGGGTAAAAGGTAGGTGACCATTAAATATTTTATAGATTCAGTTGTATTTTGAAAATTTTTCCACGTTTTTTGGTTGATGAAACTGAAAAATTTTAAGCATATTATTTATAGTAAAATATATATATGGGGCTAATGAGGTGGGGTAAGGCGTTATATATATCATGCTATATGTCCCTTTAAGAGTCTTGTATAGTTTGTAATTTTTCTAGGTTTTGTTTTTTTGAATGGGATAATAAATAAAATTTTAAGCAAAATCGTTTATAATAAAACATATCAGGTGTCAAAGGGATGGAGAAGGAAGTTAGTAGAGACTTCCTGTTTGTATTGTTATAGGTCTTTTTCGGAGTTCCTTCAGTCAAGGAGAAGGAATATTCCATTTTTTTTTATTGTTTTCATTGTTAACATGACGAAAGGGTTTAAAAGTCATTATCCGTTCAATAGTATTACGAGTATTTTTTCTGGCTTTTAATTGACATATTGGACATTTAATATAAAAATAATTTCCCATGGTAAAATATCTTCGGGATGAAAAGGATGAGGTGGGGGGCGAAAATAGTGTCTGCGTGTTTATTGTAATATACTCCTATTTCAGTGTCATTTTTCCGTTATTTCCTATTTAAACAGAAACTCTATATAGAAAAGACTGAGATCCGATTACAAAGTAACATAAAAATATTGAGTTGAATGCGGAAGAAGTTTTACTTATGGTAGAGTAGGTAAAATATTGCGTCAATAAAAACCTATTTTTCTAATTTACAAGTTCAAGATAAATTATATAAATATAATAATCTAGCCACACATCACAAAAGAGGTTTATTTTTATTTACACATCGAGAGACTTTTTTAAATAATTTTGTTATTTGAATCCTCCACCTCTGAATTTTATTCTTTAATGTACGCATGTATTTTGGTATCTAAAGATAGGATTGTAGTTTTTTTTTAAACAAGGTAAATTTCTGATTTGTTACTATATTCGGGATACATTGCATAACGTATTACAACAGCAAATATTTATGTTTCAAAGTTTTCAGCTTTTATCAGTATTTTTTTAACACATCATTCCTGTGGAGGAAAAAGGTTACATCCCAAAAAATTGTTTTGTTTTTAGTGTTCCGTACGGAACACTTATAAGATCATTTCAATGTCTGTCCGTCTGTGACACCCGATTTTCTCCGAAACTATTTATCACAGAAAGTTGAAATTTGATACTAATATAGGAACTGATGGCCTCTTCAGAGCCGTGTAATTTTAAAAGTTAAATTTTGACTTAAGTGGTTAGTTTTGAGGGGTGAAATCGGAAGTGAAAGAAACATTTTTTTACTAGGTATCGAGTGTGGTGTCAAATGAAAGCTTGTGAAAACACGAGTAAAAAATCTATATAATGTAATACTTGGGCACACTTTTCTTTGTATTATTTTTTAAAAATCGCGAAAAATCGCTGTCCCCCACCTTATCTTGAAAAGTACTGATCAAGAAATTTTGAAAAAATTCTGGAATATTCTCCACGGGGTGTAGATTGAACAAAAATTATCACGAGTGCATTGGCTTTAATAATTTACCCGGTATATAAAAAAAACAAAAATTTTAAATCATCAGTTTTCAGTACAGATTGGAAACAAACTTTGTTGAAAACTCATTTAGGGTATGTTTTGTGAAGTCACTGATCATTTTATACCTCGGCAACAAAATTTTTTATTTTAAAAGCAATCAACGTACGGAACACTAATTGCACAAGTTCAACTTGCACTTGACCGGTTATTAAATTAAAATAGTTAACGATTTAAGCAGTAAAGCAACAAATAGTATCAATAATTTGCTCTAAATGACCTTACTGGATAAACATGAATTGTGGGTCCGACATGAAATAGATCCATGCAACTATATATATATATATATATATATATATATATATATATATATATATATATATATATATATATATATATTTATATATATATATATATATATATATATATATATATATATATATATATATATATATATATATATATATATATATATATATATATATATATATATATATATATATATATATATATATATATATATATATGTATATATATACATATATATATATATATATATATATATATATATATATATATATATATATATATATACTGGCGCCTCCTTATAGCAAGACCGATTCAGAAAATTCACGTTGAATAGCGGATCTCAATGACAATGAAAAAAAAAACCGACCCTAAAGAAATGATGACATGAATATTTTCTCGCTGCCACTTTTGAACGATATAACTCCACAATATCGCCGATCGTTAAGCAAAACGTAACGTTGAATAGGCTTTTTCTAAACAAATTTAATTAAAATAATATTAGAAAAATTGTTACCTTCATAAAATAAGTACTTCGTGATACCAACAAATTAATTACACAATTTCTATATTCCAATACTTTATTATAACAAGTGAAAATTTTAACACGTATAATTCACAGAAATTTTATTTGCTTTATTATAAAAATGACGGCTTTACTTTATTTGAAAGCGGACAAAGGATCTCCTGTCGGCGTCCGATGCCGATAACAAAGGATTTCTTATTGGCGTCGGTGGCCTTATCGGTAGTTTTTTAGTGGTTCTGGCGTTGGCCAAATGACAAGGCTCTCTACCAAAACGTCAAATTTACGTTTAGTTTGCTTATTTATAGCGAACGTTTACAAATATATGAGTAAAATAAGGTAAAGATCAATGTATTTCAGGTTTTTTTTAAGATAGAATATAGCAGCAAGTGTGGTAGTTCGTGTCGTTCGGCACAGTTGGTTTAGTTATAAATATGTCACGCACAAACCGTGATATTTTATATCAGGGATGTCAAAGATACGGCCCGCGGGCCGCATCCGGCCACCGGGACGTATCAATAAGGCCCGCGATCGCAATGAAGAATCATAATTTTTAACAACCGTATATTATATACTATATAATTAAATAAATAAAACGTTATAATAATCCAGTACATTTTTTTTATTTTAATCTGGCCCGCCTACACATTCTAAATTTAATATATGGCCCTCTGCAAAATTGAGTTTGACACCTCTGTTTTATATGGACATCGACTACATAACGTTTTTAAATCTACTTTGTTTCTTCAAGTTAACAGTAAAAATTATCTTACTTTGGGTACAGGAAAATCATTTGGGTATTAATCTTGGAAAAGTTATGAGAAAAAACCTTTAAATAGGTTTATTTTGCAAAAACTCAAACAGCTGTTACCATAAAAGTCAAAATCAGCTATTAAGAGGCAACGATCCAGTTGCTCTCGCGCTTTAAAAAAGAATTATTTCTTCTCAAATATTATATAAACAATTTCCTTAATTATGGTTAAATATTATCTTTACTAAGTGTTTTATATTATTATTTTCATTTATGGTTAGATTAATTTTACCTGAAATTTGAAAATCTGTAATTGTTGAAGAAAATCGTATGTTTGGCAATACAGGCTTGCGCCTGAGCTGGTTCTTACATTGGCGGCCTTTCAGGTGCGAGTTGGGTTGACGGTAAAATCCAGTTGTGCCCTCTTTTTTAATTTTTCTGAAATTTTCAAATTAAAAAAAAAATGTATTTAATGTGCTTCTACATAAATTCACGAGTCATCCGTTTTAATATATGTAGTGAATTTCATGCTACGCTGGATAATTCTTTCCCTTACTCATTCTTTTGTGACTACCCAAGTCTCAGTACTATAGAGCGGGACAAGGATAACATATAAAGTTAATGTTTTTATTTTCATATATGTCTTAAACTTTTTGTTTCTAGTCTGTAATATATGTTTTAATATCCCAAAATCCCTAACCTGCCGTTGACATTTTTCTGTCTATGCTTCTGTTTTGCCTCAGATATATTTGTTGGTCTACTTCTGCTATTCTTATTCTGTTTAGCCTGATGGATGCATTTTTCTATTGAAAGAATATTTTCATTACTTTAGTTTTCCTTATATTTATACTTGGTAAAATTCCCTCTTCTTTTTATTTAAGCTTTTTTATTATTTCTCGCTGTTCAATCGATCCTCTGTGATAAAGACAATAATGTCTGAGTATCTTAATTTGTTTAATTCTTATCTTTCAATACAATGATTTCCGCTGTTTAGTTCCTTGTCTTCCTATTGGAAATTTAATATTTTCTGTTTCCAAATGCAATTTTAGTTTGATATTTCTCGAATTTATACCGCAATTTTAAAATTGCGTTTTAAATGAATGAGTTAAAGGCCTTGTTGTGATCCATACCGCCAAACATAAATCCTTGTTATGTTCTAATCTCATCTTAATTCCGTGTCGATTATATGTAATCCAGATATTGTTTTCTGAAACCTAGTTGTTCGTGGTTTTGATACAATTCGAATTTGTTTATTGTGGGTTTGGTGATAATTTTTACTTCAATATTCATATATAATTTATCTTTTTAACATAGATTGACATCTGTATTATATTCATTGAAAGCCTAAAATAAATAAAAACCGGTCAAGTGCAAGTTGAACTTGCACAATTAGTGTTCCGTACGTTGATTGTTTTTAAAATAAAAAATTTTGTTAGGGTGGTATAAAATGATCAGTGTCTTCACAAAAACACACCCCAAATGAGTTTTCAACAAAGGTTGTTTCCAATCTTTACTGAAAACTGGTGACCTTGAAATTTTGTTTTGTATATGTATATATATATATATATATATATATATATATATATATATATATATATATATATATATATATATCTTTTTACTCGTGTTTTCACAAGCTTTCATTGGACATCACACTCGATGACCTAGTAAAAAAAAAATTTTTTTCACTTCCGATTTCACCCCTCAAAACGAACCTCTTAAGTCAAAATTTATGTTACGGTGGTATAAAATGATCAGTGACTTCACAAAACACACCCCAAATGAGTTTTCAACAAAGTTTGTTTCCAATCTTTACTGAAATCTGATGACCTTGAAATTTTTGTTTTTTTTTATATACCATATAAATTATTAAAGGTAATGCACTCGTGATAATTTTCGTTCAATCTACACCCCGTGCAGAATATTCCAGAATTTTTTCGAAATTTTTTGATAAGTACTTTTCGAGATAAGGCCCGGGACAGCGATTTTTCGCGAATTTTTAAAAATAATACAAAGAAAAGTGCGCGCAAGTATAATATTATATATATATTTTTTACTCGTGTTTTCACAAGCTTTCATTTGACACCACACTCGATGACCTAGTAAAAAAAAAAAATTTTTTTCGCTTCCGACTTCACCCCCCAAAACTAACCCCTTAAGTCAAAATTTAATTCTCAAAACTACATGGCTCTGATGAGGCCATCAATTCCTATATTATTACCAAATTTCACCTTTCTATGTCAAATAGTTTCGGAGAAAATCGGGTGTGACAGACAGACAGACAGACAGAGACAGACAGACAGACGGACAGACAGACAGACAGACAGACAGACAGACAGACAGACAGACAGACAGACAGACACCGAAGTGATCTTATAAGTGTTCCGTACGGAACACTAAAAATGTAGTTATAAATAAGTACCATGTTGAAATAAAAATTGCTTCTCTATAAATCTGTTTTTTAACTACATTTTTCAGACTTCTAAAATTCTGAATCAATGTTAAGAATGGGTGTAATATTTAGTTACTTAAAAATACTTTAATTGTGATTCTAAACATTAATATTGTCGATTGAGAAATGGTTATTTGTATATTAAGAGAACTTTTAGAAAGTGTAAAGTGCAGAGCAGTAATTATCTATAGCAGGAAATTTCCGGAGTATATATAATTTAACTTTTCAATTTAACTTCTATAGGGAAAAAAATATCCGTGTAATGAAAATTTGTGGTTGACTTTTATTAGAAATTACTTTCACTAATATTTTACAGAATTATTTTCCCCAAAACCGGTAAACACAAAAAATGTAATAGAGAGTTCATGCAACGCTCCGTTTTTTTAGAATGCCTTTGTAGTTAGCGTTATTTGTAGCATGAGTAGTATTGAAGTAAAGAATTAAACAAAAATAAGCTTTTAGAACTCCTAAATAACTACTTCTTTCTTTTGACAAATTAACCTCAACTTTGTTCATATAAAACAGAAATTTTCACGAGCCTGGTTAGATGAAAAATTGTTTTTGAGATTCGACCATGATAATTTGGTCGTGTCGCCTGCGATTGCATGAGATGTTTTCCCCTGGAGGATCCCTATGCTTACTCTTCGGGGTTAAAACAGTGAGCTATAATAACATTCAGTGAATTCTCGAAGAATCATTGTAATTGTGGATAAAACGTCGTAAGTTACTCTAATTGACACGGTGTAATCCAAAGAACCATAGTTTCTTCTCAAACTGGTTGTTTTTTATTATTATTTTGGTTTATTTAAGTTCAGTTCAGTTAAAAATTCATATTTCTAATACAGCATCAGAAATTGACACTGCTACACCAGTAAATAAATTTAATAAAATTGGCCGTTGTTTTTTGGCGAAGGTCTTGTTTTATTTACACTACAAATACTTGTTTCAATTTTGTCTCTGTTCTGTGATTTTATATTATAATTCACAATTTTAATAAGTAAGTAAATTTCTTAAAATTAAAGTTTATGTTTTTTAACGAAAACTGTACTATTAAAATTTTTATTTTTAGAGGATTTATCGCTGCTAAAAAACTATTCATAAAATGGTAATCTCAATACACCAATGAATAAATAAAAATAAAATACAATACATTTTTTATTTTTTTACAAGCTTTGCATGCATGCATCATTAATTTATTAACTGATAATTGTAATATTTATTTTAGAACTCAAAGGTATAGCTTAAGAAAGGTGTGGAACCAAAAAGCAAGAGAATAATTCAGTTCAATTTATTACTAGATCCAGAATTACCATTTAATATACAAAAATAAAGCATTAATTTCAAGGTAATTTATTATGAAAAAATACTTATTTTTTAAATATTTTTCAAGAGCAGACTACTTATGTATTTAAGATACATTGGTAAGATTATGTTTGTTGGAAATAACATAGAAGTAATTGAAAAAAATCTTAAATTTTTCATTTATAGTCTTAAAATTATAATATACCAGTGGGAAAAATTTGTAGTCGCCGTCACCCGCCAAAGCAAACATGGAAATTGTGTTGTTCAAGCCTAAGGATTATAATAAAATAATGGAAGGGACATAGAACTTCCATTGATTTGAGGGAACTACATCTTGTAAAAAGGAGCCAAGTGAACTGTAAAAGTGCTATAATTTTTGAAGGCATTACATTATATCCATATAATCTTTCATATCCTGGGGGCTAAGAAACATAGCTCATCTCATTCAGGAAAGTGCATTGTGGAATAGAGTAGAAGAAAATCCTAAATTTGATTTTTGGGAAAATATTAGTACTATATACACCCGAGAGGTAGGTGTCCTCTGTGGTTCAGGCAGGGTCTGTATTGTCTCACGAGAACATGAAGAACGGTATGGATCTAATTCAGTGTCGGTAAACAATATATTACATTCCAAAGTTTAAGGGCTGCCGTTTTGCAATTTTTGACTTATTATACTAGTCTCAAGTGCGCTATTTTTACCCAGTTTTTTTTTTTATACGAAAAGGCTTTTAAAAGGAGAACTCTCTTTTACGATACTTTCTTGCAAATAAAACTCTTGAAGTAAGGAACCATTTCTTTCATTTAATATTTTAAGAAATATAGAAAAATTTAAACAGATTTGTGGCAGATGCGTTTCATACACTTATTGAAATTCTTTTTTCAACGATATAAAGTTTCACAAAAGCAGTAAAATATATATTTTTAATGGAACGCAATATATATTTTTGAATAGATAAATTTTATATGGCAGATTCTGAAAATATTCTATATTTAACATGTACCATATCTAAATTAAATAGAGCTTTTTGCGGTATTGGTATTTAAAAAGTAGTATATTTTATTTTCTGGTTATCTGCTTTGCGTTAAAGTGAAATAAAACATCTCGAATAACTCCGTGTAATTTTTAAAATTTTTAAAAATATTTAAATATCCAAAGATATGAAATCACCTTTATACATAAATTTTTTCCCTATGTGTAATATATCTTATTGTATTATTGACTATGACCACTCAGTTCATTATCAAAAACTAAAAGTTCTAACCTATTTCGATACCAAATCACTCTGTTTCTGTTCCTAAAATTGGGTTGTCGATTTTTATAAATTACTTTACAAGCAGTATTCTCTCGCAGGACAGGAGTATAGACTAGTAGCATTATGCTAAAATCCGCAATTTTTCCGTGTACTATTTTTTACTACTGTTCGTGATTTACGAAATAACAAACATATTTGTACGGGTTTATGCAAATATAAAAATAAATATATCATTTCAGATACTTCCTACTTTATAAAAAAAAAAACACTTTTACTCTTATTATTTTTTTAATACCAGTATAAAAAGGGAACAAATTTTAAAATGAGAACGTTTCTGTTATATTGACACGCAGTAAAATACTGACAAACATAAACCCCACTTTTCGATACCAGTTTAACCGAAACAATTTCCAAAAAATTAATTATCTGCAAAACGTACCTTTTAAAAAAATGGTATCTAATTTATCTTAACTTCTTGAGCTTTGCGGTAAATTTCTAAATATTTTAAAATTATTTTCTTTTTAGGAACCACCTGTCCTACTATCGCTAACGAATTTTTACAGGTACTTAGTAAATATACTACTATCGTAAAGAAACTTTTACATGTACTAAGTAAACGAATCCCAGCAAAGTTCTGATTATACCCTGTTTTGAAGGTACTCGGTCCATGACTAAAACGTCACGTCAATATTTTATTATTTAATTATTTTACTGAACTAATAACTTCCTCTCTCCATTATATATATTGGCAAAATACTACACATATATGTAAACCTAAATATACAAGCAATCGAGGGCAGTACATTAAATGAACCTATATAAGTTAAAATCTAATTTACAAATATAAAAAAAATCATCATGAATAACTAACACACGTTACAGAAATGGCGGGAAAGTGTTATTTATTTGTTCACTAGCTCACTTTTTGAGTACTATAATACCCTAAAATTTGGATATAACATATTTAAATAGTTACCTCTCACTGAGTGTAGTTTTCTAACACAGAATTTAGTAACATTCAGCTTCGTAGCGTTGCCTTACACACCAATCGCGCTGTTCCAAAGTCAGTTACAACACACACCCATATATATATATATAAACATATATACATACGATATATACCGGCTGACAGCCAACATGTAACACCCTGTAATTTTTTTATTTTGAAAGTTACATATTTGCATTTTTAGATACATGAATGGGACATTATTAGGCTTTATATCACTTAAGAAATATTTTTAACTAGTTCCGGTTTAACCGGAAGTGACTCCAACTTTCTTATTTTTAATAGAACTCTGTATATTTTTTATCAATTTAAATTCGCTCTGAAATTCTCATTCCAACGATGTATCACAAGTTGACATTTGTTTGACAGGTGACCGGCAAAAACTGATTTAAACGCTTAGACTTAGGCGGCCATGGCGGATATAATAGTAATTGTTTTTGTTTGTTTTTTCTCACTTTGGAAATAATTGAAGACTATCCATTTATTGTGCCATTTTCGCGAGTCTAAGTGGCTCCTACAAAATTTTATAAAAATATAAATAGGTAAAACTATTTTATAACAGATATAAATTTGCTAGGTATTTATTCCAAATGTTCAAAATGCTGTCCGTTGTTAATCCTACACAATCTTGTTTTTCTCACCGTTGCTCTCATAACATTCTCCAACTGAATTTCAGTAACTTGATTTACTGCTCTTCTTAAGCGCATTTCTAAAGCATTTCTGTCTGTTGGTGGAGTTTGTAAACTTTTTCTGTTAGATGGTTCCATATAAAAAAAAAATCAAGAGGCGTAAGATCTGGCGATCTTGCAGGCCACTTTTTAGATTCATTGGTACCTAACCAATTTGCACCAAATCATTGATTCAAGTAGTTTTATACATTTCTACTAATGTGGGCTGGAGCGCCATCCTGCTGGAAAATAATGTCTTCACGATTTAAAGGTAAAGTTTCTAAAAATCATTTTGAATGAACTCCAAATATCTTTCTCCCTTTCACACACCATCAAATATAATAGGACCAATAATTCTTGTGCCAAGGATACCCAACCACACGTTAAAGCTGAATCTTTCTTGATAGGCACTTTCTCTCATAATTCTAGAATTTTCTTGGGCCCAATATCGAGCATTGTTACGATTAAATAGACCCAAATTGGTAAATCTAGATTCATCCTAAAATAGAATGTTGTAATGTAATTGGTTATCAAGGTGGTATCTTTGCCAATTACAACAATCCATTCTTCTTTGGTAATCTGTTTGAAATAAACTTTGATTTATTTGATATTTGTAGGACCTGAATTTATATTTTCTTAAAATGCAGCGACCGGTTTCACGATTTATACTGGTTTGTTCTTCTACATATCTTATAGAAACTGTAGGATCTGCCTGAACAATGGCCAATACATTGATTTCTGACTTTTCGTCACCAATAAATACATCAACAGGTTCAATCGGTTGCCTTCTAAACTGCTGCTCTACCCTTAAAGAATAATTATTGGGTGGGTGCCTCCTATCGGGATATCTTGCCATGTATAACTCGGCGGCTTGTCGGCTATTCTTTCTATACTCTGCCTAAATTAATAACATGTCTACTTTTTTATCCGTTGAATACCTTTTTGTTAACGAAAAATTGTTTTTGACGTAAAGTAAGCAATAATAATGGCCATTTTGGTAACACGCAGCAACCATGACTTTCGGTTCGTCTGTTTTATCACTAAGTCCGTAATGGAATTTGTGCAATAATGTGAATTTGTTGATATCACATTATTGCATAATAAAACGGTTTATTTTCTCAAAATAATATTAAATACAATTGGCGTTAGATAGTTCTGTTAGATGTATGTTGGCGAAAAGTCTGTAATGTGTAACTAGATTAAATAAAAAATATGTGTTCCTATCTTAATTTCGGTGATATTGACCATTATTTAAAAAGAAAATTCTGTAACTGAATGTAAAGCATAAAATTTTATAAAGCCACTTAGACTCGCGAAAATAGCCCGATAAATGAATAGTCTTAAATTCTTTCCAAACTTAGATAAAACGAACAAAAACATTTGCTAGTATATCCACCATGGCCGCCTAAGTCTAAGAGTTTAAATCAGTCTTTGCCGGTCACCTGTCAAACAAATGTCAACTTGTAATACATCGTTGGAAAGATAATTTCAAAGCAAATTGAAATTGATAAAAAAATATAAAGGTTCCATTAAAAATAAGAAAGTTGCAGTCACTTCCGGTCTTAGAAATATTTGTTAAGTGATAAAAAAGTCTAATAATGTCCTATTCTGGTATCTAAAAATGCAAATATGTAACTTTCAAAATAAAAAAAATTACAGGGTGTTACATGTTGGCTGTGCCAGCCGGTATATATGTATATATGTTTATATATATGTGGGTGTGCGTTGTAACTGACAGCTTTGGAACAGCGCGGTTGGTAGATTTGCCTTTATGTCGATATTTTACCTTCTCTGTTTTTATCTGTTTTTAACTTGAACAGTGTTTTTGATGGTACCATCATTGTTTTCACTAACGTGTTATCATACTGCTCAAATTAATATCCACAGCCTTGTTATTTTAAGATTTGGTTTCTCGTATAAAACTGCCCAGTCTTCTGTAAGCAAGCGGTGGAAGCAAAGTGCTATTCTAACTTTTATTCACCTGTTTCTAGTCACTCTAAATCCAAAATTAAGTCTCTTTTGCAGTTATGGAAAGTAAACACATTTCATTAGCTAAGTTTCAGATTTGCGTTTCAGTGCTACGTTTCTTTTTTCGATTCATCCTGGGACTCCCAATAAAAGAAACCATTCTGGTCTGTTTTCTTGTTTGCTGAGTGTAAGATGACCAAATGATCATATTTTGTTTTTTTAGTTTACCTAGAAATAACGATGTGAAGTCGCTAGGGTAAAATTATTTTGAGAGGCTAAATAATTTTAATTCAAATGGTGCAACAATGATTTTTTTTTACAGGGATTAAGACACAAGTATAAGGTTAGGGTTATCAGATGCCAATTTTAATGGTCTAGTTTTAAAATGCCAATTTCAATTCATCAGTTGTAAATGAATGGTTTTCTCTACCAGTTTTTCACTTAGAGTTTTTTTTTCAGTTCATATCTAAAAGAAAATATAGTAATAGTGAAAAAAACACAACCTGAGATTTTTGATTCCATGCACGTTTTAGGGTTTCTAGATCACGAAAAATATAGTGTCTCACTTCCGTCTGTCTGTCGGTCTGAAGGTTTGTGCGAACTGTCGGTCTGTCGATCTGTTGGTCTGTCGGTCTGTCACTCTGATAATCTGTCGGTCTGTTGGCACAATAACTTTCGAGCGAATTGAGATAAGGGATAAAGCCTACCTAATAAAAGGCTAAAGCTTACAGTGTTTGAACGATATTGCTTAATGCAAAGGGGGTTAAAGGGATAGAGGTCGTTAAAATTCGTATGGTTTTAATAGCAATATGGTAATTCTTCCTATTGTTTTGGGTGAGATAATACACAAATATTATGCATAAATATTTATAGTAAAACATAAAAGGGGTCAAAGGGACGGGGAGGAGATTAGAGAGTTTGTTTCCTGTCTAAAGCGTTGTATGTCTTTTTTACAGTTTTTGAAATCGAAGAATTCAAAAATCAGGTTATTTTTCATTACCTTTAATTTTAACCCAAGAGGGGGGAAAGGGTTTGGGGATCAAATATAGCATAGTTTCAATAGCATTTTGAGAGTTTTTCCAGGTTTTTTTGGTTGATATAATTAACAAATTTTAATCATATTATTTATATTAAAATATGTAAGAAGTTATTGGGAGGATGGGAGTTAGAGGGGTATATATGTCGTGAGATATGTCCTTTTCAGGATTCTTGAACTGTATTTTTCATCACTTTCAAGTCTAATAGGAATAGGAGGGAAAATACATGTTAGAATCCAGTATAGTTTAAATATAATTAAAAGCAAATTTACAGGTATTCCAGATGGAAGAATAAGCAAATGTTTCAGCGTAATCATTTATAATAAAATGTGTAAGGGGCCAAAGGAATAAAGAAAGAAGGTAAAAGAGTAACTTCGTAATTAGCATGTTATAAATCTTTTTTTAAGGTTCATGTGGAAAGAGTGTGAAAGGGTCGGGGTGGTAGGGGAATAGAAAGGTGATTAGATAATCTTGTAATATACTTCTATTTGACTGTTCTTGTTTTACCATTATTTCGAATTTAGAAAGAGATAGTATATAGAAAGGACTGGATCTGATTATAAAGTAACCTAAAAAAATCTTGAGTTAAATATAGAACAAGCTTTAGAAATAGAAACGGTTAAATGGACGAAAATGTACTTATGACACAACAAGTAAATTATTGTACTTACTTTCTTTGTTAACAGGAAATATTGTATTCGTGGAAAAATTACTGTCGGATATTTTCCTTTTCTTCCGATTTTAGGGTTTTTAAATAAAGAAAAACATTTTTTTTTAATTTCTAATTTCACAATAATCAATAAAAGTTATCACAAAAATAACGATACATTCACATATCAGAAAAAAATGTTTATTTTTGTCGACACAATTTTATCCGTATCGTCCACATTTCAATTTTGTTCTTTAACGTACAGACTTATTTCGTTTGCAGTGAATATATATTTTTTGCGATGTAATTTTAAAAGAGAGAATTGTAGACTTTTAATGCTTAAATATTTTTTTTATTGTTTAAACAAGGTAAGTTTCTAATTTGTTACCATATTTGGTACACATTGCATAATCTAATACGATAGCTATTTTTTACGTGTCATATTTTTTTAACACATTATTCATTTGTAATTTCATTCATCAAGTACACATTTCAAAATACTTTTTGTTCAAGATGATAAACTATTTAATTAGAGAAATTACAAACAGGGTCGTAATGGCTCTTCTTTTAGCTTCCTACTCTTTCAAATGAACAATATTTTTTAAATTTTTTTAGTGTTTGCAAAGATAAATAAAAATACCTAAAATTTGTTGGAACTTTTACATTCAATATTAATTATTTATTAGAATATATATATATATATATATATATATATATATATATATATATATATATATATATATATATATATATACACATACCAGTAGTACTATAGAGCCAAAACTCACTCTCTGATATAAAAGTAAGTCGTCTGCAAGAGCTAGACTTCCTTAAGACACACTTTGTGGCACGCTATTAGAAAACTACATATATCGGGCATATTTGATTGCATACATTTGCTGCTATCTTATTGAGATGACAAAATCAGACTATTTTGCTTCTGAAATCAGTACTTCGAGTATATTTTCTTTCCTGGGACCACAAAATTTAACAAAGAATTCAAACATCACTAATAAATTCATCTAATTTAGCGATTTGCTCTTGGCGACTCATTGTAATACCAATGAATTAAAATAATTCGTATTGCTTAGCAAATGTATATGTTCTTATCTTAATGTTTAGCTAATCGGTTCGGTGATCTAAATATTTTCTAGAGATATTTGTGAATAATTTTTATTGGGATAGACGAATAATAACAACTAAATAAGAAAATGACCTGCTAAATATAGAAGCAGCAACAATGATTTCGTACTATCACCTATTTGAGTCTATGCGGAAAATTAGAGCAGCAAAGAAATCTGTCAAATCTACTTTTGATTTAACAGAGGTACAGTATAGATTTTTGTTAATGCGTCTATATTTTAAACTATTGATGTTTCTTTAGATACCTTCAGAATCAATTTTTAGAATTTTACTTTAATGTTATGCATTTACTTCGATCTTCCTCATCTTGAGTATACTTTTCTATTATTCGGTTCATTTTCTTACCGACAGTGAGTCTTTTTAAAATTCTCTTTAGAAAGAGAAGGTTGTAAAAACTCTGACAGTTATAAATAAAAACTTTTGAACTACAAATCTATCCTATCCTAATAAGAAAATTCTGAACAATGCTATACCTAAATCATATAACATTTAACGAATATTTTTTTAAGCTTTAATACATTAAGTAGCTGCAAAAGAAGATTATTTTTCGAGTGTTGGTAAATTCAGATAATAATCTGATACTCTCGAATTGAGGTTTTATTTCTTTTTGTCTCATTGTATTTTTAGCAAGTAAGGGTTATTTAATAGTAAATGCGTACGAAATTAAAAATATTAAAACTGCTTGGTATCAAATGACCAAATTCTATATATTGATCAGCGTACCATAAATATTTGGTAACAAAATTTCGCAAAGAATATATACAGGGTGGTAGAAAAATGGTTTAATATATTAAAATATGTGATTTCTTAAGTTACCTGTAAAAAACCTTTACTTTTTTCTCTCAAAATGTTCTGAACATCCCACTCTCGGGCCCTATAGCGATGCGCGTAAAATAATACTTTCCAATGTTCATTTTACTCTTAATTTACTTTACCTGTTTTGACATTTAGGTTAAACGAGCAAACCAATTCAGAGGAGATTATAGCATAAAACCTTAATGTCCATTGGAACATAGTGGTTAGTTTCTGGATGGTTTTTTACATATATGCTTTTTGAAATTACTGTAAAAATTTCATTAAATGCCTGTAGGGATTATTATTTTACAACAGTTAAAACGCGACCTGCGCAGATACTATTAAACGATTTTGTATTTCTCCACTACCGTTGTTCTTTGATAGACTTTAGGTTTTAAAAGTCCGTAAATTTCCGTTAATTAAATTTGAATATACGAATATCAATACTTATATCTATTACACTAGTGTAGCGGAACAAGATTCACTGTTTGTTTCGTGAAATTGGGTTAACGTAACTAGAAAAACAAATTTTGAGTGTCGACGACAAGTTTTCTTGCAAATTTAAACTGATTCCATCTTAAATGTCTCTTTGTGCGCCTAGGAATAAATAATTCATTTTGTGCTGCTTACGAGTACTTTATGCACAAAATATTTTTATCTTTGCTAGAAGTTAGACCAAATAATTTTCAAAGTTTTTTGTTTTTGGTTTTAGCTATTAGTATATACAAAAATTAATTTCTAGACCTGTCAGCTCTGTGTAGTCGTGTTGCAAATAAAACTGTAGCGGGAGTTAAATAACTTATTTAACAGAAATATATTGATTTATGGTGATAGCGAAAAATCTTTGGTGAATACATATTTTTTATTAGTACATACTTGCTAAACTTGAAGTATAGTTTGTTTCTGTAGCATAACATGCTTTTTTATACTAAAAGAGGTAATATTAATTTACCATAATATTAAGAAATTTGTGTTTTTAAGGGTGGCAACAGTGCAACAGCCCGGCTGATTGTCTAAATACGATTGACTTGTTTTGGATTGTCTGTTTTCTATGATCATTAGCAGAATACTACAAAATTTCAAATTTTAAAGATTACTTTTTTATTGGTTATTGAAGAACACTATTTAACGTTGTTTTTGTGCAGCTGATCTTGATAAAAGAATTTGCTAGTTTAAATATATTAAACGATTTGATAACACTCTGTATTTTATATGTTTAACAAATTTCGCTGAATACATACATATAAATAAATTTATTTTTTAAATTATTTATTTCATTATATACATTAAAGGATTTATTGGCAAATAACATCAAAGTTGTATTTTCACCAAAGTCATTTATTTCAATTTTGTGCAATCATTAAAATTTAATTCTGGTAATAAAACTCATCAGTTGCTACAATTAAAATTTTAAAATGTTAATTATTCAGCAGTTGCTTATAGTTTATATTAGATGTAACAAGGCTAACATTAAACAATGAAAAATGAAATACTCATAACAAAACTAAAGGAATCACAGCTATCTTGAACTGACTTTAATTTAAAGTTCTTGTCAATTGCAATATCTATTACACTGGTGGAAAGGGTTTGTGAATATATATAAAGTAGAAAAACAAAAATTTTGAAATCAGCTATTTTTGATGATGTAAAAAACAAACGTGTTTTCTTCGATTTTAATGTATTATTTGAAATAAAATAATGCGTGTGTACGTGCTTATGTACATGCATCGTGTACTATTCAATTTAATGTGTACGTGGGCACTTGTGTTTGTGTGTCTGTATATTTTTTTTCTCACCTAGAGTGCCCAACTTTTGCAATTTCTCAAGATAACTTGTATACTTACTTATACATATAGAATTTATACGTAGATGCTATTTTGGAAAAATTCAGCGAATTCACTCATTTATATGTAATAAGGGATATCGGTTATTTTTTGTTTATTTATTTTTCTATGGGTCTAGCACACGCGCTGCAGGGAAGTCCCTAAAGCGCTATAGAAGTGACACATGCGCGGAGAAAGCGAATGACATTGTTCTTGAATCGCTGTAAATTGTACTCGGTGGGAAACACAGTCCTGGGCAAATTATTCCAAAGGGATGGTGTTCTCCATATAAAAGACTGCTTGAAAAGCGTTGTACGAGGAGTAACAAGCTGAACCTCATACGGATGTGAAGCATTAGCGCAACGTGTACTTCTAACATGCACCGCTCTGGAACGAATTAAGCGGGCCACATCCTTCGAACACGTTCCATGAAAATACTTGTAGAATAGGCTCAAGTCCCTAATAGTTCTTCGATGTTCCAGCGAATCAAGGCCGTCGGTCAGTTCCGGGTCTCCAATCAGACGAACAGCTCTTTTCTGAATAGAATCCAACAAATGTAATGTATGTTTGGGAGCGGAGCTCCAAACATGGGTGCAGTATTCCATAGTTGGTCGAATTTGAGCTTTCTAAAGAATTAACAGTTGTTGTGGAGTGTAAAGCTTTCTGGTTCGATATAATATTCCCAACTTGTGAGAAGCTCTCCTTGCTATGCCTGCAACATGTTCATGCCAGGACATATTTGCTCCTAAATTAACGCCCAACAAATTGAGTGACGATGTTAGAGGAATGGAGTGCCCCGACATAACTATGTCGGGTTCAGCAACGTAAACTTTTTTAGAAAAAACTGCCGCCTGGATTTTTGTAGCGTTAAATTCCACTTGGTTACTATCACCCCATGACAGAATTTTGTTAAGTTGAATGACCTCCCGCTGCCTGCGGATATTCGTCTGAGTAGCCGTTGTCCGAGCGTTCAAAGTAAATGAAGAGATAAGTGTACTGTCATCTGCAAAGCTGTAGATTGGATTCTCGGTCTTTTCCAGCGGATCGTTAATATATATGAGAAAGAGAGTATCAGACAGTATGGAGCCTTGGGGTACACCGGTGTTGGTAGTGAAGGTGTTAGAAAGAAATTCATGGAATGCCACTCGTAAAGAACGCTTTCTGAGGAAACATGAGAGCAACTAACCGAACTTTTCAGACATATCATAAGAACGTAGCTTAGCCAAGAGCCCATCGTGCCAAACACGGTCGAATGCCTTGGATATGTCAAGAGCAACTGCTCGAGATTCTCCAAAGTGTTCATTTGCGCTGTTCCAAACATGTGTTACATAAGTCAGAAGATCTCCTGTTGATCTATTTTTACGAAAGCCATATTTGTGATTGCTAATAATGTTGAATCCTTCAAGATATTTTAGAAGATGCTGATTGATAGCCTTTTCCATTACTTTCGATATTATTGAAAGCAGTGCGATTGGTCGGTAGTTATTTAGCAAGGTCTTCTTGCCTTTTTTAGGTATCGGCTAAACAGGAAGGAAATATTCCCTTTCTGTAGGATAAGTTGAAAAGTCTACAGAAAACTGGTGTTAGTTCCCTCGCACAGTTTTTGAGAACTATGGCAGGTATTCCCTCAGCGCCAGAAGCCTTTTCGATGTCTAGCTTCATCATATAAATGCAATAAAAAATTTATTATAATAATAAAATTATAATAAAAAAAAATGTAATAAAAAGGATCGCGATTCTTGACCTAACAAAATTACAAACCAAAAATTTGAGTTTTCTCTTTTCGTTTTCTTTTAGTTTAGTGGATAAATTTATTTAAGTTTTACAAAATTAGTATTACTTCGTCAGTTCTTGAATTCGGTATAAAATATCTCGCGTTATTAAAAATAATAAATAATGGTGAAAAAAATAATTTGTCATGCTAATCATGCCCTCTCACATTCAAAAAAGAGGAACAAAATTTGTTTATTGTGCTTTAAGGTAATGACTAAAATCCAAGGTGCATTACAAGAAAATTTAGATAAGTTATGAATGTGTTATATAAATTTTTATATAAGTAACGATTAGCTTCCTGCCGGTCTGTATTCATTATGCAATGTATATTTTGCTTTACTGAAACGTAATAATCCAAACAGAGATATTCAAACTATAAGTTTTACGGTAGAAAATATAACTACGAGATCGACTGCACTAAAAACCTCATATAAGATTTTCAGTGCAGTTGATCTTGTAATTATATTTTTCTCCCGTGAAACTTGAAAAATCGGGTAAACTTATAGTTTGAATATCTCTGTTTGGACTACCACGTTTGTGTAAAACGTACATTTCTTTTGCATGAAGTACACAGAAGTGCTGGCAGCTTATCGTCATTTATATAAAAATTTATATAACACTTTATCTAAATTTTTTTGTAATGCACCTTGGATTTTAGTCATTACCTTTCTTTTCTTAAAGCAGAATAAACAAATTTTATTCCTATTTTCTGAATGTGAGAAGGCATGATTAGCATAATAAACTATTTTTTTTACCATTATATTTATTATTTTTAATAGCGCGAGGTATTTTATACCGAACTTAAGCACTGATGGAGTAATACTAATTTTAAATAACTTAAATGAGTTTATCCACTAAGTTAAATGCAAACAAAAAGAGAAAACTCAGATTTTTGGTTTTTAATTGCGATATCTCTTATCACATATAAATGAATGAATTCACAGAATTTGTCCAAAATAACATCTACGTATAAATTCTATATGTATAAGTAAGTATACGGTAGCGCAAGTTATCGTGAGAAATTGCAGAAGTGGGGCACTTTAGGTGAGAAAAAATATAATTATAACATACACAAATATACAAGCTCACCTAACCATTATTAATTTTCGGGTTTACTTATTTTAAGCTTTATTAAATTCTTAAATCGTACTTTGTATTTTCCAATACACTTATACGCGCACGCGCACATGTATAGACACACAAACACACGTGCCCACGCATACACTACATAGAATCATATCCGACGCATGCACATAAGCATGTATACACGCATTATTTTATTTTAAATGGTTTTAAGTTATATTTTATATATATTTAAATAGTTTTAAGTTATATTTGAAATGGTTTTAAGTTATATATATATATATATATATATATATATATATATATATATATATATATATATATATATATATATATATATATATATATATATATCAAGTTATTTTAAATAATCAATTAAATTCGAAAAACAGGTTTTTTTTTTTTAAAAAAAATTTTGAGCTATATCCAAAATTGTTCGATAAAAGATTCAAAATTTTTTTATTTTTATTTTATATACTTTCATAAATCTTTTCCGGCAATAATATTGCAATTGAAAGGGACTTTAAATTACGTTTTTCTATCAGATAAGACAGAAGATATATATTAGACACTGCTGAAAAAAGATAAAAAAAAAAATATTACATAACTCAATATGCAATACTTGTTTTTACATACAGAGCGTCATTAAAAAGTTATTGGAGGACAATAAGTCTGACGGATTTAAAGTAAACACATACATTATTGGTACAGAAAATATAGCTATCGGTATAGAAAAACAGGTGGAATAAAACGAAACCGCAAAATGGAACAGGCTGGCTATATTCGGATCGTTAAAATGCACCTCGCAGAGTTTCTTAGAGATGCCGAGCATATTTTCCTCCTGTATTGTTATATATAACACAAGTTATACTTTCACGACATCTCTAAAAAACTCAACGAGGCACATTTTTACGATTCAGCGGTAGCCAACCAGCTTCGCTTTGTGGCTTAGCAATATTTATATTTTCTATTCTATTAGAAATGAATAATTTTTTCCTAAAAATTGTGTTCTACGTTACCAAACTTCAAAGAAGATATATTATTTACGTAAATCGTTTGTTTATTTTCACCCTTATGAAAGGCTTATCGTAAGATAATGACAAACAACAATTCTGAGAAAATGTGTCTGCAATAGTGTTAAAACTACCATATAGTTTATTTTTTAGTTTTATATCAAAAGAAAATGCCATATTTATATAGACAAATTATACTTTTTGTCTAGTTTAAGTAAGCATATAAAAAGCACTAACACCACGGCGAATTTTTAGTTTCCATCATAGATGTATGTTGCCTTTCTAAAGATACTTCAGAAGTCAAAAACATACATAAATCTTAAAAAATATATTTCATAAATTTTATGCGATTTTTTAACGCTTTCACATTTTTTTCTCAACTTTTTCATCACATATAAATTATACTCACTTTTGCCCTTATACTGGGCAGTTTCAAGGTATTGCTCGATATTAAAATTCTTTTAAAATACGTATCGTATTCGTATCTCGTCAACTGAGCTAAAATCGACATAGAGGAGGGCAAAAAATCAGCACTATAGCTGTAAGAGACCACAAGGTATCTCTCTTGCTAATATTAACGAATTACTAAAAGTATATCCTCCCTCTATTAAAGGCAGTTTAATTACAAAAGATTGATAGAAGAATTTTTTACAAAGAATTATTTCGCAGTCACGTACAGATACATATAGTCATTAATACCTGACTAAGAAATAATAACCGGTCAAGTGCAATTTGAATTTGCACAATTAGTGTTCCGCACGTTGATTGCTCAGTGACTTCACAAAACACACCCCAAATGAGTTTTCAACAAAGTTTGTTGCCAATCTTTACTGAAAATTGATGACCTTGAAATTTTTGTTTTTTTTTGTATACCAGATAAATTATTAAAGGTAATGCACTCGTGATAATTCTCGTTTAATTTACACCCCGTGGAGAATATTCCAAAATTTTTTCAAAATTTTTTGATTAGTGCTTTTCGAGATAAGATGGTGGGGACAGCGATTTTTTCGGGATTTTAAAAAAATAATACAGAGAAAAGTGCGCGCAAGTATTACATTATATATATATATCTATATATATATATATATATATATATATATATATATATATATATATATATATATAATATATATATATATATATATATATATATATATATATATATATATATATATATATATTTTACTCGTGTTTTCACAAGCTTTCATTTGACACCACACTCGATGACCTAGTAAAAAAATGTTTCTTTCGCTTCCGATTTCACCCCCCCCAAAACTAACCCCTTAAGTCAAAATTTAACTTCCAAAACTACACGGCTCTGATGAGGCCATCAATTCCTATATTATTACCAAATTTCAGCTTTCTATGACAAATAGTTTCGAAGAAAATCGGGTGTGACAGACAAACAGACAGACGGACGGACAGACAGACAGACACCGAAGTCATCTTATAACTATGAAAATTGAGTAAAGTTTATATGTCCGTAACTCATCACTTCGTCCAACCATTTTGGGACACAGTTTTCATATAACAACTCATCCTGGCTGGGATTACCATAGAGAAGAGCAAGAATTAATACTTTTTAGTCGTGCTCGTGAAATGTAGCTGTGAGATGTAAAAATTATGTGTGATATCAACACAGTATTAAAATAATAACTGCCCTTTCCCGATGGCCGTTCATTTACAAGCCACTAATTAATAAAGGATTTTTTTGCAAGAATTCATTTCGTAGTATTCTATGCTACGCATTTAATATTGGATTGGCATAATTTAAAATTATCTTACTGCTATATTAATTCCTTGTTAAGAAAAATAGAAAACTAGTAAAATAAAATGAAAAATTTATTCGTGATAATTATAAGCTTTCTACCAAATTATATTTAATATTTCTTCCTTGCCGATTTAGAGGTCATAACATGTAGTCATTAATGCTAAAGTGAGATAAATATGATAACGGCTTAAGGAAAGGTGATTTAAGGAATTTTTGTTTACTTGCTTATGTATAATATGAACATTAAGGATGATGGATCGAAAAAAGAATACTGCGACTTTTTTATTAAAAAATTTTATATTAGTGTAATAGAAGTCGCTGTATGATGCTGCAAGTTAGTTTGTAAGTTATGTAAAAATTAAAAACAAAGTTGATTTTTTAAGCATATCACAGTAGCTTCAGCTATTTATAACCAATTAAAAATATGTATATTGTAAAAATTGCGAGAATTAAAAAATTCTAGAAAAATATTTTTTTTCGAAGAACAAAAATATAATAAGCATTAACCTAAAAAGTTTTCACTCTGCTTAAATACAGAGAATTTTATGTGGTTTAAGCATTATAAAAAATATACGATTTAAAATAGAACGGGAAAAAAACGGGAAACCAGAATGAAAACCGTGATTTCAAGAAAAACGCTTTTCAGGGACAATTCTTTTATACGTGTCTATTAATTTGGATATTGTGAGACTCACGCCATAACAAAAACTAATGTAAAATTGCAGGTTTGGGAATGGGAATAAGGGTTTAAAATTTGATTTAATCTTTCGATTAATGTTATTGTATAGAAACTTGTTTATAACTACCGACAGTGACATATGACCAGATATTCCCACGTTTCACGCCCTGAATAAGTCAATAATTCTGTAACTTCGGTAATTATACAAATTTTAACATAATATTCTAGAACAATATTCTCGAAAAAAAAAGTACATCCGAATTATTTTTTTTAAAAAAAGAATTTTTTCAAACTTTCACCTTAACACACAACAAAGTGTATAGAAAGAAAGATAAATATGTTTGCTTAATTATTAATTTACTATTTATAATCAAGAACTTCAGATAAATTATATTTAAAATTTAATTATTAATAAAATACTCACTATATGTGATGTGTGATATGTTATTTGATCTGTTAAGAGCGGACGTCCAAGAATTCTAAATTCGGGGCCAGAATTAACATATTTCCGCTAATAAAACAGAACTGGCGACAAGAGGCAAAAAATCTATAAGTTTCGGCCTGCATTAGATGGAATTTTACTTTCTCCATGTCATCCTGTATAGTGCTTATATATTCTATTACGTTAAATTATCGACGACTGCCTTTTGCCGCAGAATTTTAGGAAATTTAAAGAGTAGCGTTTCAAAAATTATTATATTTTCTAGAAATATTTTCTTTTATGCCTTCGTTTATCGTCGATATCATAACAAAGATAATAAAAATTAAAATTTACTATTTCTTGCGAAAAATGCGGAACCAGAAATTTTTGACTGACTAAGAACACCCCACCAATCTTATGGAAATATGTCTTTGTGTGTATTTGGCTAATTTTTGGATATGTTCTAGTCCTCCTCGTTCTGAATAAATGTCTCCATGGACATAACATAATTCTATGAATGGATTTCGCGCTACGAGTTTTCCAAATCAAAGAACCAGCATACGTGTTGAATACTAATATTTCTCCTTATTTATGAGTGATTGAATCGCCTGCGTGCGTGAATTTGTTTCCGCAGGACCGAGGGTATTCTTGTCAGTATTTGATAAAAATGATTAACTATGCCTATTTACTGCGGGTCAAAAAAGACGAAGGAGGTAAGAGTGAGCATAGACAAATCATGCATTCATAGAATCATGATATGTCCATGGAGACATTTGTTCAGAACGACGAGTACTACAACATATCCAAAAATTAGCCAAATCCACAGAAAGACATATCCCCACAAAATTGGTAAAGGGTTCTTTAAAACAAAAATGACATATTATTGTTTAGAATCATCAGAAAATTCATTTGAAAAAGCTTATATAACTTAAAATCATATTTATTTGTTATGTTATAAATGTAAAAAATAAAGTTACAGAAAATTTTGAGATTTTTTACATCATTATATTTTTTATTGAAATTTTGTTATCTGGATAATTTAAAATATTGATAATTTTCTAGTCTAGCATAGGGAAGAAGAAGTAAATCTTAAGAAATAAAAATAGTTTGTTCAACATAATCTCCCCTCAACTTTAGACGTTTAGTGCAACGATTATAAAGTAACTCTGGACCATTAAAAAAATTCTTTTCTTGGTTGGCAAATCGGTCTTCGACAACATTATTCCTTCTTCATCGGAATAAAATTTGTCACATTTCAAATGTTTTTTTCAGTTTCGGGAATAGATAATGGCCGGAGAAAGCTAATTGAGAGGAATAAAGGAGATAAACAATCAGTTTAAAGCCTAGTTTGTTTATTTTTTGCAGAACTTTCAGGGATTCGTGATAGAGCAAATTGTTTTCCAAAAACTTTAGACACTTCTGTGTTTGTCCACAATTGTTTAGTTAATAGTAAGAAATAAATACTCTAGTCACTGTTGTGCCGCGTTCCAAGTAATCTGTAACAAATATCACATCCTTGTTCCAAAAAATGGAAACAAGAACCTTGCAGCTAATTCTTGTAAGCGAAACTCTTGGAACGAGATGAGCCAGTATATCTCCACTCCGTTGTTCTTTTGTCTCTGGATGGTCCATGTTTCATTCATAACTACTACAACACACAACTACAAAATTAGATTTTAAACGGCGGCAAATCAACCTAGATGTTGAGACTCCCAGTCGTATTTGGTCTGCATTCACACATTTAAGGACTCATTTAGCTAATAATTTTCTCATACCCAAATCAGAATGGACAATATAGAAAACAGTTAGTATTTTTTTTCAAGCCACAGACTCATCTTTCTCTCGGGTAGACACAGAAACGGGCCTTCCAGCACGATGTTCATTACTGTTGTTGGTTCTTCCTCTCTTAATATCCTCAACAACATTTTTGATAGCGGTAAACGAAGATCATCATGTTAAGTCGACATAATTTTTTTTAGCGCACAGTCATTTCAAAAATAGGTCATTTAACCCCGATCGAGATTCCATTTTATTAAATTCACAAATTTTGGCGGTTCAGAAATTTATTATAAAATGCACAATAAAATTTTGACTACCAAACTTTCTGTACGTATTTACTAAACCTCAAAAAGAGTACAAAATGTTTAACTAGAGTAAGGAGTAAAATAAAATAAGTATTTACTCGTCTCAACTTTTCCCTAATTTGAAAAAAAAAATCCCGTTACGGAACTGCAGTGGAAGTTGCATGCGTTTCAAATTGTGTTATTGGTGTTAGTTTAGTACCGCTTTGTGGAAGCATTTACTGTAGAATCCAACTAATACAATCATTACAAAAAATATATAAGATTATTTTACGTTAGCTTGGTGGTATATAAAATCGTAAAATGTTACTTAAAAAACACACTATATATGATTTATGTTAAAGCTTTGTACAAATTTCTACAAGAGTAAACCGGCGGCAGACATTTCATTGACACCAGGCCAAAATACTGATATTAAAATAAATATAAGCGAGTCAGTAAATGAATATATAATACATCATAAATAGCCAATACATTAATTAGTAAGTTAGTTACATTTTTATACCGTTACTATATTAATTTGATTTTCGATATATTAATAAAGTTTTATAAATCTGTATATATATATATATATATATATATATATATATATATATATATATATATATATATATATATATATACAGCTTCGAACGGCAGCGGCAGCAAGATCACAGCATCGAGTAGCAGCTGTAGTAGGAGCACTTGAAAATGCCAAATGAGATTTTGGCAAAACGTTGTGCAAATTCATTGTTAGAGGCACGGATTGAAACCCGGAATTTCAATGGATTATATATATATATATATATATATATATATATATATATATATATATATATATATATATATATATATATATATATGTATATATATATATATATATATATATATATATATATATATATACATATACATATATATATATATATATATATATATATATATATATATATATATATATGTACATATATATATATATATATATATATATATATATATATATATATATATATATATATATATAGACATATATATATATATATATATATATATATATATATATATATATATATATAGACATATATATATATATATATATATATATATATATATATATATATATATATATATATATATATATATATAGACATATATATATATATATATATATATATATATATATATATATATATATATATATATATTTATGTATATATAGTCGGCTGTCTCCAGAGTCTACAGACGTTACCAGGAGACTGGTGTGTTTACACGGAAACCAGGATCAGGAAGAAGAAGTAGTCCCTTGGAGCGAGACGACCGCTTCATTGTCAACACAACTCTAAGAAATCGTCACTTGTCCCGCGTTGAGGTCCAGGGGGAGCTCTGACAAGTTCGTGGTCAGGCTGTCAGTAATTGGACAATCAGAAGAAGACTTAAAGAAGCTATCCTAACTCCGAAGAGACCAGCTAACGTATCCAAATTGACAGCAGCCCATCGACAAGCGCGATTTAAATTTGCCTGAAAACATGTCGACCGGACCTTAGAGCAATGGCGCTCCGTTATATTCTCCGACGAGTCCCAAATGTGCCTATACGGCAATAATGGAAGAAGATGAGTCTATAGGAGGCATGGGGAGCGCTATGCGCAGTGCTGCTGTGATTACTGAAACGGTCGCCTATGGAGGAGGTTCTGTCATGGTGTGGAGAGGCTTCTCATTGGATTGACTTTGGGTGACTTTAATCTTTCTAACCTATATACCGATATAGTTGAAAATCCAAAAATTGGTATATTAAACAATTTAATTTGTGTTTGATTTGGAACAATTTATTAGAATTCCTAACATGCATAACAAGTTTCTCGACCTAGTTCTTTCAAATCTTAATTGTATCGTTTCCAGAGAATCTATTCCACTGGTATAGGAGGACAACTACCATCCTTCTTTGAACATTTCTTTCTCATTTCATTTTAGAAAAAGATCTGTGTTGACGGCAAATATATTCCAATCTCAGTATAACTATAGAAGAGCGGATTTTCCGCTCCCCTATGACAGAAGTTTGAATGTTAATTCGTCTGGTTTATATATACTCTATAATATCATGTGCACAGTTTTATGAGATACTATATGAAGTACTTGATGCGTGAGTACGCAAATTTATTATTCGTTAAAGAACGTATCCAATATGGTTTAAAACTAGAATAACCAGGCTCATCAAACAAAAGCATAGAAGTTTCAAGAAATTTAAAAAATTCTGCTTGCCAATATTAAGACAGCAAGGAATTTCGAGCAAATATAAAAAGGAAGATTGACATTGCTGAGAGTTTTATTTCAAGTAATTCAAAAACTTTTTGGCCTTTCATTAATTCTAAAAAAACAACAAATTCACTACCTGAAGTATTTATGGACTATAATTCCCATATATATATATATATATATATATATATATATATATATATATATATATATATATATATATATATATATATATATATATATATACGAGGCTGGTTTGAAAAGTCCGTGCAAAAATAAAAACTACTTATGTGTTTGGGGTAAACCCTTTTTATTTTTCGACATAGTCTCCTTTTAGGCTTATACACTTCGTCCAACGATGTTCTAGTTTGTTGATCCCTTCCGAATAATAGGAGTTGTCCAAGTCTGTAAAATATCCATTAGTGTCTGCAATCACCTCCTCGTTTGAATAAAATCTTTGTCCCGCCAGCCATTTCTTCAAATTGGGGAACAAATAGTAGTCCAAGGGAGCCAAGTCTGGAGAATAGGGGGATGTGAAACGAGTTGGAATCCTATTTCCATTAATTTTGCGACCACAACTGCTGAGGTGTGTGCTGGTGCGTTGTCGTGATGGAAAAAGACTTTCTTGTGGGCCAATCGCGGGCGTTTTTCTTGCAGCTCGGTTTTCAAACGGTCCAATAACGATGAATAATATTCACCTGTAATAGTTTTACCCTTTTCCAGATAGTCGATGAGGATTATCCCTTGCGAATCCCAAAAGACAGTCGCCATAACCTTTCCGGCCGAAGGAACGGTCTTCGCCTTTTTTGATGCAGATTCCCCCTTGGTAACTCATTGTTTAGATTGTTGTTTGGTCTCAGGAGTATAGTAATGTATCCATGTTTCATCCACAGTGACGAAACGACGCTTAAGGTCCTCCGGATTCTTCTGGAACAGCTGCAAACCATCCTTGCAACACTTCACACGATTCCGTTTTTGGTCAAGCGTGAGCAGTCGCGGCACCCATCTTGCGGATAGCTTTCTCATGTCCAAATGTTTATGCAAAATATTATGTACCCGTTCAGTCGAGATGCCCACAGCACTAGCAATCTCACGCACCTTAACTCTTCTATCATCCATCACCATATCATGGATTTGATCAATGATTTCTGCAGTCGTAACTTCCACAGGCCGTCCAGAACGTTCAGCGTCACTTGTGCCCATATGGCCAGTCCGAAAATTTTGAAACCACTTATAAACTATTCTAGTCGAAGGTGCAGAGTCACCATAATGTTTATCAAGCTTCTCTTTAGTCCCCTGATGCGTTTTGCCTTTCATAAAGTAATGTTTAATCACCACACGAAATTCTTTTTCGTCCATTTCTTGAAAAAAATCACTCGACTTCCTTGATTCACACGAATGCCAAACACAAAGAAATAGACCAATATGGCTGAAACTTGGTGTGCGTTCATTCAAGAGATGCTACTAACTAAACATGACCTCGATACGCGCCGGTGGTGCCATCTTTCGGACTTTGCACGAACTTTTCAAACCAGCCTCGTATATATATATATATATATATATATATATATATATATATATATATTTAAATATATATATATACATATATATATATATATATATATATATATATATATATATATATATATATATATATATATATATATATATAGGGTGCCCCATATGTATGGAGTAATGATTCCACAGCATTTATTCATCAATATACCAAAAAAATGTTTAAATAAAAGTTATAAGGGGTTGTACGGTGCACATGCTGACGTTGACAATAAAATGTTTTGAACTGTCAGTTCGAAGAAAAAATCTTGATTTTTTTTTAAATGGAAAGCTGTATATATTATTTTATTTTTGAGTTCTACTAAAGATTCTAGATATTATTTGTCTAACATACCATATATCTAAATTGAACTGTTTTGGAATTTTAAAATAAAAAAAGACATAAAAAAATGTTAATAAATACTCTAGGTTTATTTTTAAGGTAACAATTGCTCAAAATATCTGCCGTTAACAGTGAGGCAATGACACAATCTATCATAAACGACCTGAACAGAGTTTTGCAGAGAATCCGGGTTGATCTGTACTACTTCATATTGAATTCTTTGTTGTAAATATTCTACAGTTTCAGGTCGACTTCGGTAAACTTTTGTTTTCAAATGACCCCATAAAAGAAAATCGAGTGCCATAAGGTCAGTACTCCTTGCCATTCTACAGCACCTCTGCTGCCTATCCTCGGTTAGGAAAAATCGCAACGAAATATCTACGGACATTGATTTCATAGTGAGGAGGTGCTTCGTCCTGTTGATACCACAGATTCCTGTTAGGGGTATCCAAATTATTTTCAATAAAACATCTAACTTTTTATCACAGCTTGTTTCAACTTTTGGAGGTCCAGATTTAGAACGATCCTTAACATGACCTGATTGTCTAAGTTGTTTTAATGTCTTGCTAACTACGGATTGGGTAATGGGTTCTCAATTCGGATATTCTGCGTTAAAAAGATCACATACCTCCTGTTGTGTTCTCCTACAGTCTCCGAAACCAACCATCATTAACAAAGTGATTCTTTCAGTTTCTGCTAAATGTACCAATATGATATTACACTCAAATGCAGTTTCACAAAATGCAGCAATAAACGTTTTCATCAATAAACGATTTTTTGACGCGTTAAGTCGTTACTTGATGGTAAGTATTTGACATCAGCCAGCTTATTATTATTATTTTTTTAATTGGATTTCCTTAATTTTAAATATCAATAGTTCCAAAACAGTTCAATTTAGACATATGATATGTAGACAAATAATATCTAGAATTTTTAGTAGAACTCAAAAATAAAATAATATACAGGGCTTTTCGTTTTAACAAAATTTAAATGGCGTAATTTCTTCGAACTGACAGTTCAAAACATTTCATTGTCAACGTCAGCATGTTCGCCGTATAGAACACTATAACTTTTATTTAAAAATTTTTTTGATGCACCGATTAAAAAATGCTGTGGAGTCATTGTTCCATACATATATATATATATATATATATATATATATATATATATATATATATATATATATATATATATACATGTATGGATCAAACCATTTTATATACATACCTTTCTGTTGCCCCAACTATAAATACATATTTAGAGCAGTATGCCAAGCCAGTTAATGACAAGTCAGTTAGTGTGTTAACAAAATATTTTCTCCAGCGAAACGCCAAAAGTTTGGGTAGCTAATCCTTCATGAAAAGCGTATAGGTCAAAATGTATGTGATGCGTCAAAAACGATCAAAATTGTGATTTAGGTGTAGACGATTGTGTAACAAAATGTTTCTTAGTTACCAGAGTTAGTAACATCACATATCACAGAATTTTAAGAGAATAAAAGGAGGGGGTACGGACTCTCCCAAAAAGAGACCAGGCAGAAAAGAACAGCTGACAGACAACACAAAACAAGCAGTAAAGCGTGTTGTTTATAACTTTTTTATGGAAAAAAGCATTCCAACTCATATCATTATATCCAAAGCATTCCAACTTTGGATATAAGCCTGCAGGCTGCGACAATCCACCCAGAAATACCGAACACGAGTAGAGTAAAACTATGTATATATATATATATATATATATATATATATATATATATATATATATATATATGTATATATATATATATATATATATATATATATATATATATATATATATATATATATATATATATATATATATTCTCTAACAGAATAAACATCCGTTTATAAGACAATATGACACAGTGTACAAAACAACATCATAACAAGATAAAACTAAACACAATTAAGAATAGAACAAACTTTTTACAGATTTACAACATTCTTCCTCTTATATCGTGAGTAAAGTTAAATGAAGATAGGTTGCACGGATCAATGTCACTGCAGGTCTGATAGTTTTTGAAGAAATATGAAAGTTTAGTTGTGATAATGTCTTAGAGCAATCTATCAGGGATCTACATATCTTAAAAAAAAATTGAACTAATATGTAATTTCTGCGTTTACATAAAGACGGTATTTGAACACTATACAAAAGGATGGTTTGTTCCAGACATCTAGGAGGATATATCTCATCCGTCTTAAATGCAATGAATTTAACGAATCGTTGTTGGATATTTTCCAATTGATAAAAAATATGATTTCATACAACTACACCAAACTCCAACTTAGATCTCACAAAGATGAAATAGATTGTTTTTAGTGTTTGAATACCTGTAAAATCACCCGAATCTCTTAGTATAAACCCGAGCATTCTCGTTGTATTGCGGCAAATACTATTAACATTTGATGAAAAAGAAAATTTGGGGTCAAAAATTTTCAAAATTCTTAATTGGTGTTTCCCCTATATGATATTTAAATTTAATAGGCTCCAACTTATTTATAAATGTCATAGTAAAGCATTTGTTAATATTTAGAGTTAACTTGTTTGGTACTGCACCAACCATCCAGTACACTAAGATCATCCTGAATAGAATAACAATCATTTGTCTCCTAAATTTCTTTGAATATTTTTAGATCATCAGCAAACATTACTAGCAATATTATCACTTATATCATTGATAAAAATTGAAAATAATAGAGGAGCAAGGTTACTGTCCTGAGGAACACCGCTATTGGCTTTAAATTTAATAGATTTTTGGTAACGAATTTCAACATATTGCAAGCGATCTCTCAGTTAGATAACCAGATTTTCATTGAATCCTATCCGAAACAATGTCTGCAACAAAAAAGAATGATTTATTTTGTTGAAGGCTTAAACAAAATCTACTTGTTCACGATTATCCAAGGCCTTCCCAACGTATTGGGTAAGACAAGTTAGGTTACTCACTATATTGCTATTACTAAAAAAACATCTTGTTAGGGGAGATTAAGTGTTTAATTTGAATAAATAGACAATCATGTATCAACATTTCAAAAACTTTTGCAAATGGAGATAATATAGACACGGTCCTCAAATTCGATATTCATTGTTTATTTTCTTTTTTGAAAACTGCGGTAATTCTTGCTCCTTCCAAAATTCCGCAAACGTTTTAGTTTTAATAGCGCTAAGTTAAAAACAAAAGTTAATGGGTTAAGCAATGCAATGGTACAGTCCTTGACAACGAAATAAGGCACTTGATCCGGACCACAGGTCAATTTATTTTTGGACCTTTCTAATGCCCTCATGATCAGTGCCTCTGGTACGCATTTAGTCATGACAGAAAAATTGTCATTGACAGATTGATGCGGACATGTCAGATTTATTTAAGCGGTTTATACAGTATCAAAAAAAGTGGCAAACTTTCAGGATCGGAGTACTGAGAATTATAGTCCATAAATACTTAAGGTAGTGAATTTATTGTTATTTTAGAATTAATGAAAGGCCAAAAGGTTTTTGGATCACTTGAAATAGAACTCTCAGCTCTACGTGTCTAATCTTGATAAGCAATGTCAATCTTCCTTTTTATATTTGCCCGAAATTCCTTGGTGTCTCAATACTGGTTAGCTGATTTATTTTAATTGCTTGAAACTTCAAAGCCTGATTATTTTGGCTGTAAACCATACAGGCTACGTTCTTTTACGAATAATAGATTTGCGGTCGCACGCATCAAGTACTTTATATAGTATCTCGTAAAACCGTACATATGCTTCAATGGCATTATAGAGTATACATAAATCACACCAATCAACATTCAAAGTCCTGTTATAAAGGAGCGGAAAATCCGCTTTTCTATAGCTATATATATTTTTTATAATTTACGTATTCTTGGAATTAGATCATTAAAACTTTTCTTGGATCTATTATATATTGACTGACGTTTCGACCTTCGAAAGAGGTCTTCTTCAAAATTTGCTATTAGAAGTCATATAAAGTCCTTCAAGTTAACTGGTTTGTTTGTAGAAAATAAAAATGTGATTTTGACAGTGATTTAAAATTAACACCCCATACAATGAACTACTTTCTAAGAGCAGATTTTGAAGAAGACCTCTTCCGAAGGTCGAAACGTCAATAAATATATAACAGATCCAAGAATAGTTTTAATGAGCTAATTCCAAGAACACGTAAATTATAAAAAAAATATATATATATATATATATATATATATATATATATATATATATATATATATATGTATGTATATATATATATATATATATATATATATATATATATATATATATATATATATATATATATATATATATATATATATATATATATATATATATATATATATATATATATATATATATATATATATATATATATATATATATATATATATATATATATATATATATATATATATATATATATATATATATATATATATATATATATATATATATATATATATATATATATATATATATATATGTATATATATATATATATATATATATGTATATATATATATATATATATATATATATATATATATATATATATATACATACATATATATATATATATATATATATATATATATATATATATATATATATATATAGATATATATATATATATATATATATATATATATATATATATATATATATATATATGTATATATATATATATATATATATATATATATATATATATATATATATATATGTATATATATATATATATATATATATATATATATATATATATATATATATGGTATATATGCATAAACTGCAGTATATCAAAGTTTAACAAAATAAAACAGTAAAGAACTGTATTTTATAAATTTAGGCAAATTAGATGACTAAAAAGTTTGAAATTTTCGAGGTTTTTTCCTATATTTTATTAAAACTGAATACATATATAAACAGTATATTCGTAATTCTAAAAATAGAGAGCAAAGGTCTTCGTAAAATTATGTAACCAAAGTTAAACCACATTAGTGGAAGAGATTTAACAGTAAATCGCACCAACGCTTGCACGGACCATAGAAGTTTGGGTCAGTTTCGGTTAGTTTAAGATTCGTTATGTATGTAGATGGCAGCGAAGTAAAGTTAACATTACGCCAAATAATAATGGCTTGTTTAACCAATGTGCTGAGACTGAAGCATAAATTTCACAAATTTATTGTTACTTTGTTGTTAAGGAAAAGCGAAATAATATAGCACATACACGTGCATTATTTTAAAAATAAAATACTAGCTTCTATTTTATATTTTAATTATTATTCTTGAAAAAGCATATTTTAACAGAAATAAAAATTATATTTAATTTCACCAAAACCCTAAAATGTGAATTTTCGCAAATAACGGCTCTTTTTTGAAGTTTAAAAAAATAGTTGGGTCATTATTATAGAAAGCACATCTGCGTGGAGAGATTCTGATGCTGAAAGATTTCCATTTAGTACAACGACTTGTATAGGGTTATTGAAGTAACATTTATCAAATAAAAGGAGTGTAGGGTTTATCCATAAAAATATAATATTTCTAAAAGAATAGTAAAGCAGACATAACTGATAGTTCTGCTGAAGTCGCTCAAGGCAACGACTCGTTTCTCATCCTCATCCTTGTCCACACAATTTCTTGAACTACCTACAGACTACCAGTTCCGGTAGAGCATCCACTTCTTGATTTATTATTTACTAAAATATTAAAGTTGTCAAAATAAAAACAAGTTAATCTTTTAAAACTAAGTCAATAACTTTTCCCAGCATAGGTAATATAAAGATTAGATGGTAACTCTTTCTTTTTAAAAATTTAAAGGTATTTGGTCATTCTCATTCTCTTTCAACGTGGCAGTAAAATAGTTTTCGTGAAACGGCAGATTTTTCTCACAGATAAGATATATAAGACAGATTGACACTAATTAAGAAATTTAAACTTTCTACGTTTAAATAGTGTTAAGATTGTAGGTTCAGTTTGTATTTTTTATATATGATTTTACTCAAATATAAAGCGCGTATAAAAGGGATAAAACTAAATATCATACATAAAAATATATATTATTGTTATATTCGAAAATTAATGCTTAGTTTTCTCTATTTGTTTGTATATTTTTTCTCTTCAAAATTGAATGGCCTCTAATATTGTGTTTTAGCCTCTTAAGCAAACAAATATTAAATTTAAGTACCTTACTTAAAGCTTCACTTTAATATGTATGCTACAACAACAAAAAGTAATCAAACAATAAGACTCACATTCTCCTTATAGCTATATGAATTTATTAAAAAAAATGGTTAATACAATTATTTTATCCTTAAAAACAAGTCTTAATTATTCTTCATAAAGTGCCATATCCGACACGAACGTCGGAGATCCTCTCGCCTTTGCCTGTGGTTGGTGTCTTTTCAAGTGTTTCCACAGACAAAAGGGACCTACAGTTTAGTACCGGTTCCGAACGGCAAAAGTGGAGAGGCTTTACTAGGGATGATACTTCGGATGATTTTCCATTGTCTTCTCGACTCTTAAACACTTATTATAATTACATATTTTAGATTAGAGAACGAAGTGATTAAAGAGTATTATTTTCCGCGAGGGTAAATAGTGTTAAAAAACAGACTTTTTTCATAGTCTGTATAATATTAAAAAAATTAAAATTTAAATAAGTTTCAGAAGTCACGAGCAGGGTTTTCCTAACAATACTTAAAGCATTAATTTTTCTGTTAACCTGAAAGCCGCGATATGACTGCTCCTAATATTTATTTTGCCATGAATGTGTGTTATCGCTACAGTTTGATCATTCATAACCATCGAACGGCTATTTTGCAACAAATTATAGTCGTAAATTTTTAATTAATCTGTCAATTATTTTTTAATGTCACATTTCCTATCACATATAACATCATGTTATTAATAATGTAATACTAACTATTATTATAATCATATTTTACACAGAAATTTGTCATTTTAAACTGGCATCTGAAAATAAATTTTCAGATGCCAGAATATTTTATATTCTAAAAGCTTTTGTTCCACGGAAATTTTACAGTAAAAAATTTCGAAAGCGATTTTTATTTTATATTAAACATTTTTCCACAAAACTTTATTGAAGCAGTTATAGTGTGGGTAAGTTAAGTAAAATATTTTAAAATACGCTTATATACGTAAAGTTTCTTTCAAATTTTAAAGGGGAAACAAAGGAATGTAGAATATTTAAAAATAGGATTTAAGCATTCTTATAAATTTTGAAGAAATAAAATATAAAATTAGGTATATTTGAATAAGGCATGCCTATTACGTCAAGTAATACTATTAGTAGTAGTTATAGAAGTTATAAAAATTGTGTACAATTAAGTTTAATTGGAAAATATGATTTTCCATCACATAATCTTCTTACCAATTAGTCTTGTTTGAATGACAATTCGTTTAAATTATAGGTACAATTTTCTCTGAAACGATTATCATATTATGTATCATCAGCCACAAGGCTGAAAGCGAACTCATTGATCTCATTGTCATAATTCGATGGAAGTGAGTTTTGTAGGTGTATTTTATTTGAAATAACAATTCAGGAATTAATACAGATACCTCAGAAAGTGAAATATTCCTTAGTAAGTTATTTTAAATTGTATGTAGATACGAGGATGGATTGAAAAGTTCGCGGCCTCACCAAAAATAATTATAATATTTTTATTATAGTACCCTAAATAAGTTCATACTTTCTTTGGTTATTACAGTGTAAAATTTTGTTACTGTAGAATTTGTGGTTTTTAGGTTAGAACGAGTTTAGTGGGATCAAGTGCAGCGTTTTTGGAAAAATGGAAAAAATTGAACAACGTGCGGTCTTCAAGTATCTGTTTAAAAAAAGATTAACACTAAAGGAGATCTACGATGATATGAAAACAACACTAGGGGAATCTGCTCCGTCAAATACCACTGTAAAAAAATGGGTTGCAGAATTTAAACAAGGACGAGAGAGCATCGAAGATGACCCTCGCTCCTGCCGGCCCACGACGTCTACGACTGAAGAAAACATTGGCAAAGTGTGTGATCTCATATTGAAAAACCGTAGATTAACTATCAGGGAGATCGCAGACACTATAGGCATCTCGTATAAACGAACACAAAACATAACTGAAAACGAACTCGGATTTTCTAAGGTTTCTGCTAGGTGGGTCCCCAGATTGCTTTCAGTTGAACAAAAACGAATTCGACTCACGATTTCTCGCGACTGTTTGGAGATGTTTGAGGTTGATTCGTAAGATTTTCTTAACAGGTTTGTAACAATGGACGAAACCTAGGTTCACCACTATACTCCAGAGTCAAAACAACAATCCAAGCAGTGGAAAAAAATCTGGTGAACCGACCGTAAAGAAAGCGAAGGAAATTCTGTCGGCTGGAAACGTGATGGCGTCGGTTTTTTGGGACGCTAAAGGTACTATTATGGTGGACTACCTTCCGAAAGGCGAAACAATAAACTCGACTTACTATTGCACCCTTTTGCGTCATTTACGTCAAGAAATTAAAGAGAAACGCCCAGGATTACTGAGAGTTTTGTTTCATCAGGACAACGCTTGCGTTCACACGTCTGTTGAGTCTATGGCTCAAATTCGTGATCGTGGTTTAGAATTGCTGCCCCACCCAGCTTATTCTCCTGATTTGGCACCTTCGGACTTTCATCTGTTTCCAAACCTAAAAAAACATCTCGGTGGCAAGAAATGTTTATCAAATGAAGAAGTCGAAGCTGCAATTAACCAGTATTTTGTAGACCTTGAGGAATCTTTTTTTGAAACAGATGTGGAAGATTTGTTTAGAAAGCAGGTGGAAGACGTGCATAGAGTGTAGATTGCGTCGAAAAATAAAAATATTTTTGTACGTATTTTATTTTGTTTTCTTGACTAGGCCGCGAACTTTTCAATCCATCCTCGTACATAATACATAAAAATATAGGGATGCAGAAATTTTTCTACTGAAAATGAAAAACGAAAATGTCATTTTGATTATCACTCCAATATCACTATTATACTTATATTATACATAAAAGAACCCAAAATATAGGTAATTTCGAATGAACAACAGACGTTTCGCTAACCGCAGCATCAACAGAGGAGATAATTGGCTTAAGTTACTGGGTCAATGAGTCATCGCTTCTAATGGTGTTAACAAGGTTAGCTAAATGCATGTTGAGTGCAAAATGAAGTATTTGGTGTCATGGTGATAACTGCTGTGTAGTGTCATTGTACCAAATTCGAGTAGTTAATATGTCTTTTTTAGATTTTTTTATTTTCTTAGGTTTAGGGTTTAACTTTAAAATAAAATTTAGAAAACTACACGAATTAAAATTCGTTAAACTTGCACATTAAGATAGTCAAATGTTGAAATATCAGTTTAATGTAGGCTTCATATTTTCCATTTGCCTTACAACATTAATGTTCCGTGACTATTCGATTTAATGAAAAAAGACGTAAACAAAGAGAGAACATATTTGTACTGTTACATTTGCTTCTACATAGATACAGAGTAACTCATTCTTATATAAAGAGAGGATATTTAAGCGACCTGTCCTTAAAAAAATGCGCTGATAATAGTGAGCTTACTTCTTCATTTACTTTAAAAGATTGAACATCAGATGCCCATAAAAGTACTGATAGACAACGGGATATTAAACTGATCAAAGATCTGGAAAAAATTCTGTCATAAGGTAACAGTACCCAAGTAGAATTCAACACTAGAACAACCTAGTCAATAATTTTCTAAAACGGTTAATATTACTACATCACGTCATTTAATTTAATAAATCTTAACTTGGGAAAAAATATGACCTGGCCCGAATATGTTGCATTCGTATCAAAGAAAGTTTCTCAAGAAATGAGCATATAATTTCAGAGTAGAAAACGTTATAATCCTCAACAACTTCTGTACAAGGCTTAAATTGGTTAAATTCGACCATTATTGGAATGCTACCACCATATTTCAGACTTTTTCAATTCGCTTATTTGGGGATCCGGAACTCACAGGAAACAAAGACTAACGTGAATCGCTTTTTCCGCACCTGTGTCGCTCCTGTAGCGCTTTAAGAAATTCCCTGCATCATATGTGTTAGACCCATAATATATATATATATATATATATATATATATATATATATATATATATATATATATATATATATATATATGTATACATATATATAAATAACGTCATGAATGATTTTTTCATGCTGCCACTGGTTTAAAATACACAATATCGGCGAGTTTTAACCAGAGCGTGAAGTTCAAATTCAAAAAAGCTTTATTAATACCCAATAAAATTTACAAGGTTGGTTTGCAGTTTTTGATTTCAGTGTGCTTTTTAGTACATTTACCCACTGTATCGCCTTGCGGCTTGTACGATGAACTCATTTCAATTAAAATAACTAACATAATTAAAGTACCATTTATTACGAGCATTTTAAAAAGAAATTAAAGGGTCCACAGAATTTTGTCCAGGTTAGTAGTACTTCATTTGTGTCACTGTGTCGAATCGCCCCTGCAGGCTTTAAAGGCTTTTTTTATGTCTACGGAAGTATTACGTTTAGGATTGTGGAGAGCAGTGTAAACAGTATTATTTTTTAATGGCGTTTTTTTCCAATCCGTTTATTTATGGACGTCTTTACCTTTTTAGTTCCGTACGGAACACTAATAGGACCACCTCGATGTCTCCTCGTCTGTCTATCCGTCTGTGCGATTGTCTGTCACCCCAGATTTTTTTCGGAACTATTGGAGTTAGAAAGTTTAAATTTGGCATAAATATAGAAATTGATGGCCCAATTAGAGCCGTGTAGTTTTAGAAGTTAAATTTTGACTTAAGAGGTTAGTTTTGGTTGGTGAAATCGGAAGTGGAAAAAAATTCGGTTATCGAGTGGTATGTCAAATTATAGGCCAATTAATGGCCAAAAAGCCCTATCTACCCACCCTATCTCGAAAAGTAATGATCAAAAAGTTTTGAAAAAATTCTGGATTTATTCTCTATAAGTTGTAGATTGAACGAAAATTATCGTGAGTGCATTACCTTTGGTAATTTATCTGGTATATAAAAAATAAAAATTTCAAGATCATCAGTTTTCGACAAAGATCGGAAACAAACTTTGTTGAAAACTCATTTGAGGTGTGTTATGTGAAATCATCTATCATTTTATACCTTATGTAATTTCCAGTTTTTGTACAGTATTTTTTGTAGTATTAGACATAGAGATTATTTTTTTTTAAATCCTGAAGTAGACGGTTCACTATTTAAATGTGGCAATTTGTTTGGAGATATTAGTTTGCTTGTTTTCATTATTGGTAATAATAAAAAGTCATTTGAGATCTATGTGTTTTCATTACTTCAGACGTTTTTGACCAAGGGTCAAACGCCAGCCGCTTTAAATTCCATCATCAACGGTAGCAAGTCTTTGTTAAGCTTCTGCAAATAAACCTGCAACTTAATATTGCGTTACTTGACGACTTGGATTTGTCCTCAACTATTTTTCTGTTGCTTGAATATAATAACTGATCATAGGTTTAAAAAAAAGACACTTCTAGTGGTAGACGCCGGTGAGTAGTAAGGCCTGGCAGTTGTAACATTAGCGTTGGCTATGTTCAACGTTTCCCGGTTCTTCGAATGCATTGTATTTTTACCAAGCATAAGTAACACTATATTTTCAGTGGTTGGCTTTAGGACGCTTATAAAATGTTTCATCCATTTTACAGATAAGTTTCAGTTAATATAGCCAGTGTCTGGAATAGTGACAACACCCTCAGGAGATGTGCTTTTTCCTCAATTCAGGATTTTGTCTCCTTTTGAATATAAGAATTGGTGGCACATACTGTCCAAGCACACTGGCACAATAGAAGGCGCTTTTGATTGCGCCGATTTGTTTCTTCCCTTTTAATCCTAAAACTCTTTGCGTTGTTTTCTGAACGGTGGAAAATCCACTTTCATCAACATTAAATATTTTTGTGTCCCTTTTTTAAAATTTTTCAAAAATTTTTGAATTTGAAAAAAAAAAGTATTGAATGTGCTTTTACATGGCCCCACGAGTCACCCATTTCAATATATGCAGTGAATTTCATAACACCCTATATATATATATATATATATATATATATATATATATATATATAAATATATATATATATATATATATATATATACATACATACATACATACATATATATATATATATATATATATATATATATATATATATATATATATATATATATATATATATATATATATATGGAGAAACATTTAGCATTTGCAGACTGTTCGTCAAGGTCTGGCTTGGCATTTTTTATGTTAACTTGTCGAATATACATATATATGTATATATATATATATATATATATATATATATATATATATATATATATATATATATATACCATATATATATATATATATATATATATATATATATATATATATACCATATATATATATATATATATATATATATATATATATATATATATATACCATATATATATATATATATATATATATATATATATATATATATATATATATATATATACATAAAGATCTACCAAATACGCAATAATCATACACTTGCTTATACTACCGCACTGTATTAATTTTAAAGTATTTCAAGTATTTTAGTAGGCACAGACTTACACTTAGAAAGTTGCTAATATGATTAGGTCCATGGAGTTGCAGTAATATACGAGTAATCTGCATATTTCTAGACATCTGGTTTATTAAGAAGTAACAAAATTCTTGTTCTAGTAACTTCCAATTAAATCGGAAGTCTACGTTCTTAAAAGGTGGATGAGAAATAAAAAGAAAATACGCAAGCTATATTATTTTGTAACGTAGAGTTTATGATGGTGATTTCCCATGTTGAGTCTTGAAAGCTTACGCTAGACAACTTTCCGAACGTGAAACATGTATTCGTATAACTTAATATAAGAAAAGAAATAAATAAATAATTATTTGTTTTTCAAAATTTACATGACAAATACTAAAATTTAAAAAAAAAAACACTATGTTGCCTTCGTAATTCTAGGCTAAGATTACAATTCTAATTCATACTTTACTTTTAGTGGTTTTATAATTCCATAGGATGCAGAAAATGGGAGGATAATTATTATATATATTTTTTTTTTGATCTAAAAATTAACAAATAATGATGTCTTTTTAAACAAATGCAGAAATTAATATTCTTTAAAGGCAGCAGGAAATGTGCTCTAAATATTACAACGAATTTTAAGACTAAATGAGAGGTCAATAAATTACACTTTAACGGTATAATACCCTAGATTATTTATAATAAGTAAACTGGTCAAAATTAGTTCTTCAGTGTGATTGTAATGTGATCCCCTCTTGACTCAGTGTTTTGTTCTAATTATAGTAGATACTGACATTCAATTAAAATGGCCTAAAAAAATTCGTATCCTGTAAGTACATAATACCTCAATAAATTCCCAATCTCCTTGATCTCAAAACAATGTTAACCTATCAGATAGAAAATTTCGACAAGCTCTCTCAGATTAAATTTTATCGCTTTCTTTAATAACTGAGATTCTTCGATATAAGACGCCCTTTTCAGATTTTTCTGATTTTATACCGTAGATGCCGATGAAGGGATACTAATAATCTTGAAAATAAATATTTAACCTTTTTTGTAAGCTAATTGATATTCTTGTCTGCAGCAAACATTGTTGATTTTTCGTTAGTGTTATAAGATTTTACAAAAATTATTTTTAATAAATTCAAACAAAATAAAGGGATGATGAGCAATAACGAATATTGAAATCATTTTAGCAAAGATTATCGTGTATATAAAGCTGTTGTAGTTATTATAACATTTAGAGTTGAATACGTTAATATTTAAGTAAGGAAATATCACTGCATGACGACAAAATTTAATAGACGAAACTCTGCTGATGGTGCCATAATAATTGTATGTTATGTCGCACAATCGCAAATATTTTACGCTAGAGGATGCGTTTAACGTATGAAGTTTGTTTCGTAGATTTTATGTGAATAATATTAAAAAAGAAAAATTTCCAAATATTGAATTTTTTTTATGCATCAGTACCTCTATAAGTGACTCCTGGAAAGAATACGATGTAGAATTATATGGTTGCTCTAGAAACCACGTTTGGAAAGTTTAAATAACATTTAAAATCATTAACGTGGCAATTTTATTATTAACTATCCTAATTATTTTTATAAACTTTTAATAGATACTCAACACTCTTTCTTTTTCTCTTATTTAGTTCTTATAGCACAGTGACACTGTTACTCTGATTTTCATTAATTTTTTTAATAGTTAGCTCTGAAAAAGTGAAATGAAAAAATACGTCTTATATCTAAAACTAAAACTTATTTACTATTTTTAATTGGAAACTGCCATATATTACAGAGTTCCTAGGTATAATATTTCTGGATTTCTCCTGATTCCAATAAAAAAATGATAGTAAAAACTGGAAAAAATAATTTAAACCATGTAAGCATCATGAAACATGATGTTTCACTATCATCCCGCTGTTGTTGATGCTTACATGGTTAACCAAACGCACGTCAAGTGCAAAAATAAAGTTTTTGATATATGGGGTATAGTTTAGTGTTTGGTGTGTTTGTGCTATGATTCGAAAATTCCAACGTAGTTATAGTACAAAAATTTACCAAAATCTAAGCATTAGATACAACACGCCTTATTAATACTCTTTATGAAATAAATTAAATGTGTTGTGGAATAAAAGCAATAAGCAATTTTTAACTTTTTAAATTCAAACTGGCATATCAAAAAAAAACATTTTGCAAATGATCTTAGTTTTTCTAGGGGAAGCCAAATTTGATAACAAAATATTTGTGTCAAATTTGACAGATCAGAAATGATACTCTCTTCATATAAGTACACCAATAAATGGCATTTTTAAATTTATTTACAAAAATATATAATTTGATATTTATTTCCATTCGTTACCGATATAGAAGACATTTAGTTTATTGGCATTTATTAAAAAATATTTTTTGCCAGTGAACTCAGTATTTTGTGAGGAACCTGAATGTAATTTATAATTTGTCTAATTTTATTAAATGGTACCCTCTACATAAGAGATACCATTCATAAAAAACTAAGTTGAGGACTAAAAGAGTTTTTTTTGATATATGCAAAAGGAAAATAGTGAATCAAGTAAGACACTTAAAAAATATCCCTGTATATCTAATATACTTACTAACTGTAAAAAATTTTGGAAACTATTTGAAAATGATCTAAACCTGAATAGATCACTTAAAAGCAAGGAAGAAATTGATACTGCTATAGAGTAATTACCTAAAGCAATACAAAGTGCAGCCTGGTCTTTGATTCCTGGACCTACAACCGCAGAAAGAAACAAACAACTACCAGTTAACATGAAAGACGAAATGGTCCATAAAGGTCCCCTGAGAGCAATATAGCAAACAACACGCTCACCTCAGGCGAACCAAATAACCAATGAATCAAACTGATTGCTAACGAACCACAAAAATATTAGGATAAAATATTATCTGGAAAATTAATCAGCCAGTAAAACTACGGAGTACTCACTCTGGAATACCACCCGGAAACTAAAGAGACTACTAGACTACAGAACCTCAAATGCATATATATATATATATATATATATATATATATATATATATATATATATATATATATATATATATATATATACACACACATATACATATATATATATATATATATATATATATATATATATATATATATATATATATATATATATATATATATATATATATATATATATATATATATATAAGGTGACTCATATGTATGAAATAATGATTCCACAGCATTTATCATATTAATCAGTGTATCAGAAAAATGTTTAAAGAAAAGTTATAGGGTGTTATACGGCGCACATGCTGACGTTAACAACAAAATGTTTTGAACTGTCAGTTCGAAGAAATTAAGCCATCTTGATTTTTTATTAAAATGGAAAGCCGTATATATTATTTTATTTTTGAGTCCTACTAAAAATTCTAGATACAATTTATCTAAATTGAACTGTTTTGGAATTATGGTCATTTGAAATTTAAATTAAAAAAAAACTCTAGGTTTATTTTTAAGGCAACAATTGCTCAAAGTGTCTACCGTTAACAGCGAGACAATGATCCAGTCTGTCATAAACAGCATGAACAGAGTTCTGCAGAGAATCCGGGGTGATTTGTGCTACTTCATATTGAATCCTTTGTTGTAAACCCTCTATAGTTTCAGGTCGACCCAATCCGTAGTTAGCAAAACACTAAAACGATTCAGACAATCAGATCATGTTAAGGATCGTTCTAAATCTGAACCTTCAAAAGTTAAAACAAGCGTTGATAAAATGTTAGATGTTTTATTGGAAATTACAGAAAATCCCCATGTAGCCACTTGTCAGCTTTACCTAGACCATAACATAAGTAAAGGTACCTTAAGTCGAATACTGAATGAAGAAAAATTGCATCCATACAAATCCATTCTATTGCGAGAATTATGACTACGATAGAAGCGTTGAATTTTGCGAGGTCATGATGGAACGAATGATCCTAACCTAATTCATAATATTGTTTTTTACTGACAACGCCACTTGTCTTAACAAAAAAGTTAACAGGCATAACTGCCGGTACTGGTTTACTGAGAATCTCCACTGGATAATCGACAGTAATTCTCAAAGACCACAAAAGATAAACGTGTGGGCAGGGATTTGTGGACGTCACATCATTGATCCCTTTTTTATCGATGGAAATCTTACAGGACAGAGGTATTTACAGTTACTCCAAGAGCAAGTTATTCCAACTTGTGCAGGTCTTTTTCCCGATGAAAATAATTTGGATACCCCTAACAGAAATCTGTGGTATCAACAGGACTGAGCACCTCCTCACTATGAAATCAATGTTCGTAGATATTTGGATGCCATTTTTCCTAAACGATGGGTAGGCAGAAGAGGTGCTGTAGAATGGCTTGCAAGGAGTTCCGACCTTACGCCACTTTGTTTTTATGGGGTCATTTGAAAACCAAGGTTTACCGAATTCGACTTGAAACTGTAGAAGATTTACAGTAAAGAATTCAATATGAAGTAGCACAGATCATTCCGGATTCTCTGTAAAACTCTGTTCAGACTGTTTAAGACAGATTGGGTCATTGCCTCGCTGTTAACGGTAGACATTTTGAACAATTGTTACCTTAAATATAAACCTAGAGTATTTATTAATAGTTTTTTTTTTTATTATTTTAAATTTCAAATGGCAATAATTCCAAACAGTTGAATTTAGACATAATCAAAAATCCAATAATATACAGGCCTTTCTATTTAAAAAAAAAATCAAGATGGCGTAATTTCCTCGAACTGACAGTACAACACATCTTATTGTTAACATCGGCATGTGCGCCGTATAACACCCTATAACTTTCATTTACACATTTTTTTGACACACTGATTAATAAATGCTGTGGAATCATTATTCCATACATATGGGGAACCCTACATATATATATATATATATATATATATATATATATATATATATATATATATATATATATATATATATGTATATATATTATATATATATATATATATATATATATATATATATATATATATATATATATATATTTATATATATATTTATATATATATATATATATATATATATATATATATATATATATATATATATATAAATATATATATATATATAAATATATATATATATATATATATATATATATATATATATATATATATATATATATATATATATATATATATATATATATATATATATATATATATAGATATAGATATAGATATAGATATAGATATAGATATAGATATATATATATATATATATATATATATATATATATATATATATATATATATATATATATATATATATATATATATATAATATCCATGATTTGCGCTTTGTTCGCTTTACTCCGTTACTTGACGTTTAAGCATGGTTTAGTAATAAAAAACAAAATCACACATTTTATAGTATCATGTACCATAGCACATGCGCAACTCTTATTTTTTTTTTCAAAACTTAGTTCGGTGTTTGTACTTATAAATATTAACAAGAGGAGGAAATCAAGAAAGACGGCCAAGGTCTCGTCAAGAACAACTGCACTTTTATTTTGATTGTAATAAATTTTAGTTTTTCGTATATCTAGTGTTTAATGTAGTCAAAAAATAAATCTTGAAATAGTAGGCGATTTCTTACAAAGGCAAATTGTGTTCTTTGCTGAACTGCTTGATCCTACAGCACATCGGAAATATTGGTTTTAGTAGGAGTAATTACAAGCCCACACCTGTATTTAGGGAGAAATGAACACTATAGGTTTGATGATACAAACTCTGTTGATATTTCACAATAGTGCCGTAATATTATACTATCTCTGTTACATGGACAGTAATTCATTGGTTACATTTTGCGTGATTTGACAGCTCAGTAACGTCACCTTTAATTTCACAAGAAAATTGAAATTTTTTCAATATTTTTCTAAATATTTGTAATCGACACTGTCTTGATAAATTAAAATGTGATACCGATCAGGCGCCTAAACCGCTTAAGATTTGGCACTACAAATCTGCTAGGTGGGAAGAACTCATAAAATATTTTCTACCATTCCCTTAGTAAGTCGATTGTTTTAGATCCGACGACCGATTTGACCGCGCTAAGGAGCTTTCCGATGTCATTTCAGGTGATATGGATAATACTTTACATCAGTACGAAGTTCAGTTTGTCGCTTCTCGTACAATATTTTCAAGCAGTTTTTTATATATAGAACTTCATCTCCTTGGAATAAGTTGCCAAGAACTCTGTTTCCCACCAAGTGCAATTCACAGCATTTCAAGGCCAACGTGAATCGCTTTTTCCACACACGCGTCGTTCTTGTAGCGCTTTAGGGATTTTCCTGCAGCTCGTGTGCTTTGCCCACAAGAAAATTAATATAGTACAGCAAAGGACACACAAATCATTTTAATTAAATAAAGGCGAATTAAACATAAATAAAACAACTGTCTAATATTTTCCTAGAGCTAGTAATGATACTAAAAGTATAAAATATTTGGAAATGTATTTTGATCGAAATTATGCTAGAATTGCCGTGTAGAAAGCCTACAAAAAATTACGAAATAAAATACATTTCTGGATAGGATACATGAACAATTATAGAAGTGCTTGTGTTCAATATAAAATTTTAACCTTGTCGTAATTTTATATTTTAAATTGTTTTCTGTATATTTACATGACCTTAACATACAGACTAACATACACAACTTTTCGAGTTCTCGCGATCAAATTTTAATTAAAAAATAAAAAATCGTTTATAGCGAAGGTAAATATATGAAGATTAGGGATCTGGAATTTCATTCAACAATAATTTTTTTATATTCTAAACTACATGACTCTCTCGAATATAATTGCTTGCTGGGAAGTTCTAAATCTCTATGTTTGTTTCGTATTATGCTTTATTAGATTTTATTTTGTCTAATTTATCTACAGTATTTGATGTTGTTTCGTTTTGTTAATATTCTTGAAATGTGTTAACTCTATGTGTAATAACACTAAATATATATCTATATATTTATCTATCTATCTAAATACTATTAATTAATGTCTTTGGAGCTACACCCTTCACACTTTTATTGGTTACTATAGGTACATACAGCCATAGTCACAATTTAACTGAATTCATAGTATACTAGAGCACAGTAAATAAACCAAAATTTTATCCAAAATGCAGCTCTTCTAAATTTCTTATATTGGTCCTTCACATCCAATTAAATAACATTACATAACATATTTTAACTGAATTTATTACTTTTTATAAAATCACCAGACTAAAAATATGGAACAACTTAAAATGTTTGGTTAAAAAAAATAATAAACATAAATACCTCTATATGGTGAAATATTGGTCTTTGTAAAAATGCATGCAGTAAACAGAAAAAATATATGAGTGTTTCAAAGTTTAATAATTTTTCTGTAATGCATAGTTAGTTGAGAATGAATATTGATGAAAAATTATCCATTAATTTAGCTTAATGAAAAATATTTTTTACATCTATGTATGTTCCCTCTTGATATGTATATATATATATATATATATATATATATATATATATATATATATATATATATATATATATATATATATATATATATAGGAGAAGGGTAGTCTTGACCGACTAGTTAAAGACCAGTTTTTTTGTTCTTGGGGTAAGCGGTCGTAAATACCAATTAACTACAACCTAACCAAAAAATAGAAAAACGCTGCCCTTAACAAAATGACAAGAAAACATATTAATAAAAAATCCTTTTTAAATTAAAAACACACAGTTCTTCGTACCACACTAACAAAATGGAGCAAAAGCATATTATATTTCCCAGAGAGGATCATGTCGAACTTTTCTCATGTTTTCTCCAATAAATAAGTGTAATAATGATTTCTGAACGCACTTAGCAGTAAGTATTTTAATATTATGAATAAAATATAAGTTGTTCTTTGTTTTGAATCTCAAAAATACTGATAATCTACTATAATTGTAGCCCTCCTAGTATATATGTATATGTATATATATATATATATATATATATATATATATATATATATATATAACATTAAAATTCCGGGTTTCAATCCGTTCGTCTCAACAAAGAATTTGCACGACGTTTCGCCAAAATCAAAATCTCATTTGGCATTTTCAAGTACTATTGCTGCTGCTGCCGCTCGAAGCTAACTAAAAGACCAAAGTGCGGTCCCCGTCCTTTACAAGTTGGCGTCTACGCAGATTGTAGGTGGGTGGTCGGGAGTGTTCTTTCTGGCATCGGTGTTTGCCGGCTGGGTGCTTGTATCAGCGGTAATTATGGGTTTCGGCGCTATGCTGACTGTTGCCTTCTCGATGTTCTGATTATTCCATGGTTTAGCTAGTAGAGCTTTCCATGTAATGGAGATATTCAGTACATCATCCCGCTTATTTAGTTTTCCATTCTTTTCACTTTCCAAGGTTTCTCTGATTATGCGTGTTTTATAATGCGAAATCGAGGCTATTTGTTTGGTTCCCTCAAAACTGATTTTGTGACCAGTATCATGGTGCTGAAAAAGAGCCGAACTTGTTTGTTTATTTTTGATACTTATTCTATGTTCTTGAATCTGATAGTAGCAGCAAGATCACAGTATCGAATGGCAGCAGCATCAAGAGCACTTGAAAATGCCAAATGAGATTTTGGCGAAACGTCGTGCAAATTCATTCTTAGACGAATGTATTGAAACCCGGAATTTTAATGTATTACATTTCACCATCCGTGAAAACCTATATTGAAACATTTTTTACCTCTACGGGGAGAAGACTTTAAAAAACGCTTTGAGAAACTTCGTTCTAGAGTATCGACACTTTGTAGCGACCTAACCTTCCTGATTAGGTGCCGAAACGACAACCTCCTTCCAACATGTACCAGATTATCATACCACCTTAAAACAAAAAATGCAACATCGATTTTAAGAAGAGCTAGCCAGGCGCTTCTACGAGAACGAGTCCTGAAAAAATGAAGGCAGATTGCCATCACAGAGAAAGAAACCTTCTACCTACATCTACAACTGAGCAACCATATACATCCTCTACTGTGGTCTGATATTAACAAAATTTCATTCTGCCGGGCAGAATCCGATACCAGCTTTAAAACCGAAAAACTAAAAAACACCAGAGGAAAAGATATGCGACAAACTGATCCACAACTAGAAACAAAAAAGTCGTTCATAACCTCTCAACTTACAGACCACAAAGGATCAGTACTAAACAAAGGTTTCAATTATGCCGTAAGACCAAAATCAATCCCAGTTGAAAACATAATCTCAAATGTAGAGGTTGCCCTAGATACCATGCTCGAAGAGAATGCTAAAGGAATAAGATAAGATATTACCCAAATCCTGAGAACAAGCAGACCTCCTAAGCCAAACCTCAAATTTGAAAAATAAAAAGCTCTTCAAGCGCTCAGAAAAAACAAAAACATGACCATATTGCCAGCAGCAATGCCACAGTCGTGCTAAATACCGAAGTCTACATGACAACCATGGAAACCATTCTACAAGACGACATCTACAGGGCCAGTTACCAGGGACCCTACAACATATCTGGAAAAAACTACAAAGGCCAAAATAAACAAGCTCAACGTCCCCCTTAGACTCATTGTTAGCGCGGTGACCTCACCTACACAAAACTTAGAAAAACATCTGTCAAATATCATGCAACCAACCGTTGAAAGTGCCGATTCATACATCAAAACCTCTGAACATCTCATGAAAACAATCAAAGATATTCAACTAGAGGAAAATGACATTCTGGCAAGTCTAGATGTTGTTTCACTTTGCCCCAGTATTCCAGTGGATAAAGCACTAGACAACATAGCAATGAACGAGAATTTTCCACCTCATGTTGTGGAACTATCGGAACACTATCTAAAAAATACCTACTTTGTCTTCAACAGTCAGATATACAGACAAACAGATGGAGTGCCCATGGAATCTTCTCTTTTACGGTAATAGCCAATATCTCTAGGGTGTATTTTGAAACAGAGGCTCTAAAAAATTCACCACTCAAACTCAAACTCTGGAAACGATATGTTGATGACATCTTTATAATTTGGTCCCATGGACGAAATGAATTAGACAACTTCCTTACCTATTTAAATAGAATTCACCACCGGATACAGTTCACATTGGAAATAGAAGAAGAATAGGCCTCCCTTTCCTTGACGTGCTCATAACGCGGAAAAATAACGGTCAACTTCAATACTTAGTCTACCGTAAGCCCACCCACACCAACAGATATTTAAACACTGGCTCACACCACCATCCATCCCAAATCCAGTCGGTAGCCAACGCCCTCGTATCGAGATCATGCAGTCCCATATATTTTCTTTAATGCTAAAGCCGACAAAGGATATACTTGTAAGAAAAAAATGAAAAATGATCTCCTGTTAAGGGAATTGCTTAGGTAACAATAACATTGGAAAATAGCCTTACTGACAAATTGTTGAGTTTTTTCATATGTAGTTAACTACGGATTATAAATACCCTCGCTTAGCTGCTATTCATAATTTCCTAGGATTATTTTAATTTTCCCGTGTGTGTCCAGTAAAATTTTAGTAATACTATAACGACCCCACGACAAGTAGAATAAGACTGTAACAAGTTCGTAATATGGTGGGAATTGGAGTCAATTGAAAATAATCCTACGATATACACACACACACACACCCATATATATATATAAATATATATACATATATATATATATATATATATATATATATATATATATATATATATATATATATATATATATTTATAAGTTCATATAAATGTAAAAAATATTTTTCATTCCACTTTAGGTGCTTATTTATATCAAAAAAATATTAAGCCGAGGTAACATCAAGTAAAGAGCAACTTCTTATGATGTGGAACAAGACAGTACCAGATTTAAAACTATCGTAGACATTTTTACTCAACCTATTTTTTCCGTATAAAGAATGTGCCGAGTAGCGTTGGATATATTTTAACTCAATATATTCCTTTATTCCATTTATGTCAGTTATTACCTAAAACAGCCCTATTTTTGAATATACGTATAAATGTAGAAATTGACAAAGAGAACATATATCCTTGAAAAAATAAATAAATTTTTTTATTTGAACATGTCGAAAACAGGAAAATAACAGATTATTTTATTTCTGTTTCATTTGGTTTATGAAATCAAAAAGCAGTTTACCCTAAATTCATGAAATGAATAAAACTGCAAAGTTGGCATTCAAATCAGGGGTTGCCGTAACAAACGGGATAGAAAGATGCACGATTTGAACTATATACTATAGTAGCACGTGGCCCTAGTGAACTCATGTTCTTCTGGAAATGAATATATTTTTAAAATAGATATTTACAAGCCAATTATTATTCCTTAAGAATAATGACAGAATTACTTTTTAAACAAGTATAATTACTTAATTAGAACACTATCTTAAATAATTTATTAGCTATGGTAGCTACGAACCTAAAGTTCCTGAAGTTTTTCTCAAATTATCAAAATTTCATTACAGAAAATATTTCCGAAATACTTCATTCTATTTACTTTTTAGTTTGTGCAGAAGCAAGGCAAGCAGCAAGAAATACGAGTATTTCTTCTGTTATTACCAAGTATATCAAACCATTTATCGTACCGAAGGAAGTGGAGCCTAAAATTGTTCTTGATGAAAGGCACAAATATGCGCTTGCATGTGTTTAGAAAGTAGATACGAGTATACGAGATTTTTCCATTTTATTTAATGTTTGCAGTGGTCATCTACATTACAAATATTTACTTATTCATCTTCGTCTTTATTTCGTATTTTTTAAGATTAAATAAGAAATAGGAAACGCTAAAATATAATCAGATATTTCCAATTTCATGGATGGCGTAAACTGATACGCGTCTCTATTAGGGACTTCCTAAATAAAAAATTGCCCGTCTTTTGAAGCAGTTTAAGGAATTATTGAAAATCATGCGGTTGTGCTTCTTTGAGACAAACGTATTTTAGGAATAACCCTAATTTCAACCACAATTTGATAATTTTTTGGCACAAAGACAATTGTCTTTGTGCCAAAAAATGGTAATTTTTATATCTTTTTCCTTAGAAGGAATGACAGGTTATGAGCTCAACAATACTTATGCTGATTGTTGAAATCTCGTCCCGTACTTCTTGGCCTCCTATCCGAACTGTAAATCATTTTGAGTTCAATAAGAAATTCGGTAATCCTTTTAGTTTCAAAATAAAAAAAATATCAACATGCAAATCATAGACAATAGACAATAGACAATTTATTCATCTTTTCAACTACAAAAGTTGTAGATAAGACATGTCATCAAAGGGATGTATGATCCCATCTTAGGTAATATCAAAAATAATAAATAAAAAAATAAGAAATCTTACTATTAAACACATTAATACACAGTAAATACAAGATATAACAAAAAACATAACATACATATTTATAACAAACAAATTTATAAGAAACAAAATACATACTGAAGATGCTTTAATTAAGTAAGGATGTTATAAAGAATAACATTCACACTCCGCCCAGCAGATAACTTTCAAATTCAGTTACAGAATAAAAAGTTTTACTTCATAAAAATGCTTATAATTATAAGCTGATAGTGAGTGGTTCTCTAACAGAGGTGATTGATCCTTACTTCGTTGGACCTTACGTCCCAAAGGTACTTTACAAAATCTGAAAAGCTGAAAAAATATTCGAAAATTTACTAGGTCGTGATAATGAACTAGTTTATTTTTAGGGAATATCGGAACCACAGGGCTTTAAAAAATAAAATATTTCAGCGTAGTTCACCATTTACTGACAGGATTCAAAATTTAAGGGGACTAACGTTTTTAAAAAAATTTGTACACTATTACTACAGTCGTCTTTTAGGTCACTAAAACTGTTATTTATATTTGACAATATATGTATGTATATATATATATATATATATATATATATATATATATATATATATATATATATATATATATATATATATATGTTTTGGCGAATGTTCTCACGAGTGTGAAATGTAGTAGTGGTTTTTCGGGTATCCCGTGTTAGCTTGAGGTCCCTTGATGGACGGTTTCGTTGACGTTTCGATGGAATTTCATCCATATATATATATATATATATATATATATATATATATATATATATATATATATATATATATATTACACATTCATGATTTTTATTTAGCATTTTTCACTGCACTATTGCATTTTGTTTAAAACTGTTAATGAACTTTTTACACTTTTACAAGAATTATATTATATACATAATAGTTAATTTATATGGACTGAGCGTTCAAAGAAATGCTAATCTTTTTGCGTTGTGATCTATTTTTAAGTTGTTTACTTTACTTTCGCACAGGTACCCGACGCTCACCACCTTTAGCGTACAGTGGCATGCTTTTAGCACACTTTAGGCGCGCTTTAGATACTTTATCAGTTGGGCATCGAATCCTTGTACAGGGTGATCATTTTTAGACGCCCGACCCCGATTTATGGAAAATTGTTGAATATTTATTTTCTTTTTAAACGTAGAATAGTATAGTGTATGTCAAGGAGTATATTGACGTATTTGACATTGGGTACTGAAAACGACGCTGGGCACCGCGACGCCAAATACCTACGGAATTCGAAAGCTCTAATTTTATTTAACATTTAATCTACTGTTTTCTAATTCGTTTTGCAAAAAGTTATGCAAAAACCCTCAAAAATATTATTTTTGGTTATGCGGTTGCCATGGATCGAATGCTACGTTTGGCGGTTTTAAAACAATTTATCTAGTAGATATCATACTTTAATCTGACAAACGATGTTTGCACACCTATTCAATTCAGTAGAGTTAAACTAAGTAAATATTGTGTTAACAGCTTCTGATTGAAGTGGTTCTGCACGCTGAAAAAGTCGATATAATTCTTATTTATGGAGAAGCAAGAAGAAACTCTCGGGAACTCATTAGCCTGTATTGAGAACGTTACCTCGACAAGTATATTCCGGATCACACTATGTTTTGTCGATTAGAACAAAATTTGAGGAGCAATAGGGATGCTATTTTTTCAAAACCATCCATATAATTCAATCAGACAAGGAAGCAGGCACTTGAATGTATGGGGCTATTCCGAAATCCCTTAAAGCTAACGGTTACTGTGACTATAAAATGCATAATTTTCGGTTATTAACATAATTTGATTCAGAACGAGGGCTGAGCTTTGTAGCAGGAGTGATGATTAAATATGACGAAACCGTTATTTTCTGAAATATATATTATGACCAGATGAAAGTCATTTTGTCAGCAACGGAAAACATAACAGAAAAAACTATCATTACTGTGCTGACGAAAATCCATACAACGTTCATCAAATTCAGAATTACAGCCATTATGGCGTTAATGTATGGTGTGGGATCATTAGGAGACATTTGGTTGGACCATACTTTTTTGATGGAACACTAACTGCAAATAAATGCCTTAATTTCTTGGTTGATACTCTATCAGTATAAGAAAATGTTCCCCTGATTTTAAGAAGATATATGTGGTATCAACACGATGGAGCACCACTTCATACAACTGCTGCTGTTAGAGAGTATTTGAATGAACAATTCCAATGAATATAGATATGGGTTCGCAGCTCAGTTATTCAATGGGCACCTAAGTCACCAGTCCTTACGCCGTTAGATTTTTTCTTGTGGGGGACTCTTAATAATATTGTATACACAACTACGATAAATCAAACTGAGCACTTAAAGGAAAAAATAAGCCACTCATCAAGTGTTAATGAAAAGAATGGAAAAATGCATGATAGAAGAAGGAAGACATATAAAAAATTTCTCATGATTTTTTTTTATTTATTAGGTTTAAAATATTTAATTTTATAAATATGTAATAGGTTAAAAGTTATATAGTTTTTTTTGTGGTTTTAATAAAAATAATGTATTCTTGTTTTTTATCGTTCAAAGAAAAACCCTTAACAACCTTGTACTTTATATTAATATAATTACTGTCAGATTAAAGTATAACAGCTGCCTACTAGATAAATTGTTTGAAAACCGCTAAACATGGCATACGATCTCTAGCAACCGCGTTGACCAAAAAATAATATTTTGGAGGGTTTTTACTGCGTAACTTTTTGCAAAACAAATTAGAAAAAACGGTTCAAAGAAAAAATATTGAAAAAAATTACGGCTTTCCAATACTGTTAATTTATGTCGATGGAAAAAAAAAGTTGTTTGTCGTCGCAGCGCCCAGTGTCGTTTTCACTACCAAATATCAAAACGTCAGTATAACTTCGAAGTAAATTAATAATCTATGATACAATGGTTTGTGTGTCGGGTTATGTTCTATTCTGATTTGTGTCAGGTCTTGCGTCAGAGTCGATAACTGTTTTATGCTTGTAAAATTTCTCTGCTATTTCGTCTACGTATTGTCTTATTGTTTGCATGCTTGTCATGTGATGTAAGTCTTCAATTCTTATCTACCTGTCGCTCGATGTATTTGTGGTATTTGGTTCTGTATTCGCTGCATTCTATATATCTTTGTGTCCTATATACCACACCAAACTGGTGCAGCATACATTAGTACTGGTCTAATGATCTGTTTATAGATCATTAATTTATTTCTTGGTTCAATATGTGAAATTGGCGCTAATAATGTATAAAAGTTCTACGTCGCGTCGAATGCTTTTTGAAGCACGTGTGATATATGTAAGTGGAATTTGAGGCTTGCATCTATAATGATACCCAGATATTTCAGCTTTTTTATCGACGTTCCTTCTTCTTACGAATTTTATTGACTCGTGAGTATTTTTCATCTACCCTGCTAGACCATTTTCTATACTTTTTATTTTCTAACGATGAAATTAGATTTATACTTCTCTTTTATCAATAAATCGGTTCTTAAAATATGTACGCAATTATACAGTTAATTAATGAAAACACAAGACGTATAAAATAAACAATTATTACAAAATCTCTGCTCTTCCTATCACATTTCTTTATCTTTTCCCACCCTGTATCCTCCAGCTTATAAATACACGACGCAGGCACTAACCCCGGAGATACGTGATGTTAATCCATAACCCAAACATCCAACATTGAAACCTATAGACTTCAGATCAAATTCAAAGTGATGGCAGACCTAGTTGTTATTGATCACTTTCATAATTATACAAAATATAAAAAAATAGCGACAGCGTAGATGTAAGGATACCTCTATAAAAGGTATTCCTGTAGGAGTAGCAATACTTGTTTCTGAACTTAGTCATTGCTAAATATGAGTAAGATTTTAGACATAATAAAATGTCAAGCAATATTCTTTTTATATTTGATTTATAGTATTTTCATAACATTATACTAAAGCAGCGAGAAAACGCTACTGGCTTGAATTCAAAATTTTCAACTTTAATGATACTTCTTTCCAAAGTGAAATTTGTAATCACTTTTCTTACTTTATTGACAGTATGTTACAAAGTATGATAACGGTATCTAAATTCTTTATAAAAAAAAGGAGATTACTAAAAATATATAAAAACAAATTAATATACAGTCAAATACAGCATGTCAATGTATTTTGTTTGCTTGATTATTTTCTATTTACTGAAAAATATTTATTAAAATAAAGTTAAATATAGGCATAATCAAAATAAAATCTGAACTTGAAAAGAAAAATGTTCAATCAGATGTAAGGAGCTTTCTCAGCTCAAATTTTGTCGCCTTTTTAATAAATTTTCCTGCCTGGGATTCTTTAATATAAAACCTTCTTTTGAGATTATTCTGAGACTATACAATCGATACTGAAGAAGAAAATAACGAATGATCCTGAAAAAGATGGAACGACGTATTTTACCTTTGCCTACTGATTGATATTCTCGGCATAAGATAATCTGTATTAAAATGTTTTGGTCCTTTGTTGATTTCAATAGGTTAACTTCTTTTTTTCCAGATTTGGTATAAAATAGGGGAATGAGGAAAGCTGCAAATTAATGAAATGCGTATAAAAAGCAGTAATAAAGAATCTGCGGCAATTCATTACTGAATAGTGTACGTGTTTAAACTTTATTTTGCATCAAGAAAAAAACACATATTCATTAAGGGGGTGGTTCTTAAGGGACCAACTAATTCACTTTTGTGCCTTTTATTGCCATAATGCTATGAGAAGGTTAAACTAAATTTAAAAAGTTTTTTCTTAAATTTAGGATGCGAGAGACGAAATAACCTCTATTTCCTTTTTCTCTGCACAAATGCTTTTATTAAGAATAAATGAAGTTAGATGTACAAAGTTTTTTTATTAAATTTGGTTTTATGAATTCCATTCCAAGAAACAAATAATATACATAGTGTTATAAAAATAGTTTAATATATTAAAATTGGTGATTCCTTGGGTCACGTAGAGCAACGTTCGCTATCTTTTTTTCTCAATTTGAACATACTTAAAATTTGATCCCATTTATCACCCTCTGCTTGCCGCGTGTGATTAATGTTGCCATATGTATGTTTTTTCCTTAAAGTAGCTTAATTTTAGGTCAGAAATAAAAAAAAATGTTGCGAATATAATAACAATAGTTAATATCTACGAAATACTTATTACTGTTTCAACCAAATACAAAAAACAAATATTTGAAATGATAATTACTTCATTTCTATTACGATTACCAAGTAATATCTTATTAGTAAAAAAAATTACTTAGACCTATTGTACGCAAAACATATTTCTTCCGTGTAATATAATTCTTAAAATATTCTAATAAAATTATTAAATCTAGAACAAGTTTAGGATATTTACTATCTCTAATAAAAAACTAGCTTTATGAGCCATGTTTAAATTAATTACATTAAAATTTTCATACATTGTGTCTAAAAGTTTATTTGATTCATGAAAAAAGTAGCGACCTCGGTAAACACTACGAAAAATAGTAAGTATTGAAATAACTAATAAGTCAGGAAAATTTTGAAAACAAAAGGAAACAAAAAATAGAGAAAATAGTAGTACCTAAAAATTATTTATTTTAGGTTAATTTACATAGATATAAAGTTGCGTTCAGAGTGGAATAATTTTTTTTACAAAAATTTAATTGTCGGAACTTTAAAAATAACCTTTCTCATTTGCCTGTATAAACATTTTGAGTACTTATCAATAATGTGTATTTCTGTGTAATAATAAATTAAGCTTAAACTTACCTTGATTGTGTTAATCAATGAATGAATGTTTTTTGGTTAACTGTCACATTTGTTTGATGTTTATATTTTGTATATTTCCAAAATTATTATTTTTTTTATCGGTCAACTTCCCAAATTCAAATTCAAAAACTCTTCATTATTTACAAATAAGTACACTATACTAGATTATTACATGTCTCTTAGAGCTACTAATACAATATGCTAATATTAAGTTTGTTTTTGTTTTGAGCTTTTTTAGTTGTCTTTTATTCATTTGTTATTTTGCATTTAGTTATTTTTTTGCTTTTACTGAGAAAAATCTTGTTCAAAAAACTCAACTTGATCTTAATAGGTACTGGAATATATAACATTGGCTTTACCATATTATATTTATTTGTTTGTCTTATTCTCTCTCTTTTACTAATCCATTCATTCATTTGTTTCACTCTTCTAACGCAATTTTATTTATATACAGAGTGAGTCAACGATAGAGTAAAGTTCATTATCTCATTTGTTTCGAGTATAACGAAAAAGTGTTAAATACAATAGTTTTAGGGAATTTTAAGGTGCACAGTTTAAAATTATTTTTGAGTATGCAGGGTACTTCAAAAAAGTGTGGCCGATATAACATGTGTTTCTTTAAATGGAACATCTTGTTTTCTAATTTATTTTTAAATTCTGAGTAAAAATTTTATAAGTTATTAAATAATAATGTTATATACCTAAACCTAGTTATATTTCTAATATTTCAATTTTATTAAAAAAATACTAGTTTTCAGGATTTTGTAAAAAATTGCCAGTAGCGCCATTGTTTCTGAAGGTAGAATACTCATAATTGGTACGAGCATTCTATAGATATGAAAAAAATATATATATGTAAAGAAAATTGAGTTAGATGCTACAGGGTGTTCAAAATTAATTTATACATTTCGACTATTTTAAATTGAAAAATCTCAATTTTTTTAAATGGCACACCCTGTATATTATTATTTTTCTGATAGATTTTAGAAAACCCTCCAACTTTCATTAAGTATGTCATATACCTGTTTCTAATAGTTTTCAATTTATTTTGAATTTTTCAATTTTTACCCTTGTTTTTAATACACTTACGCTATAACATCATAGTTGCCAAGACAAAACAAAAATGTAGGCATTGTCAAATTTTGACAGGTTTGTTAAGCAAGTAAAAATAGTTTAATTTGTTGTAGTAAGTGATGTATAAAGGTAATAGTTATGAATTAATTAATATGGTTTATATACTGGACGAGGTAGGAAAAAATTGTCTTTTGGCAGTAAGGCTTTACGGAGCGAAGTACCTTAGTAGATGTATACCATCTAAAAAATCGTTTCAATGTTTAATGGAACGGTTTAATGGTTGAGTATACGAAACGGAAAGTAGTAAACCAGAATGCTACCAATGAGGAAAAAGAAATGGAGATTTTACTTAATGTTGAAGATAATCTCCAAGTCAGCAGCCGTCAACTAGCTGACTTATCTGACATATCCCAATCTACGGCTAATCGCGCCACGAGAAAATACAAGTAACATCCCTTTCATATGGATCGACACTAAGAACTTCAAGACCGTGATTTTGAACGACGAGTAAAATTTTGTAAGACGATGAATAGAGCAATAGGGGCCGATCCAAATTTTTTATCCAAAATAATGTTTTCTGTTGAACCTGCTTTTCGTAGTAATGGAGCAGTTAACAGCTATAACATGCATTATTATTCAACAGTTAATCCATTTTGGGTCCGGGAACTTCAAAACCAAAGCAATTGGTCGCTTAATGTATCGTGTGGAATATTAAATTTTCAAATTATTGGTCCCTATTTTTTCCGCGAACGGCTTAACGGGAGAAAATATCTAAATTTTTTGCAAAACGAATTACACCAGCTTCTTGAAGAAGTTGATAACTTTGAAAAGGAAAGGTGGATTCAACAAGACGGAGCTCCTGCTTATTACCACCGGGAAGTTCGGGAATTTTTAAACGATCGTTACCCACAAAAATGGATCGGTAGAGATGGATTCATTTAGTGGCCCCCCAATCATGTGACTTAACATCTTTAGACTTCTTTTTGTGAGGCTACATTAAAGATCGTGTTTATGTGAATCCCTCTACAACACCAGTATATATGGAAAATGGGATACGGGATGCGTGCAGGACAATAACGCCCTTTATGCTAAGGAAAGTGAAGGAAATTATAGTAAAACGACTAAACATGTGTATTCAAGTAGACGGGCATATTTTTGAACATTTATTACGTCATAATAATTGATCATTAAATATATTAAAATTATTATTAACTATTTGTTTATGTTTTCACAATAGCTTAAGTGTATTAAAAACAGGGGTAAAAATTGAAAGATTCAAAATAAATCTAAAACTATTAGAAATAGGTATATGACATACTTAATAAAAGTTAGCGGTTTTTGTAAAATCTACAAAAAAAAAATAATATACAGGTTCTGCCATCTAAAAAATTTGAGATTTTTCAATTTAAAATAGTCGAAATGCATAAAATTATTTTAAACACCCTGTAGCATCTAACTAAAATTTCTTTACATATATCTTTTTTTTCATCTCTATAGAACGCTCGTACCAAATATGATTATTCCACCTGCATAAACAATGGCGCTACTGGCAATTTTTTACAAAACTAAAAACTAGTATTTTTTTAAAAATTGAAATACTAGGAAAATTACTAGGTTTAGGTATATAACATTACTAATAAAAAAGTTATAAAATTTTACGCAGAATTTAAAAATAAATTAGAAAATAGAATGTTCTATTTAAAAAAAACATATGTTATATCGGCCACACTTTTTTGAAATACCCTGTATACTCAAAAATAATTTTAAATTATGCACCTTAGCACTCCCTAAAACTATTGTATTTAAAATTTTTTCGTCATTCCCGAAACAAATGAGATAATGAACTTTACTCTATCGTTGACTCACCCTGTATATGTTTACATCTTACAATCCTAATTTTAAAGATTGTATTTCTTTACAGTTTTAAACTTGTTACTAATTTAGATTATATTTTACAGTAGACTTCACCAAAATATTATTTATGGGGTGTTAGGTCTATTTACAATAGCCTAAATGATGATTTTTTGCCTTCGTTGCTATTCTATGTGTTGTGTCAGTCCAATTTTACGGAATGCAGGCAAGCGCCAGTATTGTCCATCGATGACGCTGGCACGCGACCTATGAGGCGCTGCATTCCTTTACGTATATTTGTTATTCGCACATATAAATTGGACTATATTCTACCAGGTTTTCAGAATAAACAGTAATTTTGCGTATAGCGATTTATGTGCCTCGCACGTTGTTGTTAAGTCGTCAGTTAGTATTGATGTACCTGCAAACTTTATCTAAAATGCCGGTTATGTACTGCTTTATTTTTTGTAAGTTTGTTACCTTCCCACCTAAAAAGTGATTACCCTGTTTGGATGGATATCGGCGAGGACTGCATAATATCCGTCAACGTTATCCAAATTCCAAAACATACATTTTATATTTCACAGCACTTTTCTAGACAACACGGTAGTGCGAGCGTCATTATGTTTCTGCAACAACTACTACCTATGTATGCGGCCAAGCCAAATATAGTTAAATAAAGTAATAAATAAGTACATTAACCTATCGGGAACTGGCATTCAGGGCCATTGATATCGTATGCCGTCAGGATAACCGTGCAGCTAGGGTCACCACTAAATTTACGTAACTCTATAGTTATATCTGAAAAAAGAATAGAACACAATCATACAGGTTTGTCTCAGCGCGTAGCCTAACTCCAATTGCATTTGTAAAAAATCTGAATCTGAATATTCAACAATGCAGGCTGACAGACATTAAATATAGGGCATACAGCAAAGAACTTGAATTATAATGTAATGTTGCGTTTTTGACCATAAAGCGTTTGCAAGCTAACAAACCTAATATAGTATCTCTCTACAGAAACAAATATGGCAATCATAGTGGAGAAAAAAAGTTTTATATTCAAAAGGTTCAACTTCAAGCGTCTCGCTTTGTTGTGATCCGATAATATCCAGTAACAATGGTGGTCTTAGTCATTAGAGTAGGAATTAAGAATACATTCCCAAAAAACCTGAAGAAGATATCGATTTGCTGTACCTCAGTTAAGTCACCCTAACTGAAGATGCAGAGGACAATTATCTTTAGTTCTCTCAGATTAGTCAGGCGGATGAATTTCGTTGATTATCACTAACCAAAGAGGTGCATAATGGACTCAATACGTAATATTGAACCAAATCGACTTTCAAGGAGTCTCAATACTTTTTTATAATATTCGTTTTTGATCTCTCTGTCGATCTATTTCGGCGGATTTTTGATTATTGACCATGATATGAACTCATGTCTCAATAAATATAGTTTTTGGCCATTTACGCCAAAAACATCAAACCTATCATAACCCTACGCAAAGAGAAAAATGATCAGATAAACGTTTCCTAAACTTAAGGCTTCTAAACCAGGAAGTCCAAATCTAACATAATCAAATATGTTAGGTTTGGAGTTCACTACATTAGGTTATACACGAATTAGGTTTCGGGTTTGCTTCATTACGTTACGTTAGGTTTGGTTTTCGCTATATTAGGTTATGTTAGGTTTGAAATTCCTGGTTTAAAAGCCCTAAGTTTAGGAATAGGATAGGATAGGTTTAGTGTTCTTGGTGGCTAAAAACTATATTTATAAAATTATACAAAAACAACACTATGTTTTTATATAATTTTATTATGAAAGTATCGGCTAACACAATCAAAGAAACTATATTTATTGAAAAATGAGTTCAAATAATGGACAAGAACCAAAAATCTGCCCAAACAGATCGGTAGAGAAATCAAAAACGAAGATTAAAATATTGAGATTCTTTAAAAATTGGGAGACTGAGACTCATTTTATTGCCTAAAAGGTGTTTTTTTTTTTTGGAAAAAAAGCAATATATACTGATAGATTAGTAAAAATTTTGGTAGATAATCAAAAATCCGCTCAGACAGACCGATGGGGAATAAAAAGCAAAGATTACAAAAAAATATTGAGATTTCTTGAAAATTGAGGCTAGAAAATAATAACATTGGGTAAAAATTTTGTATTGTCCCCATTGTGGGACGTCAGGCATGATCATCGTTTTCGTACAATACTACGTTATGGTCTCTGTAGGTCGAAACCACAGAATTTGTCGCTACAAATCTTGTTTCTCTTCTAGATAACAATAATAATAATAATAACAATACATATACATAAACATGTGACAGAACAAGAAAAATCCATATTAACTAGACAAAAAATTACAGAAACAATCAAACACACACACACAACAGGAAATGTCCTGGAATAGACAATATACATAATTTCTGGTACAAACAGTTTACCACCACACACGAAGCACTCACACACCAAATCAACAAAGCCATTTTACAACCACACACATTTCCCACTTTCCTTACACAAGGAATAACATATATCAAACCCAAAAGCTCAGACACCACAAACACCTCAAACTACCGATCTATCACCTGTCTTCCAACCCTATACAAGATCATCACAGCCACAATTTTCGAGAAAATAGAACAACACCTAGGGATGGAAGGGATGCAGGAAAAATAGTCGAGGATGCAAAAAGCAGCTGATGATAGATAGCGTGATTATGGGACAAACCAGGAAAGAACACAGAAACCTTCACATCTATTACATAGCATATAAAAAAGCCTTTGACTCCATACCCCACAGCTGGTTAATCAGAGCCCTATAAATCTATAAAATCAACCAACACCTCAGGCAATTTCTCGCGCAAATTATGAAAACATGGAAAACCAAAATACGCCTAGAAACACAAACCGAACGCTTCCAAACAGAAGAGCTGTACATCAGACGGGGTATATTTCAAGGAGAAAGAACTCCTCAAAATCACAGAAATATTCACCTTAGATGTCAATATGGAATTTGGTATAAGTAAGTGCAAAGTGCTCCACATCAACAAAGGCTAATGGAAGGATCACCATGAGACAGAAACCATCAACAATGAAACACTCGATAACATGTTCGACAAAGAAACACAAATATCTAGGCTTCCAACAAAGGATCAAACTCAACCACACTCACATCAAAACAGAGCTCAGGACCGAATTCAAAAATAGACTCACGAAACTTTTACAAACCAAACTTAACTCCAAATATCTCACTAAAGCCATCAACACGTTCGCTATACTCACAAATTCATTTGGTATCATCAAATGGTCACAGACAGATATAGAAAACATTCACATCCTTATACGTTCTCAATTCGCCAAATACAGGAAATTACACCCCAACGCATGTAAAGAAAGATGGAGAGGAAGGCAGGAGGAAGAGGAATCATAGACATCAGATCACTACACACAAAACAAATACAGGCACTTAGGAAATTCTTTCACAGCAAGCAAACCAACCTCCACAGAGCGACTGGGAAAGCAGACAAAAACTACACACCTCTCGGCTTATCCCGGGCAGACCACTCAGCAGACACACACAGTCACGCCCAATTACAACAGGAAAATATGAAAACGTGGTCAGAGAAAACACTCCACGGAAAAAAACACAGATACTACATAGAACAAGACCACGTAAATAAAAAACAATCATACACCTGGTTACAGGATGGGCAGCTGTTTTCTGAAACAGAAGGCTTCTTACTAGCCATCCAGGATAAAGTCATATTAACCAGAAACTACCAAAAGCATATCATCAAGGACCCAACTATTACAGAGGACAGATGCAGGAAATGCCACCAGCAGAAAGAAATGATCGAACACATAACAAGCGGATGTAAAATATTAGCAAGAACCGAATACACAGTCAGACATGACTCAGCGGCAAAAGTAATTCACCAAGTACTAGCCACAATATACAAACTCATAGAAAACACAGATTCCTACTACAAATATACACCATCATCCAAACTCAAAAATAAAGAATACAAACTCTACTGGGGCATCAGTATCCATACAGACAAAATAGTCTCCGCCAGTAGACCCGATATTACTTTTCAGTGCAAAAAAGAAAAAGTCACCTATCTAATTGACATAGCTGTCCCCAACGACACAAACATCCAAACGGAATACACAGAAAAAATCTCCAAATAGACAGACCTTGCAACAGAAATAAAAAAACTATGGAAACAAGAAAAAGTCATCATTGTCCCTCTCGTCACATCAGCCACAGGCCTTACACCAACAACATTCACACCTCACTTAGTACAATTAGGACTCAACACAAACATACACAAAAACATTCAGAAGTCAGTGATTTTGAAAACATGTAACATTGTCAGGTCATTCCTTAATACACAATGATAATGCGTTTGTGCTGACTTGGTTTGCGCCCGTCAGCCAAACATGGAACCACATTGACCAAATGTGAGAAAGAAAAACAAAAACAATAATAGTAATATTGCCCCTAGATGACGACCCTGTCAATGGACAAGGACGTTTCGAGTGGATTGATAGACTCAGGGATGACTTATCTGATTGCTACTAAGATTCCGAGCCGACGCGTAGAGGATATATGACCCGTATGCATTCCTTTTAGTGCCAAAAATATCCAGAGCAACAAAACTTCTCGAGCCAAAGACTACGTGGCATATCTTCGCAGATCCGGCTACGTTCGAACGCCTCGAGAAGAACCGGAGGCAATGGTTCAGCAAGTAAACTACTCTGTGAAAGACATTCTTTTGAACAACGATGTTCGACTTCACGAGTTACGAAAAAGTATATAAAGCAACAACACTTGGCAAATGCTAACGAACGTCTCGGAACTGAAATTCCAGAAAATGTATCGATCGCGACACTAAACAACGCTGTCTACCGCTTTGCCTCAGAATTAATGCCAAACTATCCTCATGGCGATGTAGACAATATAATAAAGAATAATGAAAAGCATATAGAACAGGTCTCATGAAAGATTCAGGAGGCTAGGCAACAAGTTTCTCGTAATCAATGTGTTTTTGTGTGTGTATTTTGATGCTTTCTCTTTCAGTTTTGCGCCAAACCCATGGTATAACTGTGGTCCACCAGGAGACCGCAGGCATAAGGTCACTCATCAATTTTATGTGGATGACCTTAAACTTTATGCTGCTTCAGAACTGGAGTTAAGACAATTATTTAGAGTAGTTGAAGAATACACTAGGGATATTGGCATGGCCGTTGTTAAGCTCGACAGAGGATGCTATCATTAACATCCAGGAACATGAAGTTATTTGATGGAAACGTTCTACACTATTTAGATGCCAAAGAAGCGTACAACTATATGGGCATTGTACAACATCGCAAGCAAGATACAGCAAATATTAAAATAGAACGTTGTAGTAAGAACAGAAACCGACTAAAAAAGATCTGGTAGCCAGAACTCACAGGACATCATAAACTTGCTGCTACCAATATACTGGCTATTCCTTTGGACTAATGAATTGGGCGAAAGAAGAACTGCGAGATTTGAATGTTACCATCCGAAATATCATACACATGAATAGAAGTCTTCATCCTCGATCCTTTGTTCCTTTTACACCATCAGAGTGGAAGAGAGCTTTTGACCTTAGAGTGTCCGCATAATCGAATTGTCGTGGGACTAGCGTGTAAGGTTGCAAAAACTTCCCATTCTCTCCTAAAATTAGTCTGGGGCCACGAACGGTGAGGAGTGGGGGTGTTTCTGTTTAGAACTGCTGAAGATGCAGCGAAAGAACTTGGTCTGGCAGTAAACTTCAACCACGTCATCGAACAACAAAATGATGAGATTCACATTGTAGATTTAGAATCACTTAAGACAGTCATTAAAACAGCAGAACAACAACAATTTTATAAGCAGCACACAGAAAAACCTCAATATGGAGTGTTTTATATGAATATCGAATCGTTGCAGCTGTCGAAGAAACTAACATTTAGTTTTCTACAGTCAGCATGTCTTAAGTCTGAGACCGACGGATTTTTACTAGCTTGTCAGGATGGTGTGATTAATACTATTGTATCGTAGTCGATTTACCGAACTAGCTGACATTAAGTGTAGGGCGTGCAACAAAGAACCAAAATCACTGATGCATTTATTTTCAGCGTGTTTTGTACACGCTATATCTTCTTACATCCATTGTCATAATGCAGCGTTGGATGTTCTAAATTACCAACTTAAACATTCGTTGAGTATTGATGACCTTCTCAAATTGTCGTATCTTCCGGAAGAAAGCGAGTCGGTTGTACAAAATAAGAGGAGTCCATTTACTGGAATTTTGCCTTTCGACCACAAGGCGTTTGCAAGCCAACAAACCCGATATAGTACTTCTCGATAAACAGTCAAGAAAGTTTGTGTAATTGAGTTTTCGGCACCTACAGAAACAAATATAGCAATAAAGGAGGAGGAGGAACGTTCTAGGTACAGACTTAAATTGCGAACTTCGCGCTTTGTTCCCTCGACATTCAGTAGCAATGGTCATCCTTATCGGAGTTTTAGGAGGAATTGGGAACGCATTCCAAAAGAACCTTAAGAAGATACCGGCTTCCTCTGCCTCGGCTGATTCATTAACAATGAAGAAGCAGAATGAAAATCCTTGGGTCTCTCAGATTACTCAGGCAAATGAATTTAGTCGATGGTCACTAACCAACCGGACGTGAGGCATGATCATCATTTTCGGACCACATCGCATGACAGCCTGTGTGGGTCGGAGCCACAGGATTTGTCACGTCGGATACTTTCTTCTCTTTCAGACAATCATAATAATAAATTTTAATCTACGAACATCGCGCTTTGTTCTCTCGACTTTCAGTAAAAATGGTGGTCTTAGTCATCGGATTTTATAAAGAATTAAGAAAATACTAGCTTGCTGTGCTTCAGCTGATTCACTAGCAATGAAGATGCAGAGAGCAATTATCCTTGGTTCCCGCAGGTTGCTCAGGCAAATGAATTTGGTCGATGGTCACTGACCGAACGAAAGTGAGGCGTGATCATTCATCATTTTCGAACCACACCGCGTGATAGTCTCTCTGTCGAAACTACAGGCTTTGGCGCGTCGGTTTCTTTTTTCTCTTTCAGATGATAATAATAATAATGATAATAGTAAACAGAATAGTGATGCGCTGTTACTACGCCGCCACTAAACTTTAAACAATAACATCGGGCTGCCAATTGGAACTACACAGATTTTTCTTAGCTCAATATCCATACCTTCAATTACTTGTTACAAATCAATACCAAGAACAACCACCTCACACTTTCCGATTTGAAAATCAGCAAAGATATAATAGCTGCTGAACTGAGCTCAGACCAATCAAACAATAAAAACAATATAGCGGATATTGAACCAATCCCACATACCCATACAATAACCAGGCCAAACACAAGAATTCACACAAGATCTACCATCAAAATAATATTACCCGAGAAATAGCAATCACCGCACAACACGATATCACAGATAAGGAAATCAATCACTCACTATCCTCAGCAGCATCTATACAATATCACCTCGAATCATCTCTCACACAAAAGTTCAAACCTAATAACAAAAAATCTCAACTATCGGTTATTCTTGAAACAGAACACACAACTACTCCTTAACACAATCCACAAATACATAATACCCCAGTACATAACAGACTTAAACATAATCGCAGACATTCACACAATAACATACGCATCAGTAATCACCACACTAATACCAAACAATAAAAAAACTCTCGCAACGACAATGAAATCCCAACAGTACAAAACCAAAATCCAAATGGTAGATAAGAATATAAAACAAAATCAACATCAGAAGAGATTTAGGACACCTTATCCAGTTCATAAACGGGCACGCGTCAAAATGTGTCAAATAGGATGTAGATAAGATCAAATCCAAATCGCCCAACCGAACCCAGCGAGAAATCCTTAATACCCTGAAGAAACTACTATCCGTATATACAGCAAGACTCTGCAAGTACAAAGAATCAAGCATCAGCAACTTCTTCCGTAGAAGCAAAAAATAGTCTTACAAAAACTGTGTACAACGAACAGCCAATAGTGATTGAATCATCCAACAAACAAGAACTTACTGTTTACTGGAAAAGTCTCTGGTCAGAACCCAAATTGGGCAATAACAAAACCCTCTGGGTGAAAATCGAAAAAGACAAACACAAACATGTGGCAGAAAAGAAAACCTCACATTAACAACACAAGAAATTACAGAAAGAATCAAACACAGACATAACTGAAAATGCCCTGGAAATTAAAACTTCTGGTACAAATAGTTTGCCATCACACACGAAGCACTGACACATCAATTCAATAAAGCCATTATACAACCACACACATTCCCCACTTGCCTCACCCAAGGAATAACATACGTCAAATTCAAAAGTTCAGACACGGAAAACTCGTCAAACTACCGACCTGCCGCCTGTCTTTCAACCTCATATAAGATCATCACAGCCACAAGTTCCAAGAAAATAGAACAACATCTAATAAACAACAACATTTTCACAGAAAACAGAAGGGGTGGAGGATGCAAAGAGCAACTGATTTAGAGAGTGTTATCGTGCGACAAACCAGAACCGATTGCATACCTCACAGCTGGTTAATCAAAGACCTTGAAATCTACAAAATTAACCAAAACCTTAGGCAATTCCTCGTGCAAATAATACAAACATGGAAAATCAAAATCCATCTAAAAATACAAACCGAACGGATCTAAACAGAAGAACTGTGCATGAGAAGGGGTATATTTCAAGGAGACTCGCTCAGCCCTCTGTGGTGTTGCCGCTGTCTCAATCCTTTCTCAAACCGAACAGACCATGGCTTCCATATCCGACCCCAAAAAGTGAACCAACATATAGTAAACCACCTTCTATAGAAGGATGACATAAAACTTTATGCTGCCACAGAAGCACAGCTGAAAGGACTCCTTAAAATCACAAAAACTTTCACTTTTGACATCAATATGGAATTTGGTATAAGGAAATGTAAAGTGCTTCACATCAGGCCAATGGAAAGGTCATCACGAGACAGAAACAATCAGCAATAAAACACTCGATAATATGCTCGAAAATGAAACGTACAAATATCTAGGCTTCGGTCAAAACACTAAACTGAATCACTCTTACATCAACATAGACATAGGAAACATTCACGTCCTTATACACCAATTATACCCCAACGCATGCAAAGAAAAATCACCATCGAGAGCAAAGAAAAAGGCAACAGAAATCATAGATATAAGATCACTACCCAAAACAAATACAAGCACTTAGAAAATTCACACAAATCAAACCACCCTACATACAGCAACAGTGAGAGCAGACAAAAACTACATACCCCTCGACTTATTCCAAGCAGACTATCCAGCAGACACACACAATTATATCCAATCACAAGAGGAAAAGATGAAGACCTAGTCAGAAAAAACATTCCACTGAAAACAACAATATATAATAATAAAAAAAACACATACACCTGGTTACAGTATGGGTCGCTATTCCTTGAAACAGATGACTTCTTTCTTACTTCACATCCAGGATAAAGTTATATCAACAAGAAACTACCAATAACATATCATCAAAGACCCAGCCATTACCGAAGACAGATACAGGAAATGGCACCAGCATAAAGAAACGCACGACAAGCGGGTGTAAAACAAGCCAAAATTGAATACACCTCAGAAAAGTAGTCTCCGAAGCATTAACCACAACATACAAGCTCACAGAATCACACACTCCTACTACAAATAAACACCAACATCCATACTTGAAAATAAAGATTGCAAGGCTCTACCGGGACATCAACATACATATAGATAAAATAGTCTCTGTTAATAGACCTTACTTTTATTCTGTATTTGCTGCTTCCTCTCTCAGTTGCTTTAAACCAAACCCGTAGGTGTAACTGTGATCCTCTATTTCTCGAATATTCCTTGCACGTCATCAAAGTGGCAGATGACTTGTGCGCTTAAAGTTCCTGCATAATTGAATCGTCTGCGGAATGCACTGAAAAAACTTGGCAGGCAGTAAACTTCAGCGACGTCGAACAACAAAATGATTGGCATCCTAAATTTAGAACAACCTAGACTTAAGGTAACAACGAAACAACAATTTTATAGGCAGCACTCAGAAAATGGAGGTTTTATAGGAACGTCGATTCGCCGTAGCTGTCGAAGAAACTAACTTTTAGTTTTCTACAGTTAGCAGGTCTTAAGTCAGAGACCGAGGGATTTTTACTATGTTGTCAAGATGATGTAATTAATACCCTACTGTATCGTACTAGATTTACCGAACTATCCTTCATTAAATGTATACCCCCTTTGTAATAATTAAAGAGAATGAGATCCAATTTATTTGTAAATCTAATAATGAACCACACCAACTCTACAGAATACTACAACTACTCTAAACAGAATAATAATCATGTGTCTTCTGAATTATATACGTATATATATATATATATATATATATATATATATATATATATATATATATATATATATATATATATATATATATATATATATATATATATATATATATATATATATATATATATATATATATATATATATATATATATATATATATATATATATATATATATATATATATATATATATATATATATATATATATATAGATATTGAGGTCATTCCCACTTCCTCCAGGTACTAGCGCACTGATGCAGCAGCATGTGGCCTCTCATTGTCATGCATCAGCATGAACCTATCAACAATAAACCCTGCGTAAGGAACGAAATGTTCCTGCAGGATTTCTTCAATGTACCGGTATGCAGTTAATCCACCGCTACGAGTCTGATCATTCACGAAAACCAAATGGGTTTTCGCATTCAGTGAGATGCCTCTTCACACTATGACAAAACCTCCTCTGGCGACCCTTTCAGTAATATAGCACTGCACCTAGCGCTCCCCAGGCCTCCTTTAGATTCATCTTCTTCCATCATTGCTATATAGGCACATTCGGGACTCGTCGGAGAATAAAATGGAGCGCCATTGTTCTAAAGTCCAGTTGGCATATTCTCTGGCAAATCTGAGTCGCGCTTGTCGATGGGCTAAATTGAACGAAAATTATCACGGGTGCATTTATTAGATTTAAAATCAATATCTCATTTTATAAAAGGTTATCATGCTAACAGATAAATAATTGACAAACAATTCTACAGAAATGAAGGGCTATGTTTTTCTTGTCCTAGGGACTTTGAAACGTGAGAAAATATAGAAAAGGCACCGGTCATTTTTTCATAAATACATTTCAACATTTACTACGCAAGTTTTAACTTGACCCTGGTGGTCATACATTTTTTGACCAGGTGATATATCTATCTTTTTTTGCCTACAGTAATTAAATGAGATAATTTTTGACATTATGATTTGGTGACCGAGACTATTTACCGAAAGCATTTTTTGTTTTAATTATATGTTATTCCTTCGATCATAAAAATTCATTATTATTATATATTAAGTTAGCCGTTATTTAATGGAAATTCATTGTGAATTAACAAAATTAAACAATAATATGTTTCATAATTTCCATTTTATTATGTTTTTTGTATTATATTGAAACGGAACGGAACGGAGTTGTAATGGAAAAAAATAATACTAATGAGTGTAAATTGTGAAACATGACACGTAAGCTGAAAAGTTTTTGGTCTAACTCCTTAAAACACATTTTATTTTGCAAATTTCGACTTTAATTATCAACATAGTTGATAGCGATACAATCAGTCCAACGCTTTTCTAACATTTCTGGACCTTTTTTTATAGAAGGATTTGCCCTTGCCTTCAAAATAGGCCTCAGTTTCGGCGATAATTTCTTCATTGGAGCCAGATTTCTTTCCCGCGTGCATTTTTTTGTGGTATGCGGATAGATAATAGTCCCTAAGGGCCAAATTTGAAGAATACGGTGGATGAGAAAGCAATTCGAACTCCAATTCATGCAATTTTGCCATCGTAACCACTGACTTGTGACACGGTGCATTGTCTGGATGAAACAGCACTTTTTTCTTTGTTCATTTGGGGCCATTTCTTAGCGATTTCTGCCTTCAAACGCACTAATAACTATATAATATTCGCTATTGATGGTTTTTCGCTTCTCACCATAGTCGATAAAAATTATTCCATGCGCATTTCAAAATACAGAGGCCAAAAGCTTCCCAGCCGACTGTTGAGTCTTTGGTCGTTTCGGGCGGCTTTCACCGGCAGCTGTCCACTCAGCTGACTGCCGATTTGATTCCGGTGTGTAGTGGTGGATCCATGTTTCATCCATTGTCACATATCGCATGAAAAAATCCTTTTTATTGCATTTAAACAAGTCCAAACAGTGCTCAAAATCATCAATATGTTGTTGTACACTGTGAGCAAACGCAGTACCCATTTCGACCAGAACTTTCTCATGCCCAAATGTTCATACAAAATATCAGCAACACGTTCTTTTAATATTTTTAGGGTGTCAGCTGTCTCACGCAATTTCACTTTACGGTCATCCAAAACAATTTTGTGGATTTTTTTGTATTTTCCAGTGTAACCACCTCATTTGAGCGTCCAGAGCGTTCAGCATCATTTGTGTCTGTACGACCACATTTAAAGTCAGCATACCAGTTCATGATGAAATCACTCGTCATCATTTTCCAGGGGCAAAGTCTCCGTAACACTTATCAAGCCATTGCTTTGATTGAACGCTATTTTTTACCATCAATAAACAGTTTGTAAACAATACTCGAAATTCGGTTTTTTCCATTGTTTGAAAATATCAAAAGTAGCGTCCTAAAACCACTGTAACTTGTAAACTAATCGCCGAAATGTCATGAAATTTTGACATCTTTGGACGGTTGGTAATTCCTAAAAATCATATGAATTTTTTTGAAAAGGGCGACATCTATGCGTCAGACCAAAAATTTTTCAGCCTACGTGTTATTAGAGTTTAATTTTGTTAATTCATTATTATTCTTAGCAGGTATCCAGTTATTAGAAAATTATCCAATGATTCCTTAAAAAGCTATTAATTCATAGCTCATATGCATTTTAAATAAAAATCCGAACCTGCTGCTATTTAGCCGATACACGGTTTTTTTCAGAAACCAATATTACCCTACGAAAATTGAGTTTTTCCGATGTTATGGTTTTTTGACCACAAAAACCATTTTTTAATATTTCCAGGTTCATAATAAATGATATTACATATCGAAAAAAAATAACAATCTAGCAACACATTATAAAAAAGGTTTATTTTTATTTACACATTAAGAGGATTTTCTTAACATATCTGATAGTCCTTTGAAGTTTAATCTTTAAATTATGCACGTATTTTATTATTTCACCATAAAATAAATTGTATTAAGTTATCATTTAGTGTAAGAGCCAAATTTAGTGTTTATCTTATGTTTATTCCATGTTTCCAAGGAAACAACGAGCTAAATCAACCAACCACTAATTGTTTAACTTGGTGTTAATTTACTTGTCCAAAACACTTTATTTTTAAAGTAGTAAATAATAAATTCATAAAAAATATCATATCGAAAATTTTTAATATCTGGTAGAGTAAATTAGATGAAGTGCTTTACGAACAATTTTTGTGCGCTCACAAAGTCTACGCCTTTCTACTAGACCATATTGAATATGACACGTTCTACTAAGAAGTAACCGGTCAAGTGCAAGTTCGACTTATGCAATTAGTGTTCCGTACGTTGATTGCTTTTGAAATAAAAATTTTTGTTACGTATAAAGTGATTAATGACTTCACAAAACACACTCCAAATTAGTCTCCAACAAAGTTTTTTTTCCGATTTTTACTGAAAACTGATGACCTAGATTTTTTTTTATATATACCAGATCAATTATTAAAAGTAATGTACCCGTGATAATTTTAGTTCAATTTAGAACATCGACAAGCGCGACTCAGATTTGCCAGAGAATATGCCAACTGGACTTTAGAACAATGGCGCTCCATTTTATTCTCCGACGAGTCCCGAATGTGCCTATATAGCAATGATGGAAGAAGATGAATCTAAAGGAGGCCTGGGGAGCGCTAGGTGCAGTGCTATATTACTGAAAGGGTCGCCAGAGGAGGTTTTGTCATAGTGTGAAGAGGCATCTCACTGAATGCGAAAACCCATTTGGTTTTCGTGAATGATCAGACTCGTAGCGGTGGATTAACTGCATACCGGTACATTGAAGAAATCCTGCAGGAACATTTCGTTCCTTACGCAGGGTTTATTGTTGATAGGTTCATGCTGATGCATGACAATGAGAGGCCACATGCTGCTGCATCAGTGCGCTAGTACCTGGAGGAAGTGGGAATGACCTCAATATCTATATATATATATATATATATATATATATATATATATATATATATATATATATATATATATATATATATATATATATATATATATATATATATATATATATATATATATATATATATATATATATATATATATATATATATATATATATATATATATATATATATATATATATATATATATATATATATATATATATATATATATATATATATATATATATATATATATATATATATATATATATATATATATATATATATATATATATATATATATATATATATATATATATATATATATATATATATATATAAATATATATATATATATATATATATATATATATATATATATATATATATATATATATATATATATATATATATATATATATATATATATATATATATATATATATATATATATATATATATATATATATATATATATATATATATATATATAGATATTGAGGTCATTCCCACTTCCTCCAGGTACTAGCGCACTGATGCAGCAGCATGTGGCCTCTCATTGTCATGCATCAGCATGAACTTATCAACAATAAACCCTGCGTAAGGAACGAAATGTTCCTGCAGGATTTCTTCAATGTACCGGTATGCAGTTAATCCACCGCTACGAGTCTGATCATTCACGAAAACCAAATGGGTTTTCGCATTCAGTGAGATGCCTCTTCACACTATGACAAAACCTCCTCTGGTGACCCTTTCAGTAATATAGCACTGCACCTAGCGCTCCCCAGGCCTCCTTTAGATTCATCTTCTTCCATCATTGCTATATAGGCACATTCGGGACTCGTCGGAGAATAAAATGGAGCGCCATTGTTCTAAAGTCCAGTTGGCATATTCTCTGGCAAATCTGAGTCGCGCTTGTCGATGGGCTAAATTGAACGAAAATTATCACGGGTGCATTACTTTTAATAATTGATCTGGTATATAAAAAAAAAAATCTAGGTCATCAGTTTTCAGTAAAAATCGGAAAAAAAAAAAACTTTGTTGGAGACTAATTTGGAGTGTGTTTTGTGAAGTCAATAATCACTTTATACGTAACAAAAAATTTTATTTCAAAAGCAATCAACGTACGGAACACTAATTGCATAAGTCGAACTTGCACTTGACCGGTTACTTCTTAGTAGAACGTGTCATATTCAATATGGTCTAGTAGAAAGGCGTAGACTTTGTGAGCGCACAAAAATTGTTCGTAAAGCACTTCATCTAATTTATTCTACCAGATATTAAAAATTTTCGATATAATATTTTTTATGAATTTATTATTTACTACTTTAAAAATAAAGTGTTTTGGACAAGTAAATTAACACCAAGTTAAACAATTAGTGGTTGGTTGATTTAGCTCGTTGTTTCCTTGGAAACATGGAATAAACATAAGATAAACACTAAATTTGGCTCTTACACTAAATGATAACTTAATACAATTTATTTTATGGTGAAATAATAAAATACGTGCATAATTTAAAGATTAAACTTCAAAGGACTATCAGATATGTTAAGAAAATCCTCTTAATGTGTAAATAAAAATAAACCTTTTTTATAATGTGTTGCTAGATTGTTATTTTTTCGATATGTAATATCATTTATTATGAACCTGGAAATATTAAAAAATGGTTTTTGTGGTCAAAAAACCATAACATCGGAAAAACTCAATTTTCGTAGGGTAATATTGGTTTCTGAAAAAAACCGTGTATCGGCTAAATAGCAGCAGGTTCGGATTTTTATTTAAAATGCATATGAGCTATGAATTAATAGCTTTTTAAGGAATCATTGGATAATTTTCTAATAACTGGATACCTGCTAAGAATAATAATGAATTAACAAAATTAAACTCTAATAACACGTAGGCTGAAAAATTTTTGGTCTGACGCATAGATGTCGCCCTTTTCAAAAAAATTCATATGATTTTTAGGAATTACCAACCGTCCAAAGATGTCAAAATTTCATGACATTTCGGCGATTAGTTTACAAGTTACAGTGGTTTTAGGACGCTACTTTTGATATTTTCAAAACAATGGAAAAAACCGAATTTCCAGTATTGTTTACAAACTGTTTATTGATGGTAAAAAATAGCGTTCAATCAAAGCAATGGCTTGATAAGTGTTACGGAGACTTTGCCCCTGGAAAATGATGACGAGTGATTTCATCATGAACTGGTATGCTGACTTTAAATGTGGTCGTACAGACACAAATGATGCTGAACGCTCTGGACGCTCAAATGAGGTGGTTACACTGGAAAATACAAAAAAATCCACAAAATTGTTTTGGATGACCGTAAAGTGAAATTGCGTGAGACAGCTGACACCCTAAAAATATTAAAAGAACGTGTTGCTGATATTTTGTATGAACATTTGGGCATGAGAAAGTTCTGGTCGAAATGGGTACTGCGTTTGCTCACAGTGTACAACAACATATTGATGATTTTGAGCACTGTTTGGACTTGTTTAAATGCAATAAAAAGGATTTTTTCATGCGATATGTGACAATGGATGAAACATGGATCCACCACTACACACCGGAATCAAATCGGCAGTCAGCTGAGTGGACAGCTGCCGGTGAAAGCCGCCCGAAACGACCAAAGACTCAACAGTCGGCTGGGAAGCTTTTGGCCTCTGTATTTTGAAATGCGCATGGAATAATTTTTATCGACTATGGTGAGAAGCGAAAAAAACCATCAATAGCGAATATTATATAGTTATTAGTGCGTTTGAAGGCAGAAATCGCTAAGAAATGGCCCCAAATGAACAAAGAAAAAAGTGCTGTTTCATCCAGACAATGCACCGTGTCACAAGTCAGTGGTTACGATGGCAAAATTGCATGAATTGGAGTTCGAATTGCTTTCTCATCCACCGTATTCTTCAAATTTGGCCCTTAGGGACTATTATCTATCCGCATACCACAAAAAAATGCACGCGGGGAAGAAATCTGGCTCCAATGAAGAAATTATCGCCAAAACTGAGGCCTATTTTGAAGGCAAGGGCAAATCCTTCTATAAAAAAAGGTCCAGAAATGTTAGAAAAGCGTTGGACTGATTGTATCGCTATCAACTATGTTGATAATTAAAGTCGAAATTTGCAAAATAAAATGTGTTTTAAGGAGTTAGACCAAAAACTTTTCAGCTTACGTGTCATGTTTCACAATTTACACTCATTAGTATTATTTTTTTCCATTACAACTCCGTTCCGTTCCGTTTCAATATAATACAAAAAACATAATAAAATGGAAATTATGAAACATATTATTGTTTAATTTTGTTAATTCACAATGAATTTCCATTAAATAACGGCTAACTTAATATATAATAATAATGAATTTTTATGATCGAAGGAATAACATATAATTAAAACAAAAAATGCTTTCGGTAAATAGTCTCGGTCACCAAATCATAATGTCAAAAATTATCTCATTTAATTACTGTAGGCAAAAAAAGATAGATATATCACCTGGTCAAAAAATGTATGACCACCAGGGTCAAGTTAAAACTTGCGTAGTAAATGTTGAAATGTATTTATGAAAAAATGACCGGTGCCTTTTCTATATTTTCTCACGTTTCAAAGTCCCTAGGACAAGAAAAACATAGCCCTTCATTTCTGTAGAATTGTTTGTCAATTATTTATCTGTTAGCATGATAACCTTTTATAAAATGAGATATTGATTTTAAATCTAATAAATAGATAATATTTAAGGTAAGAATGCAAACTACAGTTTTGACAATATTGCTCGTGGGGAGGAGGGTGGAAAATGTGGCAATCTATAAATTTGGCATATTGTCAACACTATAAAATTTAAATACTTGTAGTCATATAACAGGTTAAAATGATGAGGAGCCGGTTAGATTTGTTGCTTCGTATATACAGCGTTATAATTTCGTTTTAGGGCTTTTGGCGTCAAGAAACCTTTTTTTTTTAATTGTTTCTAATTACCTATTGTATAAGATATCGTATTATATGCCCATTTTAGGGTTTTTAGATTCGAGGTATCCAAAAATTGTTGTATTTGTTCATTATTTTCAATTTTAACTAATATAGTATAGAAAGGGATATGTCGGATTTCCGTTGCAAATATCTCTAAAGCCCTTCTGCTACTGAACTTTATTGTGATTAATATCTCACCATAAAGTATGTACTTATTTTTGAAAATATTCACTTATAAGGACTGAATATATCATTTTTACCGATTTCCTTTTCTTATTATTGTTCATTACTTGCAATCAATATAGCCAGAGTTTCTTCAAATTCTTTGTTCGGCACAAAATATTTATTCCAGGATGTTTTATACCTGAACAAATTCATATCCATTGTTTAATAACTTAGTAATCAGTTTGGTCTATTGAGCGTGTTTATTTTTATTGTAACAAACAAAAAAAAATTATAGCTATATTTGTCGCAACCACTTTCAAATTTACTTCTCAAAGTTGTTAAATCACACAATAATTAAAACAGAACCTTGGTAGCTCAAATCTATTTCATAATATAAAGAATACCTTTTTATGTTCTTTAAAGTTGGTTAACTATTAGTCAATAACCTTTTGACGTTCTTTTTTCGCTAAAATTACAAAACCTTGATTTTATTGTTACGGAATTAATTTACAAAGAATTATTCTCTGACGTTTCAGTTTATTTTATATAATTAAATTATAATTTATTTTATCCACTTCTGCCGTAATAAGAAAGATATTTAAATCTGTTGATGTTTAGAAACAACGTAGTTTCAGATACATCGAACTTAAAATTTTTTCGTTTTAGAGGTTATCTACGGCAATGAACATATCTATGGACATAGCAGAATAACTACAGGTTTAACTACAAATTTTAGTACTGCCGTAAAGCAATAAAATGATAAAATTAAGGTTCTAGAATTGGAATAGCTTAGACTTAAGACAGTTAAAAAACAACAGATGGAAAAGTCTCTATCTAGAAATGTGCAGATAGATCGATTCATTTAGTTTTTTTACAGTCAGCAAGTCTAGAGTAACGGACTGGAGGGGAAGGTCTACACTTACTTCTCAGAATGTTGTAATAAGTATCTGATTACACTCCAGTTGATTGGCTGATATGTGGGATATTAAGCTCTCATCATGCATTTGCTTTTAGCCTACTTGAATATCCATCACAGTATTGCACATTCTAGAGTTTAGTTTAATTACATACATTTAGACAAAAAACGACTATCCTTCGTTACCTTAAACTAGTGGGGCACATGAATTTTGTTAGGAATCACTAATCAAACTGACGTAAATAGTGGTCATTGTTAAAGACAATAACAAAGAGTAATCTGTGTGAGCTGGCGCCATAAAATTTGGCAATTCCAGTCTTCCTTATTCCTTTGGAATGTAGGAATGAGCTTAGATGATTCGAATAATAATGCATTTCATAGAATGCATTTGCTGTCCATCTACCATCATCTGTTCAACAGTGTGCCCTTTACGATAACACTCAGGATGCGATTGAATATGATTAAAAAGTGTTCAGGTTATATTATGTGACGATGATGATGCATTTCTATAAATGATATGAGTTCATTAGTTTTCTGATACTGGTATATTTCAACGCCAGTCGTTAAGAGTTAGAGTTGAGAATATAAATTAAGGATACTAAATATTAGTAAATATTAGATTGTATAAAACATGCTGTCGCTTTGAATATGAAACACTTTAATTCAATACTAGGATTCTGTATTACTACTTTGCACACTTCCGCTATATTGAACAATCCAAGTGATCCAATCCACAATGTCGGAGATACAATGAAGCTAGAACTGTCACTATCAAAGTATTCTCAACACTAGGCGATCTCAGCATAGAAAAAGTAAAAGAAAATGGCTCAATATCCAAAGATCTACTATATGTGTAGGCAGGCTATATCCATGATATTTTGTCAGAATAATGAACGCGTCGCCATCAGAGCTAAGTAAATTAACATTGTGCTATTCCCTTGGATCACTGGTAAAGAAAACGGAGCATGCAGTTATCATTTCTTTGTTTCTAGACACAAGTTTAGCTAATAGATACCTAAGAGAACGTAGGGACAGTTCATCAATAACCAATTTAGCAATCGGCAGACTTTCGTGATGGTCAGAACCACGAAGAATATCATTATGGTCATTTTTGACAATAAAGATAATGTAGAGAAACAAAATATGTGCTGAGTTGCTGGTATTATAAGATACTGTTTCATATTTAAATTATCTACCTGCTATGGAATGCAGGACAGCATTTATTAGTCGACGACGAGTCTGTATCTCAACGATAGCAAGAACTGACCAAAAAAATTAATTAGAAAATCTAAATTCTGAGGTCAATACATTTCTTGATGTCCCATTTTCATATTTGGATATAATTTTCTTCAACTGCAACATTCTAAGAATCTTATTTCTAATATTTTGGTCCTTCCCACCTAATTAATACTTATTTGCGCTAATTTTGTGCACTGCTAAAATTATGTTAGAAAGAGAGAAATACATTTCTAAAATATTTAATTGATTTATTCTGAAAAAAGAAGCTTACAAAGTTTACTAAGTAAAGTTTAAAATTCTTTCTGAAATAATTGTAAATTACCATATATCTTTCAGAACTGACCCGATTCTTGCTAACTAGCTTAATACTAACTTAATCTTAAGTTATGTCTTAATTATTTAATTTGTAATTCAGTAAGGAAGCAGATTGATTAAGAATTAACCTACTTTTAAGGCTAATTCCTTGCGTAAATGTAAAAAATATTTTTAATTTGTAACGATAAAACCGAATTCAAGATAGCGATTTTACTTTTTTGTTTTTTAAAGTATATGCAAATTGTAATTTCATTTTCATATTTAAAAATATCTCTAATATTTTAAGCTTATTGGGGAAAAGCATATTATTATAAAATTTACTGAAAATTTAAGTTTTTATTTTTTTTTAATTTTTTAATTCAATTTTTAAGATCGTCTTTTTTCAGTAATATGTAAATTATCTAATCAGAATGACATTTTTTCTATTAATTTCAGTTGTTTTAATGTCATCCACTGAAAAACAAGAGGCTACGTTGATATGTCGAAAGAATTGATTGAAAAGTGCAAACTTGTTTCAATAAAATACATTAAGCTCTATAAGCAAGAGAGTTAGTTACATTTCAAATCAATTCTTCAAAAAGATGGAAGTGTTAAGATTTTTTTTTTCAGTAAATTCAGCTTCTCCTCAAACTGAACATGCAGAGTTTATTAGCCAATAAAAATATCTCCTTCAATAATAATTTGCTTAATAGTATTGCAGCTGGACGAAAAGTGATTAATTGGAATTAATTGATTTCTGGTGATCAAACATTTCAAGTATTGCTGTATAAAACTACATTTAACAAAGTCATAAAAGCTGAGTAATAAAGGACTAAAGGATTAATCGCTATGTAAGGGAATAATTTATTACAAATTAACAAACTGTTTTTCATAAATCAGTTTAGTCTGCCCGTCTGTCACTCCTGATTTTCTCCGAAACTATTTGACAAAAAAGTTGAAATTTTGCACTAGTATAGAAATTGATCTCCTCCTCAGAGCCGTGTAGTTTTGAGAGTTAAATTTTGAACTAACAGTTTTGGGGAGTAAAATCGGAAGTGAAAAAAAAATTTTTTACCAGGTCATCGAGTGGGGTAATGAAAGCTTGTAAAACATATGTAATACTTATTTTTAAAAAATTTCGAAAAATCACTTATCTCGAAAAGTACTAATCAAAAAATTTTGAAAAATTACTGGAATATTCTCCAAAGGATTGAACGAAAATTATCACCAGTGCGTTAATAATATATCTGGTAACATATATAAAAAACAAAAATTTTTGGGTCATCAGTTGCAGTAAAGATCGGAAAAAAACTTTGTGGAAAACTCATTTGAGGTGTGTTTTGTAAAGTCGTTAATCATTTCATACCTCCGTAACAAAAATTTTTATTTCAAAAGCAATCAACGTACGGAACACTAATTGCCCAGGTCCGACTTGCGCTTGGCAGGTTTTTATTTTATAAATATCCAAGCAAACTATGGGCATCTCACAATAATGAATAATTTATACAATATCATCACAGAGTTGTTTTGGCTTTGTAATATTCCGGTCCATATGTCATCTCCTATAAAATAGTATAACTATTTCTGTTATGGTTTATAGGTAAAATGAAAAATTTTGATATGCATTTCAACAACAACCTTAATATATCTTAACGGTTGCCGAAAAACTAGTAAGTCTTTTTCTCGCTTGTTCAGACTGGATCTAGAGTATCGTGAAAATGAGTGAGATTTCTGCAGAACCTTGCTACATTTTACAATTTTATTTCGATAAAGGCGCAGACCTATGAAAAAGTTTATGCTGTTTACACTTGGAATGGTTATCAAAAGCTACCGAAAAAAATTGTGCGAAACTAGTCAGCAGGAAGCATGTCGCCATCCACTATGACAACGTCAGACCTTTGATGACTAGGCAAAAATTGAAAGAGCTTGGTTGGAGTTTTAATGCATCCAGCATATAGCCTGGATCTCGCTCCGTCAAACCACCATGTGCTTTGGTCTCTGCAGAACTTTCTGAATTATACTAAGTTAGTTTAAAAAGAGGCTTGTGAAAACCACTTCTCAGAATTTTTTGCCTAGAAACCAGAGAAATTCTATAGTAACGAGATTACGGTATTGCCAGAAAAATAGCAGAATATCGTCGAACAAAATGGCATGCATCTGCTAAAAGAGTTGGCCCAATTTTGACTTTCAAAGGATCCGTACTTTTTTAATAACACCAACAACACCCTAATCGATAAATATATATATATATATATATATATATATATATATATATATATATATATATATATATATATATATATGTATATATATATATATATATATATATATATATATATATATATATATATATATATATATATATATATATATACATACATACATATATATATATATATATATATATATATATATATATATATATATATATATATATATATATATATGTATATATATATATATATATATATATATATATATATATATATATATATATATATATATATATATATATATATATATATATATATATATATATATATATATATATATATATACATATATATATATATATATATATATATATATATATATATATATATATATATATATACATATAATATTAGTTCCTTCCATTTCTCGTAAAATCGCATTTTCGGATACCAACCTTTCTGATGTCATTTTCCATATTTTTATCGCTTTTTCACTGACAACATTATTTATTCTATTCAAATACCGCGAAACCATCGATAAAACAGGATATGTCTGTAAAATTTTCCCGTTCGATAGAACCTAAAATGCTAGATATAAAAGGAAGTTTTAGAGAAAAGCTAAATATTTTGAAGAGATGCTAATTTAAAAGTAAATACGATATGCTATGTCATGAAAAACTAGTACAGCATATTTTTTTTAAGTAATACAACTCCTGTGTTTTTGTTATTTATATTTGATAATCGCAGATATATATTTTATGCTCCGTTAATTATATATAAATTAAACAGAATTAGAGATGCTGATCACAAAATTATTATTACTATGGAAACCACGTTAAACCTATCAAAATGGCGTTCATGTTCCTATATTATAGAAAAATATATAGTTGAACTTAACATAATAATTTTCCTACTTTAAAATCATGAAACTGTTGTCAAATTGAAATAAAGGTGACTTCTCGGCTGTTAACATCTCGAAATCAATTTACTGGTTAGAGAGAATATAACAGGAAATATATTGTTACTCAAAATTATAAGACACACCCTTATCTTTCTTAAAAGAAGAACTATATTGCAATAAACCGTATAGGAATGGAGAGCTACTCCAAATATTTTTTAAGTATTCGTTACACTGTTGGAATTAAAACATAAAAGTAACCAATTAAATTAACCGAAATACACGTCTAAAATATAGTATAATCCAGATGGGTGAGGGTCCTTAAGTGTTACCAGGATAGCTCGGTCCTACCCTCATACAGGTATGTCATAAAAAAAACCGAGGCCAGCCCCGCTAGAACTTGCTCATGGTGAGGTTGCTCTGTTTAGTCTATTATAAGGATTGCATTTTATAAATTTATCTTTATAGTAACCGAGAAAAAGATGTTGTTTTTCTTACAATCTTTTTGGAAAACTTCATTGTTGTGGCAAAATAGATCCTATTGTCAGACAAAATAAGGTTGGTTGTGTGTGATACAAATATAAGAATAAATAGTATGGGATCACCAGTAACAAAAAAATAACAGTTGTATTATTTCTTCAATTATTAAAGTTAGGATAAATATTGAAAATTGATAACCATTTAAAATTATGCATCAAATATACTGTCAAGCCTGTTTTTTTTATCTCATTTTGAACAATTAAAATTCTCTACTCTAGGTGCATGCAAGTAAGGGCCTCCAAAATGAATAATAAACAAAAAGAGTGGCAGCATGAATGGAGTTCGCAAAAAAACCTTTGTGAACTCCATTCATGCTGCCACTTAATGATCGTGCCGCTATGACTGTAATAAACTCAACAAGGTAATGAAGCAACTCACGGGAATGTCGCTTTTTTAGACGTAAAGTGAATATAAAATTTATTTACTCCTGCGATGGTACAGAGAGCAGATCAATAAATAGACAATAAAGGTAAAACGTTGAATCAAAAAACCGGTCGAGTAAAAGTTGGACTGGCACCATTGGTGTTCCGTACCATGATTGCTTTTAAAATATAATCCTTCGTTATCTAGGCTAAGCTAATTAGGTCTCTGACATTTTGAGATCCAATATGTATTTTCACGTCTTTTTTTAGTCAGTAATGTATAATAGTTATAGCATCTTAGGTACCTAATAACCAATAAATCAATCTAGCTCAATCAAGAATCTAGTAATAAAATAAAATATTCTCGGTACGAAAACGACGCGAGACCGTAATGTACCGAAAAGTATGTTAAAATAAGCTCCACCATATGGTCAAGTTACATAGTTTTCATATTTTTTTTATATCAGATAAACGTAACGTTTATCTGATATAAAAAAACTTCTGAAAATTTTCGCTTAATTTACATTTTATGGAGAATATTACCAAAATTTTTCCACATTTTTCGATCAGCACTTTTCGGGATAGGAGGGACAGCGATTTTTAGCAAATTTTTTAAAATCATACGAAGAAAAGTGTGCGTAAGTATTAAGTTATACGAGTATATATATGTTTTCACAGGCTTTCATTTGACCTGGTAAAAAAAATTCACTTCGGATTTCACCCCCAAAAACTAATCCCTTAAGTCAGAATTTTACTTTTAGAACTACGCGGCTCTAATTGGACAATCAATTCCTATATTTGTGCCAAGTTTCAATTTTCTATGTCAAATAATTTCAGAGAAAATCGGGTGTCGCACACGGACAGAGGGACACCGAAGTGATCCCATAAGTGTTCTGTACCGAACCTTAAAATTGTATGCTAGTGGTGGAACACTAATAATAGCATATGAGTTAATTGTGAAAGTAATTTATTTAATTACTTTTTTGTCTTGTTGGTTCTGGTTCCATCTTTTTAGTGTTCCGTACGGAACACTTATAAGATCACTTCGGTGTCTGTCTGTCGGTCACACCCGATTTTCTCCGAAACTATTTGATATAGAAGGTTGAAATTTGGTAATAATATAGGAATTGATGGCCTTATCAGAGCCATGTAGTTTTGGGAGTTAAATTTTGACTTATGGGGTTAGTTTTGGGGGGTGAAATCGGAAGTGAAAAAAAAATTTTTTTACTAGGTCATTGAGTGTGGTGAATGAAAGCTTGTGAAAACATGAGTATAAAATATATATATAATGTAATACTTGCGCGCACTTTTCTTTGTATTTATTTTTAAATAATCGCGAAAAATCGCTGTCCCCCCGCCTTATCTCGAAAATTATTTATCAACAAATTTTGAAAAAATTCTGGAGTATTCTCCACGGGGTGTAGATTGAACGAAAATTATCACGAGTGCATTACCTTTAATAATTTATCTGGTATACAAAAAAAAAAAAAATTTCAAGGTCATCAGATTTCAGTAAAAATTGGAAACAAACTTTGTTGAAAACTCATTTGGGGTGTGTTTTGTGAAGTCACTGATCATTTTATACCTCTGTAACAATTTTTTTGATTTTAGAAGTAATCAACGTACGGAACACTAATTACGCAAGTTCAACTTACACTTGACTGGTTATTTTTTTATAGTCCTGCAATTTGTTATATCCACTGTTAAATGCAGGCATTATAGCGTAAATCATAGTCACTCTTCGGTATATTTCGACTAATAAATTCTATGTATTCATAAGAAAAAGTCAAGTAACACGTCTCGAGAATACGTAAAAGGCTAAAGTAAGTACTATATGTGTAGTATTACCGAAAATTTACTTATAACCAAAAACCAAATTATTTCATCGGTGTAGCACATTAGTTAATAAAAGTTATGTAAATGTTTGCAAGTTACCGTAACTTAAGCTATCAATTGCGACTAGAAAATCATGTTTCCTTTCATATGAATATTTTAAAAATGTTGCATAACCTTAGTTAAACAAAATATATCAATCTAAAGTCCTTGGTACATCGTACTGACAGAAAAGCTTCAACATTTTCTAAAAAATAAATTTATCTAAAAAAACTCCACTTAAAAGTATTCTGTAAATACAGGTTTATATCCTTATGAACTAGATGTTTTTGTATTAAAATTTCAATTTTTTACCGATAGATTCACTAAAATAGTTCAAAAGTTAGAGATTTTTAACATTCTAATATTTTATGTTGGTATGAGCTAATTATCGCTCCTGATGAAGTTAACATAATTAGAGAAACGCGCGACAAGCCCAAAATTAAAGTGTTTGGTGTAGTGGTGATATATACACGTACTGAGTAATACAATATTTACATAAATATTTAATAAAGAAATCTGTTATAAACACGAATAGTGAATGCCTTGGAATGGGTAGAAAATATAACAATTTTTAGAATTTGAACATCATATTTAATTTTGATAGACTTAATTATAAATAAAAAGATTTTTTTTGATCTTATACTAAAAAACTTAATAACTTTCGATGGCTTACTGGTGATTTTGTCAATTTAAATGCTTGACAGTCAAACTACACGAGTTTTAAAATTAGTCCTTTTAAGACACTTAGGCTGTTAAGTATTATTTTTCAATATAAATTTGATCAAAGACGAGTTTTCTATTTATACTCTAAAATAAAACAATATTTCCAACATTTCAAAAGTTTTAACAGAAAAATTTTTTACAAGGAGTTTCCATTTGAAGCTGTACAAAATACAAATTAAATATTTTAGGAATACCCATTAAAAAAATTAGATCCCCACTTTCCCTAAATGATAATCACGCCTGCTATTATTTGAAACTATTTTAGCATTAAAATCCCGATAAATTTCCTAAATCCAAGAATAGTTTATGTTAAAACTAAGCTTAATTTTAGGAACTAAAACTGGATTCTATAAATACCAGTTCCTAGATTTAGTTCTTAAGGAACTTAATTCCCTTTATCTCATCTCACACTACATATATGTTATGTTATAGAATTTCCAAAAGCTGGAGTAAATAGATTATGGTTACTTTTTTAATCTTGATTTTGTAGGCACGCTAAATATACCAAAAAAACTGATAATTAGGATAGTATTATATATATAATATTTAGTGTAAAGTCTTTTTATAAAAAAAAATAAAAATGTAAAAGAGATCGGACCACGGCTCATGCTCTATTGCAATGTTTCCAGATAAAATATTGTATGTTCTCTAACTGTCCTGAGCGTAGCAGTCTACTGGTAACTTGGTCATCAAATCTATATTCGTTAATATCGCTGTTGTTAGAAACTTAGTGATATCACCCTTGAGTTGGTTCTTTAATAAACATGGGATTACATTTAGTAAATCTGTTACATATGATACTGAACGTGTATTATATTTGCAGAGCTTTTCGTAGTATATGATTATTAATTTTATTTTGTCTACCTCTTGAGAAAATTTCATTGTTCTGCCAAATCAACTAATACATTGAGATTCTTATTTTCTATAAAAAAGGATTGTTACTAAAACTTCTTTACTGAACACATGCATTCATGGTTTGATTGGAAAATACTAGTCTAGTGATTTCCTATTGCTATTTTTCAAATAGCATATAACAACGTGATATATGTAGTATTGTTGTAAATGGTAAAGGCGATAGAAGTATTGTAGACTGAGAACTATTTAAAATTATTAATCAAATAAACGGTCTGTTTAAAGAAACCTATTTTTCATAATGTTGGATAGAGACAAAAATTACACAGCCCCACAAAAAAAAAAAGTGGGGTATACTTTTGATGTGATATATCAGATCCGTAGTATTTTTGCCCGCTGATCACGAATCTGACGTCAGAATATCGCCATCATATCTCAATTTTTTTCTAACCTCAAAAGATAGGTAAAAATTAGTAAAAATTAAGAAAAATATACTCCTAAAAATTTGATTCAAGCTTTTTCATGAATCCAAAGATGTATTAATATGTATTCGGACACGCTAAGCTAATATTCATCGGTTGGATTGAGCCATACAGTTCTGTTTTCTTTCTAACCTCAATAAATCAGACAGATATAGTGCTTCTCGATTGCAAAAACGAATTCAAATTAAAATTCAACCGATCCTTACCAAATTTGGTACACGGGGACTTTTTGTGTCGCTGATCACGAATCTGAGGTTGGATTTGCAAAATTCAAGATGGCAGATGTTTTCGCGCCATTTTGAACGCCGAGAAAATTCATCGGTCGATTTTTATTCTTCTACCTGCATCCAGGGCAACTCCACGTGATGACGGTGGGCAACGGTGTTACTCCACTAGCCGGCAGAGTCCCTGGATAACGGCTTAGATGCCGTCATAGCAAGTAGAAGAAAGAAAATTACGATGCAGGGACTGGGAAATCCAGTATCGGCGGTTGGTCAGGGTGGGAAAGCGGGCCCGCAGCCGTCGTCATCCAGCGACCGTAGCTCTTCATGTGTGGGTGACTTGGCTCATGTAGAGTATAATGCTACAAGAAAACGGTCTCACGGTACAAGGACTTTTCATAAGTGCGATAAAAACAGTGATTCATTTTGTTATATTTGCTGTCAACACGTATTGAGTAAAATGGGGTCACCGATAACGGATAAGATTAAAACCTTATATAAGGATTGTTTTAACATTGAAATACAGCACCAGGATACAAATTGGGTTCCCCACATCATTTGCAGTTCTTGCAAAATAATGTACATCAATAAGAAGGCGATTAAATATTCCAGACCAGCAATATGGAATAGACCATACAGTGAAAATGATTGCTACTTTTGTATGAATGTTGTATCTAGGCATAACCGAAAAAATAAAAGCACTATTACTTATAACGATGTTTCGACAGTAACAAGACCAACTAAACTAATTCCGCCTCCTGAACCACTTGATGCTGATGTTATGGAAACAAATGATTTCACCTTATCAGTTCATGCCGAAAACATTGAGACTGTCGAAAAATATTCAAACACTGTTACTAATGAATGTTCTAATGACAACCTATCATATACTAGTGACACAGATAAAGAATTTCTACCATACAACCGTAAACCAGAACCAATACTCGTATCACAGTCAGAACTTAGTGATCTAGTCAGAGATTTAGGCTTATCCAAAGATGGTTCAGAGCATCTTGCTTCCTTTTTAAAGAAAAGACATTTACTTAAGCCAGAAGCTACGATTTCTTATTATAGAAACAGAGATGAAGAATTTCGAAAATATTTCACAATGGACGAGGAATTGTCACTTTCATATTGTATCGATGTAAAAGGTCTAATGGATGAATTTCAAAATAACTCATACGATCCTGAAGAATGGAGACTGTTCATTGATTCTTCTAAACGGAGCATTAAGGCAGTTTTGCTGCATAATACCAACGTTTACGCTCCCATTCCGATTGCTCATTCCACAGTTATGGAAGAGCAATATGAAAAAATGAAGCAGCTTTTGATAAAAATAAAATATGCTGATCATAACTGGAAAATTTGTGGAGTTCTGAAAATTGTAACAATATTGCTTGGCCAACAGTCAGGGTTTACACTTTATCCCTGTTATAAATGTCTGTGGAATAGCAGAGACAGGGAACGTCATTATAAGAAAAAAATTTGGCCAACAAGAGAATCGTTCACTCCTGGTGAAAATAATGTATTGTTTCCACCATTGGTAGATCCAGGAAAAGTTCTTATTCCCCCGCTTCACATTAAGCTTGGACTTATGAAGCAATTCACGAGAGCATTAGATACAAACGGCCCATGTTTCAAATATTTGCTTAAAAAATTTCCGAAATTTTCTGAAGCTAAAAATTAAGGCAGGCGTATTTGACGGGCCACAAATAAGAAAATTGTTTCAAGATTCATTATTTGTTACTAAAATGAATAAAGTTGAAAAAAAGCTGCTTGGCTTAGTTTTAAAGAAGTCGCAACAAACTTTTTGGGAAATAATAAAAGTCCTAAGTACAAAGAAATAGTCGAGAAAATGGTAAAAAATTTTCAAACATTAGGTTGCTTAATGAATCTAAAATTACATTTCCTGGACTCCCGCATCGATGATTTCCCAGATAATCTTGGTGACTACAGTGAGGAGCAAGGGGAACGTTTTCACCAAGATCTGAAAATCATAGAAAATCGGTATCAAGGACGATGGGATGACCATATGCTAGCGGACTATTGCTGGTCGCTAAAAAGAGAAACAAGTCCTGAAAAGCGTTTGGCAGAAAGCCTTTGAATAGGTCATTCGCGGAAAAAAGAACAAGATACAGCCAAAAAAAGGAAAGTTAGGCGCGGGTCTAACCTTCGCAATTTTAGGGCTTAAGGGTCTACTATTTGAGAGTATATGGTTTAAAAGTCCTGGTTTTGAGTTTATTGGGTCTTATTTTTAAAGTTAGAGGGTTATTGAGGTCTATTTTTTGAGGTTACAGGGCGTGGGAGTCTAAGGTTTCAGGGTTTAGGGTTTAAGAGTATCAGGTTTGAGGATTCCCCAACTGTATACCAAATTTGGTAGGAATCGGTTGGTTTTCAAAAATTTTGTCCGCCATCTTGGATCCGCCATTTTGAATTTTGCAAATCCGACCCCAGATTCATGATCAGCAACCCAAAGAAACCCCGTTTACCAAATTTGGTAAGAATCGGTTGAATTTTAATTTGAATTCGTTTTTGCATTCGAGAAGCACTATATCTGTCTGATTTATTGAGGTTAGAAAGAAAATAGAACTGTATGGCTTAATCCAACCGATGAATATTAGCTTAGCGTGTCCGAATACATATTAATACATCTTTGGATTCATGAAAAAGCTTGAATCAATTTTTTAGGAGTATATTTTTCTTAATTCTTACTAATTTTTACCTATTTTTTGAGGTTAGAAAAAAATTGAGATGTGATGGCGATATTCTGGCGTCAGATTCGTGATCAGCGGGCAAAAATACTACGGATCTGATATATCGCATCAAAAGTATACCCCACTTTTTTTTTTGTGGGGCTGCGTTATCATTCCGATCCCATCTACATTATGAATTAATAATAAGTGAAATAAATAATTGATTTATAAATCGTATAATCCATATTTGCCCGAAAATGAAGCACTATTCTCTGTAAATCCAATCTATACCCATCACTCCCTATATGGCTATTGTCCACTTACTTGTTCAGCTAGTAGGGCAGACTGGGTACGGTTGAAACAAAATATAACATTATAACATGTTTTATTTATTATTTATTTTAATTTTAAGAATAATTATGGCACCGTTTGACAATATAAATCAGTCGTTAATCTTTAAGGATACAACTTATAATATTTTTTATCAGCCATCAATATTTTTAGGGCACAAAACTTAAAATGTATATAATCAGTCGTCTCTGACAATATGAATACTTAACAATTATACATAATGTACGTACTTATCAAAAACAATATAAATCAAAAGCATTTTTTTAAAAACAAAACGAACTAAATTTATAACACTTCGACTAGAAAAATAATTTGAGAATAAACTAAAAGAAAATATGTGTATTAATAATGCTATTTATTTTTCTTAGTAATAAATCAAACAAAAATACTTAGTTATAAATTCTAGTTTTGGGATCATTCAGAGTCACTATTGTGGCAAACATAGCTAAGACCACCTTCTGTGCACCCTTCGTCAGTCCACAGTTTACAATTTGTGCATTGTATCCATTTTTCTCCGGGTCTACTCTCTGAATACGGTGGCATACCAACAAGGCAGTAGCACTTCTCCTCTTCTGATGACGATTCCTGTTGTGTTTTCTTCCTTTTTGTGATATTTCTTTTAGTATTTCCTCCATCTAATCTTTTCTTAACTTGCTTAGCTTTGGTCCGCCTTAATCTGTTTTCATGCTCCTTTCTTATCTCTTCTTTCTCTGGAGTATCAGTGTAAATTTTAGACTTCCTAGTTTTCCGCCCTCTGTTTGTTTTCCTCGGAAGAGCTTTCGGTAATACTCGTATTGCTTCTGGCGTAAGTACAAGTGGCGCACTAGAAAAGCTTAATTTTCAGGTCGATTTGTCAACGGAGGAATTGGTTGAGCACTTGTAGAGAGTTTAGGCGAAATTTGCTGAACACTAATACTGTCAAGTCAAAGTTTCCGGACCTACAATAATGTTTTCTTGTTCAGTTCCTAGGACTGGTGAACTCTGTCGAATATTCATAGCCTGTTGTTGAGTAACAAGAGCTGCATGTACATTAGAGGGCTCCGCCGACTCTACTGGTGGTACGTTAATTCTAGAAAGCGATAGTGGTGGTGCTTCATTTTCGGGTGTGCTAGTATTCCGAATAGGAACGCTACCTCTGTTGTATTTTCGAGGTTTGAACTATCTGTCACAAGCGCAGGAGCAAAATCGAAGTAAATCCCGATTATATGGATAAATTCCAGTTTTGCGAAAGCCGGCCAGAATATTTAATTGTGTAAGATTAGGCGGCATAGCAGACGCTACAATCCCTGGAATGCATAAATTAACATTGTCTTTTCTTGGTGGCTCCGCATCCATGCATAACAGGTCGAATTTAGAATCTTCTACAAAAGGCCGTATGCTGATCGATCAAGCGGTTGGAGTCTGTGAGAGCAGTGGGGAGGGAAAGATAGTAAGACAATGCCATTTTTCTTGCAAAAGTCCAGTGCGTTAATCTAAATGTGTGAGGAGCACAAGTAACACTTTATGTGGAGGAGATACATTTGTATGTTTTTTGAAGTGTTCCAGGAAATGAATAAATATTTCATCCTGCTTCCAGCTAGAGGGGTTTGCAGTTCGAGCAGATCCTACTGGTCCATCCTTGATAAAATGGTCTTGGTAACGCACCCGAGGGAAGACGAAGAATTACATTTCCGATGGCATTAGCCACAAGGGCTACTGTTACTAAAGTATCCCTTTCTGCTGAAGTTACTGACGAGCACCATGCCTAGCTACCACTCTGTCTAGCTGTTGGACTCTGGTTATGCCTGTTTCATCAGTATTTATATATATATATGTATATATATATATATATATATATATATATATATATATATATATATATATATATATATATATATATCTATATATATATATATATATATATATATATATATATATATATATATATATATATATATATATATATAATCTTATATATCTTGTGGCTCAAACTTATAATGGTCCATGATAGTAGTTGTTATGGCGGGGTTCTGGCTCATCGGCACTTGCACCAAAATATGAAAATCTACAAAAATCTGCCAAATTTTTGTACTACTTTTTGGCATTAAATTCAGGAAAAAAGTGCGAATCGAGTAAGTTGTCTGGCATTGGTTAAAATGGTGTTTAGCGTCCGCATAAGTTGTTATCGATGACGTCATAATTACTCAAAAAGTGTAAGTTTCGGTGTACAGGGGTGTCTCAAAAAGGTCCTTATTGTTGAAATGGGGTGAAATTCAGGGTGTGTCCAAAAGGCCTTATTATAGCAAAAAGTCGTTAAAGAGGCCATGTGAAAAATGTTTCGAAAAGGTCCTTATTGGTAATAATAGGGGTGTTTTTTGTTGAAATGGGGTGAAAGTTATGATAGAGGGTGTATACGGGGTGTGACAAAAAGGCCTTATGTAGTCGAAAAGGTCCTTATGGGGGTGATATATTCGAAGAAATGGTGAGAGCGCTGTTTATCGTTGGGTTTACCGTAACGTTATTTTGTTTTGCGGTACCGTTATTTGTATAAACTTTGCTAATCTAGATGAGCTTTGATTGGTTGATCCTGTAATTCACGTGACCAAACTAGATAATAAATGTTGTATTTTGATTGGTGGAGATGAAGAATGTGTATTCGATTGGTTGAAGGGGTAAAATGGGCGTAACTAGATAAGAAAATGGTGTATTTTGATTGGGTGAGATAAAGTGTGTATATTTGATTGGTTGTTGTGTAAAACTTGATAAGAAAAGTTATAATTTGATTGGTTTAAGGGGTAAAATGGGTGTTAGCTAGTCGAAAATGCATGTGATTGATAGGTTGAAGTGTAAATGGTATGGTGTGAGGGTTTAAAAATAGAAATGACACAATGTAAAATCTAGGAATTTGAGCGAAAACAGTAAACAATTGGAGCCGTTTAGTCTATAAAAATGTGGAAAAAAGCAAACAACTGGATCCGTTTGGTCTGTAAAAAATGTAGCTGATAAGGACTAGGTAAACAGAATAGGCGTAATAATCTAAAAATAGAACTGATATCATCGAAAAATCTAGTAATTCTTGTTGCGAGGTCATCAAAATAGATAAGAAAGGTCAAATTTTGCTGATAAGGAGTTGAGTAAAATGCATTGTACAGCTTAAAACTTGGTATATTTCCAGTAAAGTATATTAAATAAATACTGCGTAATATTCTAAAAATAGAAATGACGTGATGTAATTGGTCTTTGTATCAAAAAACACGAGTTTGGACTCATTGAAAATGTTCTTGTAACTCGTTGGTTTTGCTATATGAGGATGAGAGAGCGAGAGATTGTAAATAAAACACAAGTATGAGCAGAGAGAGAGAGGGAGATTTAAGAAATATATTAACAAGAAAAATTTTCCCAACATTACAACAAATAATTTCTACTCGCAAAATTTGCCAAAAATGTCTCAAATAAGTTCTTTCAAAAAATAATAATAATATTCCTAACAGCTTGTGCTGTAAAGTTTTGACTAGCCTGTTATGAATAAACGAGACTAGCCTACTTTGGACACAACAAAAAAAATGTTCACACAACATTACAAAATTTTCCTAACACCTTTAGCGTTTTGTTTGCCTATATTATATAGATGAAACGAGCCTAGCCTAGTACTTATAAAATTTTCATCTTATAAATAGATCTTAAATAATAATTTACTTGCTAAAAAACTTGAACACGAACTTAAAAGCACAAAATTTATATGATACAATATATTTTACTAACTAAATGATAATCCTAAGATGCCAAATTGCAAATATAATATTTTTCTTGGTACAAAATGACACCACTAACACAAAACCAGTTAAAATTAAATGAGAGGTCAACAAATTTGATAAGAAAGATCAAATTTTTGGTGTAAGGTGTTACTTAAAATGTGTTGGATAAAGTAATAATTGTATAATTTTCTTTACTAATAACTATATAAATTCGAGAAAGTTCTACAAAAACAGATAAGAAAAGTCAAAAATAGTTGATAAGGAGTTGATTCAAATGCATGAAGAATGCAATAATTTAAACACCAAAAATTTTACCGTATATCGTTGTCGTTACGTAAAACTTGACTTAGTTGTTTTTTACTAAGATATATGTGTAAATAGATAAAACTTAAAGAAAATAAGAATAATTTTAGCAACTTTCTTAAATAAATGGTACTAAATGACAACTGAAAATATTTGTTAAAATAACTAAATAAAGAAAGAAATTTTATTTAAAAGGTCTTTATTTCCAACAATTTCTATAATTATATAGTAGTTTTACATTGGCTAATGCATAATGCCATGGATTAATATTCTTATGAAAATAACACTCTGGAATCTTTTTAAATCGACTTAATTTCGATTCTAGTTGAATTGGAACGTTGTGTATGTAGTCCTCATTTAAGAATTTTTTTAAAAACATCACTTTTGAGTTTCCTTTAGCATAAATTCGATATGGAGTTTGATAAATCTTTAATAGGTCTTGCAAAATGTTTTCTATATTATTTATTTCAATAACTCCAGTGTCCCAACATAAACTACAACTGAATATATTGTTCAGACCAATCAACCAATTTTTGATCTTCAGCAGATAACATAGTTCTTGAGATTGGTGGTTTAAATAAATAATTTGTACAACGAATACCATCATAAATTTAATTTAATTTTAAAATAACTCTTTAAGTACATAACCAAAAGAGCAATTATATCCCTGAATGTCAATAAATACATCTGATTCAATCATGTTTGATCTATCAAATAACTGAATAAAAACTGATAAAACATAGGTATATATTCACTATTCTTACTTTTAAACTAATTATTTTGAATTAGTTACTTAAAATATATATGAGGTCATTAGATAACTTGTAATTTTCCCAATTAAACTGTTACATTGCATTTATACTGATAAAATATGATTAATTATCATAAATATTCCTAAAATCAACTGCGTAGCAGAGGATCAATAAAAATAATTATTTTTTTACTGTTTTCACTATATAAGCATTAAAATTCTCCCTCCGAGTCAAATCTTTGTGTGATTCACTAGTTTGAAAACCAAAAATGATCCTTTTAATAGTTGAATGGACAGATGATCAAGCAGTCCTGTTGAAGATCTTACTCCAAGAGTTATTTAAGTGAGTATTATTCCTCTTCACATCCTCTTTATTATTATTATTTTCATAAAACATATGAAGAGTTTGAGTTTCATAAAAAAAAATTTTGTTGTAAAATAATTTTAAGTCGTCTAACATATTATTATTATTTTCAGAGATAAACGTAAAATAAGAAGGATAAATAGACAGATATATGTATATTTAGAGACGGAACCGACTCAAGAATAATGGAATGAACTGGATCGGCTCCCGTGATTTATGCAAAATATGTATCTAGTCTTTAATAAATCTAAAAATCGTATAAACATTGTTTTATTTTATATCCAAATTACCAATTTACTAGGTTAAATTTATGTATATAGATATAGTATACATACATATATATATATATATATATATATATATATATATATATATATATATATATATATATATATATATATACATATATATATATATATATATATATATATATATATATATATATATATATATATATATATATATATATATATATATATATATATATATATATATATATATATACATATATATATGTATATATATATATATATATATATATATATATATATATATATATATGTATATATATATATATATATATATATATATATATATATATATATATATATATATATATATATATATATATATATATATATATATATATATACATATATATATATATATATATATATATATATATATATATATATATATATATATACATATATATATATATATATATATATATATATATATATATATATATATATATATATATATGTACATATATATATATATATATATATATATATATATATATATATATATATATATATATACATACATATATATATACATATATATTTATATATATACATTTATATATATAAATATATATACATTTATATATATAAATGTATATATATAAATATATATACATTTATATATATAAATGTATATATATACATTTATATATATAAATGTATATATATAAATATATATATATATATATATATATATATATATATATATATATATATATATACATATATATATATATATATATATATATATATATATATATATATATATATATATATATATATATATATATATATATATATATATATATATATATATATATATATATATATATATATATATATATATATATATATATATATATATATATATATATATATATATATATATATATATATATATATATATATATATATATATATATATATATATATATATATATATATATATATATATATATTATATATATTATATATATATATATATATATATATATATATATATATATATATATATATATATATATATATATATATATATATATATATATTAATGAGCATGTTTTTACTAAAGTAAGAAACTATACTAAAACATAGGTAAATAGTAGACTTTGGTAATTAAAACATAGAATTTATTCAGAATCAGAATCAGAATCTGAAAAAACTAAATTTCTCGTACATCGATTATAGTCATCAATTTCAATATCGGTTAGAGGTTGTGTACAATATCGTCGAAAGAATTTTTCAACGGGAATTTTATATTTTCCTGAAGAACCAAAGTTGTTGGATTTTCTTATAAAACCATTTTTAAGACTTGCAATATTTCTTTCAATTGAAACATTTGTCAAAGGACCTATAAATAATTAAGCAATTTTTCTATATTTTTCCAAAGTAATATTTTCATCCGAGATAAAATAAATAACAAGTGGTCCATTATAGGTTGCATCTACAATTCCTGTACGTATAGTTCCTATAGCATTCGTAGAGGATCTTCCAACAATTTGTCCACAGAATTCTATAGGAATATTTACTTTTTCAATCAGATCAATCTTTGTGGCTTTCCCTGTGGGACAAAATGTAACCTTTTTAACACAAAGATCAAAACCTGCATCTGATGGATAGGCTTTCCAACAAGAATTATTTCTAGGAATAATTATTTCTTCTTTCGAATTATCGTCGACGACTGTTTGAATTGCTCTTTCTATACGCAATTGCAAGTCGGAAAAATAAGCTTTATTATACATTTTTGGATAATATGGTAAAAATAGATGTTCATTAGAATAGTTGTATTGTGACAATAATGTGAACAATTCAATTTAAGCTTTTACATATTTTGTTTTAGAACTTAAATCTATTTGGTTATCTTGTTCTTACATTTTCATAACAATGTCCTTAATATTTAATTCATTAGGGATAATAATTACCTATGGAAATGATTAAAAAAGATCTATAGGAATTTCCTTTATTTTAGCGGAAATATGCTTTTCATCAAAATTTTCAAACCATTCCAATATTATGGAAAAATATAACTCAGAAAGTGGTGATCGTTCGAAAATCGATTTATCTGTTTCTTTTTGTATTTTATTCATAAATGTTAAAGTATAAACATTTTGACTAAAAGAATTTGGTTTTTCACTACTATTTTGTTTTTCAGCATAAAGGTGTACATTTGAATATTTTTTTAAGAAAATTAGTTTGTCCTATACATGCAACTTCATCCAGAAATATATTTTTGTAAAGTGGAAATTTTTCTTTGGTCTGTTGATTAGTAGGAAGTTGTTCTTCATCCATGTCAATTTCAGTCTTACTTGTAGAGGGATTTGATTCGGTGAATAGCGACGACGTTGAGGACGATGATGACAATATATTGAGAAACAAACAACAAATTGAATTATAATCTTATCTTTATACCTTGAATTTTTTTATCCTCATACCTCAAAGTTATATTAACCCTTCAATCAAACTCACCTGAGAATTTCAAAATCAGAGTGCTACACAAATAACAACAAAACGAACTGTTGTGGTGAATAAACAACTGATGATTGTCTTGCCAAGTCAAGAGAGGTCATATTCTTAGATAAGAAATTTCAAAATGGAATGATAAGCTGTTACTTAAAATGCATTGAATGTACAATAAATGGGTTAAAAAATAACATGCTTGTATGCAACAAATTAGCAAGAGTGTGTTAGCAGTATATAGTTAAAAATAACAAAAACTTGTACCGTTTAAGAACTTTTTATTAAAAAAAAAATCCAGAAAATTAATATATATATAATAGATATCTTAAGATTATAATGATGAGAAAGAGTTAACAACAAGTGAATTGTTCTTGGTGGTCAATGTAGAGTTTTATTTCTTGCAAAAAGGCAGGGCTGACTCGCTGAAACTTTTTAATAAATGTCCAATTAACTTGTTCTCTATGATGACGTATAAATTCTTCAGATAAGGTTTGATGTATACTAATTTCTTGCCAATCCAGCATTCCAGCAAATTCTGTCATAAATCGTTCGTTTAATTGCTGATATTGGGAGATGACTTGCCAGTTGACTTTATTGATACAAGTTCTTATGAGGTCTTGCTTTAAATGTTGTTTTCGTGATATAATATTCCAGTTGACAAAATCTTGAAAATAAATGATAAATTTAGGTGGTAGATCGGGCAAATTGGATATCCACCACGCCCTTATACAAGCCATTATTTTATATGTATATGTATGTATGTATGTGTCAAGAGCAACACTAATACTATGATAACTGTTGATGTATGTCTTATATAGGTATATTCAATTTATCTGTTTCCTTGTCTTTCAGCTCTTTCTCTCGAGTCCTCGTCGTTGTTTACCAAAGGAAAGAAATGCAGCAGGAACGTGTTTTGCTCCTTCTGTATCTTTGATTCTATCTTTTACAACACATGACAAACATTTTTGATTTCATATTTCACTGTCACCTTTACATCGGTGACATTTTACTTTTACAATAACTGGCATAGTGTTTGTTGACAATGTATTTCTTGCTCACAAAAATTATTAACTTTCATTTCTATCTTATATAAATATGTCCTACCTATCTACCTCCTACTACTGATAGATGTGTTGATAAGTCACATGTTTTATTTGTCACTTAATAGAATCATGGAAATTAGACTATTTTTCCCACATACATAATGAATTAAGCAATAGTTGCAGTATTCGAACACGATCTTTATAGTAACTATTTATAAATTTTTTAACTTGACAACCACATTTTGAACATATAAAGTTCAATTCGTCAATTTCGTCTTTCTAATGTATTTTGGTATATAGCCTAGACTACGTACAGTTTGCCATGAAGCTTTTTGATAATATCGAGTACAATTGGAACAATAGGTATTCTCGTTATAAGATTTGTGACCTATATATGTCATTTTAGTCTGACAGGAAGGACAGATCCAACTACTTGTATACGATGAGGAATTCATTTAATTCGATCTTTTTCTCTCTACTGAGAACAGCACCTCTTATGGATATTGATTTACAAGTCACGTAAAATATTAAGTTCTACACACAAGATGTAATTGACTCGGAGTAAGAATTTTACCATTTATTTAGTAAATACAGAAAAAAATAGATCACGCCATTGGTTTTTGGGAAAATTTATGTGCAAATTATAGCAATAAATCATCAGTTTTTTCTAATTCTATCGCATTTGATGTTAACTTGTTTTCTTATCTTCTTGTATTTTCATAGACTAATGGACTATATTAGTTTACATTTTCGTTTATCTTTTTGTATTTTTATCGACTAACTGACTCCAGTTCTTTTTCCTATCAATTATACTCATAACATGTGATTTCTACGTAAGTGTTTAATTCTCTATATAATATTTGTCTATAAAGGTATTAAAACCAATATATCATCTACTTTTAATCTGGACACGTTTTTGATAATATTACTATTACTAATAATGATGACTGAAGAAGAATATATTAAGGATTTAAACAAAAGACACGATGAATTGTTAAAATTATTGAAATACCGAGAAAAAGAAATGTTGGAAATGGAGCAGGAAAGCGAAGATGATTTACCGTTAAATATACTAAGAACGAGATTGTTAAAAGAACAACGAGAACAAGAAGAAGCAGAAGAAAATGTACCTCTCGCAATATTACGAGAGAGATGGTTATTGGAGCAAGAACAACAACAACAAAAAGAAGATAAGATGGAAGCGGATTTCGAGGGTGCTGATGATGACAACGACTACTACAATGATGTCGATGATGAAGATTCTATTGAATATTTAAGTTGGGAAGAGGTTGTTAAATTAGGATATAGAGTTTTATAAAGTTCAGTTTTTGTATTTAATAGTGTTAAAGTTTTTTGTAAAGTTAAGATTATTTAGTTTTTGTAATGTTTTTAAAAAATACATACATACATAAGACTTTTATTAACCCTCTTGTATCCATTTGTGTAAACGGAAAATCTCTAGGTATCTAACTATTTTATTCTAATCAATACAAACTACTACTACTAATTACATCATGAACAACGTCATATATTATTTGATATGTCCTTTATAAATATTTAGTTGTCAAGTAACTGTGGCAGGATAAAGTTGGCTGTTCTCAATATTCAGGGATTTTACTTTTTACTTTTTAACGAAACTTATGATGATTATCGTGAAGAATTCCATACTAAAGAAATTACGATATCAAATGGTTTCCAGACAAGTCATTACTTGTTGAAACCGAAAACACCATTTGCAAGCTTATCTCGACACAATAAAAAGGAAGTTCGTAAGGCTGAAAAGGAACATGGTTTACGATATTGTTCCGGCTATATAAATTATAATTTAATTGGAGAAATTTTGGATAGAACATTGGTCGATTGTGATGTATTGTATGTGAAAGGAAAACATATATTTCGATTCGTTCAAGACACTATTGCTGCTACGACTACGCCTACTAAGCCCAATTTTAAAATAGTAGTTATAGATACTCTCAATGCATGGGAAATGCCATCATTCAAACCGACAAAACCTTCATGTTTCGATCATCAACATATAGTCTGCAACGCCAACAACAAATTGCAGTGTAGTACCACAAATTGTTTTTCACTATTGACATGGCTCACAATATTCATCCATAATGTCTATCAACCAAGAAGATACTACTATATTCAATCTTTCGTCTTATTCATTGAAACAACAATGGGAAGATAACGTATTTAATAATAAACTTAGATTTAAGAAATTTGTAACCAATATTAAAAAACGAATAATTTGTAGAAAAATCGATGATAGTTTTATTAACTGTAGTAGAAAAATTGATGATGATAGTTTTAGTATTAAAAAATATTTTTAAGTTAAACTTGTGTGTTTTAATATTATTATTAGACAGAAGAAATCATCTACTATAAAGGTTTTAATACGACGAAAAACCTATAAAAAGCTCTTTTTTTAATGTATATAGAAACCAAATTTTTCAAATAACTATCAATTACTAACTATATAAAGGTAGTAAGAATATAAAGACTTTATTATGAAAAATGTACAAAATAAAAATATACATAAATACCACAAGTCTCACTTAAAAAACAAAACATCCGATATATAAAGGTAGTAAGAATATAAGGACTTTATTATGTAAAATTTACAAATAACTAAAAATATACATAAACACCACTTAAAAACAAAACATTCTGTATATAAAAGTAAGAAGAATTAGGATAATCAAGGGTTTCTGCTGCTGCTTCTACTCTGGAGCATCACTGGTTTTCTCTTTGTTGTTGTTCTCGTTGTAATCGTCGTTGGTGGTAGTATTCTCGTTCACCAACAAGTCGTGGAAAGCGTGTTTCAACACATTTATCTATAAGATCATGTGTCCCAGCCTTCCAGATATCACTACATTTCGAATGCATTCTTTGTACCTCTTGACGCAGATCTTTATCACGAACAGCACAGGCTACACATCCACCATTTGGATATAAACCGATACCACCCAGCAATTTACCAGGTGTTAATTCGATACAAACCCGATCAATCCAAACTTTACTTCTTTTCGTTACGAGATAAACTTGTTGTTGTCGTTCTTCAGTCATCGTTTATTAAGCACTTTGGTGTTTTAAAACAAAATCAAATTCTGAAGACTAACCAGTAGCAGCTTATCCATTTAAATATCAATAGTATTATCAGTATCAATAGTAAGTCAGTGAGAAATTCCTTGGAGAATGTTATAACATTTAATAGAAACACAAATAAAATTGATAATATTTACAATATTTAGAATTTATAAAGAGAACTTATATTAGTATATTTAAAGTGTAACGATTTTCATCTTATTGCAAATATGACGATTTCCTTCAAACAAGATGATATAGTACGTATAACTTGTAGAAAAATCGATAGTTTTGTTAAGAAATTATCATGTTTTGAATCAAAGGTTCGATTGATATCTTATCGAGAATATTTAACACCTTATATCGATTGCAAACAAGTTACAACAACAAGTTTAGGAACATATTACGTGTCATGTGTATGGTCACATCCTGGAGTTCAAGAAGGACCCGATACATGTGAATGTTTCCATGTTAATATGGTACTACGACGTGTCAACGAGGAATTGTTTGGGAATACAAACTGTAGTATTCACTTCAATCAAAATAATATTAATAAGTTGATGGATCATCTATCGAAACTAGTTACCAGTCTATTGTGCTGTTTTCAAAAATAATTTTTTGTGTAATACAATGTTAAATAAATGTTAAAAGCTATCTAAATATATAAATAGTTATAGAACTCGAATAAATATTGCGAAAACTGTAATTATTGGTACTCTTAATGAAATAAACCATTCAAATTTTTTAAAATTCAAAAAATATTGGTACTCTTAATATTACATCAGCCAACATTTTCCAATCACCAAATATTATTTTTATTAAAATATTTGTATATTGCAGTTTGTTTTTGAGAAATAAATCAAAAAGATAGCGCTAATGCTCAAATATATTGTAAATGGACTCATAGTAGTAGTACGACGACGACTGAAGAACATCTTGAATGGCATCAATGTATCCTCTTCGGCTCTCCCGAATATAAATGTTTGTCAGATGATTAGACGATTTTCGTCCAAAAAGCGGACATAAGTCCCCATTCAAAAAGTATTTTCAATTAAAAACTATTTAGGAAGTAGGAAATATTATTATCTAGATTTTAACCAATATTTGCTAGTATAGTTGTTATCATTTAGTACCATTTATTTAAGAAAGTTGGTAAAATTATTCTTATTTTCTTTAAGTTTTATCTATTTACATATATATCTTAGTAAAAAAAACAACTCAACAAGTCAAGTTTTACGTAATGACAACGATATACGGTAAAATTTTTGGTGTTTAAATTATTGTATTCTCCATGCATTTGAATCAACTCCTTATAAACTATTATTTGACCTTTCTTATGTGTTTTTGCTGAACTCTCTCGAATTTATATAGTTATTAGTAAAGAAAATTATACAATTATTACTTTATCCAATACATTTTAAGTAATATCTTATAACCAAAAATTTGATCTTTTTTATCAAATTTGTTGAACTCTCATTTAATTTTAACTGTTTTTGTGTTGGTGGTGTCATTTCGTACCAAGCAAAATATTATATTTGCAATTTTGCATCTTATGATTATCATTTAGTTAGTAAAATATATTGTTTTATATAAATTTTGTACTTTTAAGTTTGTGTTCAAGTTTTTTTTAGTAAGTCAATTATTATTTAAGATCTATTTATAGGATGAAAATTTTGTAAGTACTAGGCTAGGCTCATTTCATATATATAATATAGGCAAACAAAACGCTAAAGGTGCTGTTAGGAAAATTTTTGTTATGTTGTGTGAAATTTTTTTTGTTGTGTCCAAACTAGGCTAGGCTAGGCTAGTCTCGTTTATTCATAACAGGCTAGTCAAAACTCTACAACACAAGCTGTCAGGAATATTATTATTATTTTTTTGAAAGAACTTATTTGAGACATTTACTACTATTACGCCTATTCTGTTTACTTAATCCTTATTTTTTACAGACCAAACGGATCCAATTGTTTACTTTTTTCCACATTTTTATGGACTAAACGGATCCAATTGTTTACTGTTTTCGCTCAAATTCCTAGATTTTACATTATGTCATTTCTATTTTTAAACCATTACACCGTACCATTTACACTCCCATCTATCAAACACATGCATTTTCGACTAGCTAACACCCATTTTACCCCTTCAACCAATCAAATTACAACTGTTCTTATCAAGTTTTACACAACAACCAATCAAATACACATACTTTATCTCACCCAATTAAAATACACCATTTTCTTACCTAGTTACGCCAATTTTACCCCTTCAGCCATTCAAATACACATTCTTTATCTCAACCAATCGAAATACAACATTTATTATCTTGTTACACCTATTTTGGTCACGTGAATTACAGGCTCAACTAATCAAACCTCATCTAGACTAGTGCAACTTCTCCTCAAATGAAAGTTTCACGAAGTTTTTCGAAGTTTGGCTCCCTGACAAAATCAGCTCTATCAAAAAGTTTATACAAATAACGGTATCTTAAAAAACAAAATAACGTTATGGTAAACCCAACAATAAACAGCGCTCTCACCATTTCTTCGAATATATCACCCCTATAAGGAATACATAAGACCTTTTTGAAATACCCCGTATAGACCCTCCAGCACAACTTTCGCCTCATTTCAAAAAAAAAACACCCCTATTATTACCAATAAGAACCTTTTCGACACATTTTTCACATAACAAGGCCTTTTTACCAACTTTTTGCTATAATAAGGCCTTTTTAACACACCCCGTATAGGGAGATTTCACGGAATTTCACCCCATTTCAACAATAAGGACCTTTTTGATACACCCCTGTACACCAAAAGTTACACTTTTTGAGTAATTATGACGTCATCGATAACAACTTATGCGGACGCTAATCACCATTTTAACCAATGCCAGGCAACTTACTCGATTCGCACATTTTTCCTGAATTCAATTCCGAAAAGTAGTACAACAATTTAGCGGATTTTTGTAGATTTTGATATTTTGGTGCAAGTGCCGATGAGCCAGAACCCCGCCATAACAACTACTCATGATAATGGTCAAATTGTGGTAGAAAGCATCTACGTTGCTTTTGAAAGGCTAGTAGCTTGCGCTGCGCGTACAGACAGTTCATGGTTTCTTTTCATAAACATACGAAACCATTCTTCACCAGCCATCTCGTTGTCATCCTAAGTTCGAGCTCGTGATAAGTTATACTTGATGGTTGGTTAGTATGCCAATTTTTTTACGTCCTTCTTAGATAGGCCGAAATATATATCGGCACATCAATCAAATATTTAGAAAACTATCGCTCTTGCTCTTCATTAAAAACTCAGTTGTGTGTTTTATACCCCGTGTCTTGATTATCTTCGTCACCAGAAGCATCTCGCTTTCGTATACATCTTAGGAGCGAACAGTGGTTCACCCCATTCTTCTTCGCCGCTTTTCGCAACGAATCTGATGATTTTACCCCCTCATAGGCGTCTTTGTACCTCGTACGTCACGTGCCCTCGGCATCTAGAAAACAAGAACATTCAATAAATATATTGTTTCAACCGTACCCACAAAAAATATTTCAATCGTCTCCAACTCCCCATTAGGTACAAAACAGTTTATAGTAATGGTAACAATAATTTCACATTCAAACTAATCACGCTGCACAAGCTTCATTTCAAAGACAAAAAAAAACACTCAATACTCTCACTTTAATAAAAGCCATAATAATTGAAAAAATCTTCGAACAAAAATACTTACTTTTGCTTATCAAACTCAATAGAGCCTCCTATAAACAACTGCAGCGCGCTGTGAGCGACGCAACACTGAAGTTCGTGTTCGGACTTGTTGTCTGCTTCGTTCGCCCCTTGCACCCCTTACCTTACCACACGTGGTTCGAGAGATATTAACTCTGTTTCAACTGTCCTTTGTTTCAACCGTAGCCAGTCTACCCTACGGTAGTACATAGGGAACCCGACAAGACTGAATATTGCTTTATCAGCAACAAAAGATCATTTATTTGCTTCTCTGGCTATATAGCAAGTAGAACAATTCTAGGACTTACAATAAATAATATGTTTAAAATAAACGCAATATGTAGACTAAAATGTTAACATAAATTGTTGGGTATATTATTCGTTAAAAAATAATTTTGACCTATCCAAATATTTGCCTACAAGTCAATTTGGAGAATCGCATCCTTTTTTCACGTATCTGTGGGGACACGTCAAAAACACTTATAAGATCACTTCGGTGTCTGTCTGTCTGTCACACCCGATTTTCTCTGAAACAATTTGACACAAAAAGTTGAAATTTGGCACTAATATAGGAATTGATGGCTTCATCAGAGCTGTAGTAGTTAAATTTTGACTTAAGGGGTTCATTTTTAGGGGTAAAATCGGAAGTGAAGAAAATTTTACTAGATCATCGAGTCAAATGAAAATCTGTAAAAACACGAGTTTAGTTATATAATGTAATAATTGCACACAATATTCTCAGTATTATTTTTAAAAAATTGCGAAAAATCGCTATTCTCTCCCCTCATCTCGAAAAGTACCGATAAAAAAATTTTGAAAACATTCTCCACAGGGTGTAGATTGAACGAAAATTATCACGAGTGCAGTCAATAATTTATTTGGTATACAAAAAAAAATCAAGATCGTCAGTTTTCAGGAAAAATAGGCAAAAGCTTTGTTGAAAACTCACTTGGGGTGCATCTTGTGAAGTCAATGATTATTTTATACCTCCGTAACAAAAATTTTTATTTTCAAAAACAATCAACGTACGGAACACTAATTCCGCAAGTCCAACTTGTACTTGACCGGTTATTTTAAACTATTACGAGTAATTCCTAAATATCACCTTATTCTTAAAGAACAATTAATTTAAATGGGGCTAATATGGACTTGTTTTCTTTTAAATAAATATAATAAAATTTTGATATGTTTTTCAGAACATTCTGTATAATCTGAGGTCATACAAAATATATTAATCTAGAGTGTTCCTGAGTACTGTGTATTTACGAATTAAAATTGATCTCAGGCTCTGCATTACCTTCAACGAAAGTTAAATATAATAAAAATACACATTCAAAAGCAATGCTTGAATTTTTGTATTCTTGCACAAAAGCTATTATTAAACGACTAATATAATTTATGCAACATATTTTTATTTACACATTAACCCTAACATTACACAATTTTTAGTCTCTCCGGAATTAAAAAATTCAATATCCTTTAAACTATCCCCAATTTCCTCTAATTATCACCAACTTTTTAATGTTCCGTACGAGACACCTATAATGTCACTTCGGTGTCTGCCCATCTGCCTCTCTCTGTCTGTCTGTCTGTCCGTCCGTCTGTCACACCCGACTTTCCCCGAAAGTATTTGACATAGAAAGTTGAAATTTGGCACTAATATAGGAATTGATGAGCCGTGTAGTTTTGAAAGTTAAATTTTGACTTAAAGGGTTTGTTTTGGAGGGTGAAATTGAAAATGAAAAAAAAAAATTACCAGGTTATCGAGTGTGGCATCAAATGAAAGCTTGTAAAAACAGAGTTTAAAAATATATACGAGTATAATGTAATACTTGCGCACACTTTTCTTTGTATTATTTTTAAAAAATTGTGAAAAATCGCTGTTGCTTCCCTTATCTCGAAAAGTACTGATCAATAAGATTGAACGAAAATTATCACGAGTACACTAATTGCGTAAGTCCGATTTGCACTTGGCCGGTTTTTTTTACGTTATATTTGAAGGTAATTTTTCATTAAATTTCGATAAATTCTCCTAATACTATGCTATAACTAAGTTCAATTTTAAGAATGTAGACACAATTCTACACGTTTAAGTATCTTGTCCTTTTAGTTGAAAAACTAAATTCTTTTAATGGAATCTTAAATTCAACATATGTTATGTGAACGAACTTCTAAAATCTGAAGAGCGTGCAAGATAAATTGTTTATGGTTTATCTTTTGTACCTGATTTTGAAGGCGTGCTAAATAAAGTGAAAAACGGATAACTATGAAAATCTATTGTTAATCTAAAAATCAGGTGATATTTAGCTTAAAGAACATTTTTAAATATTTAAGATTATAACCGATACAGAGAAACACAGTCCATAATAACTATCATTATTCTAAGATAGATAGTACATTTTTTACTTGTGCTGAACATATGTACATGTATGATTTATAAGTAACATCATAAATTAATATTTCGTTTAGGCAAAAATACATAAATTAATATTTTGCTCATGTAATAGTTATTCATGGGCAATAGCGACTGACTTTTTTAACTATATTTTCCAGTATCACCTCAGATCATAAAGCTTTAGTCGATGAAAGATAACAAACTATCTAGTAATTTTGATACCCGATTAACAAGACTAAACTTTAAGTTTTACACAAAATTATATATCCTTCAAAACAAAAGTAATAAAGAACATAAACACTTTTTCGTTAATATATTAAAAGATTTTGCAAACACTGGAGATTTGTTCATAAATCTTGTCAATTCTTTGATTAAATCTACGTTAGCGTCTTCCCCGTGAGCAGTTGTTCATTGTATGGGTTTAATTATTGAAATAAGAATATATATTTATATATATATATATATATATATATATATATATATATATATATATATATATATATATATATATGTATTTATATATATATATATATATATATATATATATATATATATATATATATATATATATATATATATATATATATATATATATATATATAATTCATTCTCAGAAATTAAAAAGAGGTTGCAAGAAAATTGCGCCCAAGCGTGGGGAAAAACAATTTTCACAGGGTACAAAATGACGCTGTCAACGCGGGGCTTTTGGAATTTTATTTTTTAAGGGGTTCAGTGTACTAGCTTTCGAACAAAGTAAAAGCTCTAACTTTTCAGATATTTTTATTTCATAATATTTATTAAACGAAACTACACTATAGCAATAAGACAAAAGCAGGAAATTTGAAGGAATATTTATTTCAATTTATCTGATGGTGGTATAGATATTTGAATTTTGTTAATTGACTCTAATTTAAGTGATCCCTGCTTTTTTCTTAAAAGCTACCTTTATAGTTCAGATTGGCGGATGTGCTGGTCTACTTTAATTTTTGCACTGTTAGATTTATTTTGCGGTTAACCGAAGAAAAAACTGTACGTTTTTTTCTCACCTATGTTTTGCATGAATATTAAAAATACTTTGCTGATACGAAACGGTATTTAGAGATTTTTTTATAGGAAATTCTTAAGATATTTAGTAAAGGAATTTTAATACAAGGCGATACTTAGAAATTTTTTTGAAATTGTTGAAGATTTTTTAAATGTTTGGTAAAGAAGTTTACATATTTTAGTTGTCCTTACATGATTTTATTTTGACTATTGGGAGCACAGGAAAAATATTTTTACGACTTTTTAAACAATTCTTTTAAATTTTATAATCTAAATACATTTATCATGGAAGCCTTCAATTTTAAAGTCAATCACCTACTGGAATATGAATTAGACTAAGAACTGAAAATCCGTCGTACTTTCTCAGAACGTCCGGTCGCGGATAAAAGAAAGATTCTAACGAGGATCTTAAGTAAAGAAATATTCCAATAGATCAGATTGGACTAAATGGTTACAAAAAGTTTCAGATTTTTTTTAAGTCTAATAAAAGTTCTCCTTCTCAAGTTAAAACTCCTGCTTCTCCAAATGGTCACATGTCTCCTTTATTCGTGCATAAATATTTAGATAACAGACCGCATATCAAGATAAATCCATTTCTCGGCTTTATTTGACTCTGGTGCAAATGCCTCCGTAGGTCAGAATGGTATTAAAATCTTAAGTCGTTTAAGTATAAAAATATGCCATGTCAAAAATAGAAGTGTTACTACCGCAGATGGCAGCCGTCTAAAAGTTTTAGGTACGGTTGAGTTGCCGCTAGTCTGCAATGGTCATTGTTTAGTAATCTCTGCTCTAGTAGTACCTTCTCTATCACATACTTTGGTTTTAGGATGTGATTTTGCACAAAAATTCGGAATTTTAGTAAATTTTAAAGATAATTCGTGGTATCCACAGTCCCTAGAAGTCAATTCTCATACCAGTTTTAAAGATTGTTATTCAGAAAGTTCTTTAGAAAACCTTTTCTCGCGTCTATTTACCCTAGATGATCTCTCGCGGACGGAACGCTTAAAGGCAGAAAAAGTAATAAGCTCTTTCAAGGAAATAAGTAGTAAAGATAGGTTAGGCCGAACGAATAAAATCACCATGTCTATAGATACGGCTGATGCCAGTCCTGTAAAGACAAGGCCCTTCGCCATGTCTCCGTACATGTCAAAAGTATTAAATAAAGAGTTAGACGAAATGTTGAAACTCGGAGTGATTGAAGAATCAAACAGTCCTTGGTGTTCTCCAATCTTATTGGTGAAAAAGGCCGATGGACAGTATCGTCTATGCTTTGACGGAAGAAAGCTCAACGAGGTCAGCAAATTTGATAACTACCCATTACCGAACATCGACAGAATTTTGACATCACTCAGGAATGCTAAGTATGTATCCTCGATAGACCTTAGAAAGGCTTTCTGGCAAATTCCTTTGGACAAATCCTCTAAGGAAAAGACCGCTTTTGCAGTAGTAGGCCGAGGTCTATTTCAGTTCGTCACTATGCCGTTTGGTCTAAAGAACGCTGCTCAAACTCAGCAGCGTTTAGTGGACGCTATATTTGGTCCGAAATATGAGCCACATATTTTTACCTATCTCGATGATATTTTAGTAACATCGGAAGACCTCGAATCGCATATTCGCTTACTTAAAGAAGTAAAAAATAAATTGAAAGAGGCCGGACTGACGATAAATTTGAGCAAATGTGATTTTTTTAAAACTTCTCTAAAGTTTTTAGGCTATATTGTAGGCTCAAATTCCTTGCGTACCGATCCGGATAAAGTAGCAAGCATGGTTAATTATGCGAGACCTACTAATACTACGGAAGTTAAGCGTTTCGTAGGAATGTGTTCATGGTATAGACGTTTTATTGAGAATTTTTCTACCCTGTTGTCGCCTATTAATGATCTTTAGAAAGGACGAAAAAAAGGACAATCGATAGATTGGACAAAGGCAGCCGAAGAATCTTTTATAAAGATTAAAGAGCTATTGGTTTCAGCTCCAATTTTATCCCAACCAGATTTTTCCCAACAGTTTTATATTTCTAGTGATGCTTCTGATACCGGTTTAGGGGGCGTCCTAACACAGAAAATCAATGGTGAGGAAAGAGTGATAGCGTATGTCAGTAGAACTTTATCAAGGGCTGAACGTAACTATTCGGTTGTTGAAAAAGAATGTTTAGCGGTACTCTTTAATATCGAAAAGTTTCGACCTTACATAGAAGGTGTTCCTTTCACGGTCATAACAGATCATTATAGTTTATTGTGGCTTAATTCTATTAAAAACCCTAGTGGCAAACTAGCGCGTTGGGCGATTAGGTTGAGACAACATACGTTTAATTTAATTCATAGAAAAGGAGTCCACAATGTTATTCCTGACGCTTTGTCAAGAATCCCAGATCATACAGTGGACGAAAACAGTCTTAATGCACAGATTGACGTAAGAATTGATACAGTAGACATAGATCGTATAGATCCATGGTACGATAATTTACGGCAGCAAATTAAAGAATTTCCTCAAAATTTTCCGCAGTGGAAGGTGGAAAATGATTTCGTGTACTAGTTTATCCCAAACCAGTTGCCTTTAAAAGTTAATGTACCCGAGTGGAAAATACTAGTTCCTAAACCACAGAGAGAGGAAATTATAGACATGTGTCACACTCCTCCTACTTCTGGTCATTTTGGTTTTTATAAAACTCTTCACAGGGTTCAGGAACAGTATTATTGGCCAAAAATGCGTTTGGATATCTTAAAGTTTGTGAGGACTTGTGAAGTATGTGGAGCGCAGAAATCTCCAAATACACTACCTATGGGACTGATGGGAAAAGAGAAAACGGTCAATTACCCTTTTCAAGTCATAGCAGCTGATCTAGTAGGCCCATTTCCACGTTCAAAGAAGGGAAATAAATGGCTTCTCGTGGTTTCTTGCTGGTTTACAAAGTATACCATGCTATTTCCCTTGAAAAGCTCTAAAGCTGAATATATAGAGAGAATTTTGGAAAATAGTGTCTTTCTAATCCACGGTGTTCCATCGCTCTTGATATGCGATAACGGTACTCAGTTTACCTCTAAGAGTTTTAAGAGCTTAAGTGAAACTTATGGTTTTAACATCCATTTTAATCCCGTGTACTCTCCACAATGTAATTTTGTTAAACGTAATAACCTAACAGTCGGGACCGCTTTAAGAATTTACGTTGATTCACATGACACTTGGGATAGAGATATTTCCAAAATTCAACAAGCTATAAATACCGCAAGACACGAAGTAACAGGGTTCACACCGTCTTTTTTAGTTTACGGCAGACATATACCTCTATCTGGATCGTATTATAAAAATTTAGATTTGGATGTCAATGTTGACAGCGAAATAATTCCGGGTAACAGGGGTGCGTACGCCAAAAATTTAAAGGGTTTAAAAGATATTTTCGCCGACGTGCGTAGTAGGATACATAAGGCTTATGAACGGAACAGTAAGTCTTACAACCTTAGAAAAAGGGATTTTTCCTTTAAGATAGGTGATCACGTTTGGCGAAAAAATAAAATTCTTTCCAGCGCAGCTGATAAATTCACATCTAAGTTGGTACCTAAGGATGTGCATTGCGTGATAAGAGAAAAGATTTCAGACTTAGTTTATGGTTTAGTTAATTTAGATGGGACTAAAGTAGGACGATGGTATATTAAAGACTTAAAACCATTCAATGGACCTAACCCTAATGAAAGTTTGTCAGAAGAAGAATAATTTATATTTACATTAGCTTAATTGCTTTACTTTATTTTTTTGATGTTGCTCTGTAGAGGTGACGACCTCGTTTTTTTTACTGTTATAAAAGTTGAGCAGAGTATAGCTTACTTTTATTTTTTTTGCTAAGGTTTTGGGTACTGATCATATCCAAACTTAGGTTGATGGTGGTTGATGTTTAGCATCGACTCAGCTGTTGCGAGCTTGCGAAAGAGTCACACTCAGGATATATCATATGACTGGTATGTGGGTGGTCGCGGGATTTGATTTGCTTATGACCCCAAAGAATATCCAGTTCTTGACACTTGGAAGCGAAATTTTGATTAGAGGCAATCCAAAGTGATCTTGAGTTTGGACAAGCGCAAGATGGAGCTCGCGTGGTATGATGTTGAGTCAAAAGATTTTATGAGCAATTTCAAAGTTTGTTACCCGAGTGGGTGTATTTTTATTACCTTAGTGGTATATTTTGGGTGCAATTAAGAGTAAATTGATTTTGGTTTATCCAGTAAGTTTAAGACTTGGATTAATTTGATTTAGATCTTCTTCTGAATTGACAAACTGAGGGTACCTTCTATTCTTTTCAGGGCCGTTTAAACGTTACCTTTGAGTCACTAATTTTTTTTAAATTTTTTTGCATAGACTCAGGCGTATGATGAGTTTTTTCGGTCTACTATCAGATTGATAGGAAATTGAAGTCCTGCAGGAGAACTAAAGGCTGATCATTTACAAGAGATTAGAGCAGAGTAAGACAGTCGTTTTACAAAGAAATGATCAAAATCTGATACCGAGATGAGAACCTTGTCAAGAGAGGCTAAGCGCAGTGAAGGAAGATTCCTAACCGAATTTTTAGATTTCCAAGAGGTAATCTAGAAGTTTGGGCTGACAGAAAACGGTTATGCCTGATACCTGTAGCAGTTTCTTCTAGAGGCTATTGTCTAGGAAGACGATTAACACCATGATCGAATATTTTAGCTGTCAACGATGTTTTCTTCTTGTTTCTGATTAAGCTGGAAAAGCTCTTGTCGTCTTCAAAAGTTTTGTTGCATTGCCACCGAAATATTGAGAAATTTTTGCTTCATGTAGCTTTTTAAGCTCATTTTCGTTTTTTGGAAATTTCCGTTAGAAGCTTGGTTAAGTTAACCTTGTAAACTTTAGGTTGTATCCCATGAGTTATCTGTTTTTACAGGCTGTGATGCACCGGGTGCTAACAGATGCCGTTACGACGTTTGGCAGGGAGTTAGTCTTCCTGAGGAACAGACTGATTGGAAGGGTAGTCTATGGGGGGGTGAACGTTTGACCTTTGGGACCTTTAGAGGTTTTGTTACTCAATGGTTATTTCTATTTGAGCCAAAGGAGAGCCTAGCTACTGTAGTCGACCTCAGCTCCAATTAGCCTATTAGTGGTGACAGGCTGTTGGCAGTAGTGTGTTTCGGAACACCCTATTGATTAATTTTTTTTGACTTATGGTGGTGTGGTAGACACCGTTTTAGTTTAGTGGATGCTATAATCTACTCCCTTTTGTTGGTGGACACCAGGGTCACCATTTCCGTATTTTATTGTCTCCACCTTTCAGTATATCGTGGTGAGGTGTTTGTCTCCTGTTATGTGGGATGGATTGAATGTTTTTCGTTGTTGTTCTAGGGCGAGACCAGTACACGAGGGTTCTTCATGCAACTTGAAGAAGCGCAATGCTGGTTAAGTTTTATATCTCTGTGTAGCCACCCTGAAGAATGATGGAGGGCGTTTTTTCTGGCTCATGTTTCTAGGCAGATTTGCCACTTTGGTGCGATGTGCCGAAGATTTGATTAGCTTTTGCTAAGAGCTTTCACCAAGCTCGATATGGAGTTATCATAACCAAGAGTTTGGGGTTTGAACTCCTGTATATATTTCTGTATATATTTCTGTGTATTGGTTGCCTGAGGGCATGTGCTCAAAATGTGTGATTTTGAGTCGTTTTGTTTATGGACTCCTATATATAAAATTGTAATTTTAGGGAGGTCCTATTTCGAGACTTGCTGTCTCATATCTGGGAATGTTTCCTTGAATGTTAGTTGCGCGCGGACTAATCATTCTGTTCTTAGTGAACATTGCTTTTTGAAGCAGGATCATTCAGTTTAGTGAATTTTAGCTTTTATAGCTATTCACTGTGTTTAGAGTGAATTTTAGCTTTTATAGCTATTCACTGTGCCTATAGTGATATTGTTAGCTTTTATAGCTGCTCACTATATTAATGGCGAGATTGTTCTTTTAGAACGCGGACTTTGTGTAGTCGAGGACTATTTACAGAGTGTTTTCTTGGCGAGGAGCCGAGATTTTTTCTGGCGATGTACCAGAATGTTTTCTTGGCGAGGAGCCGAGGCTTTTTTCTGGCGATGTACCAGAATGTTTTCTTGGCGGGGAGCCGAGGCTTTTTTCTGGCGATGTACCAGAATGTTTTCTTGGCGAGGAGCCGAGGTTTTTTTCTGGCGATATACCAGAGTGTTTTCTTGGCGAGGAGCCGAGGTTTTTTTCTGGCGATATACCAGAGTGTTTTGTTGGCGATGAGCTGACGTGTTTTCTGGCGATCAACCAGAGCGTTTTCCCTGGCGAATTTTGCATGTCTGGATGTCTCAGGACGTCGACATTGCACGATGTAGCGTTTTCCCTGGCGATATTAGCATGTCTAGATGTCTTAGGACCTCGACATTGCGCGATAGAGTGCGATTATTTTCTGATGCGACTAGTAGTGATACTAGATTTGGAATGTTCTCTTAGCGATGAGCTAGAGCATTGATAGCGATTTTTCCCGAGCGTTTGTCTGGATATTTATCCAGATATTTTTTTTTGGCCTTGTGCTAAATGGTCTGACAAGACTTTCTCCTTTTAGTGTTAGTGTTTGCACTAGAATCATTTATTTTTTTTTGTTTTTCTTTATTTAAGAATTTTTCTAAATTTCTTTTGCTGAAATAGAAAATTTTCTGACAATTCTTAAACTATTTTAAGGGGGGGTGTTCATATTTTGTTTCAGTTCACTTTTTTGATTTAGACAAGAGTCTAGACAAAGTTATTTTTTTTGTTTTGGTAACAGTAATAGAGCTGTTTCTTTTATATAAGAAGACCACTATTGTTACTTTGGAAAGGTATTTCTTATGTTCATGCAAGGATTTTTATTTACTTTTTGATGTACTTAACCTTAGTGCTTAATTAAGTTAAGTCTAGTTATAAGATTCTTGTGATCATGCAAAGACTTTCATTTAGTTTTCATTGTACTTAATATTAGTGCTTAATTAAATTAAGTCTAGTAGTAAGGTCCGAAGATTGTAACTTTGTTTTAAGTTTTGACCTTAGTATTAAGTGACAGTGTGGCACTTTGTACCTTTTTTTTTTTGATGGATAGGCTTAGTTTAATAGACTAGTGTAGTCTATTTCTTTTTGGAAGGGGGTAAATGTAACATTCATTTTTTCCTAGATTTTAAGAGTATGTAATGTTACTGATTTTTCGCTTTATATTGTACTTCTTTTCATCTTTGTATCGAGCAGTGTATTACACTGGAACGTCTAGCCGCTCATGGTACAGATGCAGTGCGGGTTTCCAACCGAATCTATCGAATTCGTAGTACGCCGGGATTGGTCAAATGTTTGTTTCCGGAGTTTGGTTCCGGCGTCGCCATTTTAGAGACGTAGTTCTCACGGCTTATTTAAGGGTCCGGAGAACGCACATCTTGGCTTACTTCCACCAAGCCGCCGAGAGGCTTATTTCCACCGAGCCGCAGTAGAGGCTTATTTCCAACTAGCCGCCGAGAGGCTTTTTACGACGAAGCCGCAGCCAGGCTTTGCCCATCAAGCCGCAGTAGAGGCTTCTGACAATATTTACGAGAGCCAAATTAAGTACGAGTTTTTAACGTAAAGCCGTAGTGGGCTTTGTGTGTTTTTTCTACATGGAGTAGCCAAAGTAGGCTCTTCTCATAAGTGATGGAATGTGTGAAATCGGTTTTGTGTTCAATTTAAGGCCAAGAAGCCCGTAGGAAAACCGTAAGTCACCAGAACATACATCAGTAGATCTATTTCCCGCAAATAAGTGTTATAACAGCAATTTGAACTGATAAATCGTGAAGTGAATATCACGACTCTTCGATTTCGGGTGTAGTAAAGTTTTGGAAGTAAAATGTTTGATGTAGGAACTCTAATTTTAATACCTACTGTTTAGGCTAGAATTTTTGTAATTCTTAAAACTGCAAGGGTTGGAACTTTTATTTTAAATCATGAATAAATTTTCTTTTTGTTGATTAAAGCTAGTGTTTCACTGTAAACCTATCTTTCTTTTCAGGATAAGGAGGGTTGTACCAAACTGATTTTTTTATTTAACAACTGTATAACACTTCAGTATTTTTTTCATTTTTCTAGCTGAAGTTAGATCCTTTCTATTTTAAAATGAATGGTGCCCAAAATTCGTACAACTAAAGCTTTTTAAAAATAGAAAATAATTCCAAAAAGACGTACAACAATTATCTCTTACCCATATCTCTCTACCAAGGAAAACTGAGCTAGTGTTTGTTTAATTTCTTTAGTTCTTTTAAAATCATTATTCACTCAATTCATTCTCAGAAATTAAAAAGAGGTTACAAGAAAATTGCGCCCAAGCGTGGGAAAAACAATTTTCACAGGGTACAAAATGACGCCACAAAGAGCGGGCAAGTTCCCATGTTACAATATATATATATATATATATATATATATATATATATATATATATATATATATATATATATATATATATATATATATATATATATATATATATATATATATATAAATAAATATATATATATATATATATATATATATATATATATATATATATATATATATATATATATATATATATATATATATATATATATATATATATATATATATATATATATATATATATAAATAAATAAATAATATATATATATATATATATATATATATATATATATATATATATATATACATACATATATATATATACATATATGTATATATATACATATATATATATATATATATATATATATATATATATATATATATATATATATATATATATATATATCTAGTCGCGACTGCAACCTCAAAACTCTCCTTTCTATATATATATATATATATATATATATATATATATATATATATATATATATATATATATATATATATATATATATATATATATATATATATATATATATATATATATATATATATATATAATCCTAAGTTTAACTACTGGGAAACGCCCTTATAAGGAGAAGAGATGAGCAATCAAAGATCTAAAGGCTCTAGTATCTGCTTTTTATTTTTATTATCGAGCTTTCGCTGCCTAATGGTAGCTTCTTCTGGATTCTAAAAATGCAAACCAGGTACAGAAAATAAACCAAAACGTTCGTTTTTTAAAATGTGATTAAATGAATTGTACTACTGTATGAGAAATTACTTACAAAAATTTTACCAGTTAGTTCATCTCTGGTGAAGACAATGAAATTTGCATTTTTGTTGGCCAGGTAGTATGAATGATTACATAAACATGATTAAAAGACACTTAGAGAGTTACACAAATATTGAAAATAAAACTTTGTCAATAAACATTAGTTAAAAACACTTTTTGAAAACCGAAACATAACTGCAAGAAACACCATGATGTTGAACTGGTACTCCATTTTAAAATTTTTTGACGTCGAGTTTAGTAACTATTTAGTGATATTCGAGTCCGAACCGGATATTGTTGGTAGTCTATGTCGTCATCAGGTCGACAAAAAAACATAAAAAGCATTGAAGTTAGGGATGTGGTAAATTTTTTAGGTGGATGCTAATTTTAGATAAATTATTTATTATTAATGATATCTATTTTTTTAGTTTTAATTTTATATAAAAAGAGGACTTAAATTTGATGAATGTTACTCTTCGACGAGTTATTTATTATTAATTATATTAATTCTTTAATTTTATAATCAAGAGATTCATAGGCTAATTTAAAAATTTAAAAATTTGAAAGAGAAAATTAATACTGGACGTTATTTATTATTTGTCATATTTAATTTTTTAATTATTTAATTTTAACAAGACGACATAGAAAAGTAACTGGTAATTAACAGCAAAAATGACAGGAAGAGAAAAGAAACGTCAACTTTACTAGAAACTAATTTTTTCATAAAGATCGTTCTTTTTTATTGGTTTGGTATAGTTTTGTGTTAGTAAATAAGTATACATGGAGCTCAATCCTTCTATGTCTTTTTTGTGATTGAGATTATTTTTACAGGTTTTTATGTAACACATTTCCAAGAAACTTCTTCTGAAATAATTAGTCTCAACATCCAGAATGAAGCTGTTGTTATATTGTACTCTGTGATCTGTATTATTTACGTGTAAGCTCTAGCTAGTAGCGTTAGGATTGTTTGTTGCCAGTGCCCTGTTACTGTCCTTCCTCTTTCTTATTATAGTTTTTGAATAATGGGAACCTTCTACAGACGAATATCTGAGACGTTTGGGCTAAATGTGGTAAAAAGTATGAAATTGTATGATAATATTAATAGAAAATTGGCATCTCAAAGAAACAGACGAATATTTCTATTAGAATGTCGTCGTTCAAAAGTAACACCCCGTTTCCTTGAAGACAACATAAAGAGAATCTGGAGAATTCTACAAACTATATCAAACAATAATATAACCAGACTGGAAAACATAACACAACAGGTAACAACCAATTTCCAGAAGTTATGTATTTCTGACACTAATCGGTACATAGAAAGACTCGAGAGATCATTGGATGAGCAATTACAGGACCTTAGGACTCGATTACCATTTCATATTTTCGATGATTTCATTTTTATTCAACATAATAAATATAAATTTTTATTCAATAAAATTAAAAAAAAAACAACATTAAAAAAATAGAATTTTTAAAAAAGAAATTTCATGAATTTAATATAGGAAAAGACAGGTGGATAAAAAATATTTCTGATGTAGAAATACCACCTAATGTAAAAGGGTTTATAGCCCTTGGTCCCAAGTTTAGTCTCACTATATCTAACAAAGATATTAACATGTTTAGTCTACTGTCTGAGGTAGAAGAATTAATTCACTATGTCCCCCCAAAAAAACAAGACTACATTCGTGCAAGGGCTGTAAACCTAACTACTAACTATGTAATACCACATAAAGATAAAACTTCTATCACTCATTAATTAGAGAAGGAAACAAAAATTTTCTTAAAAAACCATCCCGAATTACTGATTACTAGGTCTGATAAAGGCAATGTTACTGTTGCTATGTCAAAAACTTCCTATCTTGAGAAATCACACTCCCTACTTCAAGATGAGAGTACTTATGAAATAATACCTCACGATCCCACTTCAAAAATAGAAATTAAATGCAATAAATTAATTAAATCATTAAAAGATAGTAAGTTTTTAGATGAAGCAACTGCTCGCACATTGACAACTTATAATGGGATTTGTCCCAAATATTATGGTCTACCAAAAATACATAAACCAGATATACCTCTAAGACCAATAGTTTCCTGTGTAGGAGCATCTACACAACCACTTTCTAAATATATAGCCTCTATTTTAGAAACAGCTTTTTCAACTTTTAATAAATTCAGAATTAAAAATACCTTTGAATTTGCAGAGAAGGTTAATGGCTTTATTTTGCCAGAGGGTTTTGTACTTGCTTCTTTCGATGTAGTTTCACTGTTTACTAACATTTCTCTAGACCTCATTATATCAATATTAAATGAACATTTTACATCAATAGAAGAAATATGTAATATTCCTAAAGAACAGTTTCTACTAATCATTACTTTTTTATATGAAAATACATTTTTCTCCTTCAATAGTACATTCTACAGACAAAAAATTGGCGTCCCAATGGGAAGTGCTATTTCACCAATCCTGGCCGAAATTGTTATGAATAAACTTCTTTATTTTGTTATTTCAAGGGTTGAATTTGAATTTCCTCTTCTGTTTCAATATGTAGATGACTTGTTAGTCGCTTTACCTGCCGGAAGTGTACAGAACACTCTTAACATTTACAATTCTTTCAATCATAAATTAGTTGTTAAAATTAAATAATTAAAAATGACAAATAATAAATAACGTCCAGTATTAATTTTCTCTTTCAAATTTTTAAATTAGCCTATGAATCTCTTGATTATAAAATTAAAGAATTGATATAATTAATAATAAATAACTAGTCGAAGAGTACATATATATATATATATATATATATATATATATATATATATATATATATATATATATATATATATATATGTATATATGTATATGTATATATATATATATATATATATATATATATATATATATATATATATATATATATATATATATGTATATATGTATATGTATATATATATATATATATATATATATATATATATATATATATATATATATATATATATATATATATATATATATATATATATATATATATATATATATATATATATATATATATATATATATATATAGCTTGAAGTCCCTTGATGGACGGTTTCGCTGACGTTTCGATGGAATCTCATCCATCTTTTTCAAAGCGTTGAATACTGGTCGGTGTCTTGGCGTTGAATGTCGAGAATGGCTCCGAGTGCGCCGCCGGTTTTATGTGCTCGGGGGTGACTCTATTGGTCGGACGGATCCGGCCAATAGAGGCTCGGCTTTGGCTGCGCTTTGTCGGTCCTGTGGTTCTTTGTAATGTTTGTGTTGGTGAAGTAACATATGGTTGAATTATTGTTTCTCTTGGTTGGACTTGGTACTGGGATAGAATATGTTTCCAAGAGTTCGGTAAACGTGGGCTATCATCCCGATTATTTAAGTTGTTGGGCCTCTTTTCTATTTCTATGGCTTCTTTGATTACCCTAGTGGATAGGTTATTACTTTTTTATATGGTTCTGATTTTGTCAAAATCGATTTTGTGGCCGGTATTTTGTGCATGTTGTGCTAGAGAAGAGGTGGTGGATTTTTGTTTTACGGCGTTTTTGTGCTCGTCTCTTCTGGCGCTAATTTTCCTGTTTGTTTGGCCTATGTATGAAAGACCGCAGTCCTGACACGGAATTTCATATACACCTTAGTCTTCTAAGGCTATATGTCTTTTAGTGTAGGTAGAATACCTACACCAAAAGGCTATAATGTCTTTTGGTGTAGGTATTCTACCTACACCAAAAGACATTATAGCCTTAGAAGACCAAGTTGTATATGAAATTCCGTGTCAGGACTGCGGTCTTTCATACATAGGCCAAACAAACAGGAAAATTAGCGCCAGAAGAGACGAGCACAAAAACGCCGTAAAACAAAAATCCACCACCTCTTCTCTAGCACATTATTAGGTAGTATCACATTAGTCTAGTTCGCTTAAAATAATGTCATGTACAATTTTATGTCTTCTTCCCGTATTTAATTTTTTTTTAAGTTATATAAAATTCTACATTTATAATATACGTTTTTTTACTATGTTCATAATTTTCCACTGAGAGTAACTTTAAATTCCAAATCTTAGAAGAGATTCTTGTGTTTTATATTTTAAAATTTAAATAAAACTTAACTAATTTTATTTATATTATATTCTGGGCCATATGTAGTTTTAACAATTTCCTCAATCTTTATTGATCGAGGTTGCATAACTGTTGAAATCATTATTGTTGGCTGGATGGTAAATTTGAGCAATTCGGTAATCCATAACAAAAATGTTTTGTTGCAGTTTCTATGAACAACACATATATGAATTAGTTAAATAAAGCTTCAGTAAAAATAATTTTTAAATACAAACTTACACTCAAAAACCAAAAGACACTTTTGCCGACATATGTGCTACATGTCATGGAGTATAACATGACTAGAAATTGGTTAAAGAAACATGCCTAATTGTGTCTTTATTCACTCTTTATTACAAACTATACTATGACAATTTGTATGCTTTTACTACTCAAACTATTTTTATTATATTCATTCTATATAATATTGTTGTTTTTTTACATTTTCATGTATTTTTTAATTTAAAAAAAGCTTCTTCCGCTTAACTGTTTTTCGCAAATTTTTTTATAAAACTTATAAATTCATTTAAATCAAAAATTCTGAAATAAATTAAAGTTGAAATTACCTTTCCAAAATCTGCTATATTAATAAAAAATTCATGTGGGTTTCCATTTTGTTAAGTAGTAATGTAAGTAGAAATTTTCACCAAAACTATTTTCCAATAACCTGGTTTTATTGAGAATAAAAACTAAACTTGATACTCTTTTTACTTCGACTGAAACATCCTGATTTGATTATTATTAAATGCTTTAATTTTACTGTAAATTCTGAATAACTTTCATATGAAATGTTAATGATTTTTAAGATAAAGTCGACCAAAATATAATATATGTTTTACTTTGATTGGTAAATTTAATATAATATTAACCGAATTGTCACAAATAAAATTAACTTTTGCTGTAAGTTCTATATGCTCTCTAGTAAAGTAACCAAAATAAGTTAAGGTTATTTTCCAATTTTACAATTATTTTCAACTTTAGATAACAAAATATACATAATTTTTATTGATGAGATTAGCCAACATAATATTACTTAGTATATTGTCCTGTTTTGTCAAGCACGTAAAAAAATAAATCATAAAGATTTACTTAAATCTGATTTCTCAGAAATTACTCGATTATACAAAATTAACTGTTGTTTAATCCATAGACCAAAAGTAATTTAATTTTGTGACACGTGAAAAAAGTTGCTAAAATTATCTTGATTAATTCTTTATATAACAGATTATAAGGTCAGACCTCTTTTTTGTTTAATCCTTAAACGTTATTTTGAAAATGAAATAAAAGGAAAAAAATTCTCGGATTTTCATATCATCATTCAGTTATTATCTTAAAAACTATCTACAACTGATATGGAGGAGACACACATGCCGCTCCTGGAGCGCTTTGGGGACTTACCTGCGGTACGTGTGCTAGATCCATAAAAAAATATATAAAAGTTGCTGAGACTTTGATATGAAATGTAAAACTAATAATTTATTGAAAAATATGTTAAGCTTCTGATGGAACAAGAAGTGATTCTTAATTGTTTTTTTTTCTGAGGATATACATGTTTTTCAACTACATCGTTTTACCAAATTTTATTTTACCACTTTAGAAAAAGGCAATTAATTTTATACGCCCTGGAATTCGTTTAATTGATATTTTTTTATATTAAAAACAACTTTAGTATTTGTTTTCTTATAGCAAAGAAAAATGCTTGTATAAGGCAATATATAGTAAACGATGTAGCATGTGTTTTTTCATACATGCTACATTGTACAAAAATTAGACATTATAGTATATTATACTATAACTTATATATTTTCAAAAAAGCAGTATAATTTTTATTTAACTAAGCTTTGGGTCAAATCCACTAAAATGCAAGTCTTAGCTGTACCACTTGTAAACTTTTATTATTTTAATATCTTTTATATTTTAACTTTCACGGGGTCGTTTTCATTAGGATTATTAAAAAAATATTAACAAACCATCATGTTCTAACGATCCCTTCCAAAATCAGAACTTCGGTGGCCCATTAATTTATTTTCTGTTATTATTAATTTTAGAAAAAAAGTTTGAGATAAAAGAACTTTCCCTAATAGAACGTTCTATGTATATTAAAATTACTTAAAAAATTAAAAGCCTCATGAAAGAAAACCTATATGTATTATAACTCTTTTAAATTTGTTAAAGTTTAAAATTGTTTTATATTGGTTAAAACATTTAAAACCGTAACATGTTTCTTTTCTAATTATAGTTCTTAAATTTTTTTTATTAGCCGTAAAGTGTATTTTAACTATCAAAGATGTGAGATAATTTCCAGTTAATTATTTTATGTTGCAAGGAAGAAATCGAAAATGTTGAGATAATTGATCAAGTCAATTTTTTTCTTATAATTTAAAATACAATAAAAATATATAATCGCTATTCTTTTGTATTATTTACTTAATCACCTTTAAAATATATATTTTTTTTAAATATACCTACTTTTTGCAACACTCAGGTGTATGAAACCCCTTAATATAACTGGGCATTGACATAATAATGTCATTACCTGAGACTCGAATGTCCATTTTACCTCTCAAGCTCTGACGTGTATGTTTTGTTCGAGATATTTATCCTCTGTCAAATGGTTTTGGGAACGACGAGTGTTCTTGAATTTCGATATTAAAAAGAGTCTGATATATCTTCTTGATATAAATCTTTCAGACCATCTAGTACAAGTGATAAAATTTTCGCCTTTGGTAGTGATAAAAAGGGATCTTACTAGAGTTGAAGTAACATATATGTAGGTCCTTGAGATAAGTTAGAGTTTTATTCTCTGGTTAATAAAAAAGAAAATTTTTTCGGTAATATTACAGTTTATTCTAACTTTATTTTATATAAGCCTTTCTTGCGGAGCATTTCAAGGCTCTTTTCCTAATGGCATATAGCTTCACAGAAACGATTAAACTTCCTATAAAAACACGTTTGACGATAACTTCAAATCTATGCGGAACTTTGCTAAATCAACTTCTGATATAAAGAAATTTTTCCATTCCTATAGACCCATATAGAAACGGTAAATAAAAGATGCTTAGAGAGATCTTAATGACAATCGGCATCAAAATAGAAATAGGCAGTGTTTGTGGAATTAAGGTTTTCGAATACACTCTTTTACCTCTATTTGTTAAGACCCAATCTTAGGGTCATAGCACACTGCTAAGTCTGTTACTTCCTATTATTTGTAAAATAACCAGAACTAAGCTTAGACTGTAAAAATTGTATTATTGTTCATGAAAGTCTGTCGCATGAAATTCTCCTGGTTGACGATTCAAGTAATAGTTATACGAAAATAAAACGAAATTTAGTTATCCCATATTCTTCATTTTCTAAAGAGAAGATTGATTTCTTGCCAAGTTTAGTAAATTTTTAGACAGTGAAAACTATAACACAACAACAAACATCAACTACTAAAAATAAACAAAATCCATATTTCAGCAGTGACCTACTGTTCCGTCATCTGTCAATTCATCTCAAGACGCGTTTTGCCGTATCACGGCTCATCAACCTAGCTGGGATCTACAAATAAGAATACAAAACTCGAAGGACTTACTTCAGTATTAGCATATTATCGCGGTAAGATACAACAAATTGTATCTCTGGCTGGTGAAAGGCATTAAAAGCATACCTATCCTCCGCTGGAAGTTTTTTGAGGCCACAGACGAACAGAGGATTATACATAAGATTGTATAATTAGCGTGTCCAACGTAATATTTAAAAAAGCTAAAATAAAATATTCGAGTAAAAAATAATAATAAAGTAAAATTATAAAAAAAATAAATACCTAAGATGCAATAAAATAAAAACGTGTTATAAAAGGGTTTTTTGTACCTTTTGTCAACTAATTATCTTAAAACTTAAGTTTATAATTGAAACATAAATATAACAAAACAGCAGTAACAAAAAATAACAAACAAAAACGAAAAGTATCCTTAAAAACCGCAAAGAACAAAGTTAAGGTCACGATTGAACCACATTTACTTCAGATTTCTGTCTTTTAACCTATTCCTGATTATTCGTGTCGGTATTTTCAGTTATTCCATGAATGGAATACTATACATTTCTGACTAAACAATATTTTATTTCGGTTTTATATGAGTTCACGCTCAAGTTTTTGGTGCTTATCAGTAATTTATTATATAGCATTATGACATGAATTTTCGAAAAGAATAGTTTACATTTAAATTTATAATGCATACTACTTTTCCCACCCTTACTTACCCACAATAGTATTAGCAGTATTCCATATTTCTTTGGTAACATTATTTGCGTAAGTTATTCTAAATATTAAAAAAAATTTCTTCGAGTTGTGTAAAAACTTTGTATAATTAGTTTTTTGAGCCTTATAACATAATTATTGCTCTGAATTATTTGAGTTTTTTGCATCTCGTAGTAATTTCTTTACAATTTTTATGCGTGACCCAAGCATGAAAATTATAAGGTATATTAAAAAAAACATATTTTTTTAATATACCTTCGTTTTTCTAAAGGGAATGCAGCAATATAACTCCAGACAATGAAATCCATAAAAAATTGAAAAGCATTGTGAAGATCTAGATCATGCATAGTATCTCAATCTACTTTATTTAATAACAATGAAAATTCCAGTTTATTACATTTATGTAGTGCCTTATTATGCTTATTTTAGAAGTCTCATCTGTTCTTGAGGTATGCGGATAACGAAGGACTCCTAAATGTCCCGAATGATCTGCTACATAGGGATCAAACTCCTCTACAAAAAAAGTGTTCTGCGGAAGGTTGGACACTGTAAAATCAATATAGTACAGTGTAAATCTACCCACCGTATTGACACATATGCACGTAGACTTCTTATTTTAGAACATCGGAGAGAACGATGTAAAAAGATCATTTAATAAATTTATGTTCATAGATTTTTCAGAATATTTAGGTTTAAGTCGCTTCCAGGTCCTCCCTCATAAATACAGCTGAATCACCATGCAAATGCATTGGTCAATGTGATCACAAATCCGAGACCTTTTACAGTCATGCTCAAGATATTCTCATACTGCAATTATTTCTCTAAGACATTGAGATAAGCTAAACTTTTACATCTACTAAAACATTTAGTAGATCTAACTTATTTGTTAAGCTTTGAGGTATTTGAGACAGGAAAGGTTCTAAAAAAATTGCTATCAGATTCTCTTCTGTTCTCTTCCTCATGATTTAATATCACAGATGTATGTATTAAAGTATTTCTTAAATAATGAGAGCCGGGTGAATCTAAAGGTGGCTCAATAATTTTCTAGTTTTGATAGTCTTCTGTAGAGCTATTATTTACATTATTTTTGTTTTGTTGGTGTTTTTTTGCGATTCTATACCGTAGGTTATTATGGGTCTGATGAGGGTCTTGTATATTTTAACCCTACTGTCTGTTTAAAAGTATTAATTGGTCCATACAATATCTCTTGAGCAGCCTGATATAACTCCTGCTTCTCTAATTAGTTCTCTAAGGTCTCTGACTGGGTCGTGGTCCACACAAAGATATTTGAATTATTCTAGAGGTTTATCTGATGGAGTCTTTGGCACTAGTGATGCTTTTGGTCTTTTCAGTAGTTATGCACTATTATAATGTCGACAGGCCTGTTAAAATTTAAAAAGTTTTTTCTGTAGGTCGTCTTCACTTTCGGCAATCAACGCCGCGTCGCCTATGTAACAAACCGGACTAATTCTGTTGTTACCCATTCTGTATTGCTTTTCCAGGGACTCAATGTCTTCTATTATTTGTCTCTTAAAAAACTGAATAAAAACGGACTGAGACTCCCTCCTTGTCTATTTCCTACTGGAGTTGGTATATCTCCTATAGTGTTCTCGCTTGTTTTAATTTTTGTCTTATTGTTCATGTTCAAGTTCTTTCACTTTGCCTGTGTTCTTTCAGAGTCTGTATTGTATACCACTGAGTCTGACTTTGTCGAAAGCTTTATTTAAGTCTATGAAGCAGAAGTACGCTGGCGTGTTGTATTCTATTTATTGCTTGTTTTTTAATTTCATAAAAGAGCTATATAAATAGTACTTTTAGTATCGATCCTCTAAAGGACTCGACCTTTCCCAACGCAAAAAACTCAATATCCCTGACCGGTGATGGGGTATATTTTCTCACGGTAGTGCTTTAAAAATCACTGGGATGGGAGAAATGTTCCTTATCTAATTTAAAATTTGACTATCGAAGGATCATAAAAAACATTTCATGTAGTGGCAGTTTAAAAGTTTGAACGTGAGTTACAAATTAGCCAGCGGGGGCTGAGGAGCTTCTATAAAAAAGCTTTTTATACCTTAAAACTTTAAAAAGTCAAAATGTAAAAACGCACGGTTTATAGGACAGCGATGTTTCCTACATCCGCAGGGGTGTGTGGTTATACGGGGGGTATATGCTCCCAAGGCCACCTCTCCAATTTGTGAAGCCACAGGACTTACTTAACAGGATTAGGTTCATATCTCAAATGTATTCAATAAAAACAATTTTCCCTCTCTGTAATACGCTCTGTTTACAATTTTTTGGTATAAAATATAGGCTATATCTTGGTACAGACATTCTATCTTCAGGTAAAGTTTCACCCAAAATGGGATTAGTTGTTACGGTCTCTACTATTAGTTACTCTCTTCTAGAAAATATTGACACCACTAGTAACTTTGCTTTATAGCAAAACTAACGTTTAACCAGGCAGCTATTGTTGTAGTTTTAAAAAAAAATAGTTTTTATAGAGATAAACGTTTTAATCTTTTAGTGCTCATATTGTTTTCAATTAAAATGTCTAGTTATTTTATTAGCAATCAATGCACTAAACTGTAAAATTGGAAATTTTACGACCTAATTTAAAAAAAATTTATAAGTAATTTTCAATTCCTCGGTTACAGTTCTTTTTTATCAAAGACAAGGTTTTATGTAGTTACTTTTTTATGAAATGTGTTTTAACAGGAACATATATGTACATAGTTAATTTGCTCTGCTATTCCCTTTGATTCGTAATCAGTAATCGATCCAATTGGACCGTTTTAGAACGTCCTTTCAATTGCTTGTTAGAGTCGTTAGATAAATCGGAGGAAATTTGTATCGTGCATGGACGATAGCTAGAAAGTTCGAATAAAAATACAGTTCCTTAGAGCTACTTAGATCTTTTATTGCTCTCTCTTTAATTATATTAGGAGCTATCCCAGCCTTTAAACTATCACTTAGTATAAATATATATATATATATATATATATATATATATATATATATATATATATATATATATATATATATATATATATATATATATATATATATATATATATATATATATATATATATATATATATATATATATATTTATACTAAGTGATAGTTTAAAGTAGTTAGTATAAATATATATATATATATATATATATATATATATATATATATATATATATATATATATATATATATATATATATATATGTATATATATATATGTATATATATATATATATATATACACATATGTATATATATATATATATATATATATATATATATATATATATATATATATATATATATATATATATATTTATACTAAGTGATAGTTTAAAGGCTGGGATAGCTCCTAATATAATTAAAGAGAGAGCAATAAAAGATCTAAGTAGCTCTAAGGAACTGTATTTTTATTCGAACTTTCTAGCTATCGTCCATGTATGTGGACTTCTTCAGGAAATCTGAAATGTGCAAATATTCTGGATTAGAAAGATGTAATTTAGGAAATTAAACGTACTTACAGAATATTTACAGCATTGCTCTTCCCGGAGAAGGTTTATTGTACATTTCTCGTTTCCAAGACAAGAAGTAAGACATGACCACAAAACAGGTTAAAAGAGTACAAAACTTACTAAGCCTCAATTTGAGGTGTCAGACATTAAAATAATTAAAAGTTAACTAATATAAAATTAAGATAGAATTAACACTATAATTGAACTGGAAAGACCCCACAAAGAACGCCAGAAAAACGTGGTACAGGAAGATCATTTTTGTTTCCCGCCAATAATTATCAAAAGGTTGACATTTGTTTAGTGATATTTCTGGGGATTTTTGTAAAATGAGTTATTAGAAGACATTGTTGCCAATTGATATCTTGGTAATGGTTGAGCTATTAGATGGTCTAGAATTTTATTTGTTTGTTCAAAAATATTTGTTAAAAATACCTATTCCCTATTTTCCCTTTGCGTTACTCCATTTGTGGTTTTTTTGTGTAACTTTGGGAAAGTAAGTAAGTGTAAATGTCATATCACCCAAAATATTCACCCTGGTACTAGAAGAGCTTTCACTTGGAAAACAGGAAACTTAACATATCCCCGATGACATCGCACTTTTTGCCGAAAATGAAATCGAATTTAAAGAAATGCTCCAAGAAATACAAACTGAAGCAAAAGGTCCGTTTAGAGATGATCATCACGAAGGTCAAATTTATGACGAACGCACAAGCAACCATTAATGACGTAACATCCATACACGGACAACAAGTGGAAAGGGTGGATTCATATGTATATTTGGGATAGGAAGCTACACTTGGAAAATTGAATCAAGAATTGGAAGTCAATCGAATTATACGCCTGGGATGGGCGGCTTACTGTAAAATGAAGCAAGTCTTTCAGTCCAAAGTGCCTTTAAAACCTAAACGTAAAGTATATAACGAATGCATTCTACTAGTAACAACATATGGTAGAGAAATTTGGGTTTTGACACGGGAAACTTTTAGAAAATTTCAAGTTCATCAGAGGGAAATTGAAAGGAAAATCCTAGGTATTTCACTTATGGACTGCAAATCAAACGATTGGATCAGGAAGAAAAACAGGGGTCCACGACATAATTGAGAAGATATCTTCCCTCAAGTGGAATTGGGCTGGCCATGTGGCCAGAAATACTGATAACTGGAGCGGAAAAGTGACCAGATGGAGACCAAGGGGGGAAAAAAGAAGTAATGGCAGACCCCAACAACGTTGGTATGACGATATTAAAAGATCAGTGGGGCTAAATTGGTATCGAATTGCTCAAAACAGGGACATATGGAAGCACATGAGAGAGGCCTATATCCAAAGGATAGAGAATGGCTAGAAGAAAAAGCAGAAGAATACCCATATTTATATTCCATTCTTTTGTTCAGAAAACACTGCCCAATTAAATTAAATATTAAAATATCTATGCTTCCAGCGGTATCATATCCTCTAGCCAAAGCTTATTTAGAGCATACAGTGTGTTTCAGGAACAATTTTATGTTGTATCGTTGCAAAAATTGCCAAAAATTTCGTGACTTAACCCCTTGTATATTATTTTCGTTCCAAAAATCTGTTAAATTTTTTCATATACGATATTTCTATCCTTAACTTGAATATTTTTTGAGTTGTAATCAGATATTTATTAAAGGTACCAAATATTGTTTAACGGAATTTAATTAAGTAGCCTTTGGAATTATCGTTATATAAGTTTGACGTTTTGTCGTTATTTACTACTTTTTGTTGGCGCTTTGTATTTCTTACTGTTAGCCATAAAGCGCAAAATAAAATATCTAGTAAGATGGAAGGAAATAGTTATTCAAATACTCTTCTTATAAACTTATTTATATAACATGCCTAGTGATAAAAATATCAGCCATACTTCCAGAAATTTCATCAAAATATATCCGAATTTACCAACAGTGACTAACAAGAAATTTAAAGTAGTACGTCAACTAGTTGTATTTCATCGAAGGACTTCTCTAAGTACGAATGCATTTTATTGATTTTTCGGTAATCCATTTTAAGGTGGAAAAGGCATAAATGCAAGAATTTCCTGAGCTGCCTCCTGTTATTCCTCTGCTAGTTCGACATGCTCGTTAATTTTGTTTATTATTTGTTGTTAGTCTCAAGTAGTAGATAAAAAATTTATCTCTCTTTAGGTTGCTGATACCTTTTTATCTCATTTATTGAACAGCAGAATTTTAGTTCTAGTTCTCCATTTATCTGAAATTTTACTTTGGATTAGGATTTTGTCGATTAGAATTGTTAATTTTAGAGTCACTTTCACTGATAGCACGTTGGTAATACCGTCTTGGAATAAACTATGGACAATTTTAAGTTAGTGAAAAGCCATTGCTACATTTTTCATGTTTATGGAAAAGTCATATTTGTAAAAGTATTTCCTCTTTTCAACAATATATGACATTTGATGAATATATGTACAAGTAATAGATTTACTAGGCTTCAGGGAAGTTACTATAAGCCTAAGTATGATCAATATGTATTACAATATTTTTACTCTGCAATGCAGCCTACGGAACTTTTAGTATTATATTTCTAAGTAAAAAGTAAAGTGTTGTATTGGAGCAATAAAAGAGACTATTCTAATTGTGACCTATTATGCCAGAATCCTCTCATCTAATGAGAAGCTTATTGAACTAGAAGAACAACTCAAAGATATAAAGTGAGATGGACTGAGTGAAATAAGAAGAATCAATGAAAACATGATTAAGCTAAAATCAGGACACGTTCTGTACTACAAAGGCGACAAACAGCTTAAGATCAATGGTGTTAAATTTCTTGTGAACAAAAATCAGATATAGTGAAGCAATTTGTAGGTATTATAGACAGAATAGCTTATATTACACTGGATTTACCTAGAAACGAGACCCTGAAAATAGTGCAGGTATAATCTTCTAACTCAAATTACGAAGATGAAGATATTGAAATGTTCTATGAACAACTCTTGGAGACAATACGTGAAAGTCCTTCTAATCTTGCGATGATAATAGGTTACTTCAACGCCAAAGTAGGCAAACGTAAAGACGAACCGGAGACCACAATTAGAGAATACTGTTTAGGAAAAAGTAATGAAAGAGTTGACAAACTAGTGAACTTCGTAGAAATAAATAAATTTTACGCTATGAAAAACGACAGAGTCGCAAATGGACGTGGAGAAACCCTCAAAGAAACTTCAAATATAAAGATGCGATAGGCTTGATACTTTCAGATCATCCATTAATAATCCAAGATGTACCAGTCATTAGCGAAATTAATACTGAAAGTGATCATCAATTGGTGAAATGCAAAATATTAGTAAGCTTGACCAAAAGAACACAACAGACAAAAACTATTAAAATAGTAATATTAATCCAGATAACATAATCCAAAACGAAGAAGGATATGAAAGAAAAGTCAGTGAAAAGCTAGGTAAGAAAAAGATAGAAAATAACATAACTGATAAAGTTAAAGAACTGACCAACATTATAAAGGAAGCTACTGACGAATTACCCAAATAAGAGCAAATAGGAATGAAGAAAACATGCTAGAGTACTAAACTATTGTTTGACAAAAGATAAAAAATGAAAGTAGACAGAAACAGCAATCTAAGAAAATGATCAGAACTGCAAAACAGTTTGCTTGGAAAGAAGTTACAATACCAGAATGATAACTAAAACAATTGAGAAAAACAAAGGACCGAAAATATTTAAAAGGCACTTAAGTTTGGAAAAAAAATATTTCACTACAAGATAAAAGCAACAAAAAAATAACAAACAAAACAGAAATACTGACAGAAATAGATAAATATTATACAGAGTTCTACACAAAGTCTATCCACATGAAAGTCAGAGTCAAGAATGAAATAAAAAAATATACAATGTTGGTTCTGAAGATATTCCCACTATTACCACTGCTGAAATCTACAACGTCCTCAGCAAGGTCAAGACTAATAGAGCGGCTCAACCAGATGGTATCATGCACGAAATGTTGCAGCACAGAGGACAGAACTTGATTAAAGAACTTACAGAGATTTTTGATATCTGTCTACAGATCCCATAATCCCGGAGATTTATTAAAACCTAGTAACTACAGGCCTATAAGTCTGTTGTCGTAAATGTACAAATTGTTTACGAAAATACTTACTAACAGATTGACACCAAAAATAGATTATTGACCTCGGTTTTCACTCCATAGTTCTATGGATCATTTACACACAATCAATAACCTAATGTAATGAATATAACATAAACTTCCATATGACCTTCATCGACTCTGAAAAGGCATTTGACACTGACGAGATGTAGGCGGTACTAAACCCAATGGCAAAATGTCGTATAGATAGTAGATACGCAAAATTAATAGAAAACATCTATTAGCCGGCAATGATGCATATCCTCTTCTGGAAAAAACATCTCCAATCCCAGTAAAGATAGGTGTAAGGTAAGGCGACTCTCCCAAATTGTTTATATGATCTCTTGAAAATATCTTTAGAGAAATAAATGGGCCAGGTAAAGGCAAAAACGACGACGATATTCTTCTAATAACTAATAACCCTGCTGAACTACAAGAGATGACTATGGAACTAGACTACCATCCCAAATTAGTAGGATCAACAATCAATATCAACAAAACAAAGATCATGACAAATACAGATGCACACAGGAATATAACGCTCAACGGTCAATCTCTAGAAGTCGAGCATTATATATACTTAAGACAAAAAATTACCACAACTAAAGACCGCTTGACTGAGGAAATATCTTAAAGAATTAAAATGTCTTGGATAGCATTTGGTAACTTAAATCACTCACATTAGAAATACCCAATACTGTAAAAAAACTGTACGATCAGTATATTCTCCCTGTACTCAATTACGGATCTAAGATATGGACTCTCACAAAAAGATATGCTCAAAGATTAGTCAGAACACAGCGAACGCACTAGCGGAGAATGTTGGGAGTTAAATTAACGGAACGAAAACGTAACGAATGGATCCGACTACAAACTAAGGTCGTGAACATATTAGAAAGGGTGGCCTAATTGAAATGGAGGTGGGCCGGAGACGTGGCCCATAGAGCAGATCACAGATGGGCGAGAAAAACTTTGGAGTGAAGACCTAGGCGTGGACGTAGAAGTGCACTAAGACCAAACACAAGATGAAAAATAAGATCAGGAAAGGGGCGGGAATTCAGTGGATGACAAAGGCAGAGAACAAGTGGCAATGGCATCAAACGCCTACATCCAGCAATGGATTGAAATGGGCAGATCGTGATTGTGTGAATAAGTAAATTAGTATAAAATATGTCCACCTTTGGTAAATTTTGAAACTGCAGTTGCAATTAGAGAGTTGTCGCGTTTCTAAAGACATGGTCGTTTTAATTTCAGCATAAATCTTAAAATTATTTGTTGTTGTGCTACCAATGGTTGATTGAATTATTTAAGGTGGTAGGGCGCATCGACTACCTAGGTCATTTAGCGCCCGAGAATGTTCGGGGTTATACTCTGAAGTTGATGTCTTGTAGAAATTCATCGATTTGTTTGTAAATGGATTTATAGGTGAGTATGACCGATTTTAAATTAGGAGGTATATTATGTTTGTTCCGTAAATGAGAAAAGTGATGTGCTTCAAAGATATGCTTTACCGTGAGGGGGGAGAGACAGACGGAACAGATGGGAGGATTTTCCTTGTTAAGCAGATGAGAGTGGGTCTGAAAGGTGTGTCCAATGGCTAATCTTCTAACTGTAGTATTTTGCTTTCTATTCAGTGAGAGATGATGTAGAGGGGGATGAACATCTGATTTTAGCTCCCAGAGCTTGTTACTAGTGTCCTCAAGATCCCACTGTAATTGAAAGAGTTTTCTAAATTCATGTGATAGGAAATTGATATAGTCCCTAGGGTGATTCTCACCCTGTACTATGGTGCCTGATAGTCTGGCATTTTTGGCTAGGGCGTCAAATTTGTCATTGCCTGCTATGCAAAGTGACCCGGTATCCAAAATAGGATGAAAGATTTGCTTTTATTCCTAGAAACATATAGGAGATCCATGATTTGTCTGATGTATGCATCCTCTGGTTTAGCTTGCTTGATGGCTAGGAGGGAGCTATAAGAATCTGAAGCGATTAAAAATTTGGAATATGGGAGAGAGGTGATCGCATTCCTTTATGGCCAGAAGTTCAGCAGAAAAGATGGATGAGTGTGGAGGTAATTTAAAAGTTTTTTGATAGTTATGAATCACAAAGGCAGCACCTACGCCTGTTGAGGATTTGGAACCATCAGTGTAAATCACTTCATAGTCAGCATACTGATTTTTTAATTTGTCGTGGAAAATAGAGCAGAGTAATTTGCTTGAGGTAATTTCTCTATTTAGAGTGTTCATTGAGAAGTCAAATCGAAGTTCAGTCGATTGCCAAGGGGGAAAGGAGGTGAAGAGGGGGTATTCAAAACGAGGGGGTTTGAAGTTGCCAAGTGTTAACAGATGTTTGATTCTGTTGGGAATGGATTTTGATGGAAGAGTCATGGAGCGAGAAAAGTGTAGAGTGATTAAGTTGAGTGAAGGTTTAAGGTGAGGTCAGTTTAACGAGTGAACATAAAACTTTAATAAAGAAAACTGCCTGTTGAGAAAAAGAGGGGGAATGGATGAAATGCACTGGAGACTGGAAATTGGTGGTTGGTTGGTGAATGCTCCCGTAGCCAATCGCAGAGCCTGGTTTTGAATGGTGTCAAGTTTTTTTTTGAGGAATAACAAGCCGAGTCATAAATGAAATCGCCGTAATTCAGCTTAGAGAGAATGAGATACTTGTATATGGTTATGATTGATTCAAAATCAGATCCCCACCTAGTATGAGTGAGCATTCGCAGAAGTTTAAGGTCTAAGGCAGTGCGTGTTCTTAAGGAGTTGATGTGAGCATTCCAATTCATTTTCGTATCAAAAAGTAGTCCCAAGATGGAATGAGTGCCAGGAGAGGCAATAGGAGATCCGTTTATGGATAGAGGATTGAGCCTTGAGCAGTTTCTTGATTTGCAGAAATGTAAAAACGCTGATTTGTTTGGAGAAAAAGTGTATTCATTGGAATCAGCCCAATTTTGCAAAGTATTTAGCGTTTTTTGGAGATGTTGAGTGATGTTCTGTGTAAACGAGGAGGTATGATAGATTATTAAGTCGTCAGCAATATTTATATTTAGTTTTTTGTGAGATCAGGCCAGTTAAGGACCTCATGGCAATGTTGAAGAGCATCGGACTGAGTACCGAGCCCTGGGGAACTCCAAGAGAAAGTACGTGAGGATCAGACAAATGACCGTTTGCCCTTACCCTGATTGTGCGGGGATTGAGAAATTCTTGAATGAATTTAGGAAGGGCTCCCTCCAAGCCCATTTCTTTAAGTTGTGTGAGAACTACATATCTGTTGGTAATATCGAAAGCGTTCGATAAATCTAAAGATATTAAACCTAGATGTTGGTAATGGTGAAATGCATATTTTATGTCCGTGTCAAGCGAGGCTAGGTGTTCACTGGTGGATCTGAACTTCCTGAAACCATACTGGAAAGGAGAGCGAAGATTGTTTTTTTCCAGATACCAAGTTAGTCGGTGTAATACCATCCTTTCCATGATTTTACAGAGTTGGTTTGTCAAGTATATCGGTCTGTGGCTGTCAGGAAGGGATCTGGGCTTACCTGCCTTGTGAATCGGGATAATTGTTGATTGCAGTCAGGAGGAGGGAAAGCATGAATTCAGCCAAAGATGGTTGTAGTACTCCAGTAGCATGTTAAATGTAGCCGGAGGCAGATGTATCACAGATGTATGTATGGAGTCTGGTCCGGGAGCGGTATTCTTTGACTGTGCTATGGCTGAGCTTAATTCGTGGGTAGAAAAGGGAACATTGTAATGATGCTGCGAAGTGGTATGAAAGGAGAAAAAAGAAGGAAGATTTATAGCGTTGGCGGTCAGGATGACTGATTTGCTTTGTATGTGAGAGACTAGTGCGTTGCTAATGTCTCGGAGCTCTGTGATGTAGGAGTTGTTTATGCGCAAAACCGTAATGCTAGATGGGTTAGACCCTTTCATGAGCTTTATAGAGCGCCAAAGTTGTTTGGAGGGGATAGGTTTTTTGATGGAGGAAGTGAAGGAGCGCCAGGAATTGGTTTTGGCTTCTTTAATTGTTCTTTTAGCTTGAGCTCTGGCTTTTATGAAATATATGAAATTTAAAAAGATTTAATGCTGATTTCCTCAGTCGTATCACTCTGGCACATTCCTTGGACCACCAAGGGACAGAAGGTTTGAAAGTAGCGGGTTGCCTCTCGAGGATAGAAATTTTTGCTGCTTCTAATATATTGCCAGTGAACTGAGAGATGAACTGGTCGGTGTTATGAACTGAGAAGGAAGGTAGTTGGAATGATGAGGAAAATTTAGTCCAGTCAGCTTTTGCGAGATTAAATTTTATGTTGGAAGAGAGTGTAGAAGGCGTATGAGAAGGTAAACGAATGATAATCATGTGAGATGTCCCATTGAAAGTATGGGGAGATGTTGTGGTTGCAGATAGAAAGATCAAGGGAAGAGTAGGAGCCTGATGAAGAGCAAATAAAAGTGGGGGTGGGATGGTTTAACAGAGATAGAGGATAACGAGAGAGCCGGTCTTCGATAAGAGTACCCCTGGGAGAGTCATGAGTCGAACCCCATATTGTGTTATGGGCGTTGAAATCTCCAAGCAGAAGCAGAGGAGGAGGGAGTTGAGAAATGAGGTCGTCGAGGGATCCTGGCGGGATCAGGAGGGAGGGAGGAAGGTAGATGGAACATATGGTGATAGGAAATTTGTAGGATGTTCTGACAGCGATGGCCTCTAGGGTGGTTTGAAGGTGAATTTGGTCAAAATTAAAGGAGTTGTGGACGTAAAGAGCTACGCCTCCGGAGGCTCTCCCCTGATTGATCCTGCTTACTATGACTGCTTGATAATTTCTGAGGGCGACATGTTGAGCGTCCTTGAAATTTGTTTCCTGTAAGGCTAATATGGAAGGCTTGATGGACTTAACCAATAAGGATAGATCCTCAAATCTGGAAGTGAAACCGTTCCATTGCAGAAAGGGATTGAATGTATCAGTGTGAGGAGTAAGAATTAATTCTTATTAGTAGTCTTTTGTGAACCTATAGGATCTAACTCCATTAAGTTTTCTGGGGTAGTCAGCTCAAGTATGGATTCGCTTGACGAGGTAGGAGTTGATTTGTTAGATCTATATGATTTTTTTCTTGTTGAAGGTAGAATTGGTTTGATTGGAGTTGGTTGATTTGAATGATGTTGAGGTTGGGCTTTTGAATTGATGACTTTAGGGTTGGGTGGGTTAGAAGGATTTTTGTTGAATTGGGGAAGTTTTAGTCGGGAGGATTGAGCGATTGGGGGGGGTTAGAGTTGGGGAGGCAGGATACCAATGGTATAAGCATACTTGTGTTAAATATTTGTGTTAGCAATGATTGCTTAAATGCCATTAAATATTTGATAAATTATTCAGTTCTAAATCACTAATTCTTTGACATTTAAAATAAGTTTATAATGCTCGAATTATTTTGACCCATTTCTTTATTTCCATAATTTTTAAAATTCTGGAGATTGCATTATTTAGTCAAATAAGTTGGTAATAACAATATAAAATTTTAACTAGTAATTAGTCAGATATTAAGGCGAATTTCACTACAAAAACTTTGTCTTATAGACTGAAATATTATTGAGCTTTAGATCATATCAATACCGCAGCCCTTGATTGATGACTTATAAAATGTTACTGACTAAACTTAAATATATTATTAACTGACTCGACTCTTACTTGATGGAAATTCATATTCAATGAGAATAAAATACTAAATTTTTATTAAAATTCCACTTTTATTGATTTTTATACTTGACACGTGTTTCGCTAAAACAAATCGCTTTATCAAAATTATGGGTATATACAAATCAATAAAAGTGGAAATTTTACTAAAAATATAGTATTTTATTCTCATTAGATATATTAGTTTTTTTCACAAAAAACAAACTTTCTAAAGAATATGTGGTAGATATTGTAAATTTTCAACTCCTATTAAAAGGTATTAATAAAGAAACATTTCTCGGCCCGTCATTATTTATCTAATGTAAATTTTGACTATTATTTTTAGCCTTCATTGATATAACTCAATGATCTAACATCGTCGATTAATGAAAACCATTTAAATTTAAAGCTAGGGATCACCACGACTTATTTGCTTTTATTGACCCTAAATTATTAAATGAAAAAAAAATCAATTTTAATGTTACTTTTATTGTTTTTATTTTCAAATACCGATAATATAACCTGGAAAAAAAATTCGATATAATTTTTACATAAATTATGAATTTCATACAATTATCTAAATACCAAATTAAAATTTAAAATTGCAATGTAAAAAATGTAATTTAAACAAAAATTTTAAATTCTACATGAAATTATGTCACAACAGAGCTCAAAAAATATAACTACATATTACCTACGTTTAGTTAATATAACGTAATGAAACTAGAGTTTGAAAGTAAAATCCACATAAATTTTATAAATAAAGTAATTTTAAACACAGAAAAACTACTTATTTAATAAAATTTTATTTAGAGTGAACATTTGTAATCTTAATACAGGATATCAAAAGAGTCTATGAATACCCATACATCAAACTGAGAAAAGTTTGAACGAATACATTTAAATGTATTCGTTCAATAAGTTATGTTATAATTTAATCTAAAAAATACGAATCATAGTACTATTAAATATTATTTACGCCGGTTAGGATTGGAAGAACGATTATTAATTAATCAAAACTAAAACCATTTCTGCTGACTAATATATTACTGTCATTTTGTTTTCTCATAAATAGGTTTCATTATTATTATTATTATTTTTTTTTTTTTTTTCATTTTAAATATTAGAATTTTTGTTTATTAATTATTATTATTGACCCAAGTTAACTTAGCAATGCTAGTACAACCCGAAAGATAATAAATAAAAAAATTGTAAGTAAAAACAAATCGGCAACAATAGCAGGTAGATGCCCCTTTCAGAATTATTCAAAGTTGGTTAAAAAGGAACTGTACACCCGCCATATAGTTTAATCAATATTATTTATAGTTGTTTACAATTTGGTCCCATACCTCTATTTATAACCAACTCCAAAAAACAGTATCATTTATCATATTTCAATTTGTTTCCGGAAAAAATATGTAATTTAACGCTATCTGGCTAGAGTAGTGTTTGATAGCTTTAGATTTCGATTGTATTCCTGCGATCTGAAAATATGTCTTTGTAACATCGTGTAAGAGCAATTTGAACATTTTGATTACGTTTATGATATTAGATCATGACAGTTTATTGTTATGTTATTGACGAACGGTAATACACTGTTATATAATACTTTTATTGAAAATTTTAATCAATAGGGTTATGTATTAGTTAGAAAATTTAATTTCGAAAAATTACTCTAGCAAACATTACGGCAATTATGCGACATCCAACTCAATGTAAAAAATGAATGTAAAATTACACGGAAATCAATTTCCACGAACACTTCATACTTCCAAGTATTATTAATTAATGTTGATTAAAATTTATAATATTTTGTTTCTTTTTTTCCATCTTTACGTAATAATACGTAATATTTATATTATAAAATTTGTAATCCATTTAACTTCGAATTTACGCACCATTTGAACTTTAGTCTTGCTGGTGCTGTTAACAGCTGAAAGACGATGGCATCTTAAGATTTTTACACACACGCACACACACATAGATTTGCACCTTCCAAAGTTAAATATTTTCATTATGATTAATTATTATTTAATTTAAGTTATTAAATCTGTTTGATGTGGTTATGCTTGCCACCCAAAACAGGTGGAGGTCAATAAATTTTGTATAGTTTCTACATTTTTATGAGAACTTTTTTAAGTTCTTACTAAGTTAGTGAACGAATTTAAGTATAGTTATTTCTAAATATAAGGGATTAAGAGGGCGGGGAAGAGTATAGAGGGATTGGTTCTTATATATTTCGATATAAATTCTTTCGGAATTCTTAAAACCAAAAAGTCTAAAAGTTGTGTTTGTTTTTCATCATTTTCAAATTTTTGTAGTCAAACATATAAAGGGGTGAGAGGGGCGAGGAAGTTTTCTCTTTCTGTTTCTCTATCACTTTATATATATATATATATATATATATATATATATATATATATATACATATATATATATATATATATATATATATATATATATATATATATATATATATATATATAATACATATATATATATATATATATATATATATATATATATATATATATATATATATATATATAAACACATACATATATATGTATCCAAAAAACAAGAGATTTACACGGTCACCGTAAATCCGTAGTTAGCTTCTTCCGACCATAAACTGCTTTCGACATCGAGTATCCTACCCATAAGTGACAGAGAGGCGCCTAAGCCGCGCAAGATTTGGCACTACAGATCTGCTAAATGGGAAGATCTCACGGAATATTTTCGAACTTTCCCTTGGTTAGACGTTTGTTTTCGATCTGACGATGATGTTATTTTGGCTGGTATGGAAGTTTACATTCCGTTTTCGAAAAAATGCCTTTTCAACGGCAAGCCTTGGTTTGACCGAAAATGCAAAGAAGCTGTTGCTTCTAATCATCTTGCCTACCAACAATAGCGTGTAAATTCTAACACCATAAATCGTAACATCTTTGTTCGTGCCCGGAACAGATGCACACAACCAACGAATTAGAAACAAACTTCTCGCTTGTCACATCAATTTCAGGTCCTTTTGGTGAGTCGCTAAGGCAGTTAGTCAAAATTTCACCAAATCCACCGTACCACCACTCACACGGCCAGATAATTCTTTTGCAACGATACCTGCTGTCGATTTCTAAGGAAAAAGAGCACCTATTATTCCCATAGTGCAGTCAAGGACGCCCGATATTGTCTTCAGACAGCGTAGCATTAAACGTATTTTAATGAAGCTAGACACCAAAAAAGCTTCTCATAGTTCTCAAAAACTGTGCGAAGGAACTAACACCAGTTTTCTGTAGACTTTTCAACCTATCCTACAGAAAGGGAATATTTTCTTTCTGCTGGAAGCCAATACCTAAAAAAGGCAAGGAGACCTCACGAAATAACTACCGACCAGTCGCACTGCTTTCAATAATATCGAAAGTCATGGAAAAGGCTATCAATCAGCATCTTCTAAAATATCTTGAAGGATTCAACATTATTAGCGATAAACAATATGGCTTTCGTAAACATAGAGCAACAGAAGATCTTCTGACTTATGTAACACATGTTTGGAACAACGCAATTGAACATTTTGGAGAATCTCGAGCGGTTGATCTTGACATATCCAAGGCATTCGACCGTTTTTGGCACGATGGACTGTTGACTAAGCTATGCTCTTATGGTATGCCTGAAAAGTTTTGTTTGTGGCTCTCATGTTTCCTCAGAGAGTGTTCTTTACGAGTGGCATTCGACGGATTTCTTTCTAACACTTTCACTATCAAATTCTATCTTGAGGTATCAGTAACCAAGTGGAATTTAACGCTACAAAAACCCAGGCGACAGTTTTTCCTAAAAAAGTTAACAATGCTGAACTCGACATAGTTGTGGCGGGGCACTCCATTCCTCTAACGCTCAATTTGTTGGGCGTTAATTTGGGAGCGAATATGTCCCGGCTTGAACATGTCGCAGGCATACCAGGGAGAGCTTCTCAAAAGTTGGGAATATTATTTCGAACCAGAAAGCTTTTCACTCCACATCAACTGTTAATTCTTTACAAAGCTCAAATTCGACCAACTATGGAATACTGCTCCCACGTTTGGGGCTCTGCTCCCAAACATACATTGCATTTGTTGGATTCTATTCAGAGAAGAGCTGTTCTTCTGATTGGGGACCCGAAACTGACCGACGGCCTTGATCCGCTAGAACATCGAAGAACGGTTGGCGACTTGAGCCTATTCTACAAGTATGTTCATGGAAAGTGTTCGAAGGATGTAGCCCGCTTAATTCCTTCCAGAGCGATGCATGTTAGAAATACACGTCGCGCTACAACACGCACAACAAGCTGAACCTCACACATCCGTGTGAGTTTCAGCTTGTTACTCCTCGTACAACGCTTTTCAAGCAGTCCTTTATATAGAGAATATCATCCCTTTGGAATAATTTGCCCAGGACTGTGTTTCCCACCAAGTACAATTTACAGCGATTCAAGAACAACGTGAATCGCTTTTTCCGCACACGTGTCGCTCCTGTAGCGCTTTAGGGACTTCCCTGCAGCACGTGTGAGAGACCCATAAAATATATATATATATATATATATATATATATATATATATATATATATATATATATATATATATTCTTAAAGTCTTTCTCCTATCGGAGGGCGGAAATCATCATCGCTATTCCCACTTTGCACGCAGCCGCTCGAATAGCTCGATGCTACAACACCAAACCAATCTCGCAGGTTTTTCAATCATAAAATCCTACGTGGGCCAACACTTTGCTTCTCCTTTACCTTCCTCTTCATTATCATTAGTAGAGCATATTTAGATTTTCTCATTAACTGGCCAAGGTACTCAAGTTTTCGGCTTTTTGTAAGGTTGACTATCTCGTATTCTTTTTTCATCTTTGCAAGGACTTTATAAATTGTCATTTTATCGATCCAAGGTATGCGCTTGATTCTGCATTAACACCACATCTCAAAAGCTTGCAGTTTATCTAACTAGGGTCTTTATTAGTGTCCATACCTCCCCTCCATACAACAACACAGGGAAAATGTAACATCGAAATATTCGCAGCCTACGTCCAATGCTAATATCTTAACCATGTAACAATTTCTTTAACGAGACAAGCGATGTTCTAGCGATTTCTATTTTTGTTTGTATTTCCAAAGTTTGATTTTCACTTTGTTCCATTCAGGCTCCAAGGTATTTGTTGGTTTAAACGGTGTTTGCAATAGTTAAACTTGTATTATTTTGTGGGAATTTGGTTATTAACATCCAATTAGTTTTATTCAAACTGATCTTTAATCTATACTCAGTGCAGATATCGTTTGCTTTTCCAATAGATGCTGAAAGATTACTCGATAGTAAGACCATGTCGTCTGCATATTGAATATTATTTATTATCTCTCTATTTATGATAACATCGGCTTACTCCTTTTCTAGGACTTGATTAAAGATAACTTCACTTTACTTGTTAAACAGAAATGAAGAGAAGCTGCAACTCTGTCTTACTTCTCGACGAATTTCGGTATCCTCGGTTAATGTATTTTCTACTTTTATGTTGGCTCTTTGTCCTCAGTAGTTGTTGATAATTCTAAAATCCTTCGAGTCCAAGTTTTTAGTTTGAAAGACTTCCAGTCAATTATCACGTTTAACTGTGTCAAATGCCTTTTCAATGTCAATGAAACAGGCATACATGTCTTCATATCTAGACAGCGCTGACAAAGGATACTGAACCCGAAAGAGGGCTTCTCGAGTTCCAAAACGAGATTAAAAACCAAATTGAGTGAAAATTAAATCCTTTTCCTATTTTGTATATATTCTTTCATGAATAATTCTTAAGAACAATTTTAACGCATGATTCATATGTACATATAGACGGACATTCCCTTGTACTTGCGTTCCTTGGTATCAATACCAACGTAGATGTCAGCCATTTTTTTTGGGATTTTGCCAGTTTCGTAGATAGTGTTGAAAAGATTCGGGAGAATACCTACCGCTTTCTCATTGAAAATATTGAACTGCTTTCCAGGTATGTGATCAGGATCATTATTTTCCGTTGCTTGTTCTTTCATCATTGAAAAGTTCCATCTATTTATCTTATCTTTCAATTGTTTTAATACGTTACCCTTTTCATCTCTTAGGTTGTTACGATAACTTCTGTTCCTTTTATATCCTTTTACTTCCTTATGTATATTGTGTCTGCATATGCTCCGGCAGAAGACAAGGAACCTGATATTAAAGATACTTTCTACGAACGGTTAGAAACACTAATATCTGAAATCCCCAAAAATGGCACCTTAGAACCGACTATCGGTTCACATAGTTTGCACGATACCTCGAATAATAACGGTCTAAGGCTAGTGGTCAGAGGAAAGTACTAGATTATCTAGTCACAAGAATCGAAGAGCAGAAGGAGCAATGAAATGGGACATAGAAAAACTCATGGAAGAAGGCAACAGGAAATTGAAAAGTTTATAGTATAGCAATTTCAGCAACGCGAAACAGGACGAAATGTGGAGAACGTGGTGGCACAATGGAGAGAATTACAAACAATAGTAGTGTCGGCAGCAGAGCAGAACATTGGCGCAAAGAAAAAACAAAAGAATGTACGAAGGTGAGGAAGTCATTAAAAACATAGAAGTGGTAAGAATGAAAATGATAAACGAAAACACCGAAGAGAACGTTCAAGGAGACAGAAGTGCAAGAAATATAGCCAGAAAAACCATACGAAGAAGAAAGAGAGAACATGAAACTGAAGTTCATACAAGGGATGGAGACGAATAGAAGAAGAAATAATTCAAGGGATTTCTTTAAGAAGCTGGGAAGAATTAATAGGGGATTTCAACTTAAGACTGGGGTCGCACTGAGGAGGAGTGATGGTTTATTGAAAACCTAGGGAAGAAGAGAAAACAATCATGTGGAGAAACTATTTCAAGAAACTTTTAAACCCCATAACAAACGAGCAGGATACAAAGCTAGTTTTTTTACGGCTGATGTTTGTTGTATTGCTGATTTTTTTTGGTGGAAGACCCTTCTATGGTTGAGATGGTACGAACTGGAGGCTGCTTTAAGAATAATAAGTCTCCTTGTGCAGATAACGTATCATCTGAATTTTTCAAATAAGGAGGAGAATTTTTATAGCGAAAGTTGTATAAGTTAATCTTATGGGTGTGGCAACAGGAGGAGATCCCGATTGAATATAGAGAAAGTATTATCATACCGCTTTACAAGAAAGGAGACCGTACAGTTTGTAAAAATGACAGAGGTATCTCACTAATTAATACGGCCTACAAGATTCTGGCGAGCATACTCCTAAACAGATTAACACCATTTATAGAGGACTGAATAGGTGAATACCAATATGGTTTCCGGAAAAATCGCTCGACTATCGGCCAGATATTTGCTGTAAGGCAACTCCTATAGAAATGCTGGGCATTCAATCAGGAACTCCACAACCTCTTGATCAATTTCCAGCCAGCGTATGATAGTGTTTCACGTGTTAAAATCTTGAATACAATGGCGGATATTTCAATATCGCGACAGTTAATCTAGTGTATGGAGGGAATGAGGAGCAGAGTTAGGATGGGTATCACTCTTTCGGATGCTTTTTCTCCAATCCTTATAAATGTCAATATCAATTGTTGCTTGTCTTTGCTGATGATATTGACAGTGTAGGAAGATCAGTAATCAAAGTAAAAGAAATGTTTACCAAACTAGAGAGAGAAGCTAGTAAGATGGGATTGAGGTTAACAAAGGTAAAACTAAGTACATGTTAGTGAACCGGCAAGCAGACAGAGATAGAGTAGGGTAGAATGTCAGCATGGGCGAGTAAAATTTCGAATGAGTATAGAGCTTTACCCATCTAGGAACTACAATGACGAGAGATAATAACGTCACTAAAGAGTAGGTGGGATGCAAAAGCTTTTAATATTAAAACATGTACGTCGAATGTACGAATTTCCAAAAACATCGTTAGACCAGTCCTTATATACTATATAGTGGCGAAACCATATAGCAGCCGATATCGAGAGGCCGAGACGATTTGAACGAAAGGTTCTCAGGAAAATATACGGGTCAGTGCAGGGTGAGGATGCAGAAGGGTTACACGACCGTTGGGCAGACCGCAAATGCCCTAGCGAGATAATATTGTAAAGGATCTCCAAACGATAGGAGAGGAATTCAATCCTTATATTATGACGGATCACACCAATGGTTTTAGAGCTAGCAGAAGAATAAGAAGAAGAGTATGTATTATATATATATATATATATATATATATATATATATATATATATATATATATATATATATATATATATATATATAGTTCTTGCAAAAAGGAACAAAGAACACGAGATAGTGAACCTTATAAAAGAGCGAAAACCTGAGTACTTCGGCCACGTAATGAGAGGATCCAAATATGCTCTGCTGTTGGATTTCATGGTTGAAAAACCTGCGAAATAGACTTGGTGCTGCAGCATCCAGTTATTCCGAATGGTTGCGAGCAAAATCAGAATAGCGATGATGATTTCCAACCTCCGACAGAAGAAGAACTTTAAGAAGTATATCTATAAATATATATATATATATATATATATATATATATATATATATATATATATGTATATATATATATATATATATATATATATATATATATATATATATATATATATATGTATGTAAAGAGAGAGAGCGTGAGAGAGCGAGCAAATTTCCCCACCCCCCTCACCTCTTTATATGTTTGACTATAAAAACGCTTTAAGAACCCCGAAAAGGATTTATAACAAGATATATAACAAGCAATTCCTCTACACTCCTTCCGTTCTTCTTAGTTCCTTATATTTAGAAATAATTATGCTTAAATTCCTTTGTTAACTGGGTTAGAATTTAGAAAAAATTCTCATAATAATGTAGAAAATATACACAATTTATTGACCCTCGCCCGTTTTGTGTGCATAACTACATGAAACAGAGTTAGTAACTTAAATCAAATAATAATGAATCGTAATTAAAATATTTAACTTTTGAAGGTGTAAATCTATGTGTGTGCATGTAAATATCTTAAGATGCCATCATCTTTCAAGTATCAACATCTCCAGCAAGACTAAAGTTGAAATGATGATGCCGCGCGTGCGTGAATTTGAAGTTAAACGCATTATTGATTGATTATAAATTTAATTTTTTCTTATCAGCTTTAATCAATAATACGTAAATCCAGTTTTTTTTTTTAATTTTATAGGTAAAATGAAATTATATTTACAAATTCATTGAAAATCAATTTTCTTGTAATTTTACATTCGTTTTTTACAGGGCTCAGAGTTAGATATAGCATAATTGCGGTATCAAATCTCTCACGATGTTGACTAGAGTCATTTCTCGCAATTAAATTTTCTAACTAATACATACCCCTATTGATTAAAATTTTCAACAAAAGTAATATATAACATTGTACTAACGTTCGTCAATAACATAACAATAAACTGTCATGATCTAGTATCATAATCGTAATCAATGTGTTCAAATTACTCTGACACGATGTTACAGAGACACATTTTCAGATCGCAGGAATACAATCGAAATCTAAAGCTGTCAATCACTACTGTAGCCAGATAGCGTTAAATTACATATTTTTTCCGGAAACAGATTGAAATATGGTAAATGAGTCTGTTTTTTGGCGCTGGTTATAAATAGAGATATGGAAGCAAATTATAATCAATTATAAAGAATTTGGATTGAACTAAAAAATATGACGGTGGTACAATTACTTTTTAACCAACATTAAATAATTCTAAAAGGGAAATCAACCTGCTATTGTTGCAGTTCTGTTTTTACTTACAAGTTTTTTATTTACTATTTACTATATCGAGTTGTTCTACCATTGCAAAAGTTAACTTGTACCAATAACAATAATAAATTAACTAAAATTCTAAAAATAATAATAATAATGGGAACAGATTTATGGGAAAACAAAATGACAGAAATATATTAGTCAGCAGAAATTGTTTTAGTTTTAGTTAATTAATAATTACAAAATGGAACGAAGAAAATGAGGAATCAGAAAATGATAAGTTCAATACAACTAAAATACAGAAAAATGAGTATATACATAAACTCGAAGAATATGAAATCAAAGAAGATACCTTATTCCTAAACGAAACTGACAGAAAAACCGTATGTATGGTAGTAGATTTTACGAAAGAAGTAGCTCTCAAGAAAAATATTAAAGAGGAAAAGCTCTTAAAAGAAATGCTCAACCTAATACAATACCGAAAATATATGAAACAAGACACGGTAGCATATGAAAATCAGTTCCAGGCGTGCAATAAAGATTTAAGGAAATATATTAGAAGAGATGTAAGAAACTATAACAATAAGAAAATTGAAGAGATTTTGGAGGAGAAGAAAGGTATACAATTTTTGCAAAGAACATTAAATGGAGGACAGTCACAAATAACAAAATTAGTAGATGAAAACAACCAAATAATAATTAAAACGAATGACCTAAGAATGATTATAGATAGTTTTACAAGAATCTTTTACTTGAGAGTAAAGTAGAACCATAACGAGATAAAAATGAGTTAGTTAGAATACGAGTAATGAATGCAGGATATGAAAATATTCCCAACATCACTAAACACGAAATACAGATTTTTTAAGGAAAATAGCAAACACGAAAAGTAGCAGATAAAGATGGCATACTTATAGAAATGTTGAAACACGGTGGAGAACCCATACGGCAAATACTAGATATATCGTATAATCAGTGTCTCGATATGTGCGATGTACTTCGAGACTGGAATAATGCTGTGATGGTCCTGCTGTTCAAAAAGGAGATAAAATTAAATTATCCAACTATAGACCAATCAGCCTATTATCTGTGATCTACAAGTTATTTATGGAAATAATAACTACGAGATTGGATGCTTACTACTCAGAGAACAAGCTGAAAAAGGCTGTAGTACACAGGATAACATTCAAGTTACAAGAACTTTAACAAAGAAGTCAAATGAACACTTAAACAAACATTAATCAGTTTAAATAACTGTAGAATTGGCAGCAAATACTCGCAGATTATTCAAAATATATATAAAAATGCAACAGTTCAGATTGTATTGAAAGAAAACACCAATAAGATAGAAATAAAAAGAGGTGTACGTTAAGGGGACACTATCTCGCCGAAATTGTTTACGTTAGCGCGATTAGTTCAAAGAACTCCCACGGATAAGTAAAGGTATAAATATAGGAGGAGAACAACTCAATCATTTACGATTGGCTAATGATATTGTCCTTTTTTCTTACACCAAAAAGAACTTAAGGACCTAAACTAACCTAAACAAACTTAATAAAAAATCCATAGAGATTAGTCTGAAGATAAACATCACCAAGAACATGTTCATGATAAATGACAACAACTGTGATCAAGAACCGAACATTGAAAACGCGAAAATGACAATAACGGATTCATATATATATCTTGGACAAAAAATAATAATATCCAGACAACACCTAAATGCGGATTTATCAAGGAGAATATCGTTGGCTTGGTCGGCGTTTGGCAAACTGCGAAACACCATCTTCTCCAATATTCCAAATACACATTTGATCAATGCGCATTAACATATGAAACGGCAGCGTGGCCTCTGAATCAAGAAATTGTAAATCTCCTACAAGTAGCTCAATGAGCGATGGAAAGGAGGATGTTGGGTATATCCCTGAGAAATAGGCTGACTAATGAAGAAAGTGAGCAGATTGAAATGGGGCTGGGCGGGTCACATCGCTAGCCTCTCTAATAATCGATGGACCAATATAGTAATCAACTGGAGGCCCTGGAATGAAAAATAAAGTAAAAGACGCCCACAAATCTGATGGTTTGACATCAAAAGACTAGCGGTATACAACTTAATAAACATGATCCAAAATCCCAAAATCTAAGAAGGTGGACTTACTTAAGAGAGGCTTATGTCCGACGATGGACTGCATAACTAAGCATGATCATGATCATAATGATGAAGATGATATCTATATATATATATATATATATATATATATATATATATATATATATATATATATATATATATATATATAATACGTAGGCTGAAAAGTTTTTGGTCTGACACATAGATGTCGCTCTTTTAAAAAAATTCATATGATTTTTAGGAAATAACAATATTCAAACGATACGTGTCAAAATTTCATGACATTTTGACGATTAGTTTAGAAGTTAAAGTGGTTTTAGTGACGTTACTTTTGATATTTTCAAAATAATGGAAAAAATCAAATTTCATGTATTGATTAAACACTGTTTTTTGATGGGAAAAAATATTGTTCAGACAAAGCAATGGCTTGATAAGTGTTAGAAGGGCTCTGCCCCTGGAGAATTACTCATTATTTAATTGTATGCTGAATTTAAACGCAGTCGTAAGATACAAATGATGCTGAATGCTCTGGACGCCCAAATGAGGTGGTTACACAGGAAAACATAAAAAAAAATACACAAAATTGTTTTGGATGACTCTAATGTGAAATTGCGTGAAACAGTTGACACCCTAAAGGTATCAAAAGAATGTGTTGGTCATATTTTGCATGAACATTTGGGCATGAGAAAGCTCTGTTCGAAATGGGTACTGCGCTTGCTCACAGTGGACTAAAAACAACAACGTGTTGATGATTTTGAGCGCTGTTTCGACCTGTTTAAGCGCAATGAAAAGATGCGATGCGATATGTGGCAATGGATAAAACATGGATCCACCACTACACACCAGAATCAAATCGGCACTTAGCTGAGTGAACATCAGCCGTGAAAGCCGCCCGAGGAGACCAAAGACACAACAGTCGGCTAGGAAGGTTTTGGCTTTTGTATTTTAGGATGCGAATGGAAAAATTTCATGGACTATGCTGAGAAGGCAGAAAGCATCAAGAGCGAATATTATATAAAGTTACTGGTGCGTTTTAAGCAGAAATTGCAAAGAAACGGCCCCAAATGAACAAGAAAAAAGTGCTCTTTCATCAAGACAAAGCACCATATCACAAGTCAATTGTTACGATTGCAAAATTGGAAGAATTGGAGTTCGAATTGCTTCCTTATCCACCGTATTCTCTACATTTGGCCCTCAGCGACTTTTATCTATTCGCAGGCCTCAAGAAAATGCTCGCGGGAAAGAGATTTGGCTCCAATGAAGAAGTTATCGCCAAAACTGAGACCTATTTTGAAGGCAATATATATATATATATATATATATATATATATATATATATATATATATATATATATATATATATATATATATATATATATATATATATATATATATATATATATATATATATATATATATATATATATATATATATATATATATATATATATATATATATATATATATATATATATATATATATTATACTTTGTTTTATTGTTCTTGCAGACGAAAAATTGGAAAAGCATGGTATTTTTTTAAATATTTTCTCTTATTTACGAAATCTGAAAATTATGTTGTTTTTATTTTTTTAATTAATTATACTTTAAGATTTAAGGGTAGAGAGAGGAGTTAGTGGGGGTTAATGTATATGTATCATGACATATGATCTTCTCAGAGTTCCTGGAGTCGACGAAAAGATATGTAATGTTTCATTATTTTCAATAATTTATAATGAAAATATAAAAGGTGAAACAGCTGGAGTATTCCGTATATATTGTATTATACATCCTTTTCAAAGTTTGATTGACTTTCCTTATTTTGATTTTCCGCAAATGTAATAAATATTGTGGATTTGGTGGTTATGTATATTTAGATATTTTACTCCTGATAATATATTTTATGTCAAGTATCAGGAAATATCATCATAATCATCTGTTTACTAGGAACACATGTAGGTAAACGAGTCCATCGGCGCCAAGTAAATCAAAATAGTTTATATTAATCATAATAAAACTATATTATTTGAGCTATAAAATTTTTAACCCTATTTTACTCATAGTTGTACCCGTAGATAAAAATTATTTAAAGTTACCAGTTTCTCATGATATTTATATCAAATGTTCTCGAAAAAAAAATATATTTTTGACATTTTTTGATCTATTCTATTATATTTACGATTGAAATTATAATGACATTTAAACAAAAGATGATAATCTAGAAATTTTAGTCCAAGTTAACTAGATCAGGTTCGTTTATGTTAAACTTTTTTCTCCTAAATCTAGATACAGAGTTTAACTCTAAAAATAGCCTGAAAATAGCTATAGGATTGCAATATTATAATACCTATTTGTAACCAAGGGTCACTATTTTAAAACACGGTAAACCAAATAGCACTGGGAAGATGTTTAGAGCAACTAAACTTTGGCGAGATTAAATATACAGAAAACTAATCTCGCTAAATTCTAGTTGCCACAAACATCTTCTCTACGCTCTTTTTTTTTACAATATCACAAAATCATCTCAAATTACACATGAGAGTACTACCAAAATTAAAAAGTAAGTTTTCCTTTGTTTCTCCATAAACTGATAAAAAAAATTAAATTATGAATATAAATATTAAAATATTAGTTCGATTCTAAAATTTTAAAAATTATACATACTGCGAAAACGACAAAAAATTTTCAGAATTTTCTATTTTGTGTGCAAAACAATAAAATGTGTTACCCTTTAAATACTATATTAATTCACAGGCTTCTTGCTTTTTACGAAGACATGATTTTTTGGTATTAAGGAAGAAGAAAAAAAATAATAATCATTGCATGCGTGTTTAAGATTCGTAAATGACACCCTGTTCGACATTTTCAAGAACATAAATAGTATCTAATTTCCATATCTAATAGCATTAGCGACCACAAATATGGCTTGCCTAAGTGAAGATCAGTACATTGCCTAATCTATAACACATATCTTCAGAACAATGTAATTAAACAATGAAGAATATCGACCAATTGTGTTGGATACATCTAATGCATTCGGTCGTATATCAAACAACGGATTGTTAGCTCGATCTCACTCTTATTATCTTCAACGCCAAGTATACTTCCTCCTATTTGTTCATTAGTTTAGCCAAATTATTTAAATTAATGCACATGCAAATTACAGTTAAGTAATAAATTTCTATCTAGTATGTACTTGTTGCCTAGTTGCTCAGAAAGTTGTATTTTTTTCATTGTAGTGAAAATTTCTTGCTGATTTTTAAGTGAACAGATTTCTAAATATAATTTTTAACATATATATATATATATATATATATATATATATATATATATATATCTATATATATGTATACATATATATATATATATATATATATATATATATATATATATATATATATATATATATATATATATATATATATATACATATATACATAAATCTTGTTTTTACAACTAATGTGTAGAAAAAAATAAGATCTCAGTCATAGGTTTTATTCTGTTGTGTAGCCAGAAGACATATACACTCCTGCTCCGATCGATGAAGAGAAAAGCAGTTAGGGGGCTTTTTATTTTTGAGGATAGCTTTAGAAGTGCCATTGCATAAAAGAGATATTTTTGGAAAATTTCCGTGCCCTCTTAAAAGACTAATATATCAATTTTGAGTTTTCTGTATATTTTATACAAAGCGAACAATGTTGAGGATCTTTCTCCCCGGTAAAATATTTCAAAATTATAAATCTTTAGTCTCTACTTTTTAAAATTCTAGACTTTTGATTAAATTTAGTATTACTTACCTAGATAGAAATTCAGTATGTAATATACTGTTCTGATAACGTAATAAATGAAGATTAAATTCCCTTAATAGAAAAAAATTAATTAAACCTTTCCTTTAGTCAGTAGGGAATGGAGCAGAATTTTAGAATTCAGTAAAGTTGTAACAACGGAAGTATTTAGTAATTTAAGGAAGAAAAAAGAAGTAGGAAGTCATTTCTAATTCATTAAGCGAAAAAACCAGTACTGAATTACAAATGTTGAATATTAAAATTTTATAAAACTTTAACATTAGCTTTTGCTTAGAATAGACAGTCCTGACTTCCCTTGTCTAAAGTGACATTTAAAAATAATTTATAGGTGAACATTTCGTAAAGCTTTATAAACAAAAGTTCTTTCTCTATTAACTATACGTAACTAGTTTTAGCTATAAATTCTTCTTTATTTTCTGTTAGTTCTTTATTTATAACTATTTCACCGAATACTTAAAATACCATAAACCATTTGTACTGCGGTAATTGAACCAAAATAATTTATTTTTGCAGCCATATTCCAGTACAAACCTTTAGCCCTTTCTCATATGTAATAACTCCTAAATAATATTTACTGCATACTTTTTAAACTTTTGATTTATTTATTTATATTTTCGACTATTTGTGGAGGAAGAGTTTCAACCACACCGATATTAATAAGTCGGAGAAATATATTGCTCTTGAAAGATCATAAATAAATGCAAAAAACAGGTCTTTGGTTTATAGCGTTCTGTGTCTTTCCATTTACAACCTGTATCCATGCTTGTCTTCCCAGTACCCCAGTTTCAGGTTCAACCACCGTAAATTGAATTTCCCCCGACTACAATCTGCTTCTATTTCTCTTTTTCGTCGGAATCGAGCTAATTATTTGCTTGGGTTTATAACCCATTTCCTGGGTATATTAGCATAATTGTTTTTCCGAATGTCATATATCATGTAATTTATATGCTGAAGTCTAGAGTACTGTACCGATCTTCGTTTTAGACATCATTCACTCACATATATAATTCATTTGCTTGCATTTTTTTGTTGTTCAAATTTTTTAAATAAGAACTACGTCTAATTTATTAATTCGAAACGGGAAATTCAAATAATGCTATGTTTATCCCACAAATCTTGTAGGTCAATATTACACAGAAACTATACTTTTTTATATACGCATACGAGGTTTTCGAAAACTATCATTCTTCGATTGATATTTCACTAACAGACTGACAAACAGTATGAAGACAAATAGATAGCGAAACATCAGTTTTTAAAACTTTAGAAACAAATGGTAAAATCTTATTTGTTCTTAAAATGTTTATGTGAAGACCCAGCAACGTACAAAAATTAGAACGAAAATTAAAACGAAAATGGAAAATACTACCTTATCGAAGGTGTTAGAAAGAAATTGACTTCCTAGTAATTTTAACCGAATAGAAGCTACCAGGAATATACATTTATCATATTTACATATTTTGTAAAATTATCTTGTTCAAAAAAATTTATTTTAGATAAATTTCAAAAATAATCTGTGATTTCTTTATTCGCTATATTTTCTAATTAATAAATAAATTAAAAGTCAGTAGTAAGTTGACTAAAAGTATAGAAATTTATACCTTTTATTTCCTATTTTAATATCTTTAGTCACTTTTTTCTTAATGAAGCTAACAGTAACAATAGTATATTTTATAATCCACAACACTTATTTAATACTACTTGTTTAACAGTATGCACTATTTTAGAAGTAAGCAAACGTATCACAAAAAACTATAATTTTAAATTTATAATAATAGTTTACCGTATATTTTACGGAATAATACAGTTTTCTCCCTAAGGAAAAAACAATTGAAACAGTCAACGACAACTGCCGAACGCGAGAGAAAAAGTGGCGACAATAAAGCAGGATTGGCCGAAAACGGATTTACGGCAATATAAAACGGACTATCTCTTGAAACTGGCGCTCCAAAGCTGCGATGCTGCTGCACAGAACGCGAAATAGAGAATGAGCGGAGAACAACCAAACAGCTCCAAAAGCACAGCTTACTCTGCTTTGCCAGAGCACAGAGCCATTGTTGGGAAGGGGTCGTGCTACTGCGGATGCGGGAAAGCGTAACTCTAGCTCTATAATATTAACTATTCTAAAATACTTTTAAAAGTTCATTCAGATGCATTTCTGGGCATTAACCAAGGAGAAAGACTATAAAACGTTACAGCTTTCGCTTAGTTTGATAGTTAATAATTGGTTTTATTCTGTTAATTAATTTCTAAATTCGATAATCAAATTTAAAATATGTCAAGAATATATATGCTCTGCTAGATATATCTATTCATATTATACTAATAGTTTTTGTTTAATAGCTATAAGCTATATAATATATATATATATATATATATATATATATATATATATATATATATATATATATATATATATATATATATATATATATATATATATATATATATATATATATATATATATATATATATATATATATATATATATATATATATATATATATATATATATATATATATATATATATATATATATATATATATATATATATATATATATATATATATATATATATATATATATAGCTCAAGGGGCCTTAGAGGCCTATGGCTTGGTTGCATACTGTCTCCACTTCTTTTTGTCTCCTGTTAGCTTTTCTCAGAGTGGGATTCCCATCAAGTCCAGGTCTTGCTTTACTGCCTGAATCCATGTAGTTCGAGGTCTACCCTTGCCTCTTCTTCCAATCACTCCTCTCATCAGGGCTTGTTTTGCCTTCTTTCTTCCCTCATCCTTGCACACGTGTCCCAACCATCTTAATCGCTGGCTTCTTATGATTTGGCTTATATGAGGTTTCGTATATAGGCATTTTAATTCATAGTTTGTTCTTCTTCTCCACAGTCTCTATTCTTTCCTTCCTCCGTAGATTGTTCTCAAAGCTTTCCTTTCCTATATCTCATCCATATGTCACCGTAGGTCTGACAACTGTCGTATATATTCTTTCTTTTGGTTTTCTTGATACATTCTTTGATTTTAATATTGTATACATTGCCCCTAAACATTTCTGTTCTTCTCTATTTCTTGTATCTCCGTCCTTTCTTGTCCAATCTCTGTTATTGTTACTTCCAGATAATTAAATTTGTCTACTTTTTCAAACATGTATTTTTTTCCTAAGTTGTTTATTATATCTAAACTTTTCTTGTTTTATTATCCTTCTTCTTTGTAATTTCTATGTATTTTGTTTTTTTCTCATTTATCTTTAGTCCTCTCATCCTTCCCCTTTCTTCTATCCTACTTATGACTTTTTTGAGGTTCTCTTTTGTTCTTTACAATTACTGCTACATCATCCGCATAGACCAAACATTGGCAGGTTGTTAGTATATCGTGCCCTTTGTTTTTATTCATGACTCTCGGATTATCTCTTCTAGTACCAAATTAAATAAACATGTTGACAATGGATCTCCCTGTCTTAATTCGTCTCTTCACCTTAAACTTATCTGATACTTTGCCCTCAACCAACACTCTATTTTCTGTGTCATTCAGGGTCACTCTCACCATACGAATCAATTTACTTCGAATTCTTGGTTCTTCCGTTATCTTGTAGAGTTCTTCTCTATTTACAGAGTCGTATGCTTGTCTGAAATCCACAAAGACTAAGTGTAGTACCAAATTTTGTTCTAAGCTATTACAATGGGTTTACTTAATCGAAAATATCTGGTCCGCAACCGATCTATTTTTCCTGAATTACTAGTACTCTCTCAGAGTAGACTCGGCTTTCTCTTCTCGTTTTTTGATGGTCACCGCTACTATCTTGTACACAACATCCAGTAAGGCTACTGGTCTATAATTAGCACATATAGTTGTTTCTCCCTTTTTGCGCGCTCTCGAATTCTCTGGACACACTGTTTTTACATTTAATCTGGATAAAATATTTTTAAATTTGAAGGTTGCTTTAAAAATTAAACCAAAGAAAGAAGATAGGCTATAAAAATAAGCAACCATCAATAGCCAGGGCTTTAGAAAGGTAATAGTAATACTATATTTTAGTTTCGTTCCTATTTTGAACAGGCTCCTTACTCGTAAATTTTTACTATAAAAATAGTACGAGTATTTAGGTTATGTTTTAGATATACAATGAAACCCCCTTTTAATGCAAAATCTTTTAAATTTTAAGCTTTTTTAAGGAAATTTTTTAATAAAATAATTGTTTTGACGCAATGACTTTGCCTGAAAAAATAAAATTTCATTATGCGCCAATATAAAAATTTATGTACTTTCTCTAAACTTAACAGGTTATTAATTCAAAATTTTCTATAAAAATGCTTCCCAAATTCTTAAATCTATCTACCTGTTGTATATAACAAGCAGTATCTTGATCACCAAGCTTTTAAATGGCATAAATCAACTGCGTACCATATCTAGATTCTAGCACTACTCCCGAAAGTTTATTTCTTGGAACAGTTTTAATTGTCATGGAAAAATTCTAAGGTAAAAATATCGGCAAGAGAATACAATAACTAGAAATCTAAATAGATGACAAGATGTTTTATAAAAATTTCGATTAGTCTTACAATCTTTTGTAGTATTATATACAATTCTCTTGTAAAATCAATATAATCTGATCCCCTTGCTACATTATATACGATATTTATTACTTTCCGCATATCTCAATAAAAGTCAAGACCAGGGATTTTGGTAAAGCTAGGGAACATTTTATGTAAAATGAAGTGCTTGTAGTACGGTTGAATAGAAATACGGATATATTTGATCGATGAAATAGCTTGGCAATGTGTTTATATTACAACTTACTCGTGCAAACGGAGGCAATTGCTGATTGGAATATAACAAGCTATAATTGCAATAAAAGATATTTGCGCCAGGGCTTTTTCAAATTTGTGTCATTTTAGATATTGTTAGGTAGAGAATTAGTTATTTTAATTTGTTCTTCCTTCGTTTTTTCACCTGTCACCAAATCAGATATATATCACAAGAGTAATTAAAAATAAAGGGATTAAACGAAACGAAGTGAGTATATAATCGTAAAGACAGCATCGCAGACACCGTTGCATCGCAGCCGTGTGACGAGGTGATCCATTAGTAATCGTATCGCATGAAACGAAACGCATTAATAATCAAGTTAGCACTTATTTATTGATGTGACATAATCTGTACCGATAGCTACTTCTTTTACACACAATCAGGTAATGCCTGGTATTCCATGTAGATATGCATTTGGGAATTGTTTAATTTAATAATGAATATTTTCGAAGAAATTAAAAGTAGTGAATGCAAAAAATAAACGAATGTGGTTCAAGTGACCTATGGCTATAATTTGACAAAATTATGAAGACAGATAATCAAGCAGTTCAGACATGTGTAATAAGTAAAACGAGAGAAAAAATATTTATGTATGGAAAAGTGTTCCCCATTAAATGTACAAAAGCTACAAACGCCAAAAAGAAGACGAGTTCGACAAATACAGAAAAATCCATAAAAAAAACTGTATCTTTGTGAGGTGTGAAGAAATTCAAAAAGGAGTTAAAAAAGAGTTGGTACGATTCTGGTAGCATAAGATATCAAGCTTTGTACTGATATATGGCAACACAGTAAGCCGTAACCTTCAGAAGTTACATGCAATGGAAATTAACTATCGCAACCTGCGATCAATTGTAGTAAAGGATTTGTATGTGGAAAGGAAGAAAAAATAAACATATTTTATAACTTTAACCGTACATTATCTGGATATTAATTGGCACCCTCATATTCGTATTTTATGCAGTATGAAATTTTAAAATTGCTAGGAAGATAGAGATGCAGTTAAAAAATCCGCAGAAAATATCATGCGTACATTGGAAGACAAATCTGATGAACTTAAACTACCACGGAATGTACATAATGTAGTAAATGTCTTTTACTACCGATTAGTCAGCAGCATACGTGAAAATATACTTCCGATAAAGAGGACTAAAATAGTGTGCGAATCATGCTTTGGATTTAATTATGGAACGTAAATCTCTGGTTGAGTATCTAAAAACAAAAAAACACAAGAATGTTCTTCTAGATAGAATACTAAGCTCGACATGTTATGATGTTGAAGAAATATTAAAATAAATCAGGCGAATTACATCGTTTAATTGGCATTCAAAAATATTTATTAGATAGAGCACTCGTTTGCTTAAAATTAGTTGTGACGTTATTAATTGAAAGTAAAAATAAACCGACTACATAAGCATATTCTCAATGAAAAATTAGTGAATTGACTGAATCAAGAAAGTAAGAGCAACTTACAATTTATTCTTATACACCGTTTAGACAATATTTTCAATGTCAAAATCATACCCAACAAAGTTCACAAAATCACTAGTTTCTTATGGCCGGAGTATCAGCAATTGTAACATCTTCGATTGTGAAGAAGTCTATAATATTATAAAAGATAAATGGTGTAATATCACCATGACACAATATGTTTGCTCAAATCCTTTAGCCGAACTCTTGTATTTGTCGAGTGAGACCAATAACGAGTTGTTAAACAACTATAAAGATGGTTACCCGACAATATAAATGACAATTGCTAATAACAAAAAATATGACAACCGAGTAAACGTTAAATAAGAATCGCATAAAAACTCTTATTTTTCTTGTAAGAATATTGTACAATGGTGGAAAGTCCACGAAAAAAATCATTCATTTCTTGCAAAGCTAGCCGGGCAAATTTCATGTATCCCGGCATCCAGTGCAGCAAGCAAGTTGCTTCAGTTTGGCTAACCTAGTACCAGAAGAAGGAAGAAGCAATTTGAAAGGCGAATATATGGATACAATTTTATTTTGGCATTCTCAACAAAAGCATATTTAAATTAATTCTGTTTAATGTAATTTTTGCTAATCTTTTTTAATTATTTATAATAAAAATCTTGTTTATATCCTCTGTCTTTAGTTAAAACGTGGATGGATTATTTGACCAAAAAAAATCAAATTTGTAAAATTTACATAATAAATCTCTTTTTTTTTTAAATTTAAACAAAAGGAAGCAGTGACTACAATTTAACAATTTCTACATTTCATATTGTAATAAATAACGGGTCAAGTGCAAGTTGAACTTACGCAATTAGTGCTCCGTACGTTGATTGCTTTTAAAATAAAAAATTTTTTACGGAGGTGATAAAATGATCAGTGACTTCACAAAACACACCTCAAATGAGTTTTCAACAAAGTTTGTTTCCACTCTTTACTGAAAACTGATGACCCTTTTTTTATATACCAGATAAATTATTAAAGGTAATGCACTCGCGATAATTTTGTTCAATTTACACCCCGTGGAGAATATTCCAAAATTTTTTTCAAAATTTTGTGATCAGTTCTTTTCGAGATAAGAGGTGGACAGCGATTTTTTAAAAATAATACAAAGAAAAGTGTGCGCAAGTATTACATTATATATATATATATATATATATATATATATAATTTAACTCGTGTTTTTACAAGCTTTCATTTGACACCACACCCGATGACACAATAATTTTTTTTTTTACTTCCCACTCCCCAAAAATAACCCTTTAAGTAAAAATTTAACTTTTAAAATTACATGGCTCTGATGAGGCCATCATTTCCTATACTATTACCAAATTTAAACTTTCTATGACAAATAGTTTCGGAGAGAATAGGGTGTGACAGACAGACAGACGGACAGACACACACCGAAGTTATCTTATTTTTAGTTTTCCATACGGAACACTAAAAATAATATTTTGACCGGAAATTTCCATTTATTATTGTTTTATTCAAATATTTAAAGACCACATAATCCTTAGCCAACCCATGGCATCGTTTTCTTCTGTCAATACATCTTCTATTAAATCTACGGTTTGTTGTTTTCCTATGTCTATTTTATGCTTTTCTAGTACTCGAACGATATTTTTTCGCGCATGCCAAGTTAAAGAATTGCATTTTCTTTTTAGCTGATTACCTGCATTGACAACATGTAAAACGTCTTCCCAATTTTTTACATACGGGGAACAGTCTATATTCAGCATCCTTCTATGGCTAGCGTTATTTTCGCATTAATTATCATTCTTCATTCTAGTATAGTACACTCCAAGTCGATGACCTATAAATATAGGTCGGAGGACCATATTTGTAGCAATATCCCTTTGTAAACATTCTATATTATTTTCTAATTGAGCACTGAACTGTTACGTTTTTCCACATATATTCCGCAAATATAAAAAAAAGTATCTGAAAGGCGCTCGTCCGCTTCTCTTTGCCATTCATTTTCAGCTTTCTAATAGAAGGAGTCGTTCGTTGTCGTTCTTTGTCCGGATTCGTTTTTGCTGTTAATAGCAATGGTTATATTTACAGAATTTACTTGTTGATTATTCTGATGTCCTATTAATTCTGTGCAATTCCTTTTTTTGAGTTTTTACGCAGATCATTTTTTAGCATTCTAATTGTATCCAATATGTGGATTCTTCTTTAACAAATTTACTTGACATAGTATTTTTCAGATGAATATCCGAATCAATCTTACAATTACTCTGTTATAATAACTTTTTTATCTAGTTGGACGTTTCAGAGAAGTTTATTTCTTCTATGATTTTTATTATTCATTCCGAAATTCCAATTACCTCATTTATTGTACTGCTCCATAAGACCATGTAGTTATAGCGGTATCTCAAACCTGGGTACACCTAGGGGATAAGGAAGAATTTATCTCGATGGAGATCATCATATACGGATGATGACCTTCAGCGGCCTGCTTTTTATAACCATTATATAAATGATATATATATATATATATATATATATATATATATATATATATATATATATATATATGTATATATATATATATATATATATATATATATATATATATACATATGTATATATATATATATATATATATATATATATATATATATATATATATATATATATATATATGGATATATATATATATATATATATATATACATATGTATATATATATATATATATATATATATATATATATATATATATATATATATATATATATATATATATGGAATTCATTAAGCCTAAATTAAGTTACCCTAATGATTAGTGGTACAAAACAATCCGATCTAGTTATATTTGTCGCCTATTAGTTCAATTATTGTCTCAAATATTACTAAAATTTTCCGTTTATTTATATTTTTATTAGCCAATCCTTTCCTACGTATTTTGAGGCTTTTAAAATGAGGTTATCCGTGAGGTTTTGTCCATTATTTTCTTTTTATTTTTCTTTTTTTATTATCCAGATTCCTGCCTCACCATGTCAGTTCTTACGACGTAACATTTAACATAAATTTAAATATAAAAAATTAGAGGCATTTGCCATATTTTTTTTTAGTTTTAAAGTATATCTAATATTCCTTTTACTTTTGTTATGAAAAGGCTTGTCTTTTTTTACTCAAAGCCATTCACCTAATTTCCTCATTTTTTTTCTGAAAGATATGTATGTAATTCCTTTAGAAATATTATTGCTTTTATGATTTTATTCCAGGGCATAGCAGTCTTTATTAACTGAAATAAAGTAGACAAGATTTAAATAGGAAATAAATATATATCTTGAAGTATGACTTTCACGCGTACGATACATAGACAAATTTAAATTAGTTTCGGTACATTAAGACAACCCCCACTTCCCTTCTTTAATATTTTCCTACTAAGTACATCTCTAGGTCTGGGTAGTACGAATGGAGAGACGTTAACACATTGCTCGTGCCTTCTAAGTCAACCGTCAATGTTAATGCCCACATAATTTACACTAGGGTGCACTTCTTAGTGTTCTGTACGGAACACTTATAAGATCACTTTGGTGTCTGTCTGTCTGTCTGTCACACCTGATTTTCTCCGAAACTATTTGACATAGAAAGTTGAAATGTGGTAATAATATAGGAATTGATGGCCTCATCAGAGTTATGTAGTTTTGAGATTTACATTTTGACTTAAGGGGTTACTTTTGGGGAGTGAAATCGGAAGTGAAAAAAAAATTTTTTTACTAGGTCATCGAGTGTGCTGTCAAATGAAAGCTTGTGAAAACGTGAGTAAAAAATACATATATAACGTAATACTTGCGCGCACTTTTCTTCGTACTATTTATAAAAAACCGCGAAAAATCGCTTATCTCAAAAAGTACTTATCAAAAAATTTTGAAAACATTTTCGAATATTCTCCACGGGGTGCAGATTGAACGAAAATTATCACGAGTGCATTACCTTTAATAATTTATTTGGTATTTAAAAAAAAAAAAAAAATTTGAAGGTCATCAGATTTCAGTAAAGATTGGAAACAAACTTTGTTGAAAACTCATTTGGGGTGTATTTTGTGAAATCACTGATCATTTTATACCTCTATAACAAAATTTTTTATTTTAAAAGCAATCAACGTACGGAACACTAATTGCGCAAGTTCAATTTGCACTTGACCGGTTATTTAGAATAACATAGAAACATTTAGTTGGTCGGTTTTATTTTTACTTAAATTTAAATATTTGATGAAAAACTATGTATCGGCTTCATTTAGAGTTTCCATCGATGACCCAAGATCGATGTTCACAGTAATAAAAGTCGTGTGTTCAGTACATACATACATCCATACATTTTTGGAGTTACTTATAACTCCATGGCACTCTATATCTTAGATTCAAGGGATCAGATACTTGATTGTTAATTGACACACACTGTTTTGTATTATCATGTTATGCGGCTACAATATTTTGCGCAACTCCTCTACTACCGTAAAATTTAACGTTTGTAGGAAGATCTGATGAGAGACACAGTCGAGAGACCTTAAAGGGATCACTCGTAGTAGGAACTGAGAGAGCAACTGTCTCAAGACCTTTCATTATGATTCCCATAGTCCTAAAGATAGCTCTTGCTGTTGAAAAATATTGATACCAAAGAAACTGGTTCCTAGTTATTTAATAATCCTTTCTTAAATGTAGATAGCATTCTAGTCCTTTTAAAACTGTTTCAAAAAATACCCTCTAGAAATATGTATTAATGGAAACTTACTTATTATATATATATATATATATATATATATATATATATATATATATATATATATATATATATATATATATATATATATATATATATATATATATATATATATATATATATATATATATATATATATATATATATATGTATATACATATATATATATATATATATATATATATATATATATATATATATATATGTATATATATATATATATATATATATATATATATATATATATATATATATATATATATATATATCATTTATATAATGGTTATAAAAAGCAGGCCGCTGAAGGTCATCATCCGTATATGATGATCTCCATCGAGATAAATTCTTCCTTATCCCCTAAGTGTACCCAGGTTTGAGATACCGCTATAACTACATGGTCTTATGGAGCAGTACAATAAATGAGGTAATTGGAATTTCGGAATGGATAATAAAAATGACAGAAGAAATAAACTTTTCTGAAACGTCCAACTAGATAAAAAAGTTATTATAACAGAGTAATTGTAAGATTGATTCGGATATTCAACTGAAAAATACTATGTCAAGTAAATTTGTTAAAGAAGAATTCACATACTGGATACAATTAGAATGCTGAAAAATGATCTGCGTAAAAACTCAAAAAAGAAATTGCACAGAATTAATCGGACATCAAAATAATCAACAAGTAAATTCTGTAAATATAACCATTGCTATTAACAGCAAAAATGAATGGCAAAGAGAAGAGGACGAGCGCCTTTCAGATACTTTTTTTTATATTTGCGGAATATATGTGGAAAAACGTAACAGTTCAGTGCTCAATTAGAAAATAATATAGAATGTTTACAAAGGGATATTGCTACAAATATGGTCCTCCGACCTATATTTATAGGTCATCGACTTGGAGTGTACTCTACTAGAATGAAGAATGATAATTAATGCGAAAATAAAGCTAGCCATAGAAGGATGCTGAATATAGACTGTTTAGTAATATTTGAGACAATAATTGAGCTAATAGACGACAAATATAACTAGATCGGATTATTTTGTACTACTAATCATTAGGGTAACTTAATTTAGGCTTAATGAATTCCATATATATATATATATATATATATATATATATATATATATATATATATATATATATGGGCTGCAGTCTATATATTGACTGCAGCCCCACTAAATTGAGAATATATTTTTCTTAACTAGTCAGTCGCCACTACTCCTGTCTTTATATATATATATATATATATATATATATATATATATATATATTTATATATATATATATATATATATATATATATATACATAAAATTATTTACCACATAAAAAGATGCGATATTTATATGGGAAATTTTTAAATTTTTCAGAACACTAATTCAGTGAACATAAATATAGTCACATAACAAATTTTCTCAATCTTATCAACTTACACTTTTTACTCTTCACAAGTAATTTATTATTACAATTGTAATGCTCCTTTTGAATACATACCACGAACCTGATACAATTGTGAATATATACCATAATAGAGAATGAAACTCTCTAAGCATAAAGATTTTTGATTCTGCAATATTTTAATAAACATTCTTATAACCAAAGGTATCATAATATATGAAATATGTGCATAGTATGGAATATTTTGAGAACCGATGAATTAATACACCAACACAAAGACAATATCAGCCTTGAACGCAGAGCGCTGTACGGCCCTCACTTTTTTTTTATCGTTCACCTCCCTGCCTGTGTAGGGATTTTACACTTTTTCATATCCTAAGGATATCGGCGAGGATGCCGTTATACCCGTCAACGTTATCCAAGTGCCGCAACATACATTTCTGTATTTCACAGCACCTTTTAGACAACGCAGTAGTGCTGCCTCGGACGTTATTGCATTTCTGCGAACAATTACTACCTATGTACGTGGCCAGGCCAAATATCATATACTTAACTAATTTAATAAATAAGTATACCGACCTGTGAGATTGAACCCTCGACCTTCTGCACAGTAGCAAGGGACTACACCACTGAGCCACGACTCCATAAGAAAGTTTTAATTCGTAATTTCCAATTATAATATGGGAAAAAAGGAACTCTACAAAAATATGCCACCTGCCACAATGTACTCTAAAAATATTCACACCAGAATGCTGACATACAAACCATATATCCTGTATGTACTCATTTGTACTCTTGATAGGAAGCTTCTAATTCCATAAACTAAGCCTATCAGTTCACTTGAAGCACGCTTGTCGGTTCCTAGGGTGGATTATCTAAGAGCATCCTTTCTAAATATTCAAAGTCTTTGGCAGCATTCTCAATAGTGATCTACTACACTGTAGTTTTTCGGAATATGTTTTTCATAATTTCCCGTAGCTATTACAGGATCTTCAATATTTACAACAAAGCCTTAGATCTTCGAATTTAAAATAACATTTTAAACCAACTTAAGGAGGTGTCTTGTCAATATTTTGCAGTTAAATTTAAAAAAAAAAACCAAAACTATCTATCAAGTTTTCATAAATGCCAAGTTTTTGACGCTTCTCTGTCAGCTCCAGATACTACGGTATGTAGTGTTGTATTTGGTTACCAATAATATTACCTTAGAATGCTTATTTGCTGAATATAATCATTTTTTACTCTAGTAATTCCTTTACTTCCAAGCTGGTGTATCATATTTATAGTGAAGTAAATTCTAATTGCTTTACTGACGGCCTCCAGATCCATTAATTTACTTTATCACTTCTATAAGAGTATCCTAAAACTGGTATGGTGAAGCCGTTTATTGATTTTACAATGTTTTTGAGGTTAGTTGGGGTTTCAGACTTCAGTCGGGGCTGAAAATTCTTTAAATTTTGTTATGCGCTTGTTTTCTCATCATTAGAATCTCTAGGCTCGGGTAGCATTTTCCATTACCATGATTATTATTTCCTCATTTTCTATGTAACGCGAAGTAGGCTCTCTAAATTATTTTTCTTAAAAGAATTATACTTCAGGGCATTCATGTAACGAAAATTACTAAATACGTGGCTTGGTGCATGATATTTTTTTGTTCCAAAGCCATATTCAATTACGATTGAGTACGATAAATAGCTGTACCAAACAATACCACAAAACAATAAATAAATTAATCTAGAAGATTGTTCTACAAAGAGTTATGGGATTTTGTTCGAATTTCATTATATCCCTTTCTTGACATGTTTGAAACATTGTGTTATTTTGTGTCCATCTTGTATAAATTTAGTACCTTCGCAACCCAACTGTGAGGTACAAAGTCGAATTATTATTGTTATTTCTATTACTTCCCTTTACTTTGTCCCATGTGTGACAGCATAGGCCTCTTTTATTTATTGTTGAGAAACTGTCTCAGAATGTGTATGTAACCAGAGATGGTAATCGCTGTATAATATGCAATAGTATAAAATTATTATGATTATTACGTTTATTTTTATTTTTGGTCTTCTTTCTCACATTTGGTCAATGTGGTTTTATGTTTGGCTGACGGACCTAAACCAAGTCAGCACAAACACAATTACTATTGTGTATTACGGAATGACCTAACAATGTTACATGTTTTCAAAATCACTGACTTCTGGATGTTTCTGTGTATGTTTGCGTTGTGTCTTAATGGTAGTGTGAATGTTGTTGGTATAAGGCCTGTAGCTGATATGACTAGGGGGACAATGATGACTTTTTTCCATAGTCTTTTTATTTCTGTTGCAAGGTCTGCGTATTTGGAGATTTTTTCCTGTGTATTTCATTTGGATGTTTCTCTGGGGACAGTTATGTCAATTAGATAGGTGACTTCTCCTATTTTGTATTGAAAAGTAATATCGGATCTACTGGCGAGGACTGTTTTATCTCTATGGATCCCAGTAGAGCTTGTAATCTTTATTTTCAACTATGGATGTGTGTGTGTATTTGCAGTTGGGATCTGTGTTTTCTATGGGGTTGTATGTTGTGGTTAGTGCTTAGTGAACTACTTTTGCCGCTGAGTCATGTCTGGCTGTATATTCCGTTCCGGCTAATATTCTACATCCGCTTGTTATGTGTTCGATCGTATCTTTGTGCTGGTGGTATTTCCTGCATCTGTCTTCTGTAATAGTAGGATTTTTGATGATATGCTTTTGGTAGTTTCTGGTTAATATGACTTTATCCTGGTTGGCAAGTAAGAACCCTTCCGTTTCAGGATGTAACCAGATGCATGATTATTTCTTATTTACATGGTCTTGTTCTATGTGATATTTGTGTTTCCCGTAGAGTATTTTTTTCTAACCACGTTTTCATCTTTTCTTGCTGTTATTGGGTGTGACTGTGTGTGTCTGCTGGATGGTCTACCCGGGATAAGTCGAGAGGTATGTAGTTTTTGTTTGCTTTCACTGTCGCTGTGTGGAGACTGGTTTGCTTGGTATGAAAAAATTTCCTAAGTGCTTGTATTTTGTATTTGTTTTATATGTAGCGATTTTATATCTATGATGCCTATTCCGTCTGCCCTCCTCTAGATGGTAACTCTTACTTTACATGCGTTAGGGTGTAATTTCCTGTATTTGGTGAATTAAGAACGTATAAGGATGTAAACGTGTTCTATGTCTCTGCGTAACCATTTGATGATACCAAATGAATATGTGAGTATAGGTAAAGCGAACGTGTTGATGGCTTTAGTGAGATTTTTGGAGTTGAGTTTTGTTTGTACTCGTATAAGTTTCGTTACTCTGTTCTTGAATTCGGTTCTGAGCTCTGTTTTAATGTGAGTGTGGTTGAGTTCGGTGTTTTGATGGAAGCCTAGATATTTGTATGTTTCCTTGTCGAGCTTGTCATCGAGTGTTTCATTGTTAATGATTTCTATCTCATGGTGGCCTTTTCATTGGCCTTTGTTGATGTGGAGCAATTTACCTTCACTTATACCAAGTTCCATATTGATATCTAAGGAAAATGTGTCTGAGATTTTGAGGAGGTCTTTCAGCTATGTTTCTGTGGCAGCGTAGAGTTTCAAGTCATCCATATACAGGAAGTGGTTTATTTTATGTTGGTTTACTTTTTGGCGTCGGATCTTGGTCTGTTCTGTTTAGTGTATTTGAGAGTGGATTTAGATAGAGGCAAAACCATAAAGCGCTAAGCAAGTCACCCTGAAATATACATCTGATACCCTGTCTTCTGTTTGGATGCGTTCGGTTTGTGTTTTTAGGTGGATATTAGTTTTCTATGTTTCCATAATTTGCGCGAGAAATTGCCTAAGGTATTAGTTGATTTTGTAGATTTCTAAGGCTCTGATTAATCAGCTGTGGGTTATGGAGTCGAAGACTTTTTTATAGTCTATGTAACCGGTGGGAAAGTTTCCGTGTTCTTTTCTGGTTTGTCCCATGATCACGCTATGCATTATTATTATTACCTTGGTTCTTCTTTCTCACATTTAGTCAATGTGGTTCCATGTTTGGCTGACGGGCCCAAACCAAGTCAGCAAAAACGCTATTACCATTGTGTATTTAGGAATCACCTGATCATGTTACATGTTTTCAAAATCACCGACTTCTGAATGTTTCTGTGTATGTTTGTGTTGAGTCCTAACTGTACTAAGTGTGGTGTAAATGTTGTTTTTGTATGGCCTGTGGCTGATATGACGAGGGGGACAATGATGAGTTTTTCTTGTTTCCATAGCCTTTTTATTTCTGTTGCAAGGTCTGTGTATTTGGAGATTTTTTCTGTGTATTTCGTTTGGATATTTATGTCGTTGGGGACAGCTATGTCAGTTAGACAGACGACTTTTCATTTCTTGCACTGAAAAGTAATATCGGGTCTATTGGCGGCGACTGTTTTACCATATTTATATGGATACGGATGTCCCAGTGGAGCTTGTAATCTTTATTTTCAAGTATGGATGTTGGTATGTATTTGTAGTAGGGATCTATGTTTTCTATGAATTTGTATGTTGTGGCTAGTGCTTGGTGAACTACTTTTGCCACTGAGTCATGTCTGGCTGTGTATTCCGTTCCGGCTAATATTTTACATCCGCTTGTTATATGTTCGATAGTTTCTTTATACTGATGGCATTTCCTGCATCTGTCTTCTGTAATAGTTGGATCTGGATAATATGAATATTACATATACATATTATCTCATTCAAAGCAAAAACCTTTGAACCTTATAATAATAAAAGAATGGTTGAATGTAAAATAAAGTTTTCGAAATTAGCCCGAATGAGAATTGATAATAAAATCGATTGGACTGAAGCCAACTTCAGTGTTATTTGCAAAGGATTTCAATAATATCGTAAACAAAAACCTGATATGCTATTGTCTGAGAGATAGATATAATTTAAACAAAGAAAATAATATTCCTGGCTGTCGAAAAGTATTTGTACTTTTGCCGATCCTCCTTAACAATATTTTTATTATTTAGCAGGGTCAACAGTTACATAGTTATATATTATATAGTCGACGGCACTCTAAGAAGTCGGGTGTATCGTCTTAGTGGCAATAAATTTTTCTGTTTCTTGTTAAAGTTGCAGTTAGCATGAATTTAATTAATACCACGTCGGATAATTGAAAAAACCTAATAGATTTTTATGTCTGAGACAGAGAGCCAACTATAATTTCCAGTGGCAAGCAAACATCTAAATATTTTGAGAAAAAACTCATTCAGAATCTTTAAATATTAAAAATATTAGCGCCTTCAAACTTCAAATATTACTTTTAAAATTGTTCATAAAATGTTTAGAAGAACACACTGACAAAAGCAAAAATATTATTTTTCATATACCATGGAACAATGATTGGATTAATTTATTTTATGATATAATATACATAATATTTAAATATTATTGAACTTAGTAGTTGCCATTATGTTTGCTTTCTCATCTGAGAGCATTCAAAGCTAAACCGAGGCAGAAAACCTCTAATTTATTTCGTATTTGTAAAATATTCTTGTAAATGTCTCTAAATGTTTTTAAGTGCAGCATTATTAGATTAATGTCAATGCCAATTTTTTTTAAATTTTCCATAGTGTCAAAAAGTTTTATCGTAGATATTTTAAATCGTCAGAGGAAGAAAATGGTGCTTAATTTAAAAAGCTACTTTGAAAAGGAGCAAAGAAAACCTACCAAAGTTAATAAATCTGAAGTCCATTCAGAATCAAGTACCGGAAGCTTTAAATTTAGGAATTAGAACCATATAAAGGACTGCTAATGAAGATCACAGCGGTATAACCGCGAAAAAAATGGGGAAAAAAGGAAAAAAAGGCCAAAAACTAACTGCGAGCAAAGTTGGAATAGCGATGATGATTTCCAACCTCCGATAGGAGAAAGACTTTAAGAAGAATATATATATATATATATATATATATATATATATATATATATATATATATATATATATATTATGAGTCTAGCACAGGTGTTGCAGGGAAGTCCCTAAAGCGCTCCAGGAGCGGCATGTGTGCGGAAAAAAGCGATTCACGTTGTTCTTGAAGCGCTGTAAATTGTACTCGGTGGAAAACACAGCGCTGGGCAAATTATTCCAAAGGGATGATGTTCTCCGTATAAAAGACTGCTTGAAAAGCGTTGTACGCGGAGTAACAAGCTGAACCTTATACCGATGCGAAGCACCAGCGCGACGTGTATTTCTAACATGCACCGCTTTGGGAGGAATTAAGCGGGATACATCCTTCGAACACTTTCCATGAAAATACTTGTAGAACAGACTCAAGTCGCCAACCGTTCTTCGATGCTCCAGCGAATTAAGGCCGTCGGTCAATTCCGGGTCTCCAATCAGACGGACAGCTCTTCTCTGAACAGAATCCAACAAATACAGTGTATGTTTGGGAGCGGAGCCCCAAACGTGGGAGCAGTATTCCATAGTTGGTCGAATTTGAGCTTTGTAAATAATTAACAGTTGTTTTGGGGTGTAAAGCTTTCTGGTTCGAAATAATATTCCCAACTTTTGAGAAGCTCTCCTTAGAATGCCCGCAACATGTTCATGCCAGGACATATTTGCTCCCAAACTAACGCCCAACAAATTGAGCGACGATGATAGGGGAATGGAGGGCCCCGACATAACTATGTCGGGTTCAGCAACGTTAACTATTTTAGAAAAAACTGCCGCCTGGGTTTTTGTAGCGTTAAATTCCACTTGGTTACTGTCACTCCAAGATAGAATTTCTTCCAGGTCTTTGTTAAGTTGAACGACCTCCTGCTGTCTGCGGATATTCGCCTGAGCAGCCGATGTCCAAGCGGAATGAAGAGACAAGCATACTGTCATCTGCAAAGCTGTGTCTTTATCAAAATTAATAAAACGTTTGGGATTTCGAAATAAAAAAGACTGCAACCGAAGATATTTTTGTGAACTCAATCTTGCCAGTCAACGAGTAACATTTTTTAGGAAGTATGTTCAAAATTTAAATTCAGTAAGTAATTTTTTTGGATGAAACATAGGTTTTTTTAAACGGAAGTGGCTCCAAATCATGGCAAGATAATTCGAACAAATCAGTAAAAAGGAAGAAGGGGTACAGTTCTGGAAAGAGGATTATTATTTTGCATGCTGTTTCATACACCGGATTTGTACCTGGGGCCAGTTTAATATTTTCAACTACATCGAAAACCGTCGATCACCACAACAGCATGAATAATAAAACATTCGAGAAGTGGCTAAAAGAAATGCTTATTCCAAATTTAGATCAACCCTCATTAATCATTTTGGACAATACTTCATATCATTCTATAATTTTGAATAAACAACCAAAAACATCGTGGAAAAAAAAATGAAATATTTCAATGATTAGTAGAGCAAAATCAAAACCCTTCTTCAAATTTATTAAAAACACTCTTAGTGGCAAATACTAAAAACCTAAAACATACGCGGTTGATAAATTTTAAGGGAACAGCGTCATGAGGTTTTGCGTTTGTCACCTTACCATTGCCAATTTAATGTCATAGAATTAATATGGGCAAGCGCAAAATCCTGTTATGAAAAGCATATTACTGAAGGACCTACATCTCATGAACCTGAAATAGTATGGCAAGACTCCCTAGACTATACAGATATACAGAAAAAATAATTTTGGAATGGTGGAAGTAAACCCTGTAGTTATCTTAGTATCTAAATATGACAGCGAGACCTTTGATGACTCAGATAGCGAATTTGAACTTACTTAGTTTTAATTTTTTAATTTTATTATTATTTTTAAGGTAGCATTGCCGTTGCTTTTTGTTTTAACAATCGTTTGTTCAATTTTTCTGTTTAAATTTAATGTTCCTGATATATTCTTTCTGGGTGGATTTCGAATTTATTAAGTTACCGCCTTCTATAGGTATTCTTTGCTCCTCTTCAGAGTAGCTTAATAAATTAAGCACCATTTTTTAAGTAAGTTGTTACCTACATACCTATATGTAATAAATGCATAAGTTGTGTGCAGCTTTACACACAACGCGGAGCATGTGCGTGATTTTTCCTGCCATGAAATGAAAAATTTGGTCCTTTAGATTTTGCGAAAAAAGTTAATGTTCATAAAAAATTTTTGCTTGTTAAATAAATAAAAATAAAATAGAACAATTTAATTTTTCATGTAGAGTGTCCTAAAAATATGCAAGAATCCAATTTGACGTAAAAAAAACCGTAAGTTACTAGAAGGGGTGGGGATAAAACACCACAATAAAGATTTATTTAGAAAAAAATATTGTTTCTAACGAGCCTCTAAAAGTGATTTAAAATGTAGTTAACCGTTGCTTTAATAAGTAAGAAGTAAACATTAACTTTTGACAATTTTCGTTCAAATTAAAATTAAAACTATATACCAAATCAATTTAAAAAAAGACATGCATATACTTTTTGATTAATAGAATCGATTATCGATTCTGGAAAAAAAAAGTACCACATTTCATTTAAATTTTTGAAGGTGACCCCCCTCCATTCAGAAGGGTGAGGGTGTCGCGAAAAAAAACATCATCAAAAGTGCCCCCCTTTCCTCAAATAAGTGTGCTAAATGCTATTAATCTGCTATAAACTGTTGATATAAGTATTTAGAACTTTCCGAGATAAGAAATGTGAACAGTGTAATCTTTTATTTTACGTGGACTACCCTATAGGTATGTTATACATAATAAATAATTCAATATGTAGGAAATAGGATTTAAGACGTCCCTTCCGCAACCTTTTAGAAAATCGCCTTAAAAATCCCTGTCAAAATATTTTGTGAAACATGTCATTAAGAACAAATGGGAAGAAACTTCCGATTTCTATTTACTAAATGTGTTTCATACTTTTCTCTTTCATCACACATAATCGAACATATAATATCACTAGGTAGGTATATTTTAGTAGATGATCGTTTTTTATATTTATGTACGTTCCCTTTCGTTCTGTTTAAAATACATAGTTTATTCTAACTTCAATCCTTACCTAACTTTGATTTAAAAAAAGCTTTGTACTCATTTATCATGTTTTGATGTTTTTTAAACTTCGTGTAAAGTGTTGCTAATTTTAAAACTTAACCTGTTGTTAACTGTATTTTATTGAATGCTGAACGCAACCCTTTATGGGCAATTCTTTGAATTTTGAACATACCAATATCAAATTCGACAACTGGTAAACTAAATTTGACAAATGCCAAATTTTCTTCGCACACATTTTGGGGAACTCTGCTTTTTTCGATTTAATTCAGAAGATGAAATGACGTCTGACCCTACTTATTAGAATGCCGTCGACTTTATAAATTTTTTTACCATAACATAATTTTCAATGAGAGTTTTCAAATGTTAATCTATTTAGAATGAAAAATAAGTGGGAAATTAGAAATATGTCCCGACGACAGTAGGTCCTATCGGATGCTTCATTGCCTTTCTTATGGATCATGGGGCTACTGGAGGAATCCGGGTGGACCCTGTACGATGAGTTGCACACAGGATCCTAACTTAATGTGGAGACGTTCTTCGAGATCCCTAATAGCTCTAGAGGCTAGTTCTGGGAGGGGCTAGAACTCCATAGATAACTCGATATAGAGGAGTTTAAATATGTCATAACGTTTACAAGAGACAAGTGTTTACCAGGTCTTGCAGGGTGTGATGCCAACATCTCCATCGTGAGCTAGAGCGGTGCTAATACCAATGACCGGGGCGAAGCCTCTCTGGAATTTTTAGCACAGCCAATCGTAGAGATACATAATAGATGCGGCGAGACCACTTTCGCTAATAGAATTTGGAAGAAGGTAATTGAGACCACGATAATCTCAACAGTTGAACAGGTTTTGCTGTGTGCTGGCGAGGTTTGAAAGACATTTCAACATCCGGTCGTCGAATAATTAGAATGAAGCTTACTTCCGATGAAATATTTTCTAGAAGATTTATCTCTCAGCACTGCGGAGAGTAGTAACTATGCCACTGGGTGAAATTGACAGTATGGAAATACCAGACAAGAAAATTAACAACTGTAGTTGGCATATCATCTTAGCCTCGGAACGAGCATTCCCATTTGTGTCAGGCAAGGAGTATTTATCTAGGCGAGCTTCATCGAATGACCATAACTGCTTCGAATCGTGCCGTAAGAAGTGAGTTGACTGTGGCCTAAGTTACCTATAGAAATACTAGAAACGATTTTATAAAAGAATTAAGACGCAGAAAAAAAAAACTGGAAAACCCTTTGTGGACAAATTGACTCCTTGCCTGAGCTGCGAGGGAAAATGGTCCATTGGTTCCCTGCGTAGGTACAACAATAACTTTACTACCTTCAATTTGGAGTATCTAAGATATCGTATGAGGTCTTAACTTCATGTTCTAGTACTTGCTTACGTTTGAAAAGGACACGGGTTCAAATCTCGGCAGGTCGGTATATTTGGCTTGGCCATAATCAGAGGTAGTAGTTGCTAAAAGTAAAAACATCCGTGGTAGCACTATCGCATTATCTAAAAGGTATCGTGAAAGACAAGGGCACTTAGATATCGTTAAGGGATATTATGACATCCTATCCGATATTACTAAGATATGAAAAAAGGTAAATTTCTATCCAGGCAGGGAGGTGCACGATAAAAAGAAGTTCACTTTCGTGGTCGCGCAACAATGTTGGCCGCTTCGGGTGCCGATCTTCCCCTCCATTATCACGGATTAGAAATTGGCTGACGGAAAAGTAGTCGACGAGATAGTGGTTTGGGGAGTGAAAGAAGTCAGTATATTCAAGGCTGTAGAATCTGACGAAATTTTCTAAGCTCTACTTTAAAGGGTCCTAGGGATTTTGTTCCAAAAGCTTACCTTGGAATACGTCATTCATCCCAAAAAACGGGAGGACTGATTTTTCGATTGCAAAGACAAAAATTTAACAGTTTTGCTAAGAAAAACATTTGAAAGGATGATACGTTTTCCGACAATACGTTTAGGAAGCATCCTCTTCAAAGTAATCAAGGCCGAATACAGAAACATAGTTGCATGCTGCAAATCTAGAGAAGGGTGCACTATTGTGGCATACCTTAAGTAGTTTTCTTCGATAAAGAGGGAGCCTTTAACAAGGCAAAACCGATACCGATCCGTGGCTTCTTAGCGACAAAGAGCGAGTCACTGGTGTAATAAATATGGTCTACATTAAAGGATGTAGTGAGTGTCGCCACCGCAAATAGCCAGATATAGGCTCAGGTGAGAGAGGGATATCCTAAAGGTCTTGCACAGCGCCTGTAATGTCTAGTGGTATACGGGCTGATGGTGAGGCTAGCGGGGCCCATCTTCTACACCTAGATGTATGCAGTCGATGGGCTTAATCAAAAATTGCCTGAATTCAAATCATTTAATGAATATAGACGGCGGTTGTCAGGCCAAGAGCCAGTTATGACTCTATAGTTTGGTGGCCAAGTATAGAGAGAGCATGGATGTAAAACGAGGATCGGAAGAATACAAAGCAGGAGGACCACGCCGGCATCTATGTTATATACCCTGCTCGGACTGCCCATGCTTCTGATTTGGATAATGAAAGAGGCCATGGTGGTATTTTTAGGGATACAGGAGTCTGGATGTTGAAAAGGTGTCGATAATTAAGGATACAGAACAATAGTTTCAAAAGCGGGGGAAGAGATTGCATTGCTGTTGTCCTTTAGTGCGATGATGAAGGAAGATTGCTTGATAATTAACGGTTTCTTCTCCCTTACGATCCCTAGTTGGGATCAAAGGGAGAAACAGGAGCTTCTCTAAGTCGTTCTAGTGTACTTCACTGATGGGTCGCGAATGGTCAGAGTTGACTCGTTGATCCAATCTTTTTGGGATTCTTATGGGACATTGCAGGCTGAGAGGACACCTAGCATTGCTAAGCGCGAAAAAGGATCCGACATGCCCGGGTTACCAGGACGATCAGGAGAAGTTACTCCACTGTGTTTGCGCTAGTGGGAAGACTCTGGTATGAAATGGAAAAGCAGTTGGCAGAAGGGAGAACGCCGGCACTCTGGCGTGGACTAATATTTTGGTTTGAGATCTGGGATGTTTTGCTATGGTTGCAGTAGTTAGGTTATTTTTTGGGAAAAGTTTCTTCGAGATTGGCAAAAAGGATACCTCTGGTTTGTTAGGAAGGTGCTGTAGGTCACCACAAATGCTATTTACTATGCTGGAAAATAGTTCACATGAATGTTTGTTTTCATTTTTGAAAAGGAATTTAAATTGTAGGGGTACTATATAACATATCTATGCAATGCCTAGCTGCAGCTCGAGATTTTGATTTCATGGGTTACAAGTGTCAAATAATGCTGCAGTTTGTGTATATATATCTTTTTTATGGGCATAGCATATGTGGTGCATGGAGATCCCTAAAGCGCTACAGGAGCGAAACGTGGTGGAAAAAGCTAATCTCGTTGGTCTTGAGTCGCTGTAAATTGTACTCGATAAAAACATAGTCCTGAGTAAATCATTCCAAAGGGGTGAGGTTCTCCATATAAAAGATTGCTTGAAAACAGTTGTATGAGGAATGATAAGCTGAACTTCATACGGATGTGAAGCATTAGCGCGATGTGTATTCCTAGCATGCATCACTTTGGGAGAAATTAAGCTGGCTACATCCATCGAACACTTACCATGAAAACACTTGTAGCATAGATTGAAGTCGCGAACAATTTTTCGATGTTTTCAGGAACGAAGATTGCTTGCAGTTCTGGGTCTCCAATCAGACGAACAGCTCTCTTCTAAATAGAACCCAACAAATGCAGAGTATGTTTGGGAGTAGAGACCTAAACAAGGAAGCAGTATTCCATTGTTTGACGAATTTTAGTTTTGTACAGAATATACAGTTGTTGTGGAGTATAAAGCTTTCTGATTCGAAATAATATTTCCAGCTTTTGAGAAGCTCTCTTTGCTGTGCTTGCAACATGTTCACGCCAAAACATATTTGCTTCCAAGTTAACGTCCAGCAAATTGAGTGACGATGCTAGAGGAATGGAATGTCCCTACATAAGCATGTCGGGTTTAGCAACGTTAACTTTTTTGGAGAAAAATGCCACCTGGGTTTTTGTAGCACTAAATTCTACTTGGTTCCTATCGCCTTAAAATAGAATTTTCTCCAGATCTTTGTTAAGTTGAACGTCTCTCTGTCGTCTGCAGATATTTGCACGAGTAACTGATGTTCGAATTTTGAGAGTGAATGAAGAAATAAGCGTACTGGCGCATGCAAAGCTGTACATTGGATTCCTGGTCCTTTTCAGCAGATCGTTAATATAAATGGGAAAGAGGGTAGAAGACAGTATGGAGCCTTGGGATTCTCCGGCGTTGATAGTGAATAAGCATAACGTTAACTAACCCATTTCGTAAACATATTTGTGGCTCCCGACAAATTTCATATGTCTGTATATTTTTTTTTATATACAGGTCTAATAGATTAATTAAATGTTTTTCAATAATACAGAGGTTTAAAAGCGAAATGTGTATTTACATCTTGAAATTTGAGAAATTTCTACTTGCAATGCCTTATCCGTTGCGGACGTTGGCTATTAGCAGAGCTATTCTAATTTTATTAATGGCCTGGCTAAATAGTTATGCAGATATTAAGCCGAGCCATTGACGCAAATTTCGAAATCATAAGTTCCTTCTTCTTCCAGGACCTCTTTTTCTATCCACTTTTCCTTAAAAACCATTTGTATCCTCATAAGATGGCCAAATTATTCGCATTTTCATTTCTTTGTTCTTATTGTGAAACTTATTTTATAAAATTAACTTAAGCCAATAAGGAACATGTCTACTTTCCTCCTTCGAATGTATTTTAATATATATGTATTTGATATAGGTTAGTATTCCAGGACAGTTATTTAATTTTGAAAACATATTACATACAGTAGCTTCATGGGCAACCAGGCATGAGATCAAATGGGAATAGCGTGGGTGTTCTTCCCACTTTTTAGCTTATAACCTGTAGTCGGATATTCTTGTCAAGTTATTTACGGTTATATAAATAAATGAATACTCTATTCTGCTGAAAGAATCATTGTAGTAGTTACTTATTTGTTTGGCGGAAAATGTTATTTCTATTAATAATAATAATAAATAATATCGATCTAATACACCGTTTTACATATTGCCAAAATTACAGTCATTTAAAAATGCAAAAGTTCTTGTATGAAAAAAAGTTTTATCCTTTGGTTGACCAATATTAGGAACTATGTGGGGAATGTGGAATACTGACACAACACAATGACACTACTCATTATATATCACCACCACACCAAATACGAGCGTCGAATGCAAAAATAAAGTGATAATATATATTGAGTAGAGCAATAATAGGAACTTGGACATAAGTAATTAAAATCATATTGATGAAAAAATTTTGAATCAAAAATTTTAAGTCAGAGAGCATAAATTGCTAGAAGAAAGCCGGCGTAAGCCAATATTTATCTAGTCTTGGTTGGTTGGTCAATTATCCGCGGGGAAAGCGCTCTCCTCGCTTGATTACAAAAGCATCGTCCATTTAAAAAAGTTTATTAGCCTTCTTCCAAGCCTTTGATGTGGCAACTTCTCGTAACGATGTAGATGTCCAAACAGTTTATGTTAGTTCCGAGTTAAAGGCGCACATTCATCTATGATGTGTATAGAGGTTTCATCCTCTTCATCACATAGTCCGCATATTGTGAGACCATTGTGGATACCCATTTTCTATCTATCTTTAGCTGAGGTTTACTTGTTTGATTGTTTCGAATTAGAGTAATTGTAAATTAAATATAACGCATTTTAGTTATCAAAAAAACAACCCTGTATTCTAAAAAGAAACAAACAATAGCACTTTTTTATGAAATCACAGTTGGAACCTAGCACTTCAAAGTGTGAATTAAAATTGACTTAAGCTGGACGACAATATGCCGGCCCACACAGAGGGTTAAATTTTATTCATCTAGCTAATTCTCTTGTAGTAACTCCAACAAAATTAAACTTAGCATAGCAGTATACTTCAAGTAGGCGCTGATTTTAGATAGCAGAACAATTAACAGTCCCTTCCGGTATTACCAGAAACGTGAAATACTTTTTTAATTTTTAGTCAAATACTCTGTAAACTTCCAGACAATTCTTGTGTTCTATTCTCTATGATCAATCATTTTTTTCACTTGCATTTAGATAAAGGGGTTTTCTATGCGGATGATATGTTTTTTGAAATACGAAGATAAATCTGTAAAAAATCTTGACGTTAAAATGGGTTAGGTTATGGATTTAGTTTATTTTATCCCAACCAGTTTAATTTACCCAAAAAAATATCTTAAATGAGACTTGTGTTCGACTATCGGGTTTGAGTATAGATAACTACCTTAACTGAGCTGCCCATATTACGACTTCAAAAGCTAAGCTGCCTTTGGATATTGTTATGTTAAGAATAACCCTTTAGTTTTAAGTGACTATAATTCTTTCTTTCACTGTCATATCTCATTTGGACATTATTTATGAGGTAATTTCTGTAATTAGAATACAAAAGAAGCTTGTTAGAATAATTGCGGGTATTAGTTTACAAGACCACTGTAGGTCATTTTCACAAATCTTAAAATTATGATAGTTCCTTTAATTTGTATTTTTATTGTCTTACAAATACAAACAAATCAAAATAATCTTCAGTTAAATTGTTTATATCACAACTGCAGACACAAGTGGAAGAAGAAAATTAAATATCGAGAAATTTGAAGTAAAATGCGAGTACTTTTTATTGTAAATTTTGGCCACATAATAGTCCAGTTAGAATACGATTTTGAGGTGAAATTGTCGGATTCTGCTGCCCGTTTTTGGGTTTTTAACATATTTTTGCAATTTGATATATAAATTTATTGAATATAAATTAAAAATTCTGACAGATTTTGATTCTAGATAAAAAAATTAAAAATTTAAGGGGCTATGAATGTCATTTGAACCCTCTAGTCTTAAGAAATTGTCCTTTTTTTGTCGTTTTTTTTTGCCATTTTTTATGATTAAATAGGTGTACTTGCAAACTGTAAGCTAATTTTTTTTATTTAACCCTGGAAACATGTTTCAAAGACATTATTTTAATTGATTCAAACATAGTTTTAGCCATTTTTTACTTATTAGATATATTTTTCTCATAATATTGATAAATTTTACCAATTAACGTTTTTTTCTCCTGACCAATTTTTTTTTTGTTAACAACTTTTTTTCAGTATACCTCACCTAAAATATCAGAAAATGTTTCTTAGTCCCTAAGCTTTCATTTGAGGTACCTAAGAACTAATTTAAAAAACCTAGCCCTAGAAATTGGCCATTTTAGTCTCTTTAATTTATTTAATGCAAATTTACGATTTTTTAAAAAATATTTTTTTTTCTTGAGTTTTGTAATATTTTCAGTAACCAAAGTTATTTTTAATTAATATACACAAGTTACATTTAGGCTGAAAAATGAAATATAACTTAATATTGTATTTAAGTAGTTAAACTTGTATCATTAAAATTATTATTTTCTGCAGTAACTTTATAATTTTTATTAATTTAGTTATTATATCTTCATATAAAATTATCAATAAAAAGTACTCTTTTCAGTATCATTATTGGTTAATTTATTTTTTTATTTGAATAATAATCGTATTAAATAGTAATATGTAAAAGATATGATGTACAAATATGAGATTCATACTCGCCAGTTTTTTCACCCTAAATGGACTTCATCAGCCATAATATAATATTATAAAACAAAAAAAAATATATTAAAAAAAAAGAAACCGTAAATTTGCATTTAAAAAACTAATTTGAGAAAAAATGGCCGATTTCTCAAAAGAGTTCTCAAATACCTCAAATTAAAGTTGATATTTTAGTATATTGTAAAAAAGTCGTTTAAAAAATTCGTCAGAAGAAAAAAACCTGATTTGGTAAAATTTATCAATATTATGAGGAGGAACAAATAAATCTAATATGTAAAAAATGGCCAAAATTATGTTTGAATCAATTAAAGTAATGTCCATGGAACATATTTCCAGAGTTAACCAAAAAAAATTAGCTTACAGTTTGCAAGTACACCTATCTAATCATAAAAAATGAAAAAGAAAAAAAAACGACAAAAACGGCCACTTTTTCTCTACCAGAAAGTTAAAATGACATCCATAGCCCTTCAAATTTTTCATTTTTTTTTATTTAGAATTAAAATCTGTCAGAATTTTTAGTTTATCTCCCATAAATTTATGGTAAAATTGCAAAAATACGCTAAAAACCCCAAAAACGTGACAGTATCCAACGTTTTCTGTTTTTGGCCGTATTCTGAATGGACTATAACTCCTTTATTCATTCCCATATCTTCTCATAATATTAGGTTTCTAGTATTTTAGCTTTACCACATATGATAAATTACCACATAACACCTTCATCCATAAAATAAAAGGATTTTTGAAAAAAATGTGACATAACACCTTCTTCCACTCGTATCTTCAATTATAATACTCATAATGCCACCTTAATTAGACTATTAAGATAAAATTTGAGTAGTCATCTTAACATTCTTTAAACATAAATCTATATAATGTACTCGGATTTCCGAATTATGTAAAAAACTCTGTTCTTGGTAAATTTAAACTAACTATAAAAAATATATATTTAGTAATGAAAGCTTTTTACTCACTCGGTTAGTATATGAGGGATCTCTCCGGGGATTATGACTTATTTAACGTTTATTAGACCGTTAAAATAATTTTTTTGTCATAGTATATAATAATAATATATATAATAATATTGCTTATATGCCTTTTGTTAAATATGCTTTATTGTACATATATTTTATCGTTACAATTTTTGTTTATCATCCTATAATTATATATTTTTATATAAAAGGTAATCAACAAATTTTATCTATCTATGAGAAACATCAATATAGAGGCCTCTGAAAATTAAATAATTTGGTATATTCTAAAATGCTGTTAAGATACCTGGATCTGGTGTATTTTTTGAGTTGAATTCGAATATTTATCGTGTTTTTTTTTTGCCAAAAGATCCCTTAAAATGGGATAAAACTATAGTAATAATGTAATGACTCTTAATGAAGTATGAAAAATGGTAGATATTTTATCCTTTAGAAAAGAGACTATGCATTCAAATCACAGCAAACTATTTCTATTAATTAAACCAAAATCCACACTTATAGGAGGTATAGAGCCTCTAAAACTCAAATAACGCCCATGGGTTTAAATAACATGTACAAAGGACAAATATTTGTAGCTCTCCGCACGCGTGTCACTCCTGTAGTGCTTTAGGGAGTTCCCTGCAGCACGTGTGCTAGACCCATAAAAAAAAGCTCTTACGATAACATATCTGAATCGGGTGTGAAAACCAAATATTCCTCTTAAAGGATTAAGACTCACCCTCTAGGGTATAAAAACCACCCTCACCTTTCGTAGTCTCAGGCAGGATGGACAAATAGAGCATGTCTATTTTTCAGATGCTAGAACTTCTAAGATCTCCTCCTCTCCTAGGGATGATTTTCGACCTTATTAGGAAGATCAATAAGATAAAAGTAATTAATCCTTTCCGAATTTCAGTAACATCCATGTGCATCATTAGAGCGTAGGGGTAGTTTCTGCCACCCACTAAGGGTAGTTTATAGTCGTGTATCGGTGGTTCAAGCCAATCTCCTCCATATTTGTTCACCCTGCCCATGGTTTAAATATATATTCTCTTCTTCAGACTCTAAAATATCTACCATTTTTCATAATTCATGAAGAGACATTACATTATTACTATAGTTTTATCCCATTTCAAGAGATGTTTTGGGGAAAAAAAAATTACACAGTTCCTAGGATCAACAAATTTCAGAGACTAAAAAGCTCCCCGTGTGGATCTCCGAGTACCATGCGGGGGCAGAAATTTTGGAGTTCATTTTTAAAATTTGTAAGTTTTAAACTCCAAACTAAATTCAGAGCACCAGTACCGGCAATCCAATAGATCTCATATACGTGATCTGTGCCGAACGAAGGTCAGGCTATCGATCAGCACAGTCAGCTGCCTCTATACTGTGTACGACTTCTATTAACAATTTAGGCGTAACTTTGAAATCTCACTTTTTGTGTGTGTGATATCTCATGTCCACGAGGTGAGGCGTTGGAGTCCCGAAACTATGATGTCATGTGACTAAAAAGGACATTTCACTAACCACAATATTCATGTGCTGTCTCTACTTCCAAGTGATGCTAAGTGCAGCCAAATTTTTCTATGTCAGTTGTAGCTTTACTAAGCTTAACGATGAACCAACGAGGATTCCTGCCCGTAACGGAGAGTTCGACAATTTCTTGACCTATTTTTTCATTACTAATTCAGTGATTTATGTTGTAACCATAAATCTACTGTTAGGTTATTCCCACCATAACCTGGTTTCGACATCGAGTTCTCTACCAATCGGTGAGAGAGTAACGCCTAAACCGCGAAAATTTTGGCACTACAAATCTGCTAAATAGGAAGAACATTCTAGTGGTTAGACTTTTGTTTCAGATTCAACTATCCACCTTACTCCGCAAAGGATGTTCCCAATATGATTTTAGCTGACATGGAAAGCTACATCCCTTTTCGAAGAATTGCTTTTGTAACAACATGACTTGATTCGATTGAAAATACAAAGAAACTGTTGCTTTTAAATATTTTGTCTACCCACAAAGGAATGAAGATCCTGACGTTATTGATCGTATGATCTTTGTCGGTGCCTGGAACATATGTAAACAAATAATAGGCGAAACCAAGAATCAAAAAATTAAAAACAAATGTTTATCCCAATAATTCCAGGTATTTATTATCGGTTTTTATAGTCAAGATTTCCCTAAATCAACTATATCCACTTTCACTGACAGATAATATTTGCTGCAATACCTCTTGAAGCAGGTCGACTTGTTAGCTGACCACTGTACTACACATTCTACTGTTGACTTTCAGGGAAAACAGAACATTTTCTTCTCAATGTGCAGAAAAAGTTACCTGATATTGTCTTCAGATATGTCATAAGACATATTTTAAAAAAGTTTGATAATAAAAAAGCTTCTGGCGCTGATGGAATATCTGGCATAGTACTCAGAAAATGCTAATTCAAACTAAAACCAGTTTTTTTTTGTAGAAGTCTGCTGAAGACAAAGAATATGTACTGCCGGACATGCGTTGGAGTTCAGCGGATATTCAAAAAATTGAAAAAGGCCTTGCAGGCAACTAGCGACCGGTCGAATAGATGTCAGTAATATCGAAAAGTATAGTGATTAGCATCTTTTAAAATACCTGAAAGGCTTTAATATTATTCTAACTTCACATATATTTGGAATAGTGCATCAGAAAGTTTTGAAGAATCTCGAGAGGTTGCGCTTGATATATCCAAGGCATTCGATCCTGTTTGGCATGATGAACTGTTCGCTAAGCTACGCTCTTGTGGTATGTCTAAAAGGTTTTGTTTATGTGTCTCGTGTTTCCTCACGTAGCGTTCTTTAAGAGTAGTAAGTGGTAGCGCTTCTTTCTAATATCTTCACTATCAACGCCGGCATATCCCAAGACTCCATATTATCTCCTACTGTCTTTCTTACAGTAATGATTAGCTGCAAATAACCAGGAATCTATTATATAGCTTTGCTAATGACAGTACACTTGTTACTTCATTAACATAACATTCAACGCTCAAACATCAGTTACCCATGCAAATATCCGCAGATAGCAGGAAGATCTAGAATTCAAAGCTGTAAAGGCGGTAGTATGTTTTTTCTTTAAGTTAACGTTACAGAACCCGTCATAGTTATATTGGAACGCTCTTCTCCCTTAGCATCATCTCAACTTGCTTGGCAAAAATGTCTTAGTATAAGCCTCTTGCATGCATAGTGAAGAGACCTTTTCAAAAGCTGGGATTATTAGTACTAGAAAGTTTGATACTTCACAATAACTTTTAATCCTTAGGGATTAGCTTAGCACTCCTCGTACAACTTTTTTCAAGTAGTCCACGCAGAACCACGTCTCTTTGGAATTAATTGCCCATGACTGTACAATTGCAGCGATTAAGACCAACATAATTTTTCTTCAGAAGCGTCGCTCTTGTAGTGGTTTAGGGATTTCTCTCCAGCTGCTGTGCTGTGTTCACAAGACAATTAATTTCCTTTGACTTACTCTCTGAATGATAACCCTTGCTAATTTTTTATTAGTATAAAATAATAAGGAGAATATTACATAGATATAGGTAATTCGGTGAGAAAAAGGCTATGAATGACATTGTTATTTATTCTCCGATGAACAGTGCAATTTCTAATAGTCGGACACTAAACTTTGGCACTTGCCATGTGATCTAAAAAGACTTAATAATAAAACATGAAACCAAAGTTGGTATCTGGTGATAACAGTAAGGTGCAGCATAGATTGACATGACAAGACAGACTTACCGATAAACTCAGCATGACAGACTGACATACTCCCCCGGTAACAATTCTATAGTGATTCTTAAACTATTACCAATCTCAGTAGCAAATGAACATTAGCACCATCTAATCTGTACTGCCAATGTTTAACAGCAACTTTAAAAATGAAATTTAGTCCGGAACACTAGAACCATAAACTAATGGATCTATAAACACCTCAAACCCATGTGGCGTTTACTAAGATTGCAAGTAAAAATAACTAGATGTCGCTAGAAATTTAAAATCACATTGTTTATTAGAATATATAAATTATATATTAAATAAAGAAGCACTTTTTTTATTGAAAAATATCTTGCATCGGTAAAAAAGCCAATCGGCACCTGTGGCTTGATTCCGAATGCGGCTACATTCGTGAAGCGGAATTATCCTAGAGATTTAAAGATTTTCTACAACTGATTGTAAATCACATTGCCGTTTGAATTTCATATTTGAATATGTTCAATAGTAAATTATTTTTAGGCATTCTGTTTTTTGAATTTATAATTTGCTTGATGATTTATTATTTGTACCAATTGTTAAGATGCTTTTAATTTCTAAAATTTCGTTGGTTATACAATTTTTTTAGAAAAATAAAATTATTAAATAAATTCCAATTTGTGATTGCAATATGTATACATATATAAGAAGGAAGGACAGTAACAGTGCCCTGGTAACAAACAATCTGGAGTTTAACTACTACCCTTATAAGGAGAAGAGACGAGCAATCATGCTTTTTATTTTTTATTATCAAGCTTTCGCTGCCTATTTGGTAGATTCTTCTGGATACTGAAATGCAAACAAAGTACAGAAAAACAAAGTTAAGACGCTCGTTCTGATATGCGATTTATAAATTTATAAAGTTATGTAAGAAATTCTTACAAAATTTAGCATATATTTCATCTCTGGTGAATAAAATAAAACTTGCATTTCGTTGGCGAGGTAGCAAGTAAGTTTTGTCATGTTTTCTGTGATTATACTTACTACCTGGCCAACGAAATGCAAATTTTATTTTATTCACCAGAGATGAATTAAATGCTAAATTTTGTAAGTAATTTCTTATATAACTTCATAAATTTATAAATCACATATCATAACGAACGTCTTAACTTTGTTATTTTGTACTTTGTTTGCATTTCAGTATCCAGAAGAAGCTACCGAATAGGCAGCGAAAGCTTGATAAAAAAAATAAAAAGCAGATACTACTTGATTGCTCATCTCTTATCCTTATAAGGGCGTTTCCTACTAGTTAAACTCCAAATTATATATATATATATATATATATATATATATATATATATATATATATATATATATATATATATATATATATATATGTGTGTGTGTGTGTATATCGGGTGACACAGCCAACATGTAACACCCCGAACGAAGAGTCAGAAATCAATGTATTGGCCATTGCTCAGATAGATCCTACAATTTCTACAAGACATGTTCAAGAACAAACCGGTGTAAATTGTGAAACCGTTCGCCGCATTTTAACAAATATAAATTCAGGTCCTACAAATATCAAATAAATCAACATTTATTTCAAACAGATTACTAAAGAAGAATGGATTATTGTAATTGGTTTTTGCAAAGATACCACCTTGAAAACTAATTTCATTACAACATTCTATTTGCGGATGAATCTGGATTTACCAATTTTATTATATTTAATCGTAACAATACTCCATATTGGACCCAAGAAAATCCTAGAATTATGCGAGAAAATGCTTATCAAGAAAGATTCGGCTGTAACGTGTGGTTGGGTATTCTTGGCACAAGAACTATTGGTCCTATTATATTTGATGGTACGTTAAATGGAGAAAAATATTTAGAGTTCATTCAAAATTAAGTTGAAGATTTTTAAGAAACTTTACCTTTAAATCATGGAGACATTATTTTCCAGCAGGATGACGCTCCTGCCTACAATAGTAGAAATGTAGTAAACTACTTGAGTCAAAGATTTGGAGCAAATTGGTTAGGTACCAGTGAACCTAATAAGTGGCCTGCAAGATCGCCAGATCTTACGCCTCTTGATTTTTTTATATGGAACTATCTAAATGAAAAAGTTTACAAAAATCCACTAACAAACAGAAATGATTTAGAAATGCGCTTAAGAAGAGCAGTAACTTAAATTGCTGAAATTCAGTTGAAGAACGTTATTGCAAATTTATATCTAGTATAAAATAGTTTTACCTATTTATTTTTAATGTGTTCCTTAGTTAAAATATCACTTTTTCTAATATTAATTAATTACAATTATTGGTTTTGTTGTGTTATTCTTATTATTAAATGATTTGGTTTTATTATTTGCATTTAAATATTTATTTAGTAAACAGGTTTCTTATTCTCTGAAAATAATAATAAATCCAATTGGCTTTAGAGAGTTCTGCTAGACGTATGTTGACAAAAAACCTGTAATGTGTAACTAGGTTAAATAAAAAATATGTGTTTCTATCTTAATTTCGGTGATATTGATCATTATTTAAAGAGAAAATTCTGTAACTGAATGTAAAGCATATTAAAATTTTGTAGAAGCCACTTAGACTCACAAAAATGGCACCATAAACGGATAGTGGAAAATTTTTTCCAAAGTGAGACAAATCGAACAAAAACAATTGCTAGTATATCCACCATGACCGTCTAAGTCTAAGAGTTTAAATCAGTTTTTGCCGATCACCTGTCAAACAAACGTCAACTTGTGGTACATCGTTGGAAAGAGAATTGCAGTCACTTCCGGTAAAACCGGAAGTAGTTAAAAATATTTCTTAAGTTCTAAAAAGCCTAATAAAATCCCATTTTGGTATCTAAAAATGCAAATATGAACTTTCACTAACTTTTCGGTACTTCTCTTTTTCCTAGAAATGTTGTCTGCATGGCACTGAATATTCCTCCCGCTCTTCCCACTTTTTCGTTTATTTTCCTGTCCATTCTCCCGTTCTCTTCTAGTTCTCTTCTATAATCTCACCTAGGTATTTAAAATAATCTACTTCCTTAATTAGTATTCCGTCCAGCTTTATTTCGTGTGTTTCTTGGTGTTTGTTATTATCATGGTTTTTGTTTTTTGGATACTAATTTTCATGTTTATCTTATCCTGCTCTTCTTTTACTACTTCAAGGTTGTATTGTAGATTTTCCCCGGTATCTGGCCATGTCATCTGCAAATATCAGTTCATTCAGTTGTGTGGGTCTCATTCGCCGGTACCCTGATGTCAATTTTTTCATCTTTTTATTGGCTTTCTCCATTGCATCATCAATTATCGTTATATGCAGAAGTGGGCTCAGTACACATCCTTGTTTGACCCTCTGACTTTTTTCGAATTCTTTTGATTCTTCATTGTTTGTTCTAACTATGTTCGTATTTCCGTTATACATATCTTTTAATACTTCTATGATGTTTCTATTTTCTCCTCTTACTCTCAGCGTCTCCCACAAGTCCTTCCTTCGCACTCTAGCGAAGGCTTTCTCCATGTCTAGACGCATACGAGTGCTTGTCTGTTCTTCATTAATACCTTTTTACTTGTTTGTCTAATGGTAAATATAAGATCCTGTGTATTTATGTTCTTTTCAAATCCGCATTGTCTATCTTCCAGCATTGACTCAATTTTGTTCCTTATTTTCTTTTCTACTATTTTTGCAAAAACCTTTCCTGGGACACTAGAAAGTGTTACTCCTCTATAGTTGCTACAGTCTCTTTTATCGCCATTCTTATATATTGGTAATATAATATGTGTTTTCTTGCTTTCTTCAGAATGCCATTCATCAAATCCACTAGCCTGTTTATTCCTTCTCCTCCCATATATTTTATCATTTCCGGTGTGATATTATCTTTTCAGGGCGCTTGGCCTAGTTTTAATCTTCTTATTACTTCCTCCATTTCCTCCTCACTTATGGTCCCCATTTCCTCTTCGACCATCGCTACCTGCCCCTTTTCTTCCTGATATCCCCTCCATTGTTCCATTATTTTGTCTTCATTTGTTATTATGTTATCCTCTTTATCTTCCATATTCGGCATACTATATTCTTTTCTCTGTCCGAGCTGTTTTAATGTACTATAGAATAGTTTTTGGTTCTCTCTGTAGTGTTCTGTCAGTCTGCTCCCAAATTCCCCCTATGATTTGTCTTTTGCCATCTATATTGCGGCTTTTACCTCCCTTCTTTTCTCTCTGTATACTTCATAACTTTTGACTCTTCTTGTGCTCAAATATTTTTTCCACTTTTCTTTTTTATTTTTTACCTGTCTTCATGTATCACCCGTCCACCATATAGTTCTTTTTGTGTTGATATTTGGTGTTTCCGTTTTACCTCAGCTCCTTTCAGCTACATACAATATACTGTTCCTAAGATATTCCCACTTGTCCTCTATATTTGCGCTGTTTGTCCAGACTTTTAATTTCTTTTCGAGGATTAATTGATACTCCTTTTGGTTTTAGTTAGTTTTTTCCTCCCTTAGTTTGATGCTCTTAATTTTTTTATTTACTCTCTTCCTTCTCTTATCATTTTCCTCCCCTTTCATTCTTTTCATTTTCATTATTACTAGAGAGTAATCACTTCCGTCCTCTGCTTCTCTCTTTACCTTTACATCTTTTATTCTTTTCCATTTGCTTCTACTCAGCAGGAAGTAATCAATAATTGATCTATCATTCCTCGTCTAGGAAACTCTTATGTACTTGTGTATGTCTTTGTGTTTGAACATTGTGTTTGTTATGGTTAGGTCGTTTTCTATACCTAGTTCTATTATTCTTTCCCCATTATTATTAAGGGTTTCTTCTCCTTCTCTGCCCATATTTTGTCCTATTTCTTAATCCCTTTTCCTCTTTTCTTTGTCTCCGCAATTCCCAGTATATCCATTTCTTGTTTTATTATTTTTTCCACTAGTTCTTCCTCTTTTCTCATGATACTTCTCACGTTCCATGTCCCTATCTTGATTTCAGCCGCATGTAATCACGTGTTATTTATAACAACCTTGATACTTTAACGTGATATACAATAAAAATTATGTAAAGGGTGATTCATTTAGAGGTACTTTTTGTGATGGGGATTTAATTGCAGATTGCGCATGCGTCGTGTCAACTGAAGTAGCATTCCTGTTCAGTAGTGTTTGACAATTTATAATGGAAAGACTTAGCCCGGCACAGCGTCTACAAATTGTTCAACTTTATTACGAAAATGGGCGTTCTACGAGGAATGTGTATCGGGCGCTTAGAGCAACTTATGGTCCACATAATCGGCCTACCGAACGCACAATTCGCTCTACCATCAATAAGTTTGAGACCCAATTTTCATTATTGGAAAATGCTCGACCAAATAGACCACATCCAGCACGTAGTGAAGAAAATATAGGGGCGGTAGCGGAGAGTGTACGCGAAGACCGTGAAGTATCGATTCGTCGCCGTTCTCAACAGCTTGGCCTGTCATATTCAACAACTTGGCGTATTTTACGTAAGGATCTTTCTTTAAAAGCATACAAAATTTAACTAGTGCAACAACTGAAGCCGACCGACCTTCCGAATCGTTTCCGTTTTAGTCGTTGGGCTCTTGACAAGCTTGCAGAAGATCTACTGTTTTCGAGAAAAATTTTGTTCACCGATGAGGCCCATTTTTGGCTTAATGGGTTCGTGAATAAACAAAATGCCCGTATTTGGGGTGATGAACAACCTGAAGAGGTTCAAGAGCTGCCATTAAATCCAGAAAAAACAACTGTTTGGTGTGGTTTATGGGCCGGTGGAATAATCGGTCCATATTTCTTCAAAACAGAGGCCGGCCGGAATGTTACTGTGAATGGTGACCGTTATCGCGCCATGGTAACAGACTATTTGATGCCAGAAATTGAAGCCCGTGGTCTCGACGAAATTTGGTTCCAACAAGATGGCGCCACTTGCCATACAGCCCGTGAAACTATAGTTTTACTGCGAGAGCAATTCGGCGAACAGATCATTTCACGCTTTGGACCAGTGAATTGGCCGGCTAGATCATGTGACATCACACCTCTTGACTTTTTCCTTTGGGGCTATATAAAGTCCAAAGTCTACATGGATAAGCCAGCTACAATTGAGGCATTGGAGGCCAATATTACTCGAGTCATTGGCCAAATACCACTCGAAATACTCACACGCGTCATTGAAAATTGGAACTTCAGAATGGACGTTGTTAACCGTAGTCGCGGACAACATTTGAAAGAAATTATCTTTAAGAAATAATTGTAAAGAATGGTTCTTTTATATGATAATAAAGATTATAAAATAAAATTGTTTTTATTCATTTTTTTTTATTTAAAAAAAAGTACCTCTAAATGAATCACCCTTTATAATTAATTAAAATGATAATTTGGATTATTTATGAAAAATATATCAATAATAACTGAATAAATGCGCGTGCGAGTCATGCGTTTATTCCAATATCTTTTAAAAGAAAATCCGATCAATGCAATATATGATTAAAATTTTGAAAAACTGCCCGCGTCTGCGCGCGTCGTCTTCTTCAACCTACTTTGCTACAGCAAAAATTCACTTCATAAAATACATGAAAAAGTAATATTTATCTAATATTTTTGCAACAACTAGGAAGTAAACTGCCTTCATTATTTAACAAACGAAAGCAAAGTAATTTTTTTTATGTATTTATTTTTTTATGACTTTTTACTTTTTAATGCGCATATGACAACAAAAATTATATAAAACACATGCTTTTGAACCAAGAAAACGTATGGATTCCTATCTTTTTACATGTTAAATATTCGAAAGTTTTATAGTTAATTATGGCAATATGGCGTGGTAAACCATTTTTATATTGAAGCAGTGAATGCATAATGCTAGAATCTATTATTTTTCAAAATATTAAGCAAAACTATTTTTAACAGTTACTCGTAAGAAATGCCTTAATCCTAACAAAAATGGCTTGATGATTTCAGTTAAAGAATTACTAGCTGACTTCGAGAATATTTTAAAATCTCTTTCAACTAACAACAACAATAAAAATATAATTAGAGCTAAGTCTGCCAATGTTCTAACTAATTACTAACACAAATCTATTTAACAAAGTTAACTAAATTCAATGTATAAGAAATCAAAAGCTGTCCTTAAGGACAATTGTTAGTTAATTGTCAGTAGGGCTGATAAAGGTAACGTAACAGTTATTATGAAAAAAGATGCATGTTTTGAAAAATGCAATATTATCCTGCAAGATCAAGACTACTACACTAAACTCTCCAAAAATTTCACCTCTATTTTTCAACAAAAAGCTAATATACTAGTAACTAAGTTTAAGAACCAAGGGAAACTGACTAACTAAAACAGCTAAATCTCTAATGATTTTTAATCAAACGTCACCAAAATTCTACGGGCTCCTAAAAATTCATATACTTCAACTAGCTATGAGACTCATTATTTCATCCCTCAATGCCCCTAATAGCAAATAGTCAACTTTTCTTTCTGAAATTTTATTTAAAGCATATGTTAAAGAAAATTACTACTATGTAACTGGCTCCTTTGAATTTACTAACTTTATATCTAGCAAGAAACTTCCTGAGGGTTTCATATTGATTAGCTTGGATGCTGTTTCTTTATATAGTAACATCCGTCTCCAATTAGTAATCAAGAGTATCAGAAAGCACTGGATTGATGTTCAAAAATATACTAATTTAACATTTAACAACTTTCCTGAAATTTTGAAGTTTATTTTTCAGTCAACGTACTGCAAATTTAATCAGCATTTTTACAAACAAATAATGGGCACTCCAATGGGTGTTACTATTTCTCCAATTATAGCACAATATGTAATGGATGGCCTCTTAGAAGAATCCATGCCCAAAGTTTCATTCAACTTACCTTTTTTGAAGAAATATGCTGGTGACATTATCACCTCAATACCAAATGATTGAGATGAGATCCTTAGAATATTCAATAGCTTTCGCCCCAAACTTCAATTCTCAATCGATGAGGAAACAAACAACAATGTGCTTTTTTTAGACACATGACTAATTAGGAAAAATGACAATTGGTATGCCAAACCAACCTACTCAGGAAGATATATCAACTTCCGTTCCTTCCATACCATGAAAATCAAAATAAATACGATTTTGGGGTTGAGGTCCAGAATAGAACTCAGAACTCAGACTTAGTAAATTAAATAGACTTCGAGATATATTACTTAATAACTCCTATCCAACAAAAATGTTAAATATATTGCTGTTTAACTCAATATCACCTATTCCTCAATAATCTGACTCCTGACACTCTTCCCCTTATCTCAAAGAAACTTCCACAAAAGTCAGAAATTTTTTTAAAATTCAACCTAATTTAAAAATTGCTTTCAAACATTCAAAAACAATTAATAATATTTTCACCAATTTAAAAGATAAGAATGAAACTATGAAAGCCTCTGCCACAGCATCCCTTGCACTCAGTGCGAAAATGTGTATATAGAACAAACATCAAAGGTCCTTAAAAACTGAATCACCTCTCACAAAAGTGATTGCAGACATAACAAAAACTCAAGTGAAGAATTTAATTTTAAGGAAACCAGAGGAGGAAGGAGAGAAGTTTCAAAAAGAGAATCTTTAAGAGAATGGTGGAAATTCACCAAGAACATTATTAATAAAAAAAATGACATTGAGGATTTAAGCTTAATTTTTTCTATTTCAATTCAGCTGGCAAAATGATAACTCATAAAATTTATCATACATATCTTTATAAAAATAACTTAATGTCAATTTTACAAACTTTAGAAAAACAGAACTTCAACGTCTTGGTTTTTTCCTAGAATAAATCAACCATAACTTTACCAGAAGGTAAAAAGACGCTGACCTTAACAAATGGAATCACCTTAAAAGTCATACTGTGCTCGTAGCCTACCTAATAAAATTGAGTAAATTGTATTTATATTTTTAGATATTATCTGTAGTAATTTTCGCTATTTTCCTTATGAATACGAACAATAGTGTTAATTGAAAGAAATTGTCCTAACAAGCAGTACCTAGCAGTAATGTTAATATTTTAGGGTTTTTTTTTTCCCTTTTGTAAACCTTCGAAACTAATTTTCTTCTATATTTGTACCCCTGAAGAAGAAAATAAAATATTTTCGAATGCTTGGAGTAGCTAGAAAGGCTATTTTCCTTATGAATACGAACAATAGTGTTGATTGATAGAAATTGTCCTAACAAGCAGAACCTAGCAGTAATGTTAATATTTTAGGGTTTTTTCCCTTTTGTAAACCTTCGAAACTAATTTTCTTCTATATTTGTAACCCTGAAGAAGAAAATAAAATATTTTCGAATGCTTCTCTCTCTCTCTCTCATACAGACTACAGGAAGCAAATAAAACAGGTACGTGCACGTTATTTTAGAATTCCACCAATCTCAGTTACAAGCAATAGCCAACATCTTGATCCAATAACATTAACAGGCAATAGACAGTAGCACAAAAATACTAAAATAAAACGAATACAGCACCAAGATAATCAGAAAAGTCATACAACAACAAAGCAATATAGTAAAAAAGTAGCACAAAGCAAAACCTCAGAAGCGACTTAACAACGAAACTAGAATTATACTTCTTCTTAAAAGAACAACAGACCACATTGGACAACTTCTACGAAAATACAATATATCCACTGTTTACAAACCAGATAGGACAATAGGGTCATCACTCAGAAATCCAAAGAAGAAAATGAAGCTAGAAAATAGGTGTATACAGCATTCTATGTGGAACTGTAATCAGGCCTACATAGGATAAACCAACAGAAGGATATCTACAAGTCCCAAAGAACACCGAGAGGATGCTATCAATCCAACCGGAGTATGGAAATGCATAATAAAACAAAGCTTCAACACCCCACTGCGCAACGCGGAGCCGATGCAAGTTATCACAAAGAGGCATCACCGACCAATATCTGGTTCTAATAGCAACTTGTAGGAATTACAAAATATAAATTGCTCATATGAAATAAGGTACATTAAATGACACTTCTTCGGAGGTTTCTCTTTTTTCATATCTTGCGTAACCTCGTTTATCAAAGAAGAAACTAAAATAGTAAAATAGTAAATATTAGTCTCAATATAATTCAGTAGAGTAACAATGTGTGTCAGAGAAAGCCTAACGTGGAAATATGAAGCTCACCTGAATTTGTTTAGCCGAAAGGGTAATTCCAGTAGCGGGCAATATATTTTTCAGGTTTAAAAAGTTTTATAGTTCATTACATAGTGTGATTTTTTCTTAACACTAACCATGCCTTAGAACAAGTAAATATAAGTATAAATTTAAAATTACGAATTGTAGACTTACCGTAATATCTTATGTATAATTATTATTATTTTATGTCGGGACACTCCATTCCTGTAGCATAATCATTCAAGTTGCTAGACGTTACCTTGGTAGCAAATATATCTTGGCATGAATATGTCTCGTCCATAGTAAAGAGAGTTTCTCAAAAGCTGGGAATACTACTTCGAACTAGGAAGCGTTACGCTCCGCAACTGTTAATTCTGAACGAAGCTTAAATCCGACCAAGAGTGGAATACTGCTGCCATGTTTGGGGTTGTGCTCCTACTGATCTAGCCAGGTTAATTTCTCCCAGAGCAGTGCATGCTATTAATACATATCGCGCTAATACATATATCACTTCAGTATGAGGTTCAGCTTGTTACTTTTCGTACTACACTTTTCAAGTAGGTTTTTATATGGAGAATATCATTTTTTGAAGTTATTTGCCCAGGACTGTTTTTCCTATGGAATACAACTTACAGCGATTCAATACTAATGTGAATCGCACGGGCGCTACACCCATATAGAAGGCAAAGACAACGGGCATGTGGAGACATTTTGTCAGCAGCAAGCAAGCAGTGAAGTTCTGCTAATTTTCTCTGAATTCTTTCATATAAGAAAAAAAGTAATTAAAGTAAGTATTATTATTATTTAGGGAACTATCCACGAAATGCAGATGAGTAATCAGAGAGAAGATTGAAGGAGATTACTGTATAGGTTTATCGAGGAGGGCGACGCTGATCCTATCGAGGAGGGCGACTACAACTTTACTGAGGAGGGGATTCCAAGGTTATTGATTTATCGAACGGAACGACTTCAAGTGTACCTACGAGATTACTTTATCGAGTCAGATCACTCCTACTTTAACATGGGAACGAAGACTTCAAGTTTGATATGATAACTTCTATTTAACGTGAGCACGAGACTATTCTCGGTATTGATCAGTAGTTGATTCAAAGATCTACTGGATTAACTTTCGTTATACACAATAGCCCTAACTGCAGGATTTCTCTACGTCAACTGAAGAAGAGTAGGTCTATGATTAGTCGACGTAAGGACTATTAGCAGATTCTACGAAACACTGCACAGTCTATTTCCAAGCTGGTTTATTGCTGTTACCACCATGACGTAAAAGTAAATATTGATTGGTTGATTTCTTTTGAGATTTACATAAAATTTTCATATAACTCTAAAAATCTAGACTATAATTTTTCAAAAACATGTAAAAGATTATTAAATACAAAGTATTAGGAATGGAATGTTTTCGTGATTGTGCTATGAATATGAGATTTATTTAAAAGAAATGTATAAGTGTATATAGTTCAACAAAGGAATAATAAAACTGTTTGTTTTAAGGGAGACTAAACCTTTGTTTACAATCCACACCCTTAGGAATTAAACAGTTTTATAGCTTGTAATAAACTTCCGGAACTAACATCATCTTTGAAAATTTCACTGCCGTCCTGGGCGTACACTTTCAGAAGTCCGCAGTATCTGAAATCCGAGCAGAAATAAAGCCAATCAAAATACCAAAAAAAATGTCGCAACTTTTCAGTTTACACTCAACTACCGACCAGTAGGAATTGATAATACCAAATAACAGTTTGCAGAAATTGTGACTGCTAAGTCAGAATAATACTGATCAACAGATATGCTTCCGGACTCATAAGGAAATACATTTTTCCCTTCGTAAATCCCTACTCACTAACACCCACCATTTTATATATATATATATATATATATATATATATATATATATATATATATATATATATATATATATATATATATATATACATATATATATATATATATATATATATATATATATATATATATATATATATATATATATATATATATATATATATATCGATAGGTGCTTATACTGCACTCTATCGATGACTTATTTAAAGTCTATCCGAACAAAGTGGCCAAATCACAACTGACGCTTAATTGCAGAAATGCATCTTCTCAAGCTTCCCGGTTGAAGGCATAGATGGCACATTGGTGAATCAACCAAAGCAAATTGAAAATTCGCACATGGTAGTTCCCAAAAGTGTTCTCTGTATTTGCTAGACCAACCCAAGACGCGTTTCGCCATATCACGGCTCATCAGCTGGGCTAGGTTCAGCAAACACACAGAACACCATTCAGACCTTATTCGGGTACTGACGGAAAACTATGACAAAATAGATGCTTGTTCTGCACTCTGTCGATGACTTATTTAAAGTCTATCCGAACAGAGCGGCCAGATCACAACTGACGCTTAATTGCAGAAACGTATCTTCTCAAGCTTCCCGCTTAAAGGTATAGATGGCTCATTGGTGAAGCAACCAAAGCAAATTGAAAATTCGCACTTGGTATTTCCGAAAAGTGTTCTCTGTATTTGCTAGACCATCCCATAGCGTTAATTGGCAGGTGTTTGACATCTGATATCAGTTGTGTTTAGTAAAGTTTGCCATTCAATCTTGAATCGTTTCACGTTAAAGGAACGCGTGGAAATTGTCCAAATTACTCAATTACTCCAAAATTATTCCAAAATAACTCAAAGCTGCAAGAATATTTCTTCGCAGAATTTGACGAAATGGACGCAGACGACTTTTATTTCCAACAGGATGGCGCACCGCCATATAGCCCAACATGGCTTTATTGGGCGCCAAGTTCGGTGAGTCATTAATTTCACGAAATGGCGCTGCCTCTTGGCCGATTTAACGCCTTTGTACTATTTTCTTTGGAGTCACGTTAAATCACAAGTTTACAGCAACAAACTAGCAAGTCTTGATGCACATGCATCGTGACATAGCCGGCGTAAAGCCAGAAATGCTGGCCCGAGTCATGGAAAATTGGTATAAGCGGATTCGTGTCTGCAAAAAGAGCTGCGGTGGCCATTTGAGCGATATCTTGTTTAAATCTTAAATGGCATAAAATTTCCCGTTAAATAAACGTTTCAAAATGAATTTTGCTTAAAAACTTTTTGTTTTATTCAATTTTAATATTAGGACGTTCTTATTGGAAATCCCCTTATATCTACATATATATATATATATATATATATATATATATATATATATATATATATATGGTAAGATATAACGCCTACCTCGTAGGTGGCACTCCATCAGAGCTGCAGCCATACATGCCGACAGAGCGGTTAGTAGACTGCCAACACTTCACCGCAGGTGTATATATATATATATATATATATATATATATATATATATATATATATATATATATATATATATATATATATATATCTGACGAAGCATTGCGACCCTACATTCTAATTCTTAGCAGTTATTTATTTTCAAATAGTGTACACATATAAACTCAAAATCAACTAAACCGACAAATGAGAACATCACATGGAATAGTTTACATGGACAGTTACATTTGAATTTGGTACTGGCAATACAAAAGGCGATTATTATTTTATATTTCCTTAGATTACATTATATAATGAACCGAATGATACGTAAGTATCTCGTGATATATATACAAAAGTTATATTTAAATATTAATAATATTAAATTTTCTATACTTACTTAAAACCATACTACTCGTACTTTGCTAGATTTTAGAACGCTTTGCAAAAATTGGCAATAGCTGCTTTATGCGCCATCCAGTAAAGATTTGGCTCACCACTGGATCCATTAGTTAGTTTCAAAATTTAGTTTAAGAGTTTTGTAGGAGCTAATTCCTTGGTCTATGCTAAAACGAGTAATTTAAACGGGAAGTGCTTAATAACTTGTAGTACTATACTATATACCACTTATAGTGGCGTCTCAGCCGGAGACCGTTAGTACATTTTGCCGTAAAGTACTAAGAGTACGTGAATCCAAGAATAATGGATCACGTACGAGTGTTATATGTTAATCACTTAATTGGGACAGGCCAAGTTTTGCTCCATTTCAAAGTAACCGTAAAAATAACTAACATTAATATCTATAGAGGGTATTAGCTCAAATAGAACATAAACAATTGATGATCTGATGTGATATTTCTATTATATAGGATTTGGAAGTTTTAATTCATTAAATTTAAAAATTATTGACTTTGAAGTACTGTTAATTAGGTTATCTTTTTACAAAAAAAAACACCTGAAAATTCCAAATGGCTGTCGATTTTTCCTTAGTAAGTTAAAAAGAGACAAGAATATAAAATTAATAAACTTGAGAGAGTGGCTGAACTAGCGAGTGATACAACAACAAAGTGATTGTCTATTGGGTCTTTTGCTATTGACCATCACCAAAAAAACAGGCTACCAATTTGATTTTACATACAAAAAAAAATTTAGAACGTAATGAAAGACAATTTGTCAAAATTTCCCCTTTTTATTACAAAATTGCATGACGCATTTCGGTACATGGTAACTTCTTCTGATGCTTATTGCATCTGGCATCAGAAGAAGTTACCATGTAATGAGACGCGCCATGCAATTTTGTAAAAAAAGGGGACATTTTGACAAATTGTCTTTCATTACGTTAGTTATGGAATTCCATCAAGTAAAGGCCTAAACAAATCAAATTTTAGAACATGAAAACAACTACAAAAGTAGTTTTGTTTCTTGAAATTTATCATAATAATAGAAATAGGAAGTAAATTATAAAAGAGATATTATTAAATTCAACAATGTTTATTGTATTGTATTATGACGGCCAAGCTTAATTATATTTTTAGACCAAATGGAATGTTAAACCAGCTTGTTCAGTTTGTTGTCTATAGTTGCTTTTAGTATTTTTTTTTTATTAAAAGGTCTTTTCTTTTTTATTAACATTTACACAGGGGGAGCGTCTGTCTATATACGATATTATTCAGTCACTGTTTTGCAGTGTTGGTGTTTGTAAACATTATAAGTTTTTCAATATTACGTCTAATGATATGGATTTTACACTATGTTGTTGACTCTTCCGTTGGTTGTTGTAATATAGTGTAGTTTTGTACAATTATTATATACTTGTGATGCTCCTGATGAAGTCACTAAACATGGACGAAATATTAAGAGAAGAAAACAATTTCAGTTATTTTTTAAACAAATTTGCTTTTTATTTGAACAAAAAGATTGATTGCCATTGTATAATTTTATGGAAAGTCGGGTTTTTAAATAAGCATTTAATTGTTCAACCGGAATTCTGTAATTTAATTTTCACAATTTTGCTTTTAAACCAATTTTCCTTTCTGTTTTCTCTTGCTTCTTCGAATGAAATTGGCGGCTTTGGTGAATTTTAAATAAATACGCTTTATTAAAGATTGATTTTTCCTTTTAAAAACTTTCGTAAAACTACTAAAAGTAATGATTTTTACAGCAAATTTTTTTCGAAATCCAAAGTGGTTAGAGTTGAATGTTTTTTTTGAATTGAATTATTTTGTCAACGGTATTAGAAAAAAAAAGTTTTTCTGGCAAATATAAAATCTGTCTAATTTACTAAAGCGAACCCTATAGGTATGTTTGGAATTTTCAGGTATACTACCCTTTTTACTTTCCTTGCCAAAGCAAAATATTGTTATCCTGAAAAAATCATAATCCGAGATCTATAGATTCCTAGACCACGAAGAATATAATTACTCATTTTCATCGGTATGTCTATCTGTTGTTTATTCATCCGTCGGTCTGTTGTTACGATAACACTCTTGGTATATATGTAATACCTAAAGAGGGAATGGAGCTTGTAGTTTTTGAGCGATATCGCTTAAGACGAAGTATAGTAATATATTTTTCCTAGTTTTTTTCTTGAGATAAACAAATATTTTGCGCAATTAGTTATGGTAAATATAAGAGGAGGAGTCATTTTCAAGGTTTTTAGAGTTCACGTCTTCAAAAATTGGATTATTTTTATATATTTTTTTAAATTTTAACCCAAAATCGGGGGTAAAAGGAGTTAAGGTCTTTAAATATTTTTCAGTTTTTATAATATCTATAAAGTTTTTTTCAGATTTTTTGGTTGATGTAATTATAATATAAATATAATATTACGTATAGTAAAATATATAAGAGTAAAAAAGTCGCTGCATATATATCATGCTATATCTCCTTTTAAGGGTTCTTGAATTATAGGAATGTGAAAATTAATTTATTTCTTATTATTATGTATTTTAATAGAGTAAAAGGTTGACAGAGATGGTAGAATCGTGAATAGTTTCAATCGTATTATGGGAATTTTTCCAGGTTTTTTTGGGATGGGAAAATGGGCAAATTTTTTATCATAATTATTTATAATAAAACATATAGGGTGCCAAAGATATGTAGAAGAGAGCTAGAAGAGTGACTTGGTATTTGTCTTGTTAAAAGTCAAAGTCAAAGATCTCTTTTTTATTGTAAAATTATTACAATGTACATTGCGTACAAGTCTTACGGATACGGCTAAAGACACATTTATCTTATTTTATTTATTTATACTGTAAACTATAAAATTAGTCTAGTCTATAAAGATATAAAACTAATTCTATTTACATTTATTAATTTAGTTGCGTGAATTATTTAAAATTACCTTTGTTGCTGCTTCATGCACCTTTAGTTTACCCAGCTGAATCCTCATAATAAATTGGTAGTCATGCCTATAGAGGCTTGTGTTTCGGATTGTGTACCTCACGCTTTGTTGTTAGGCAGTGGGTTAGTGTTGATGTTGGTGTCCTATATCTGTAAAATCTGTCAGATGTGTTAATGATGTGTTGTTTTACTTTTTGTATATTAGTTTTGTCATGTAAGAGAACTGTTCTAGCGGATAGTTCCGTAAAGGTTACACATCTGAGGATTTTATTTTGCATTCGTTGTTTTCATGCGACGTGTGTATCTGATATGCTGCACCAGACTGGGACAGCATACATCAACACAGATCTTATAATTTTTTTCTGTAGCATCAATTTATTCTGAAAACTCAGCTGAAAATTTGGTGCTAGCAGTACATATAAGTTCTGCATAGCAACGAAGGCTTTATTCAGGATATAATTAATGTGTAGGTGGAATCTCAATCTAGCGTCTATTATAACACCCAGGTATTTCAGACGATTTTTGAAGGGTACCTGGATGCCATTAGTTTTCATTGGTTGATTTATGTGAATATTGATAAATGTTTTAATTAGGACAATGCCTTCACATTTACATTCATTCAAATTGATCTTCCATTGTCCAAGCTATGGGGTTATTTTTCTGTGGTGGTTGCAGATGTGCTCCCTTGCTATGTGTGCATAATAGGAGTGAGCGTAGATTAGCGCATAATCTGCAAAAGTACCTATTTTGGTTGAAGAATGGGTTGGAAAATCGGTCATATATAAGTTATTTAATTTGGGAGCCAACACCAAGCCCTACAGTACTTCGGATTTCATTTTTCTCGAATTTGATAAAGAATTTTCCACTTTTACATTGAATTCACATCTAGTTATATAGGAATACAATCGTGTCACTACATAAAGTGGCAGATTATGCAAAACCAAGAGTTTATGTAAAAGCCCGTTGAGCCGAACGGTATCGAAAACTTTGCGGATATCGAAGGCAAGCGCAACGGTGCTCTGCTGCACGTTCATTTTCTTGAGTGTATCCTGTAACACTTTGGTAATTCAGTAGGTAGTCTATCTTCTTTGTGCTTTGTTTTTACCTTTTTGCGAACTTGTTAGCACCACCGACGTTCTCTGTTAGCTTTGTAACTTCATATTCAAGAACGTTTGTGTTGAAAATGTTGCTATTAATATTTGTTTTCTCATGTAATATTTGTCTATAGAATCTCCAGTTTGCTATTTCGAACGACCATGACGTCAAATCACCCTTCCTCGCCACAGTGACGTTCCAGCCCAGCAACAGTCGAACGTGATCCGACGATAGCTCGTCCAGTATGGCGTAATCGTAGATGGTATGACGATATCTATTACCTGATTAAATCGTTCATCCAAGTCTTGATGATTGAAACGTAAACAGGGCCTGGCGTAGCCTCCTATGATCATTATACCACTGTTTATATTTTTTTATTTTTTTATTTTTTTATTGGTCTAGCACACGTGCTGCAGGGAAGTCCCTAAAGCACTCCAGAAGCGGCACGAGTGCGGAAAAAGCGATTCACGTTATTCTTGAATCGCTGTAAATTGTACTTGGTGGGAAACACAGCGCTGGGCAAATTATTCCAAAGGAATGACGTTCTCCATATAAAAGATTGCTTGAAAAGCGTTGTACGCGGAGTAACAAGCTGAACCTCATACGGATGCGAAGCACCAGAGCGACGTGTATTTCTAACATGCACCGCTTTGGGAGGAATTAAGCGGGCTACATCCTTCGAACACTTTCCATGAAAATACTTGTAGAACAGACTCAAGTCGCCAACCGTTCTTCGATGTTCCAGCGAATGAAGGCCGCCGGTCAATTCCGGGTCCCCAATCAGACGGACCGCTCTTCTCTTTTGTTTTTTCCTACATTCACCATTACTGAATTATTTTTGTTTAATAGTATATAGTTAATGTTGTTTTTAATAACAAGGCAACGCCCCCCTCCATGTGTTTCGATCTGCTCTATTAACAACATAATTCCTAATTTGTTGATTATGTCTAACTTTGTCTCATTATAATCATTATATCCATTCTGTGGTAACATAGAAAATGTACAAGCTCTTCTGTTTTATTTAACACGCCATTGGCATTCCAAATTGAAATCATAGGATTGTTGAACTATATATTGTATTTATCTATGTGCTCACAGCATTGAAGTATGACGGTTAGTCTCTCTTATTTTGAAGTACACTTTTTTAAAGAAATGGTTGTCTTTAATTACCCTAGTCATTTCTTGTATGTTTATGAAGCTATTTAGATCTTCCATCGTTTTACTAAAATTATTAAAATCATTACTAGGATTGTTAATCTTTGTAAGTTCACTTCTTCTATTTCTGTTGTTTACGTTCTTCTTCAATTTTCTCCAGTTGCATTTGATAATAAACCTGACGCCTTCTGTCAGATCTCTCTTGCCATACGTTTCTTCTTGGAGCTGGCGCGTCTCTATATGGGGGTGTAGTTGTTGGTCTGTTTGTTACGTTGTTTTGTTTATTTTTAATTTGTCCAATTTTATACGTATACACTTGGACAGTTTTTAAAAGATGGGGGCCCAAATAGTTTGCGCACTTTTCAGCTCAAAAACAGTGTGCATGCTCCCACATACAACACTTTTTACATTGATGGATGTCACTTTATTGTCTTCTTGATCCCTATATGATTGATGTGTTACCTTTTTATTTTATTTTTTGGTGTGGTCAGTTTATATTCTGTATTGGCGATTACTAAGTATAAGGGTATGTGTTGGGTTTCCACTAGAAAAATGTTTTAGATATTTATTTTATGTGTTTGTTGTAGTTCTGTATTTATGTCTTCGATATCTGGACGATTATCCAGCCAGACCATGAAGTGGGTTCTGTCTTTCAGACTCACATAAGTACGCCACTCTGTGCCCCGTTGCTGCTCTAATAATTTCTTATAATTATTATAAAAACTCGGTAATATCATTATTGTTAATGATGGTGCTATTCTTTGTATACTTGATAAGGTGTCCTTTGATTAAAGTTGTCCGTAAGGTTCTAGATATGGTCGCAAATTTCTCTTTGTTCTCAATTGTACCTGCAATAATAATTGAAGGCGGTTTTTGCGGTTCGGACTCGGGCATGGCATTGAGTACAACTTCTACTTTTTCATTTGCATTTGTTCTGTTGTTTTCATCTTCGTCTATTGTTTCTATTGTTCCTATGTCTGTGTCTTTCTCGAATGAGGTAGAGGGTAAAAGGGTTAGAAATAATTCTATCGTTTCAATAGTGTTATGCGAATTTCTCATTACTGTTGATTGGGGTACAGGATATTCATTAAAAAATAATTTTTTATAGTAAGGCATGAGGTTAATGGTAATTAAGTATATATCGTATCTATCTCAGCACTTTAGATTTTGCATTGTTTCCAATTTTAGCAGATATTGTATAAGAGGGGATTGAGATTTGATTACAAATTAATCTAATAAATGTTGATATGGATATAAAATAAATGTCCAAGTTGACCAAAATGCACCGATAACCTAGCATGGAAATTATTTACTTCTCTTGCCAATGGAAAGCTTTATGTTTGAAAATTTTACTTTTCTTCTCGTCTTGTTTTTTAATTTTCGTCGGTCTGTCTATCTGGTTCTCGCCTCTTGCGCGACAAGGGGGTGAAAGAGGTCGGAATTTACTTCGTCTTTACTTAAATATTTATTTAAGAGCTGTGAAGTGTGTGCAAGGAAAATACTAGCTAAACAATTATATTGATTTTTTTAAAAGGTTATCTAGGTAACACTACCTCACTGGGGTGAATTTTTAAATTTAATTTCAGGAATTTTTAAAATCTGTATGAAGTTAGTGAAGTTAATTATTTTTATGGTTACCGTTAAATATTTGATAAAGCTACTAGTATTCTGTGTACCTTGAATAATAGCAGCACGGGTCTTATTTTGCTTTACTCTCGGATTAAAGATTTTAGCGGAACAGTGGATCAAATGGCTATTAGGTTTATTGGCTGCTAATGTCTTTGGATATATATTTCTGAAATCTTTGCTGTTGTTTTGGCTGTATTAAGATTGCCTCTTCAATTAGGGTGGCTCATGGGCTTCCAAATGGAGCAGAACATGGCCTGACCTAGTTTAGTGAATAATGTACAACACGCACAGGTGGTCCATTATTCTTGGATTCTTGTACTTTTAGTACTTTAGGGTAAAACGTACTAACGGTTTCCATCCTAAAAGCCATTATAGAATATTTTTGGGTATTTTTTACGAATGCTAAACACATACTTTATTTGTGCCTTTTCCTAACACACCTGGTGAGAGTAAAAGTACGATCCCTTCCGATATCGCATAATCGCGAAGGCGTAGTTAAATACTAATATAGGTGTCTATAAGTTGTTAAGCATTTCCTATTTAAATCAATCTTTTTAGTGTTCCCGATTAAATATAATTTTTTACGTTACTATTAAATATTTAATAGCAATCTTCGTCTCTATTTTCTTTTGGTGAGAGCGAGTAGCATAACTCGCGGGCTCCTGGCACAGTCTTATCAGTAGAGTTTGAGAGAAAATTTTATAGGTTTTCCAGCCGTCAGAGCACGTTTTGGCATTGAATTCATAAGAAGAAGAGGAATTGTGCAAGTCTCCTGGAAGTTTTAGTAAATTTGTTTAGCGTCCGCATAACTTGATTAAATTTTTTTGTATATTAACAAAAAAAATCGATTTTGTATTCGTTAATGAGAAGGACATTTTTTAGTACACAAATACTTATTTAACACTTAGCGTTTAAGAATTATCAATAATGTCTTTTGCAATTTGTTGTATATTAGGAAAAAAAAATCAAACTTTCCGAACTTTTACTGTCAATTTTGCGTTCGTCAATGAAAAGAACATTTTTAAAAAATCTTAATCCACAAAATACTTATTTAACACTTAGCGTGTAAAAATTATCAATGATGTATTTTGCGATTTGTTGGCCGTATGTTCACAATAATCTTATTTAAGAATAGTTGGATTGTTACTTTTGCAGGCGCTGCGTTAGTTGGAAGAGTGGTGGCTACTGTTGAGGTTCCTATAGATTAGAATGCTAAAGTTTCCTACAGAATTTTGAGAACGGATTTTTTGTAAGCTGAGGCTATCTTTGTTTTCCTTTCTTTTATATAGACGGTGATTTCTATAATATTCCCACAAAGCGAATAATAGTGATGAAAAGATCGTCATCTACAGTCGACGGGGTGATATCAAAATATTCATTTTTAATAGATTTATTATCCTGTTTTCTTATTTTTAAAGCACTTTTAACCGCACTTATTTGGTCCATGTTTATATTATTAATAATTGTTTTACATACTACCTCAATAAAAACGATTTTTGAAAGTACAGTATTTTTGTATTTGAGTTTCGCATTTTTAAAATTTCGAATTAGAATTTATTACACAAGAGTTATCACCACTACACTAAACATTTTATTTTTGTACTTAACGCTCGTTTGCTAAACATGTTAACATCATCAGTAGCGATGACTGACTCAACTTTAGATTAAAAGTTACAGTATTTGTACTAAAATTGTGACTTTCTCGAGTGGAACCGAACCAACATCAATGACAGAAGAAGGTTTATTTCTGGTTGAGTTACCTTCGTATATAATTTTTCGATTATACCCGAGTAAATCACAATTTTGTTATAAATAATCTACTTTTAATCTTAGATTCAGTCAACCGTTGCTCCTGATGATGCTAATATGGCTAGCAATACGCGCATTGAGTGCAAAAATAAAGTGTTTATTGTAGCGATGATAACTAATGTGTAGTATCATTATTAAAAAGATTCCAAAGTTCCAACGTAGAATGTTCTTGATTTTTATTTTACACGTAAGTTTCCTGCACCGACAAATTTTTACGATTATTAACGCATATTTGAGCAGATACGAGAGTTAATATATTCCATTTATTTAGGTCTAGTTTTTTAACTTTCATGATTTTAATTTTAAACGGATTTAGTTCACAAATTATTAGCAAATTTTAGTAGTTTGATTTCACGTAGAGAGTCCCTTGTAGTTTCAATTGAGTTGGTATCGTAGTATATTCATTCTTCAGAAATAATTTCTTTAAACGTGGTGTCGAACTATTTAGAGTAAAGTGTTAGCTAAAATGAATTATTTAGAAAAACTGGCAGTGTATATGAACTAAATATTAGAATTATGAAAATTATTTGGCTGCCTTTAATATAACTTTTCATTTCCATAGTTTTTCGAAAAGCAGTAAATTTGTGATTTGAAACAGATTATATTTAAATTAATTAGTTTTTAGGTTCGATCATTAAATTTTAAAATACTTTTAGTTTAGAGAAGGTGATAGATATTTATATTTTTTCAGCGGTCATATATAATTTGAAATTCTGTTGCAATTTAGGAAGTTATTATTTCGACGTAAAAGTAATAGTAAATACCGATGCTTTTCATCCCTAATTTTTGTAAAAGAACTTTGAATAATAAATTTAATTGTATGGATTGACTTTTCTAGGAGAGAGTTTTGGTCTAGTACGATTTTTATCTTGTTTTGACTGTTGAATATTATTTTCATAGATTTTCTGTTTTTTTTTGAATATTTTCTTGGTCTAAATTATTCGTTATAAATTAATTTAATAAACTTAAGTCCTTAACTTATTATTCCTATTTTATGCAACATGTTGGATAATCTTAATTTCAAAGAATCCTGCCAAATTACATAAATTATAAAAGATTTTCTTTTAGATTTGCCCAATATTTGTTAAAGATAATTGACTAAATCTAAGATATAAACAAAATACTTTATACTAATGTGATGCGCTCACAGGGGCTGTTTAGTTTTGGTCTAGTAATCAGTACAAGAAACTATGAGTAATAGATTATATTGATCCATATTTAAGCTATTTTTGTTACTTATCCCATATATCCCGCTTCATTCATGATCGTGGATTTTATCCTTCGAATCTCCTGAATTATATGTTGTCTCAAGACTTATATTGTTATATACCTATATATAACATATCATTAATAGAAGACGAAAACCTAATAAACAAGTTAATAAATAGATACCCGTTATGGTTAAATATTCACAATTTAACCTTGTATACAAGTAAGGAAAATATACCAGGGGACTTACAAATATAGACCTCACGTTAGTCTATAGGTCATCGGACAACTTAAAAAATATCTTAGGCGTTCCGAGGAATAAAATCCATGAACACGAAAAGAGTTACAGTTTTAGATAGAAAATTGCGCATTTTTTAAAACGTTGAGGTTTCAATATAGACTACAATTTTAATGAAACAGATGCTTTTTTATGATTGAAATTTGTAGAATTATTTTAATTTGTTTTGACATAATGTAAGAAACTTTTTTTTATGGGAGTAGTACACGTGCTGTAAGGAAATTGCTAAAGCGCTACAGAAGCTATAGGTGTGCGAAAAAAGCGATTCACCTTAATTTTCAGTTGCTGTAGATTGAACTTGGTGGCAAACATAGTCCGAGACAAATCACTCCAAAGGGATGCGATTCTTGACATAAAAGACTACTTGCGAAGGATTGTACGAAGAGTGACAAACTAAACGTCATACGGATATGATGACGCGAAATGTATTTCTTTCATGAAAGCACCTGTAGAAAAGATTCAAGTCGCTAATCGTTCTTGGATGTGCCAAGAAATCAAGGTTGTTGGTCTCTTATCAGGCGAACAGGTTTTTTTTTTTAATAGAATCCAATAAATGTAGTGTATGTTGGGGAGCAAATATATAATCTTGGGAGCAGTATTTGCACAGAATTAAAAGTTGTTGTGAAGTTGTAAGATTTCTTCAGCTGTTGAAAAGTTATTTTTGCTATGCATGTAATATATTCATGCTAAGACATGTTTGCTCTTAAGGTAATGTCCAGCAAATTTAGGTACGTCGCTAGAAGAATGAAGTGTCTCGATAGAACTATGTCAGATGCTGCAACGTTAACTTTTTTAGAATTAAATTCTACTTGGTTACTGCCATTCCAAGATAGACTTCTTTCCATGTCTTTCTTAAGTTTAACAACTTCTTTGTGTCTGCGGATATTTTCATGAGTAGCTAATGTTCTAACTTCCAACTAAATAAAGAAATAAGCATACATTTTTCTGCAAAGCTGTGGGTTAAATTCCTGGTCCTTTCCATTAGATCTTTAAAGTAAAGGAGAAAGAGAATAGAAGACAGTATGAAGCCTTTGGGCACACCAGAGCCATAAACAAAAACTTTCAAATATACCATAATATTTGTAATGGTAAATCTTGCGCCTCTCTGTCCACGATCGGTAGAATACCAAATGTTGAAAGTAGTTTTTAGCCGAAAAAACCTTACAACGAATTTACGGTGACTATGTAAATCTCTGAATTAATGGCTAAAAACAAATCAAGAAGACTAGCTAATTATCCGCCAGGATAAGAAATTCATGTTGATTCATGGATAAATTGAGTACAGCCACAACTGATTAAGAGTGATTCAACTTCATGCGCTTGTTCGTCGGTCGAATTTAAATACGCCCAGGATGACAATTGGAGCTCTTGGATAATTAATCTATATATAGGTTGCTGTTTTTCGCACACATGCCGTTCCTGGTGCGCTTTAGGGTCTTCCCTGCAGCACGTGTGCTAGACCCAAAAAAATAGGTATACACCTTGCAGTCAGTTTAAGAAATCCGGAGTCTTTAGGAAAAACAATGTAACATGTTAGAGAAGAAGAAAATGTCTTGTATTTTAAAATCTCACAAACTATTAATACAGAGCAATTGCAAATAAATATTTAATACCAAAAAATATAAATAACAATCTAACCTATACACAAAACCATAATACACTAGATTTTAAACAGTACAGACTAAAATTTCTTCCCAAAAAAAAAAATTACCCCAGATTTAATTTTCCACAAAATAATAATATTCCAAACTTCATTAGGTAATAATTTCTAAAAATCTAATTTTATGAATAATAATCCCTTTACATATGTCACAAAGATTAATGTTTCAGCAACAAACATTTTCCAATTCAAATGCATTATATTTATTTAATGAAAAGAATAAATCAGAGTCAGTGGACACAAGTTCAGGCAATAAAATAATAAATAAAGCGCCGAACCTAAATTCATCTCTCAATAACTTTATAGCTAAGAGGTACTACAAAATGTCCCAAATCAAACAAATAATTTAGCTCAGGAAAAACTTATTTAAAATATTCCTGGAAATATTGATATTTTGAGAATAACTTCTACCAAAACAATTTGGACACCGCAATACAGAGCATTTCAGTCCTCATAATTATAATTCAAATAATCATCATTACTTTAATAATCATTATTATGATCCAAACTTTTCTCACTAGGGACAAAACATACTATATCTTAACAATTACAACCTACATCTATCATTTACCTTTGTATCATAAATAAACGCAATATTCTTATTAGGTGCCGGCACCAAGAAAAGCTTTCTAAATCGAAAAATGTATATCGCATTTTCAATTTAATTTAAGAAGAAATATTTTAGGTATAAATGGCACTATCAAGTTAATTCACAACGAGGATGTAACATTATCGATTTTTCCTACTTTAAATACACTCGGTAAATGTAAATTTTATCTTTTTGATATTTCCAATAAATTTGAAGATCTCGTAAGTTTAGATCTTATACAATTAAATGCTAAATTAGAATTTTTAATTTGACTAATAACAATCTTCCAATACAGTACAATCGATAACAAAAAAATCAGTTTATTTTATATTCCACATTTATTACAAGTTAAATAAACTTGAAGTACCTGAATGATAAATAAAACTGAAAATTATTTTTTACTTCCAGTCAAAATAACATTTCTTGAAAATATTATTGTTGAACTAATCGAATCGATTATATTAAATTTCATCAATATACCTACTGACAAACAATCATACTGACATAAATATAATCTCGGATTCAAATTTGTACATGGACAAAGAAGCCGACAAAAATTTAGAAATAATTTAAAATATATCAGACTAAATCATTGTAACCCTCAAAATAAAAAGCAAATATATGAACTATGCTATGAATGTACAGAACATTTTCCATTGCGAGGTTTTACTAATGCTGAACTTAAATTAATAGATATAACACCGATTTATACGAAACAAAACAAGTACGCTGAAATACATTAATTTATTGCTAAGAGATATTTCATCTCGAAAAATACCTTCAATTTTCACTAATTCCTTTATAAAACTAATTATTTTCGAGTCCCTACTCCAAACGATAGAATATACACTATATTATTAATGGGACTACCAAAATCTCTAAACTAATAACTCGCATACATAAAAAGAGAGTGATACTTAAATTTGAAGAAAAGATATTCTATTCTTAAAAAGCATTATTATCAATTAAAATCAATAATATATCTCGTTATTTATTAATAGGATGGGAGATCAAAATCAAAATATACTTGTATATTACAGCAACTGGCAGAAAATTAATATCAAATAATGCAACGTTAACGGCAAATTTACTAATTTTTTTATCTGCAGTAAATGATAAATCACACAGGAACTCTTGAAAGTAAGTAAGAATAAAAGTTCACAGTAACTAATTACAAAATTAAGCAGACATATCATATAATAATGAATATCTTGGGGTGACAGTAACCAAGTGGAATTTAACGCTACAAAAACCCCGGCAGCAGGTTTTTCTAAAAGAGTTAACGTTGCTAAACCCGACATAGTTATGGCGGGGCACTCCATTCCTCTAACATCGTCACTCAATTTGTTGGGCGTTAATTTTGGAGCTAATATGTCCTGGCATGAACATGTCGCAGGGATAGCAAGGAGAACTTTTTCAAAGTTGGGAATATTATTTCGAACCAAAAAGCTTTACACTCCCCAACAACTGTTAATTATTTACAAAGCTCAAATTCGATCAACTATGGAATACTGCGCTCATGTTTGGAGCTTTGCTCCCAAACATAAATTGCATTTGTTGGATTCTATTCAGAGAAGAGCTGTTCGTCTGATTGGAGACCCGGAACTGACCATTGGCCTTGATTCGCTGGAACATCGAAAAACGGTTGGCGACTTGAGCCTATTCTACAAGTATTTTCATGGAAAGTGTTCGAAGGATGTAGCCCGCTTCATTCCTCCCAGAGCGGTGCATGTTAGAAATACACGTCGCTCTAATACTTTATTTCACGCGGAGGAGGAGGCAAAATTTATTTTACCTCTTTGGAGGCAAAATTTTGCCTCCCAAGGGGTAAAATATTCTCCTCCGCCTCCCATCGACATTCCCACAAACCCCTTTGATTATATGATTATAAAAATAAAAGTAGCAAATCCTCTCTGTGATTCCGCCTCCCAAAACGCAAAAATTTTGCCTCTTAACATATACTACCTCATCTCTCTCATTCTGATGGAAGTAAGGGAATAGTATTTCGAGGTATAAGAAGAACCAGAACTTAGAATTCTATTCACTTTTCTTCAATAACACATTCAAATAATGTCTACAGAGAAATCTGTTGCTGATTTAAATTAACAAGTTGAAAAATCGTATAATACATTTTGTGATTTGGTTGACGAACAGATTTTTTATGCTATGCATAGTCATCCAGAACAAATCCGTTTATATAATGATATGATCGATTATTATTCACAAGGTAGAGACGTTTGTGCGAAATTTTTCAAAACTCTAAATATTCTAGAATTTGTGAAGGAATTGGACAAAGGTGGTTTTCATAAAGAAATTGTTTAAAAGTGTGGCCGATATAATATATGTTTTTTTAAATGGAATATCCTATTTTCGAATTTATTTTTAAATTCAGCGTAAAATTTTATAACTTTTTTATTAATAATGTTATATACCTAAACCTAGTAGTTTTTCTAATATTTCACTTTAAAAAAAAACTAGTTTTGAGTTTTGTAAAAAATTGCCAGTATCGCCATTGTTTCTGAAGGTGGAATACTCATAATTGGTATAAGCGTTTTATAGAGACGAAAAAAATAACACATGGGCTGAAAAGTCCCGGGCCTAACAAAGAAAACACAGTTTTTTTGGTTCAAAATTAGCTTTATTCATCAACGTAATCTCCATCAAGAGCAACGCAATCATTCCAGCGCCGCTCTAACAATGGCCAAACACTGCTCAGAATCATCAACACGTTCTTGTTTTTGATAAACAGTGAGCAAACGCGGCACCCACTTTGAACAGAGCTTTCTCATAGTCAAATGCTCATGCAATATAAAGCCAACACGTTCTTTTGATATCTTTACGATGTCAGCTAACTCACGCAACTTCACTTTTCGATCATTCAAAACGATTTTATGGATTTTTTTGATGTTTTCTGGTGTTACCGCCTCATTTGGACGTCCACTGCGTTCTGCATCATCGGTGTCTCTACGACCACGTTTGAAGTCAGCAAACCAACGTTTTATTGTTGTTTCTGATGGAGCGGAGTCCCCATAACACTTTTCAAGCCATTGCTTCGCTTGAACGGTATTTTTTCCCATCAAGAAGCAGTGTAAAATTAAAACAAGAAATTGTTTTTGATCCATTGTTTTGAAAATAACAAAAGTAGCGTCACTCTTAGCACAATAACTGACAAACTAATGAATAGAATATCATGAAATTTTAACAGCTGTCTTTTGAAGGTTAGTATTAACTGAAAAAAAGGTGACTGCAATAAAACTAGCGCCATCTATGTGTTAGGCCCGGGACTTTTCAGCCCATGTGTTATATATGTATAGAAATTTCAGTTAGAGTTCAGTTCAAAATAAATTTATGCATTTCGACTATTTTAAATTGAAAAATTTTACAAAACCCTCCAACTTTTATTAAGTATGTCATATACCTATTTTTAATAGTTTTTTTACCCTTGTTTTTAATACACTAACGCTATAACATCATAGTTGCCAAGACAATACAAAAATGTAGGCATTGTCAAATTTTGACATGTCTATTAAGCAAGTAAAAATAGTTTAATTTGTTGTAGTAAGTGACGTATAAAGGTAAGAGTTATGAAGTTTCCTAAAAATGCATTAATTGATATGGTTTATATACTGGGCGGGGTGGGAAAAAATTGTCTTTTGGCAGTAAGGCTTTACGGAGCGAAGTATTCTAACAGAAGAATACCATCTAGAAAATCTTTTCAGTGCTTAATGGAGCGGTTTGAAGGTAGTGGTAGCGTTCAGTATGCGAAACGGAAAGTAGTAAACCAGAATTCTACCAGTGAGAAAAAGAAATGGAGATTTTACTTCATGTTGAAGATAATCCTCAGGTCAACAACTAGCTGAATTATCTGACACATCCCAATCTACGGCTAATCCGACAACGAGAAAATACAAGTATCATATGAAACTACACCAAGAACTTCAAGACTGTGATTTTGAACGACGAGTAAACTTTTGTACCACCACGAATGGAGCAATAGAGGCCGATCCCAATTTTTTATCCAAAATAATGTTTTCTGATGCAGCTACTATTCGCAGTAATGGAGCAGTTAACAGCCATAACATGCATTATTATTCAACAGTTAATCCATTTTGGATCGGGGAACTTCAAAACGAAAACGCTTAATGTATGGTGTGGAATTTTAAATTTTCGAATTATTGGTCCAAATTTTTTCCGCGAACCGCTTCACGGGCCTAGATATCTAAATTTTTTGCAAAACGAATTATCCCAGCTTCTTAAAGAAGTTGATAACTTTGAAAGGGGCCAAATGTGGATTCAATAAGACGGAGCTCCTGCTCATTACCACCGGGAAGTTCGGGAATTTTTAAACGATCGTTACCCACAAAAATGGATCGGTAGGGATGGATTCATTCAGTGGCCCCCTCGATCATGTGACTTAACACCTTTAGACTTCTTTTTGTGGGGCTACATTAGAGATTGTGTTTATGTGAATCCCCCTACATTACCAGTAGATATGGAAAATAGGATACGTGCAGGACAGTAACGTTCTCTATGCTAAGGAAAGTGAAGAGAAATGTAGTAAAACGACTAAATATTTTTGAATATTTATTACGTCATAATAATTAATCATTAGATAAGTTAAACTATATTAAAATTATTATTAGCTATTCATTTATGTTTTTACAATAGCGTAAGTGTATTAAAAACAAGGGTAAAAATTGAAAAATTCAAAATAAATCGAAATCTATTAGAAATAGGTATATGACCTATTTAATAAAAGTTGGAGGGTTTTGTATAATCTATCAGAAAAATTATAACATACAGGGTGTGCCACTTAAAAAATTTGAGATTTTTCAATTTAAAATAGTCGAAATATATAAATTTATTTTGAACACCCTGTAGCATCCAACTCAAATTTCTTTACATATATATTTTTTTCATCTCTATGGAACGCTAGTACCAATTATGAGTATTCCACCTTCTGAAACAATGGCGCTACTGGCAATTTTTTATAAAACTGAAAAGTAGTATATTTAAAAAAAAATGGAAATATTAGAAAAACTACTAGGTTTAGGTATATAATATTATTAATAAAAAACTTCTAAATTTTATGAAGAATTTAAAAATAAAATAGCAAATAAGATGTTCCATTTAAAAAAATATGCGTGACATCGGCCACACTTTTTTGAAGTACCCTGTATATTAAAAATAATTTTAAACTGTGCACCTTAACATTCCCTAAAGTTATTATATTTAACATTTTTTTGTCATTTCCGAAACAAATGAGATAATAACCTTTACTCTATCGTTGACTCAACCTGTTCAAGATCCTACAACACTAAATCATATTAGACGAGGGTTGTTCTCGTTACTATCGAGATGTCGGAGGTAATCATGAAGCACAAGATTAGAAATTATATTTTGAACTTACAGATCATATTAAGCTTTGTTAAAATGCTGCTCAGGTATGTCTTAACTTCCTGAAAACAAAAGACAAAAATTATTGATAAAATTTAAATTATTAGAATTATATGAAAATATTATATCAATTGAAAAGTGTTTAAATGAAAAGGAGAGAGTATTAGGGTTATAAAATACCCAAAATCGTTAAACATGTTTAGTGATACCAAAATTACTAGGGAAAAAATAACTAAATCAAATCATTTGTCTGAAACAGTAGAAGAGATGGCGATGGAGAAAGTATCTGAATTGGAAAAAACAATTAGAAATAGATGGGAAATATGTTTAGAGAATTTAACATTTGGTTACTCCCATTATTTATTGATGATTGTTGCTAGAAGAGAAATCCATAGTTCAAGAATTCAACATTAATTTAGGCGAATATATTAGGAAGTTGGAAAGTATGATTGAAGCATCTAGAGACTTTTTAAAAACGAATGCTATAAGCAAACTAATTTCTATGTTAAAAATGTTAAAATTAATTAAAACAGTTGCAGCTATTGAAAAAATGTTTAGAAAAATAAAATGTGACAATGTATATTGTAATTTAAATAAAACAATATTTGTTTTATATTTAAGTTGTTTTATTAATCCATAAAAAAATTGTCATACAAATAAAATATATTTCATAAAGCGCAGATAGATGGTGATTTTGAGTGATAAAAACCTTTTGGTGTCAAAGCTAAAATAGAGGATTCATCATATATTTCAATTACTGGATTGGATGAATATTTCTTAATGTATTCTGCTTTTTCGTTTCCTTTAACATAAATAAATTGGGCGTCCTTAGTAAATTGCTTGATAATATTAGCGAAACAATAAAGAGGGATGTATCCTTCATTCCAGTTAATGCAGTGATGAAATTTCATTAGCCAAACAGCTTGTATGTAATTCTGGAGAAAGCAAATTTAATGTAAAAGGTTATTTAAATATGTAGTGGTTCATCTTATTTCCGTCATAAGCTGATAATTCTTTAGGAATAAATTTATTTTTTTGTTCTTTGAATCCTTGTATGTCCAGAATTAGTCCTCCAACCATAATTTTAAGAATTTGAATTAATTTTTAAATTAGAAAATATTCTAAATATAATTTTTTTTTGAATATTCATCTATTAGTTTCTTGAGTTCTTCTAAATCCTTAAAGAAAAATTGTAATCTTTGTTGATGTAAAATTTTTACGTCTTCGGAATTAACGTGATGTGTCAAAGACATAATCAAAACTATGTATATTAAAATATACGTGCAATAAAGATCTGAATTATTTTAGTTGGTGGGGGTTAAAGTTAAAGTTGTTTAACTATTTTTGTTAAAGGATTATAGCTAAATATTTTACTATGTATTATGAGACAATATGCCGTTGTTTTAGCTGAAATTTTTCCTTTTGTTTCGAATTCAATCTGTAGAGTTACTGAGCCAGTCTGCAGTAAATCTCTTTGATGTGAACAGTTAATATAAACAATAGGCGCACGTTCCTTAAATTCCATGGGATTAAAAATTGGTTCTGACGGAAAATTATAATAACATTAAACATTTCATATAATGTAGCAAATTTGTTATTATTAAAATCAAGTTGAAGATCGTTATAAGGATATCTTTCCAAATTTAAAAACAAATTTATATTTCTTAGTTCACAATGATCAAATTTACTCATATCAGATTTTATGTTTCTTCGCCTATTGGTTTGGAAGGCAACTAAAACATGACGTGGTGTTTCAACCTTAGTTGAAGTTTTTACAGGCCAGTTGGGCCTTGTATTTTCCAATAGTTCTGGATATTCAACCAATTTCCAACTTCGGAAAGTAATAAGTATGTCATTATTTTTATCGATAAATTTCGTAAGTGCGGGATGGCTACGGTAAGATGAGGTACACGCCAACATAGCTTTGTTATTGTTATTTTGGGTTTTTCATTATCTGCAGTTGATACTGGGGCATTATTATCATCATTACTCCTTATTAAAATAAGTTCTTGTTATGAATTCAAAATGATTTTATTATAATCTTAAAAAAATCCTGAGTACATCTTTAAAGGACTACATAGAAAAACATTTCCTTTATCATCAGTCATAATTTTTGCTCCTGTTTTCAAATTTGGATACCAACCGGCATTTTCTAATTTTGTGCTTTCATTTTTATTGTAAGATATATAACACTTAAGTGTTGAAGTTGTACCAACATCTCGAACAGAATCGATAGTGACACCATTTAAAATATAACGAAGCTCTTTAAATAAGAATGCAGGAGTATTATTGATTAAAACTGTGTTCGTTAGGGGAGTTTTTCCATTCTCTTTCGTAACTTGTGGCTCCAAATAAATCTCACTCTTGCATGGCAATGAATATTTGCCAGTTTGTTGCAAAGAAATTTTTATTTCATCATTTGGATTAAAGGATCAAAAGAAAGTACTTCCCAACTTAAAATGGATTTATCAAATAAAATATTTTATTTTACATTTAGATATTCCATTACTGTTTAAGTTTAAAACCCAGACTTTTTAGAAAGTGTCTATTAGAAGGTGTTATCCTTTGTGTGTTTGATTTATTACTAATTAAAATATGTTTGCTTCCTTTCTTTTTAAGCTTTTTTATACTAGACTTTGTAAGCAAATTAATGTTGGATGGTTTTTTTGTGATAGAGGATTACCATTGTTCAAGAAATTTTTTTAAGATGTAGTCTTAACGTTAGGACTTCTCTTCTAAAATTAACAAGTTCACCTTCTTGATCTATTATTTTAATAGTAATTTTATCTATGGTTTTTACGGTTAATCGAAAATATATGACGTTTTGTGGTGATTCTATTATTTTAAAACCTGGAGCAACATTGTGAAAAAATTGATGTATTATATGAACGGGCTTACCGTTATGATATGATCCTTCAACAATACTACAATCGATATTTATAGAATTTATTTTAATAATCTCCTCAGGATTGTCTGATATATGTTCTATATTCGGCTCTAATCGTTTTATTTGTAAAATATTACCAACTGTCGCATAATTAAATATTATGCCAACTGATAACATAAGATGTGTGTGTAAGATATTATTATTTGCAAACATGTTAAATTGAATACCCCTTTTACTAAACTTATCAAGTATAAATTTATTTAGTTCATCCAATTCATAGCTTCCTTCAGGTATCAAAAATACATAATTATTAACTATTTCAAAATTTACTAGTCCAACAACATACTCAGCATTTTCTTCTAGATATATAGCATGATTAAATTCTATCTAACCTGAACTAGGAAAATTACCAGTAATAACCAAACTGTATGACATATTCTTTTAATATTCTTGTAGAGACTGAAGTAAGATTATTCATCATATGTTATTATAAAGAAATTTTAAACAAAGTTGACCACAATTTGTTTGGTTAAAAGTTTGATAATTGTTATAATTATATGTTATCATGTTTTTATTATTGTCACTATAAAAATATGAATTTAACTCAGATGAGGGGCGTAAATTGCCATAACTATCAAAGTAAATTATTTTTTTCCTTTTTTTATATATGCTGTCCAGTGAGTAGCATTACCACTATAGCTATCCAAATTAACAATGCCACATTCATGTGTTTTAATCCTTTTAGGTAATTTATTCCTCATAAATACACCTCGAGAATATGGAATTTGTAAAAATTTGGCATACTTTATTAGATCATAATTTGTAAGGGGATTCAGAGGTATATAATTTAGCAGTTTTTGAATATAGTTTTGAAAACAATCAGCACTCTGTTTTATAAGGTTTTAGAAACAAACCACTTCCTTTTTTTTCCAATTGCAATAGATTCCATCATTTGATTATATCATTTAGCTTCAGATAATCTTTATTTGGCTGATCTTGCTTCGTTTACATCTTTTGCAATACCAGCGGCTCCTCCTCAAAGTGCGCCCGAAGCAGAGAAACCAGCAAATATTGGTATAAGAGGTAAGAATCCCCCAGTCTTGGGAATAGGTATTACTCTTGTCTTAGAATTTACAAGCTTCCCTCTCTTTCCTATTGACTTAGGAGCTGTTTTGATACTATCATTTAAACTTTGAAACTGCTTTCCCATAATTCACATTCTAGCTTCCGATATGGCTTTAGATAATGACATTCCTTGTCCTGGATGATATTTTTTTTTGTTATTTTTCTCTTTTTTTAAGTCCCATTCCTAATTTTTTCTTTACTTTCATTGCTAGAGCAGAAGTTTTTTCTCCAAAACTGGCGTTAGCAGCTTTAAACGTCGCCAAAGCCTTTTTAGATAATAATTTATCGGCAGAATGTCTCATATTTATATCATTTGATTGGGAGTAAGAAATGCCATATTCTTTGCAAGCTTCGTCTAATGAATTAATTCCTTTATCACTCCTTATAAGTCTTTTTTCTAAATTTGTCCCCGGTCCACAAAAATTGTAACCCGGTAAGTATAGTTCAAGTGGTAATTTATTTATTAAAGTGTTTAGAAAACCATCTCCTATTTTTTCTCGTTTTCTTTTGTAAATGTGTTGTTTACGATGTGATTTAAACAATATATATTACGAAGGTGTTGACACACATGACTAGTGTTGCCGAATATCTCAAATATATATGATGAGAATCGATAAACAACAATTTCCCTTAAAAATTAAAAATCGCGAAATATGGAAAATTGATTGAAGGAAAAAAAGATTATTAGTAGGTCTTTCGGGATGTGGTAAAACCAATGTCATAATTAACATAATTGAAGATCCTAATGGTTTACTCTTTGAGAATTTTTATATTTATTCTAAGTCTTTATATCAACCTAAATATGAGTATTTAAAGACACTTTTTAAACCTTTAAAAAAATTGGTTTCTTAACGTCAGATAATGAAGAAAATATTATTTCTCCACAAGACCTAAAATCAAACTCAGTAGTAATATTTGATGGTATAGTTTGTTGTAACCAAACCATACTAAAGGATTATTTTTGTTTCGGAAGACATAAGAATACCGATTGTTTTTATTTATGTCAAACATACTAATCTATTCCGAAACAGCTAATACGGAATAATGCAAATTTAATTATTATATTTCAGCAAGACAACACAAATCTAAAACATATTTATCATGATCATGTTAATGTCGATATGATAAATTTGGATTTCTGGTAATAGACAAAGATTCTAATATTATGATGGGTAGGTATATAAAAGGACTCGATTCGTATATTTATTAATAAAATAGACTCAAACTTAGCAACAGTTCAATTATGTATGAACAATTGGCGAGAGAAATTGTTAAATCAAGAAAGGCTGTTAAACAAAAATATCAAAGTATTAAAAATGCCGAATTTGAGATTTAAGCTAAACTGGAAGAAATATATAAACCAATTACAGAGCCACTACAAAAACGAATGTCAACACTTGCGAAAAGTGAGCTAAGAGATATTAGTGAAGAGTTTCACTCCCCAATTAAAATATTTCATGAATCATCAACACGACCAAAACATTCGTTCGCTGACATATCAACACCAGGGAGAAATATCTTTGCTAGTACATCAACTCCACAAAAGGGCAAAAAAACCGGAAAACCCCCAATACTTCCATATGAAACTCCATCATTTTTTCATAGCTATTTAACTACAACTCAAAGACCATCTTTCCTTCAAACAAGCACTGTAGCAGAAATAACAAAATCTTCACAAGGATCTGAGACAACACCTCACAATCTCTCTGATATATTAGAACAAACTAAACAACCAATAAATATTTTTATTAATACAGAAGCAAACACTACCTGGTTGGACTAATTTGATAAGCTTCCTCGTCAGTATATTAATGGTGGTGTAAGGGACACAGAACACAAATTTGATCATCAATACGGAATAATTCACGATTACGAAAATGAGAAATTTTATCTACGTTTAACACAAGTACCCGTTCAGATTATTGGTAAAGATATACAAGTGGCTGGAGTAAAATATCCTGGAACAACCAGATTATATGAATTGTTATTTAGAAAAGAACCTAGAGGCTACACTCAAAAAGATCTTGATAATTATATGGATATTTTAAAAAGAACTAAGGCATACCGTAGAAATTACATTCCTGATGAGCAGGTTCAAGGAAAGGCTTCACACAAGTATATTACAATAATAGGACCATATTTACAAAGAAAAGACATCACAAAAACTAGAACTATTAACCCCCTTCAGGATTTGTTTCAAGGCGTAATGGCAGTTAATTTTAGACAGACCAGATCTAATAAACCAACCACACAAAGTGGTAGTTTAAGTTTAAAAATCAATAAACCTAATACAGACTATGTATATTGAAATGAGTTTAATGAATTGGTTAATAGATTGCGTTTATTAGTATCATCTATGTCTGCAGTTTACACAGGACACTACAATGAAATTATTTCCATTATAGAAGAACTTAAAGAAGCTGATGTTATCATATAAATACATGTTTCAAATTAATTAATACATCTATAACACGGCGGTTAATAAGGTCGGACCTCACAGTTCAAAACATTACATTTACTCTTTTATTCCTTCTATTGAAAAATCAATAAGTTCAAATAATGAAAATAAAAATATTTAACGATTTTACGAGCGATACAAAATATGTTGAAAACAAGATAATTGAAAATTTGCAATCCAGTTTAAAAACAGATGTCAAAAATCTTGATAAGAGAGTTAGCGACAATAATAAGGATATACAAAAAGGATAAAAATTTTCGAAGATAAAATTATTCTTGAACATCTAGACCAAATTATAAAAATTTCAAAACATAAAGACTACATAAAAATAATTAAACAGAAATATGATGAATTGGATAGTTCAGGACAAGAATTGAAGGACGAAATAATTAGAGTTACATCAGAAAAAGTAGAAAATCTGGTTAAGAAATTTCAAAGTTTTACTGATATGCTCAATAATAGAGTTTCACAAAGTGCAAAATTTTACGAAGGTGCAGATAATATGAATAAAAACATTGAGAAAGTTGATAGATCTTTAAATTTCATTTTATTGTTCATAAAAATTATACTGAAAATATTTTTTTGATTTCTCAAAAAAAATAAAGTTGTTGACGGAACAAATCAAAAATATAGAGCAAATTTCAAGTAACCAACAATTTGATAATATCACAAAAAATAGTGAAAAAAATTAAAGAAGTTTTGACAAAATTACATAATCTAGAATCAGAATATAAAACTAATGTAGATGGTAAAGTTTCAACAGAGATACAAAATTTAAATGTGAAATTGCAAACTCTAGTTGAGGAACGCAAAAAAGAAAATTTGGATATTGAAAAAATCAATGATATATTAATCCAGTTAAAAAATCTTAAAAAAGCTAGAATAGAGGAGGAAGTATCGGTAATAAAAAATGATCTGGTAGAAACAGTAACCAATATTGTAACCCATGTAGACGATAAGTTTAATGTTTTTGAAAATAAAATCAAAGAACTTGACAAAGCTGTTAAAGATCTTATAGACTATAAGTTCAAGAAATATGACAAAATAAATAAAGATAAGTTGGCTGCTTTAAAATCTGTTGTTAATGGTTTGGAAGTAAAGGTTTTAGAAAATTCGACAGCTTTAAAAAAATTAGAAGAGGATTTCGCAAAGGTTGACGAAAATGTTAAAAAAATCAAAGATATAGTGGATAAAATAAAAGTTGAAATAAGAATTAATTGTTATTTAAGTAAGATATTTAGCAAAATGGATTAGAAAGAACAAAGTAACATGAAAAAGAATATAAAAGGAACTATTGTTGAAGAATTACATAAACCTGCTAGAAAAAATTATCAGAGAAAAAGAACAATTGTAAAGGGTTTAAACCCCTTATGGCAAGGTGATTTAGTTGAAATGCAGCCTTATGCTAGATTTAATAAATCAAATAGATATATTTAAGTTGTAATAAATGCTTTTACAAAATATGTTTGGGCTGAACCACTTAAAAACAAAAGTGGGAAAGATGTAACGGCGGCAATGAAAGAAATTTAGATAAAAACCACAAAACCTGTTAATTTGCAAACAGATCTGGGAAAAGAATTTTACAACAGAGACTTTCAAATACTAATGAATGATTATAACATTAATCATTACAGTAGTTTTTTCAATTTAAAATCGAGTATTGTGGAGGGTGTTAACCGAACTTTAAAAAACCCTATGTGGAAATATTTTAGTAATCAAGGAAATAAGTGGTATAATATTTTACCCATTATTGTTGAAAAATACAATAATACCGTTCACAGAACTACTGGATACAAACCTAGCGAAATTAATAGGAAAAATGAAGAAAATATGTTATTAAATTCATTTACTTATAAGAAAACTATTGACTTCAAACACACCAAGCTTAAAGAAAATGACTTTATCCGAATATCAAAGCAAAGAGAAGCATTTGATAAAGGATATATTCCGAACTGGTCTACTGAAATCTTTCAAATAAGAAAAGTACCGCTTACAAGCCCAACTACTTATCTCTAAAAGGATGCTAATAATGAAGATATTAAAGAAAGTAAAGCATCCGGACTCATATTAAGCAGAAAAGATTTTAAGAAGGAAAGGAAATAGAGTCTTTGTTAAATGGTTAGGATTCGACAAATTCATGTATCTTAAAAAAAGATGAGTTAAAATATATAATTAAAAATGAAACAAAAAATTCAAATATAAATATATCTTTACTATTAATAATTCATATCAATAAACCTCTCATTATAAATTAAATTTCTATGGTTTTACTCATAATTGTAGAAAAAAATATTTTCACAATCTTTGATCTTATTTTGAAATCTTAACATATCTAAATAAGTTTTTTCCCATTTCGCATTTCAGTATGCAAAATCCCATGCAATTAGTAAATGAATTTTATTTTGCTTCTCTTGGAAAGTTACAAATTTCTTCGAAAAATTTTCTTTTGGTTCCATTTCTTGATAATTTGTTTTCCAATTCGTTTGGATTGACTCTCATTAACTCCATCATGGTACACACATTTTCACTATTTGGGTTTTGAAGAGGATTTAAAGTGTTATAAATATTTGTCAACAAATTTGGTGACTGATTATTGAATGACTGGAACACATTAAAGTATTTCATAAAATCTTGTTTTTATACATTTGTATTTTATAATCAATAACTTCTTGTAATACCCACGACTTATCTATAGAATCAGAACACAAACAGAGATAATAACCACCATTCCCTTGGACTTTTATAACAGGACGATTATTGTAATTTTCAAAATATATTGTTATAATATCAAATTTAATGAAATCTTCAATATATGAATAAAAATAATTCACAATAACACCTTCATATCTTAGTAAATTCTTCTAATCTTCTTCATTTAAAGTCACCCTGAATCCTTTTTGTCCACCAATAACAACTTTTGGTAAAAAATCACATAAGCCGATTCCAACATTTACAAATTTTGATAGAAGATTTGTTTAAATAATATATTTTAGAATTAAGAAGTGGATTACTCCTATGTTCAACAATATCATTGTTTATTGTAGAGTATCCATTGTTCATTATGGAAACAGAGGTGGAATCATTGCTACATTCGGTACTGGTTGAATATATCTAAATACCTGAATTAGCCGATATAGAGAGAATACTACTTTCCCAACCACTATTTCCTATCCTTCAAACCCCTTCTAATTTCCAATACCTATAATATATAACTCCTGTTAATGTGAGGAGTAACGATACACAAATGAATATAAAACATATTTAAAATAAAAGATTGAATACTTTGTATATTTTCTCTGGTTTCAATAGTTTTGTAGCCTGAGGAAAAATTAAAAGAGGTTTTTTTTATTTGTTACGTTAAAATTATTCCACATGTTTTTATTGTTATTTCTTGTACAGTTTAAGTAGTGTATTTGTGGGAATGCAGGGAGGAGGAGGCAAAATTTTGCCTCCGAGAGGCGAAAATTTCGCCTCTCGGAGACATTCCGAGAGGTGAAATGATTGCCTCCGAGAGTTGAAATTTTGCCTCCTCCTCCTCCGTCTCCCGTCAACATTCCCACAAATTCTAATAAAAATAAATTTGCATATAAGTGGAAGGGGTAAGAATTTCATGATATAAGAAAGTCCAGAACGATTAGCTTATTCAGTTCTCTTCAATAACACGTGTAAATAATGTCTGCAGAAGAAGAAGAATCTTGCAGTGAATTAGAAAAACAAATTCTACACTTGTATTTTACATTTTGTGATTTGGCTGAGGAACAGGTTTTTTTTTATGCTAGACATAGCTCTCAAGAAAAAGCCCGTTTTTTTATAATAATATAGTTGATATTTATTCAAAAGGGATAGATGCTTGTATAAAATATTTCAAAAATGAAGACGTTTTAGAATTCATAAAGGAGTTGGAAAAAAAGTGGTTTCCATAAAGAAATTACACATTTGAAAGGTTATATAGAAGATCCAACAACATTAAATTACATCCGTGAAGTTGAAAGGGAACAATTTCGTGCTGAGATGATAGAGTTATTTTCTGATAATGGAGAAATTAGTTAAGGAGATATATGAAGAGTGTATTATGTCAGAGGCTTGTTCCCATTATTATCGAGATATAGGAGGAGATCATGAAGCACAAGATTGGTCAATATATTTTGAACTAACAGATCATATTAAACTTTGTCGAAATGCTGCTAATTCATGTATTTTTTACTTGAAAACAAGAGACTTAAAAAAATTATTGCTAGAGTTTAGATTGTTAGAATTATATGAATATATTAGATTAATGGAACAATATGTAGAAAAAGAAAATGTAACAATGTAGCAATGTATAATGGAAATTAAACAATATTTATTTCATATTTAAGTTGTTTTATCCATTCATAAAAAAATTGTCATACAAAAAAAATACATCTGATAAAGCACATATAGATTTTGACTTTGAGTGATAAAAACATTTTGGTGTTAAAGCTCTAATAGAGGGTTCATTGTCTATTTCAATTATAGGACTGGATGAATATTTCTTAAGGTATTCTGCTTTTTCATTTCCTTTAACATAAATAAATTGGACATCCTTAGTAAGTTTCTTCATAATATCAGCAAAACAATGAAGAGGGGTGTTTTCTTCATTCCAGTTAATGCAGTGATGACATTTCATCAACCAAACGGCTTATTTATGTAATTCTGGAGAAAGTAAATTTAATGCAAATGGTTGTTTAAATATAAAGTGGCTTATCCTATTGCCATCATAAGCTGCTAATTCTTTAGGTATAAATTTATTTTTTTTCATTTTCGAATCCTTGTATGTCCAGAATTAGTCCCACACTCATAATTTTAAAAATCTTAATTAATTTTTAAATCCGAAAAAATTTTGAACATAAAAGTTTTTTCGGAATAATCGTCTATTCGTTTCTTCAACACTTCTAAATCCTTAACGAAAGAGTGTAATCTTTGTTGAAATTGTAAAATTTTAACGTCTTCGGAAATAATTGGATGGGTTGAAGACATAATCAAAACTGATTTATTTTTATATTATATGTATAATAAATATTTTAATTTTCAGTTGGTGGAGGGGTTAAGTTCAAAGTTGTTTGACTATTTTCGTTAAAGGATTATAGCTAAATATTTTATCATGTATTATAAGACAATATGCTGTTGTTTTAGCTGAAATTTTTTTCTTTGTTTCGAATTCAATTCTTAAAGTCACCGGACCATTCTGAAGTAAATCTCTTTGATGTGAACAGTTAATATAAACAATAGGCGCACGTTCCTTAAATTCCATGGGATTAAAAATTGGTTCTGTTGGCAGATTATAATATAACTTACGAAATTCAGAAAACATTTCATATAATGTAGCAAACTTGTTATTATTAAAATCAAGTTGAAGATCGTTATAAGGATATCTCTCCGAATTTAAAAACAGATTTATATTTCTTAGTTCACAATGATCAAATTTATTCATATCAGATTTTATGTTTCCTCGTCTATTGGTTTGGAAAGCAACTAAAACATGACGCGGTGTTTCAACCTTAGTTGAAGTTTTTACAGGCCAGTTGTGTCTTGTAGTTTCCAATAGTTCTGGATATTCAACCAATTCCCAACTTCGGAAAGTAATAAGTATATCATTATTTTTGTCGATAAGTTTCGTAAGTGCCAGTTCTTGCGGGATGGCTACGGTAAGATGAGGTACACGCCAACATAGCTTTGTCATTGTAATTTTGGGTTTTTCATCCTCTGTAGTTGATACTAGAGCATTAGTATCATCATTACTCCTTATTAAAATAAGTTCTTGTTGTGAATTCAAAATGATTTTATTATAATCTTCAAAAAATCCTGAGTACATCTTTAAAGGACTACATAGAAAAACATTTCCTTTATCATCGGTCATAATTTTTTCTCCTGTTTTCATATTTGGATACCACCCGGCATTTACTAATTTTGTGCTTTCATTTTTATTGTAAGATATATAACCCTTAAGTGTTGAAGTTGTACCAACATCTCGAACAGAATCGATAGTGACACCATTTAAAATATAACGAGGCTCTTTAAATAAGAATGCAGGAGCATTATTGATTAAACCCGTGTTCGTTAGGGGAGTTTTTCCATCCTCGTTCGTAACTTGTAGTTCTAAATAAATCTCACTCTTGCATGGCAATGGATATTTGCTAGTTTGTTGCAAAGAAATTCTTATTTCATCATTTGGTCCTAATTTTGTAGGATTAAAAGGATCAAAAGAAAGTACTTCCCAACTTAAAATGGATTCATCAAATAAAATGTTTTCTTTTACGTTAAGATATTCCATTACTGTTTTAGTTTAAAACCCAAACTTTTCAGAAATTGTCTATTAGAAGGTGTTATCCTTTGTGTGTTTGATTTATTACTAAATAAAATATGTTTGTTTCCTTTCTTTTTAAGCTTTTTTATATTAGACTTAGTAAGCATATTAATGTTGTATGGTTTTTTGTGATAGAGGATTACCATTGTTCTTGAAATTTTTTTAAGATGTAGCCTTAACGTTAGTACTTCTCTTCTAAAATTAACAAGTTCACCTTCTTGATCTATTATTTTAATAGTAATTTTATCTATGGTTTTTACGGTTACTGGAAAATATATAACGTTTTGTGGTGATTCTATTATTTTAAAACCGTGAGCAACATTGGGAAAAAATTGATGTATTATATGAACAGGTTTACCGTTAAGATATGATCCTTCAGCAATACTACAATCGATATTTATAGAATTTATTTTAATAATCTCCGCAGGATTGTCTGATATATGTTCTACATTCGGCTCTAATCGTTTATGTGTAAAACCTAATAATTTACCAATCGTTGCCTCATTAAATATTACACCCACTGACGACACAAGATGTGTGTGTAAAGTGTTATTATTTGCGAACATGTTAAATTGAATACCTCTTTTACTACACTTATCACGTATATATTTATTTAGATCATCCAATTCATAGCTTCCTTCAGATATCAAAAATACATAATTATTATCAAAAATCATTCTATTATTAAACGCGTCAATATTTGGTATTGCATTAAATGTTTCAAAATTTACTAGTCCAACAACATACTCGGCATCTTCTTCTAGATATATAGCAGGATTAAATTCTACCGTTAAACTAGGGGAATTACCAGTAATAACCAAACAATATGACATATCCCTTTAATATTCTTGTAGAGACTGAAGTAAGATTATTAATTATATGTTATTATAAAGAAATTTTAAACAAAGTTAACCACAATTTGTTTGGTTAAATGTTTGATGTTTGTTATAATTGTATGTTATAATATTTTTATTATTGTCACTATAAAAATATGAATTTAACTCAGATGGGGGGCGTAAATTACCATAACTATCAAAGTAAATTATTTTTTGTCCTTTTTTTATATATGCTGTCCAGTGAGTAATTTACTACTATAGCTATCCAGATTAACAATGCCACATTCATGTGTCTGAATCCTCTAAGGTAATTTATTCCTCATAAATACACCTCGAAAATATGGAATTTGTAAAAATTTGGCATACTTTATTAGATCATAATTTGTAAGCGGATTTCGAGGTATATAATTTAGCAGTTTTTTGAATATTGTTTTAAAAACAATCCGCATCCTGTTTTATAAGGTTTTAGAAACAAACCACTTCCTCTTTTTCCAATTGCAATAGATTCCATCATTTGATTATGTCGTTTAGCTTCAGATAATTTTTCTTTGGCTGATCATTTACAGCTTTTGCAATACCAGCGGCTCCTCCTCCAAGTTCACCCAAAGCAGACAAACCAGCAAATATGGGTATAAGAGGTAAAAATCCCCCTGTCTTGGGAATGGGTATTACCCTTGTCTTAAAATTTACACGCTTCCTTCTATTTCCTATTGACTTAAGAGCTGTTTTGATACTATCATTTAAACTTTGAAATTGTTTTCCCATAATTCCCTTTCTAGCTTTCGATATAGCTTTAGATAATGACTTCCTCGTCCTGCACGATATTTTTTTGTGTTGTTTTTCTCTTTTTTTTAAGTCCCATTCCTAATTTTCTCTCTACTTTCATTGCTGTTGCGATTCCTAGAGCAGAAGTTTTTTCTCCAAAACTTGAATCAGCAGCTTTAAACCTCGCCAAAGCCTTTTCAGATAATAATTTATCCGCAGAATGTCTCATATTTATATCATTCGATTGGGAGTAAGAAATGTCATGCCCTTTGCAGGCTTCGTCTAATGGATTAATTCCTTTATCACCCCTTATAAGTCTTTTTTCTAAATTTGTCCCCGGCCCACAAAAATTATAATCCGATAAGTGTAGTTCAAGTGGTAATTTATTTATTAAAGTGTTTAAAAAACCATCTCCACTTTTTTCGCGTTTTGTTTTGTAAACATGTTGTTTACGATGTGATTAAAACATTATATATTACGAAGGTGTTGACACAAATGACTAGTGTTGTCGAAAAAGTCAAATATATATGATGAGAATTGAAAAACAACCATTTACTTTAAAAATTAAAAATCGCGATTCTTTATCAAATAATTTTAGAAAACATGGAAAATTGTTTGAAGGAAACAGTAAAAGAGGATTAATAGTAGGTCCTTCGGGATGTCCGATGTCATAATTAGCCTAATTGAAGATCCTAATGGTTTACGTTTTGAGAATTTATATATTTATTCTAAGTCTTTATATCAACCTAAATATGAATATTTAAAGGCACTTTTTAAACCTTTAAAAGAAATTGGTTTCTCAACGTCAGACAGTGAAGAAAATATTATTTCACCACAAAACATAAAATTAAACTCTGTAGTAATATTTGATGACATAGTTTGTTGTAACCAAACCATAGTAAAGGATTATTTTTGTTTGGGAAGACATAAGAATACCGATGGTTTTTATTTATGTCAAACATACTCATCTATTCCGAAACAGTTGATACGAGATAATGCAAATTTAATTATTATATTTCAGCAAGACAACACAAATTTAAAACATATTTATGATGATCATGTTAATGTCGATATGTCGTTTAATAAATTTAAAGAATTATGTTTATTATGTTGGAAAGATAAATTTGGATTTCTAGTAATAGTCAAAGATTCTAATATTATGATGGGTAGGTATAGAAAAGGATTCGATTCGTATATTTATTTATAAAAATAGATTAAAACTTGGCAACATTTCAATTATGAATGAACAATTGGCGAGACAACTTGTTAAATCAAGAAAGGCTGTTAAACAAAAATATCAAAGTTTAAAAAATGCTGAATTTGAGGCTCACGCTAAACTGGAAGAAACATATAAACCAATTACAGAACCACTACAAAAACTAGTGTCTACACTTGGGAAAAGTGAACTAAGAGATATTAGTGAAGAGTTTTAATCTCCAATTAAAAAATTTTATGCATCATCAACACCGCCAAAACATTCGTTCGCTGACATATCAACACCAGGAAGAAATATCTTTGCTAGCACATCAACTCCACAAAAGGGCAAAAAAACGGAAAAAACTCCAAATCTTCCATATGAAACTCCATCATTTTTTCATAGCAATCTAACTACAACTCAGGGACCATCTTTCCTTCGAACAAGCACTCTAGCAGAAACAACAAAATCTTCACAAGGATCTGAGACAACACCTCACAATCTCTCTGATATATTAGAACAAACTGAACAAACAATAAATACTTTCATTAATTCAGAAGCATACACTACCTGGTTGGATCAATTTGATAATCTTCCTCGTCAGTATATTGATGGTGGTGTAAGGGACACAGAACACAAATTTGATCATCAATACGGAATAATTCACGATTATGAAAGTGAAAAATTTTATCTAGGTTTAACACAAGTACCTGTTCAGATTATTGGTAAAGATATACAAGTGGCTGGAGTAAAATATCCTGGAACAACCGGATTATATGAATTGCTATTTAAAAAAGAACCTAGAGGCTACACTCAAAGAGATCTCGATAATTATATGGATATTTTAAAAAGAACTAACACATATCGTAGAAATTACAATCCTGATGAGCAGGTTCAAGGAAACGCTTCACTCAAGTATATTACAATAATAGGACCATATTTAAAAAGAAAAGGCATCACAAAAACTAGAACTATTAATCCCCTTCAGAATTTGTTTCAAGGTGTGCTTGCAACTAATCCTAGACAAACAAGATCTAATAAACCAACCACACGAGGTGGTAGTTTAAGTTTAAAAATTAACAAACCTAATACAGACTACGTATATTGGAATGATGTTAATGAATTGGTTGATCGATTGCGTTTATTAGTATCATCTATGTTTGCAGGTCACACGGGACACTATAATGAAATTATTTCCATTATAGAAGAACTCAAAGAAGCTGATGTTATCATATAAATTCATGTTTCAGAATAATTAATGCATTTATAACATGGCGGTTAATAAGTTTGGATCTCACAGTTCAAAACATTACATTTACTCTTTTATTCCTTCTATTGAAAAATCAATAAGTTCAAATATTGAAAGTAAAATATTTAAAGATTTTAAGAGTGATACAAAATATGTTGAAAACAAAATAATTGAAAATTTGCAATCCGATTTAAAAACAAACGTCAAAAATCTTGATAAAAGAGTTAGCGACAATAATGAGGATATACAGAACGTTGCAAAAAAGATGAAAATATTCGAAGATAAAATTATTCCGGAACATCTAGACCAAATTATAAAAATTTCAAAACATGAAGACGACATAAAAATAATTAAACAGAAATATGAGGCGTTGGATAGTTCAGGACAAGAACTGAAAAATGAAATAATTAGGGTTACATCACAAAAAGTAGAAAATGATATTAATAAAAATATGGTTAAGAAATTTCAAACTTTTACTGATTTGCTCAATAATAGAGTTTCACAGGAAGTTGAAAATTTTACGAAGGTGCATGATGATTTGAAAAAAAATATTGAGAAAGTTGATAGATCTTTAAAACTTCATTTTATTGTTCATAAAAATGATACTGAAAATATTAAGTCGTTGGAACAAAAAATTAACGAAACTTATAAAAAAACAAATGACGATTTCTCAAAAAAAATAATATTGTTAACGGAACAAATCAGAAATATAGAGAAAATTTCAAATAAACAACAATTTGATAATATCACAAAAAATAGTGAAAAAATTGAAGAAGTTTTGACAAAATTACATAATTTAGAATCAGAATATAAAACCAATGTAGATGGTAAAGTTTCAACAGAGATACAAAATTTAAATGTGAAATTGCAAGCTATAGTTGAGGAACGCAAAAAAGAAAATTTGGTTATTGAAAAAATCGATGATACATTAAACCAGTTAAAAAATCTTGAAAAAGAATTGAAAGCTAGAATAGAGGAGGAAATATCGACAATAAAAAATGATCTGGTAGAAACAATAACCAATATTGTAACCAATGCAGACGAAAAGTTTAAAGATTTTGAAAATAAAATCAAAGAACTTGACAAAGTTGTAAAAGATCTTATAGACTATAAGTTCAGGGAATTTGACAAAACAAATAAAGTTGAGTTTGCTTGTATGAAATCTGTTGTTAATGAATTGAAAGTAAAGATTTCAGAAAATTCGACAGCTTTAAAAAAATTTGGAGAGGATTTTGCAAAAGTTGACGATAATGTTAAAAAAATCAAAGATATAGCTGATAAAATTAAAAGTTGAAAAAATAATTAATTGTTATTTAAGTGAAATATTTAGTAAAATGGTTTAGTATGAACAAAGTAACATGAAGGAAAATATAAAAGAAACTATTGTTGAAGAATTACATAAACCTGCTAGAAAAAATTATCAGAGAAGAAGAACGATTGTAAAGGGTTTAGACGACTTATGCCAAGTTGATTTAGTTGAAATGCAGCCTTATGCTAGATTTAATAAATCAAATAGATATATTTTAGTTGTAATAAATGCTTTTACAAAATATGTTTGGGTCGAACCACTAAAAACCAAAAGGGGGGAAGATGTAACAACAGCAATGAAAAAAATTTTAGATAAAACCACGAAACCTGTCAATTTGCAAACAGATCTGGGAAAAGAATTTTACAACAGAGACTTTCAAAAACTAATGAATGATTATAACATTAATCATTATAGTAGTTTTTCCAATTTAAAATCTAGTATTGTGGGGCGGGTTAATCGAACTTTAAAAAACATTATGTGGAAATATTTTAGTAATCAGGGAAATTATAAGTGGTATAATATTTTACCCAATATAGTTGAAAAATACAATAACACCGTTCACAGAACTACAGGGCACAAACCTAGCGAAATTAATAGGATAAATGAAGAAAAATATTATTAAATTCGTTTACTTATCAGAAAACTATTGACTTTAAGCACACCAAGCTTAAAGAAAACGACTTCGTTAGGATATCAAAGCAAAGAGAAGCATTCGATAAAGGATATACTCCGAATTGGTCTACAGAAATCTTTCAAATAAGAAAAGTACAGCTTACAAACCCAACTACTTACTTCCTAAAAGATGCTAATAATGAGGATATTAAAGGAAGTTTTTATTCTGAAGAGTTGCAGAAAGTAAAGCATCCGGATGCATATTTAATAGAAAAAAAAAATTTTAAGAAGGAAAGGAAATAGAGTCTTTGTTAAATGGTTAGGATTTGACAAATCTCACAATTCATGGATTTTAAAAAAAGATGTCTGGCCAGTTGGTTATGCCAGAGCCATAAAACTTACACACACACACACAAAAAAAGATGTGTTGTAATATATAATAAAAAATAAAACAAAAATTCAAATATAAATATATCTTTATTATTTATAATTCACATCAATAAATCTTTCATTAAAAATTAGATTTCTATGGTTTTTACTCAAAATTGAAGAAAAAATATTTTCACAATCTTTAACCTTAAAGAAAACGACTTTGTTAGAATCTTTAAGCAGTGGGAGGCATTTGGCAAAGGTTATACACCAAATTGGTCCACTGAAATCTTTCAAATAAGAAAAGTCCAGCTTACTAACCCAACTACTTACCTATTAAAAGATGGTAATAATGAAGATATTAAAAGAAGTTTTTATTCAGAAGAGTTGCAGAAAGTAAAACATCCCGATGCATATTTAGTAGAGAGGATTTTAAGAAAAAAAGGAAATAGAGTTTTTGTTAAATGGTTAGGATTTGACAAATCTCACAATTCGTGGATTTTAAAAAAGATATATTGTAATACTAAAATAAAAAACCAATTTAAATTTACATATATGTTTATTTTTAATAATTCATATCACTAAACCTTTCATTATAAATAAGATTTCTATGGTTTTCGTTTAAAATTGTAGAAAAAATATTTTCACAATATTTAATTTTATTTTTAAATCTTAACATATCTAAATAGTTTTTTTCCCATTTACATTTCCTAGCGTTTCGATAGGCAAAATCCCATGCTATTAGTATGTGGATTTTATTTTGATTCTCGTTGAAAGTCACACACTTCTTCGAAAATTTTTCTCTTTGTTCCATTTCTTGATAATTTAAGTTCCAATTCGTCGGGATAGACTCTCATTAGCTCCAACATGGTACACACATTTTCACTAATTGGGTTCTGAGGAGGATTTAAAGTGTTGTAGATATTTGTAAACAAATTTGAAGATTGATTATTCAAAGACAAAAATACATTAAAATATTTCTTGAACTCTTGTCTTTTATATATTTGAATTCTGTAATCAATAATTTCCTGTAATTCCCACAGTTTGTCTATAGAATCAGAAGACAAACAAATATAATAACCACCATTTTCTTGCAGTTTTACTATGGGTTGGTGGTTGTATTTTTCAAAATATATTGTTATATTATCCAATTTAATAGGACTCTGATCTTTAAGATATGAATAAAAATAATTCACAATAATACCTTGATATCTTAGTAAATTCTTCCAATCTTCTTCATTTAAAGTTATCCGGAATCCTTGTTGTCCACCAATAATAACTTCTGGTAAAAAATCACTCAAACCAATTCCAACATTTAAAAATTTTGATGATGATTTGTTTAAATAATAAATTTTGGAATTGAGAAGTAGATTGTTTCTACGTTCCACATTATTCTTGGGTGTTGTGTAATAACCACTGTTCATTATTGGAATAACTAATGTATCAAATACTGGTTGAGAATATCTAGATAACTGAAATTGCTAAAATGTTGGGAACTTTATTATAGTATTTCCCCCACCACTGTTCCCCCACTAAATATAGGAAAGCCTTATTTCCAATATCTTAAATAAACAACTCCTGTTAAAGTGAGGAGTAACCATACAGATATACAAATAAAAATGTTTAAAATAAAAGATAAAATACAATATATGTTTTCATTGTTCTCTTCAGTTTTGTATTCGGAGGAAAAATTAAAAGACGTTTTTTTATTTGTTACATTAAAATTATGTAATTGGTTTCTATTTCTTGTACAATTTACCGTGTGACAAATTTCTATCCAGTTTGTGTCAAAAATGGTGTTGTTATCATAGTAATATAAAATTTTGAAAAATTTGTTATCTTCCGTTAAATTAAAAATTTCATATGAAAATACGAATGTTTTATTATTGTTAATTTGTTCAAAGATCATATCATGACATAAATTATTTTTTGTTAGATCGCTATCATTTGAAAAACATACAACACCACGCTTTGTATGATATGGGTTATTAACTATTAACGTACAATTATAAAAATAATATAAAAGAATAAAATGTGGAATAGAAACCATTTTTCTTAATTTTATTTACTGTAATTTGGGATATTAGTCACAAAAATACTGTTAATATCAACAAGAGTTTATTAACAATAAAAATATTTACAAATTGTTCCATTATTTATATCTTAAAGTAGATACAAAAAATTTGTAATAAAATAATACAAATATATAAATAAAATACATCTTGATAACAATTTCTGGATCGTAATATTTTTATTTCGTCATTTTTAATTTTGTAATATTGTAAACACTGTACTAAATCACAATGTTTGTAAAGTTTATAATGTTCATCTATAGGACAATCGTTATACATACTCAAATATTTCAACACCACAATAATAACATTTACAAATATCTTCTTTTATTAAATAATAAAAACCTGATGCTGCCAATATTTCAGGATTCAACTTTCCATTCCATGCTTTGAAGGAATTTATTCTTTGTTCATAAGTTTTATCAATATTATCATCATCTTTTTCAAAAGATTCTAAACACATTTCAAACTTTTAACAACAAAATGTGAGATAAAATTGAATGCTGAAATACCTTTCAATGTTATATATCTCAATAAATTCAAGTAGAGGGAGTACAGTGAACATCAAAAAATTCATCGTTTTCCCCAACCCACTCATAAAGTGGAATGTCGTGATGTCCCCAAGCAAGAGAGTTTCGTAAGAATTTGGTATTTTGAATCTTTTATCGTCTACGGAAGACAGAGCCAACTTATTAATTAATTCCGTATATATATTATGCATTCTAGATCGAAACACATACATAGAACAAAAGGTTTTAGAATTACGTTCCACAACATTCTTATAATCGATAATATCTAATTGTTTATTTATACTACTTTTTTTAACACCCTTAGCCTTTTTAATCGTATTAGTTTTGGTTTTTACACAATAAGCTTTTGCTCTAGTTCCATATAAACATTCTATGATTTCACCAGCAAATTCATCTTTAAATTTACCCACTACAAACTTAGTAATTGGCATATTGTGAATATTATTTGGCTTATAATTAGAGGTGTCAAAAAAATCAATATAATTTTTCATATCTTCATAAACATTATCAGTATCTACCTCCAAAATAAAAGAGTCAGTATCTGTGTATAGTAACTTTACCTTGTCTTGATATAGAGGTTTTAAGAAATCATAAAAGAAACCATACATTATTGTTTTAGGAATATCTAAAATAGAAAATCCAACATAAACCGGTTTGTCATAATCGATTAGTATTTTATTCATTTGAACAGCAACTAAATTCTCATTAAATATTAATGATTCTTTAAAATGTGGTTTTGAAATTAAATTTTCAGCACCATTTTTCCTACCATTTTTTTCAAATTGGGTGACTAATCTGATGTCTGATCGTTTCTCAACATTTTCCATTGTTTTTCCATATATACTATTATTACTTAGCTTATACTTGTTTCTATTAAACTCATGTTTAGATTCATTTCTTAAATTAGTATTCAAATCTATATAACTCTTTAACCAAGGAGATTGTGTAAACTCCAAGATTCTATGAATTTTCTCTACCTTAAGTCCGTGTTGAATACATTGTTTTAATAAAGTATAATGTAGAACATATCGTTGTTTATTTTGTAAATTTGGAATTAATTTTGCATGTTTCGAATTAGGAGGTTTGTAATTCTCAGGACAAAAAGGATATTCGTTGTGAAAGTCGTGCAAATCAGAAGGATATATTAAATCAACTTCTAAAACATAACCTTTTTCTGATGTGTTTGAAACATTCATTACATTAAAATTATCCATTTGTTTTTGAGAGAGCCAAACAAAATTTTTCTCTGGAAGATATTGAGACATCGCATAGCCATATAAATTCGTGGCATCTACGTACAATAAATATTTACTAGGCTTAGATGGGTCGAAAGTATCAAGGAATTTATTGTTTGCAATGGATTTTCTGGTAACACAAGTACTAACTCCTCCTCGCACATTATCTTTAAAAAAATGTAACATATCTGGGTCTGTTAAAAGCCCTAACTCTATGCCTACAAATTTTAAACATGCATCAAAACTTAATCCGGGAAAGCTATAATAATGCACAGGATCTAACTTATAAGTAGTTAAACAAGTTTTTCGAAAACTTTCAAAAATATCTGCTAAAAGCAGTACATCGGATTTTAAATAAATATCAGAATATTCTCCTATTGAATTACAATTGAACAAATTCCATACACGTTTAGCTCTGCAATATTCGTCTTCAGTAATATGTTCTCCTGTTAAATCGTTATAAAACTGTTCTTTTTCTGGTAATGTATCTTCATCTAATTTTGCATAATCAGTAATGTAACTGTAAGGAAAAACCCCTTTTTGACGGATCAAATCAAACTGTTCCTTTGTATTGAAAAATTTTAATACTTCTTGAAATTGTTGATCCTCTAGATAATTTTGATAATGAAGATGATAAAAATTGAAAAGAGTCAATAAATCTTATGCAAAACTGTTTTTTTTTTAGCTTTTTTGTTTGCTTATCAAAGTATGTGTCTACATTAATATATTTTTCTTTATTCTGAGCAATTATTTTCAATTGTTCGTTATTTTGACAAATTTTTGATAAATAAATGAGCATCATAATTTTTTAAGTTGTGTAGGATAACGGGTATATAATTTGGTAATTTGAAATTTAAGTTACGCTTAGAATGTGCCGGTCCTCTGTAAAGACCATGATCATGATCTGCGACCTTATCACCTTCATTAATAATAGTTTTATTGCAAATATGACATTCGCCTGTATAATTATAATGTATTTTATCTAACTCGTTCAATTTACTCATCGGCTTATTTAATTTTAAATATTTATTATAGATATCGAACACATCTCTTTCGATTAATTTAATAAAAACCTGATCACAATTGGAACCCCTATAAAGTTTATACTTAGATGCGCAATCATCAAATGAACATTTTATATAATAAGCAAAAGAATATGGAATATGTTCGTATTGTTTAATAGTATAGGAACAGTTAGGATCTAAATCATTTATGTTACTATCTAACGGTTTAAGAATACATTCAAAATCGGCATAGATAACGAAAGGAACTTCAATTTGTTTTTGAATATTAGTAAATTTAAGAATATTTCCGGCACTATCTTGCCAAACTTATCAACTTTGGGTGCAGATGATGGTAAATTAATTCTAACATGATCACAGTCATATTCATTATGTCTCATTAAACCATCATTATTGGGAAAATATTGTAAACATCCATCGCATAGAAACTTTTTTCCATGATGTTTTGTAAGTTAATTAGAAACTAATCTGGATAAGTCTTTAATACAACAATAATGAAAATTCCCATCATCATCACTAATTAAAAGTAAATTAACATGACGTTCTTGTTTTTGTTTTGTATAATGTAATGGTCCTACAACTTCATAACAATATGTTAGATCTGTTTTCAACTTTTCTAATCCATAAACATTTATAGAAATATTATTTAAAAGTTCAAATTTCGATATATCTTTTAACTTACAAGGAACATCCAAACCAGAAATGTCATATAAAGTAGAAAAATGCAAGTAAGACGAAGGATGATCTTCACGTCCGGAGGGTTCGTGTAAAGCTGCGGTTACAGACCAAAAGAAGCAGTTGTCGTCCTCGTTGCGCATATTGATGATGGCGTGCTTATTGGCAATTTCTTGAGGTGAAGGAATATACTGTGAAGCTCTCAGAGGATTGTGCTTATTTACATTGACCTCTAAATATAGCAGTTTGACCAACGTCCAACCTGCAACAACAGAAATATATATTAAAATATTTTAATTTTTGCATTTTAAAAGTTAGTATTAAAAATATCTGTTAAAAGGAATAGGAACAGACGGAATATAAAATAAAATTGAAAAAATATAAAAAATTTAAAAATAAGATTAACGTACCAAAATCTCTTTCGGCTAGCTCGTCTGCTTTTCTGTCAATTATTTCGTAAAAAGCTTCAATTATTTTGGAGACATTTGAACTGCAACAAATCGTCTTGTATTGCGTGTTAAAAGATTTTTCACTGTAGGTGAGATTAGTGGGGTGTAGATATAGTCCAAAGAGCTCTGCGTTGGCCTTGATACAAGTATGTTGTCGTAAAGCTCGCTTTAGTAGGTCATTAACTTTTTGGGCAAGTTCTTCAAAAAAACTGCTAACATTGACATGATCTTTGTCTGGGTTAATGCGGTAGGAAATTATTCGTTCCTCAAAAGCTGATTTTATAACTTCAATTCCCAAAATTCTCGAAGAAGTGATAACTCGTTACTTGTGGTTGTTAGACTTCAAATGACTTCCCCACGATCTTCTAATGACATCTTTTTTGCAATCTTTACAATATTTAATTGCTTCTGAAACAAAACAAAAAAATTAAATTAGACGTGAAGATATTACATATTTAAGTAAAGAAATTGCAATAGTATGGTGATGTTTATAGGAAGACAAACTTGTTATTTCCAAACCGTTCTGCAAAGCAAGGCGGCGAGATCGATGTGGGTCAAGAACCCTGTACAACCTGTTGTACAGTGTTGTTGACCCAAGTCGATCTCGCCGCCTTGCTTTGCAGAACGGTTTGAAAATAACAAGTTTGTCTTCGTATGCAAGCAACTGTAAGAAGTTGCGTAATTGGCTTGAAATTAAATATGTTAAATAAAACATGTCCATAATAAATACAGATAGTGTTAACTTGCAACTTCTTTCAATAGAGTGTTTGTATATTTAATTTAACTGTCATCCAACAAGTATCTGCTAATAAAATAAAAAAATATGTTAAATAAAATAACAAAACTTACCCCTTCTAATTATTGAATTTTTAGGTGGTGATTGTTGACCGCTAAGGTACGAAGGTTTACACAACTTTCTCATGTGTCGATACAAGTTGTCGCGTCTTGTAAATTGTCGTTGGCAAGTTTTGCAGATGTGCATTGTTAAAACAGTTGTATGCTAATGTGAGAATTTGAAATTATAACCCATTATAATACATAAAAATATTGAGAGTGGAGAAAACTAAGAATTAAAAATTTAAAATATTAAAATTAAAAAATAAAATTGTTTTGCGTTTGCCAATTCGTTAAAGCAGTTCTTTATCCTATCCCACATTAGAGTTTCCTCAGAAGAAAGATTTCTGAAATTTTCATACGAATTTAGGGAAAAGGCCAGACTTTTTAAATTCGAAACAAATTTTCTGGAAAATTTCGTATTTTTATGTTTAGCTTTAACAATCAAAAAATCTTTTTTTAGAGAATTAATATTCAGAGAAGTTTGTGTATCGCGATCTATAGAAATGATGGAATCGGTTTGTGTGGAAATAGAATTATTGCTTAATTTAAATTCTTGCAGGTTGAAGGGTTCAGTGAATAAACTTGGAGACTTAGGAGACAGGGTTGACTGACAAGGGTTTTCTGGAGTTAAACAATCGAACTGTGAATTAAGCAAAGGGGGTTTTGGTTGAGCACATGGAATTTCAAAATCATTTGAATTTTCTTCGACAATTAAACATGTTAGGTTAGAATTATTGAAATTTGGAGAAGTAGACGGTGAAGAAAATTCGGAAGAAGTGGAAGAAAGAGTGGGCGAATTGGGAGAATGTGTAATAGAATAAAAATCTGCATTTTGTTGTGGTGACAATGGCCTAGGTTGAGAACAAGGAATTGACAAATTTGAGTCGCTAGAGTTTCCTTCGAAAGTAGATTTAAACAATAATTTCATATTTTTTTCAACTGTAGCAGGTTTAATTAAATCCTCTACAGTTGTATCTTCAATATCGAAATTTGATTCAGAAATAGATGAGAATTGAGACAAATTATTTATATTATCAAAATTAAAATTTTGAGACAAAATTTCGTCTATTTCTCGTGCGTTTGGATAATTAGCTGACTCTAGCGAGAAATTTTGAATCGAAGTGTCCAAAGGTAACTCTGACACAGGAAATTGTCTATTAATTTGGTTGTCGGAAGAAAGAGAATTTTTAGCTTCCTGTGCCAGCTCCAAAACATTATAATTTTGGGTATTAATTTGGTCTTCCTCTATACGTTCCCTTATAATGGCGTCAATATCAGATAAATCAGTATTATTATTATTTAATCCTTCTATATTCACACCATCATCAAGCAAACTTAAGAGACTATCGTTGTCAGAGAAAAAATTGCCAAAATTAAAATTAGGTATATCTAAACTTGTCAATTCCATAGTACTTACAGTTTGATTAAAAGACATTATTACTCACAACAAAAGGATACAAACAAAACTGGCAAATTTAAAATATAAAAAAGGAATAAAACACAAAGATATTTAAAAAATAACAAAATATTGCACAACACACATACAAAAACAGAAACTTGACAAAATTTACGTGTCTAACTTTGTAGTAGTACCGAACGCGAGAAAATAATGCTCTACCTTAGGCCAAAGCAGAATTTATACTGTTCGAAGAAGGTGAAGCCAAGCCACGCCAAGCCAACGCCTCTCTCACTTGACCGGTCATTACTACTTCACCTACCTTCCCCCCACCCCAGCGCCCCGCGAACGCCCCCCCCCCCCGCGACCCCGCAAACCCTTCCCCCTCGGGGCTCCCGCGAATCTGCCCCACCTACTTGGCCGAGCATTACCACTTCACCTACCTTCCTCGGCGAACCACCCCCCCAAAAAAATACTTGTATAAAATAGATATATAAACGAGATTGGGAAAGAGACATATGATGTGACTAATAAAAAATATGGAAAGTAATAAAAATCGAAGAATTATATAAAAAGTAGATACGTTTAAAAAAAAGATCTAATAAATAAGAAGATATGTATAAAAAATAGATATATAAGAAGGAGATCGGGGGAGGGACGGTGACGGGGAGGGGGTGTCCCCCTTGGCAAAAAAAGCATTTTGAGGCATTTTCCGGGCCTAAAAATCGAAAATTTAGGAAAAATTAGGTGCGGGGAAAGGGGTAGGAAATTGCTTTTATTGGTGTTTAAAACGAAAAAGAGTAAGGGAAGGGAAGTAAAGTGATCTCTTGCCTATCAAACCTTCTCCTACCATTCAGATTTGTTTGATATAAAAGCTCGGCTTTTAGAACTGCTTGGTATATTCTTACTTCATCGTTTGTTTAGATTTTAAATCTAAAACTTAAAAAAAACAAGTCTTTCAAAATTCACGTTACTAGCCACTTTTCGTTCGAAGTATATGACTCAAATAACCGACTTGTGCCCCAATTAGTTAATCCGACGCGAGAAATCAACGATATGTGGATCCATTTAAGAAATCCAAGCGAAGCTGGAGAAATAAGTCCGGTAGGATCAATCGAGACGACCAACTGGACTGTTCACGAGGGGTGGAGCCCCTTCCTACCCGACAGACCTATTGTCAGCACCCCGCCAAATGTTCCAATTGATGAGAGTTGGGATCAACCTTCAGAGATGCTGGAGGACTGGGAGCTACCATTAATAATTGACCAAGCTAATGTGATGGACGAAGACGAAGAAGAAGAAGAAAAGGAGATAGAAGAAGAGGAGAAAGAAGAAAAACGTTAATACTATTTTTTTTCTTTTTAAATAAAACAAATTTATATTTTATTTGTTTGTTTTTAATCTAAGTTCACCTCCATATCTATTTTAAGAAAAGTTTAAGAGATTAAATAGGAGTACTTTTAGATTGAAATTTTTTGGTTAATAAAATCTGAACTATTGATGAAGTAAGAATATCAAATAAACTTATTTAACTTTTAATGTTTTTGTTTTTTGATTACCCTTCTTAACTAGAATAAGAAATGCTTAACGAGTTGAAATAGAAATTAGAGTGAAAATTGACAACTTTTTGTTTGCTAAAACCTTAATTCAGCTAAATAAATTAAAAATCTTTGAAAATTATTGTGTATAGCAATTCTATTTTTATAAGCAAATAATCAAAGTGAGAATCGTTCTGGACTTTTTTATATCATGAAATTATTACGCCTTCCACTTATATGCAAATTTATTTTTATTAAAATTTGTGGGAATACAAGGAGGAGGAGGAAGCAAAATTTTGCCTCCTCCTCGTCCTCCTCCTTGCATTCCCACAAATACACTACTAGTTTATCAGACGAAGATTTTCTATCCAGTTTGTGTCAAAAATGGTCTTGTTATTATATTAATATAAAATTTTTAAAAAGTTGTTTTCTTTTAAATTTAAAATTTTATATGAAAATATGTAGGTCTTATTATTGTTAATTTTTTCAAATATCATATTATAACATAAATCATTGGTCCTCAGATCACTATCACTTGAAAAACATATAATTCCATGTCTTGCATGATATAGGTTATATACATATAACGCACAGTTATGAATGTAATATAACACAATAAGTTGTGGGACAGAGATCATTAGAAAAGAACAAAATATTGTATTACTATAACCAAGAGTTTAATAATAAAAATATTTACAAATTGTTATATTATTTATATATTAAGGTATGTACTACTCAGTATATATCACCACTACACCAAACATGAATGACATCATAGCTCCTGATGAGGCTAACATGGTTAGCGAAACGCGCGTCGAGTGCAAAAATAAAGTGTTTGGTGTAGTGGTGATATATACTGAGTAGTGTCATTGTGCCAAAGATTCCACATCAGTTAAGGTATGTACATACGATTTGGACAAAACTCATAAAAACAAACTACTAAATCACAATGTTTATAAAATTTATAATGTTCATCAATAGGGTAATCGTCATACCTCCATTGAAATATTTCAACACCACAATAATAATATTTACAAATCTTCTTTCATTAAATAAAAAAAGCCCGAAGCAGCTAATATTTCAGGACTCAACTTTCCATTCCAAGTTTTAAAGGAAGTTAATCTTTTTTCATATGTTCTATAAGTTATATTATCAATTTCCTTTTCAAAAGATTCTAAACACATTTCTAAGTTATAAACATGCAGTGTAAGTTAAAATTGAAAAGTGAATTACTTTCCGATGTTATATATGTCAACCAGGTAAAGTTGAAGGAGTACAGTAAGTATCAACAAATTCGTCATTTTCTCCAACCCATTGATAAAGAGGAATATCGCAATGTCCCCAAGCAAGTGTACCATGAGAATTTGGAATTTTGAATGTTTTATCATCTACCGAGGATAAAGCTAACTTATTAACTAATTCTGTGTACATATTATGCATCCTAGATCGAAACACATACATAGAACAAAAGGTTTCGATCAATAACATCCAATTGTTTACATATACTATTTTTTCTAATTCCCTTAGCCTTTTTAAGTAAATTATTTTTGGTTTTCACACAATAAGCTTCTGCTCCAGTTCCATAGAAACATTCTATGGATTCGCCAGCAAATTCATCTTTAAATTTACCTACTACAGACTTACCTATTGCCATATTGTGAACATTATTCATTTTATAATTAGAAGTAAAAATAATCAATATAATTTTTCATATCTTCATAAACAATATCCGTTTCTATTTTCAGAATAAAAGAGTCATTATCTGTGCACAGTAATTTTACCTTGTCTTGATATAAGGGTTTTAAAAAATCATAAAGGAAACCATATATTGTCTTAGAAATATCTAAAATAGAAAATCCTACATGAACAGGCTTGTCATATTCTATTAGTATTTTAGTCATTCGAATAGCAACTAAATTTTCATTAAAAATGACTAATTCCTTAAAGTGTGGTTTTGCAATTAAATTTTCAGCACCATCTTTCCTATGATTTTTTTGAAATTGGGTAACTAACCTGATGTTTGATCGATATTCAACGTTTTCCATTATTTTTCATATATACTATTATTACTAAGCTTATAATTGTTTCTATTAAACTAAACTAGTTCTTTAACCATGGAAATTGCAAGATTCTATGAATTTTGTCTATTTTGGGTCTATTTCGAACACGGAATTAATTTTGCATGTTTAGAATTAGGAGGCTTATAATTTTCCGGACAAAAAGGACATTCATTGTGAAAGTCATGCAAATCAGTAGGATATATTAAATCGACTTCTAAAACGTATCCTTTTTCAGATGTGTCTAAAATGTCTGTGTCATTAAAACTATCAATTTGTTTTTGAGAGAGCCAAGCAAAATCTTTCTGTGGAAGATATTGAGATCTCGCATAACCATATAAGTTAGTTGCATCTAGTTATAATAAATATTTACTAGGCTTAGATCAGTCGAAACCTTCAAGAAACTTATTGTTTGCGACAGGTTTTCTAGTAACACAAGTACTAACTCCTCTTCTTATATTATCCTTAAAAAAATTTAAGATGTCAGGATCAGTTAAAAGTTCTAACTCTACATCTGTGAATTTTAAACAAGCGACAAAACTTAAACCTGGACAAGTATAATAATGTGCACGATCTAGCTTATAGTTATTTAAACAAGTTTTTCCAAAATTTTGGAAAATATCAGCTAAAAGTAATACATCCGATTTTAAATGAATATCGGAATATTCACCTATCGAATTACAGTTGAACAAATTCCAAACAGCTTTTGCCCTATTATAGTCATCTTCAGTAATATGTTACCCTGTTAAATCGTTATAAAATTGTCCCTTCTCTAGCCTTGTATAATTAGTAATATAGCTATAAGGAAAAACCCCCTTTTAACAAATGAAATCGAACTTTTCCTTTTCATCGAAAAGTTTTTATATTTCTTGACATTGTCTGTCTTCTAGAGTGTCAGATAATTTTGATAATGAAGATGGCAAAAACTGAAAAGAGTCTATAAATCTTATTTAAAACTGTTTCTTTTTGAACTTACCAGATTGTTTGTCGAATTATATGTCTACAATGATATATTTTTGAAATGAAATATATTTTTCCTTGTTCTGTGCAATAACTTTCAATTGTTCATTATTTTGACATAAATTTTTATTAAATAAATAAGCATCTTAATTTTTTAAGTTATGTAGTATAACTGGAATATAATTTGGTAATTTGAAATTTAAATAATATTTGGAGTGGTCTGGTCCTCTGTAAATATCAGGTAGGTAATCATGATCTGCAACTTTATCAGATTCAGATATGATATTCGTTTGTATAATTATGATGTATGCTATCTAACTCGCTCAATTTACTCATTGGTTTTATTAATTTTAAATATTTAATATATATGTCAAATAAATCTCGTTCTATTAATTTAATGAAAACCTGATCACTATTAGAACTTCTATAAAGTTCAAACTTAGATGCAATGTCATCAAATGAACATTTTATATAATAAGCAAAAGAATACGGAATATGTTCGTATCGCTTAATAATGTAAGAACTGTTAGGATCAAAATCATTTAAGTTGCTAACTAACGGATTAAGAATACATTCAAAATCAGCATAAATAACAAAAGGATCTTTAATTTGTTTTTGAATATTAGTAAATTTTATAATATTTCCAGGCACTATAATGCCAAACTTATCAATTTTGGGTGACGGTCAGGGTAAATTGATTCTAACATGATCACAATCATGTCTCATTAAATCGTCATTGTTTGGAAACTATTGTAAACATCCTTCGCAAAGAAAATTTTTTCTATAATGTTTTGAAAGTTGATTAGATACTAATCTAGATAAATCTTTAATGCAACAATAATGAAAATTCCCATCATTATCAGCAATCAATAGTAAATTAACATGGCGTCCTGGCCTTTGATTCGTATAATGCAATGGTCCTACAACTTCATAACAATAGGTTAGGTCTGTTTTCAATTTTTCTAATCCATAAATATTTATGGAAATATTATTTAAAAGTTCAAATTTAACTATATCTTTTAACTTAAAAGGGCTATCCAAACCAGAAATGTCATATGAAGAAGAAAAATGGGGGTAAGATGAGGTGGGATGTTCTAATCCATTTGGGTTGTATAAAGCTGTTGTCACGGACCATAAGAAGCAGTTATTATCTTCATTGCGCATATTGATGGTGGCACAATTCCTGTCAATTTCAACAGATAGAGGAATAAACTTTAAAGCTCTTAGGGGATTGTGATTATTTACGTTAACCTCCAAATATGAAAGTTTGACCAAAGTCCAACCTACAACAAAAGAAATAATATATATTAACATTTTTTATTATTAAATTGGTAAAAAGTTAGTAATAAAAATAGATTTTAATATTGGGAATAGACAGTGGAGAAAATAAAAAAAGATGATTCAAAACACAGTTAAAAGTAATAATAAATCTACCAGAATCCCTTTCCGCTAACTCGTTTGCTTTTCTGTTAACTGTTTCGTAAAACCCTTGGATTATATCTGGTATATTCGAACTGCTGCAATTCAGTTTGTATTGTGTATTAAAAGACTTGACGCTACGGGTTAGATTAGTAGGATGTAAATACAGCCCGAAGAGTTCCACATTGGTTTTGATACAGGTTTGTTGTCCCACTGCTCGCTCCAATAAACCAATAACTTTTTTGGCAAGTTCCTCAAAAAAGTTGTAACTTTTACATGATATCCCTCAGGGTTGACTCGATATGAAATGATACGTTATTTAGCTAATTTTATCACTTCAGTACCAAAATGCCTTGAAGATGTTGTAACATTTTGTTTGTGACTGTTAGATTTCAAATGGCTTTCCCATGATTTTCTAATCAAATCTTTTTTGCAATCCTGACAGTCTTTTGTCACTTCTGAAACAAACGAAAAATGTAATTAGATTTGATTAATTATAACTAAAATAATTATTAATCGATTAAGTCATTCCGTATATGCATAAAGAATTGGGAAAAGCAAGAGAGTGTTTATAATAATATAAAGTCGTTATTCCCAAGCTCGTTTTCATACATACACTTAGAGGTCGACGTGGGTCTGAAAACCTACAAAAACAAGTTGGTATAGGTTTGCGAACCCAAGTGGACCTCGAAGTGTATGTATGCAAGCGAGCTTGGCAATAACTAGTTTAGCTTCCTATGCGAGAAAGTGTGGGAAAAAAATTATGTTGTAGGGTTCGCTAGAAACAGTTGATCATTAAAAGTATTAATGTAATTAGCTCCGTGATTATGAAAGTTTCCGAAAAAGAGTTGATCTCAACGTCTTCAAAGCAAGCAAGCCTGGAAATAAAAGGACATTTTGTTTTTGATTGTGTCGGTGTGAAAACAAATCAAATATAGATCATAAAAATATTAATGTAGTTAACTCATTTGCAGTTATTAACCTTGTGTTGCAAAACAGTAAAAAAAATTACTAAAGATATGCAAACTAGATAAATCAAACAAATTAAATAAAATATTATAACTTACCTCGTCTAGGATTGGAAGAATGTTAAGGACCACTTGTAGATGCTTGTTGCTTAAGTAATTGTGAGTTACAAAACTTTCTCGTGTGTCGATAAAGATTGTCACCTCTTATAAAATGTCTGTTGCATATTTTATATGTATACATTGCTAGGAAACTAGTGGAAACGTAATGCTAAGCGAATAAAGTAGAACTTTTATAATATTAAAATTAACAGAGGAGAAAGGGAAATAAAATTAAATATTAATATTTGCCAAATCGTTGAATCACAGTTTTATCCTAACCCACACGACTTGTACTTCAGAAGATACGTGTCGAAATTTTTGGTAAGAATTTAAGGAAAAACACAAACTTTTTACGTTAGACACAAATTTTCGGGACGATTTCGTATTTTTAATTTTAGCCTTCACAATTAACCCCATCTTTATTTACAAAGTCACTATTTGGAAATGTTTGTGTGCCCCGGCCCGTAGAATTAACATCGGTTTGGGTGTCACAATTTGTACAATTTATATCAGTTTGGATAAAAATTGAAATATTAAACAGTTCAAACGCTTGCATGTCAAAAGTTTCAATAATTAAATTTGGAGAACTAGGAGATAAAGCATATTCTGGAGAGTTGTCTTGAGTAATACAATCAAATTGTGAATTTAGAAGGGAAGAATATGTCAGAATGTTAGAACTGTCGTGAACAATTAAACAGTTGATGTCAATAGGATTAATAAAATTTGGTGAAACAGAACGCGAAGAAGATGCGGAAGAAGTTGGAACTGGCGTAGTGACGGAGGTTTAGGTTGGGTACATAGAAATAGTGGATTAGAATCGGTAGAGATTTCAACTATGTCCTGGTACATTAATTTAAATATTTTTTTCAACCGAAGGGTTATTTAAATGTACCTCAGTTTCAACAGTTTCGGCTTCAAAATTTGTTTCCGGACCGGACAAAGAAACTGATAAATTATCAATATCATTGAAATTAAAATTTTGAGATAGAATTTGGTCAATATTATCACTGGAAAGTTCCGAAAACTCTAGCGAGAAATTTTGATTCGAACAACGCAAATTAGATTTTGACACAGGAAGTGGGGCATCATTATTAAGAAAAATAAAATCACCCAAATTAAATAAAGAATTTTCACTATCCTGTGTCTCTTCGGTAATAGGATGTTGTTGAGTTAGAATTTGTTGTTCTGCTATGTGTTCGTTTAATAATAGCATCAATATTGTAAGACTCCGTTTTTTCAGTAAGAGCATCATTAGAAGTAGGATCCTGAATGTTAACACCCTCGTAATCATGCTTAATAAAGATTATTATCTAAAGCATCAAAATCAAAATTAGATAAATCTAAATTTTTGGAATCTTTAAATTTGGCATAGCTAAATCTGCCATTTCCATGTTACTTACAGTTTGAGTGAAACTCAGTTTACCCACACACACAGAAACAGTAGCTTCAAACAAATTTGCAAAATTAAATACTAATATATAAATAAATGAAAATGTAGAATGAAGAATATAAAATAAATGCACTAACACGCACACACTTTACTTTATGAAAGTAACAAACCAAAGACCGAGTATGAGAAAGTAATGTCAAGCCTTGCACAAAAACGGTCTTTATACGTGCCTAGTGACGCCAAGCCAACAACACCCCACCTTGACTGTTCTACCTTGACCGGTCAGTGCCACGGTAAATAACTGTTTTTCATTTTTTAGTAAGCGTATAGTGGTTAGCGACCATCGATTTACGGCAGCGGTATTCGACCGCCGTCTCAATTGACGCACCAGTTGCCACCCCAGTTACCAACCTTCGGTCGCCGCCATCAGCCGTCCACTTTTGACTGTCGCCCCAATCGCAACTATTGGTAACCGCCACCCTCCATTGCCTCCCTTACCCCTTTGCCCCCTTATACCTTCTCCCTTCCTCCTTGCTACTTTATACCTTCCCCCTTCCCCCTTCCCCCCTTACCACCTTACACCTTTCCATCTCCCCCTTCTCCCTTGTTACCTTTTACCTTCCCCATTCCCCCTTCTCCCCTACCCCTTGCCACCTTATACCCCCACCCCGAGTTCAGGTTACATATAAAATTTGATACTTACCTAAAAGATTAAGAGAGAGTTATGCTCGCATAGAAAACTTTAGAGGAAACTGATATTATTGGCTTGGGTGTGGTTTTCCTACATGATTTAACTCCACCTACCTAATTTGTGGGTTATCTCTATCTTGAACGTGTTTCTTTTGCCTCTCTGAAACAATCGCCTTCTTCTACCATTACTTCGGATTTGTTGTGCATAAAAGCAGAGCTTTCGGAAGAGATTGCTATTTTCTGACTTCGTTAGTCTTTTAGTAAATTGATATTTCAAATATTTGAACTGTTCAAAAAATGGCGTTCAAAATACATATTTAAACCGATTTTGGGTTCGAAATATTAGATGAAAATAACCAAGTTGTCACTCAGCACAGTTCGGCGTCAACAACAGTTTCGCCTCATAGTTGGCTTTACCTAACGTGTCCCACCGAATCTGAGGAAGAACGTCAGATTAGACCTACGGGATCATTCGAAACATTTGGGTGGATTATTAACGAAGGGTGGAACCCATACATGCAACCAACACCTTCATCGAATCGGCCAGCAGTTCCAGGATGAAAGTTGTGACATGCCGCCAACAGAAGTTCTGTCGGAGTCACTTTCTGATAATGGGGAGTGGGATCTCCCGACAATATTTGCGCAAGAGGAACCAGAGGGGAAGACGAGACAGAAGAAGAGACAGAAGAAGCGACAGACGAAGAGGAGGAATCATTCAGCCCAGCCATAAGAAAAGAATAGGAAAAGCATAGGTTTCAACATATTGTGTTTTGGTTTCATTTTAAAGTGAAATTAGCTTCTTTTCGTTCACTCTAGCGTTAATTCAATATATCCATCCTTAAGACACTTTTTTAAAAAAACGTTTCTTTTAAATTTCTTTTAATAATGGTTAAACAGATAAAAACTAATAATAGTTCCTTAACTTCTTATAGCTCTAAATTCTGTACCATGCATTAATTACTTGTTTTACTGAAGAGAAATGAATAATCTAGGTTTTGCAAATTTTATCAGAATGAAAGGGATTAGGTATTATATGTTGACCTGTAATTAGTGAGAATGTTGATGGGAGATGGAGGTAAAAATATTTAAGTCTTCGGAGCATCATCATCATAATAAGGAGTTATTGGTCAGCTGACCACTCATCACAATAATTATATCCCATAATGTCAATAGGAGATTGTGTTATAGGGTTTATATTTTCTGTATATCAAGATAGTGTAAAATTATGAAAGGTCGGAGGTAAATTGTGGGAATGTCGATGGGAGGCGGAGGCAAAATTTTGCCTCTTCGAAGGCAAAATTTTTGCCTCTCCGGAGGCAAATTTTTGCCTCTCCGGAGGCAAATTTTTGCCTCCCAGAGGTAAAATTTGTGCCTCCGGGAGGCAAAAATTTGCCTCCGAAGTGGCAAAATTTTGCCTCCTTCCTTGGATATTCCTCTCGAATATTGCTTCTTCCAGTGTTCCGTCCCTAGATATTCTCGTTCCCAAATACTTACGAGTATAACTGGCACAGTGTTTGATGGTGTGTCCTGTGGCCAGTTTCAAGTCCTGCTGTTGTCCTCCGACGCACATGTACTCGGTCTTTTTAATATTGACTTCTAGGCCCCATTTTTCATATTCCTCCATAAGTTTTCCTGTCATATATTCCATATCATCGATGTCCTGAGCGACTACTACCTGGTCATCTGCGAATGATAGCGTGTACAATGTAGTATCGTCATCCAGTGGTAATCCCATACTGCTGCATTTCCTTTTCCAGTTCTTCAGTGTACTCTCCAAATAGATTTTAAATAGCGTTGGGGATATACAGCAGCCCTGTTTGAGACCCTTTGTGACCTGGAACCTTGTTGTTATACCATATTTGGGTTTCACACTAGTTCTTGCATCTTGGTATAAGGATTTTATCGCTTTAATTATTTCGGTGCTTACATTACTCTGTTGTAGTATTTCCCACAATCTCACTAGGAGCACGCTGTCGTAGGCCTTTTTTAAATCAACAAACAAGACATGAACTTCCTGATCAAATGCGGTTTTCTTTTCTAGGATTTGAGTCAGTGAGAAGAGATGGTCTATTGTGGATCTTCCTGCTCTAAAGCCTGCCCGTTCTTCAGCATCTACGTCTGCGTATTCCGTTTCTATTCTATTTTTAAGTATTTTTCCGTATATTCTGCTAATAGATCCTGTAACCGTTATTCCCCTATAGTTATCGCAATTATTTTTGTCTCCTTTCTTATGAATTGTTGATATGTATGATATTTTCCATTCCTCAGGTACTTCTGATGTGTTAATGCATCTTTGGAATAAGTTCCTCAAAGCGCTAAATAGCTTTTCAGTTCCATATTTTACTATCTCTCCTGGGATGTTTCCTGGTCCTGGAGCTCTACCATTTTTTAGCGTTTTACATACTTCTTTAACTTCTGATGTTGTTATCCTTATTGGGGACCCTCGTATAACTATATTTGGGTTTCCATGTTGGGTACTTTTGAACTCTGGTCTATCTTCTGTTAGCATATTTGTAAAATATTGGTTCCATTTTTCTGGTGTTATTGGTGAGAAGATTTCTCTTTTCCGTTCTGTTCTCATATTTTTAAGAAATCTCCAGCTTTCTGTGCTTTTTCTTCCTCCTATGTAAGTGTTGAGTCTTGAGCATGTCTTTTCCCATTGGTTGTTCTTTTTGTCACTAATCATTTTGCGTACTCTAGCTTGGGATTCTTTGTATTTTACTTTGTCGTTTGTGCTCTTTGAACTTAAGTATTTGTGATAGCTTTTCCGTTTTTCTTCAATTTCGTATTTAATTTCTTCATCCCACTAATATGGTTTTTGCTGTTTTTTCCCTTTTCTCTTGGTACCCTAATGCTTCCAGTGCGGCTGCGTGCAGGCATTCCTTTATATACTTATATTCTTCTTCTATATTAACAAATCCCGTCCATTGTATCTTTTGGTCCAGTCTACTCTTGTATAGATTTCTGATACTTTCATTTTGTAAGCTGTCTGTATTATATCTTATTGTTGTTTCACTTGTTGTGTGCTATGTACTTGTATCTTCCAGTTTGCCTTCCCGTATTGTTCGTGAGGTTATCTTTCCTCTCACGAGGTAGTGGTCGCTGCCATATGAAGCCCCTCTGGCATCTAGGAAGTTTAATCTAGATCTCTGTCGTATTATCATATAGTCGATAATACTTTCTAAATCTCTTGTTGTTTGTCTCCACGTATATTTATGAATATCCCTATGCTGGTAGTGTCCGTTTAATATTGTAAGGTTGTTTTGTTCACATATCTCTATAATTCTTCTTCCGTTGTCGTTAGCAACTTCTTCGCCATATTTTCCTACCACTTTATCGTATTCTTTTCTTCCTATTCTTCCATTTAGATCACCCAAAAGTAATATCTCTCTTGATGTTCCAATTTTGCGTATTTCCTCATTTAGTTGTTCAAAAAATGAAACCTTGTTATTAGCCAGATCGTCGTCGTTGACAGCGTATACCCCCAGTATGGTTGTGTTAATATCTAGTATTTTGAGATTCATCTTTATGATTCTTTCACTAATCGGTTCCCAGGTGGTTATGAATTTCCTCAGTGTTCTGTGTATTAGTATGGATACGCCTTGTTTTGCTCTATCTTCTTTGGGCACTCCACTATAAAAGTGATCGTAATGCCCCCAACTTTCGGAGCCTTTTCCTTTCTTCTTTGTTTCCGTCAGTACTGCAATTTCAACTCGAAGATTTTCTAATTCATTTACAACTTCATTTACTTTCCTGGAGAGACCTTGTATGTTCCATGTACCACATATCGTTATCCTTCTTCTTTGATGTTTTCGTCTTCGTATATCCGTTCGATTCCGAGGCTTTGGATTAGGTTTTTTAGCAGAGGCTTTTTTTACATAGGGTAGGGAGCGGGCCTACCGCTACAACCCTCGTCCTTTGTCCGGGCTTGGGACCGGCAGTGACAACTGTAAGCTACTCAATCCACCTACAGCCGCCCAGGCGGAGTTAAAACAGTAACTTAAAAAGGTAAAAACTGTTCAGTTTAAATAATACTAATACTACTAAACTAAACGGTATTTACAAAGAAATCATTTTACAAAAAATAGGATGCTAAAAGTTGTTAAATCCTGTTTATTATAACATATATTATTTTATTATATTTAATATGTATGTACTGCTCTATAAAAAAACTAAAAACGAAAATGGTAATAATGAGAATGGCTTAAAATTTAGGTCCTGGAAAGTTTGCAAGTTTATAGGCCCATCTCAAGGTGGAGGAGTTATCTCTCCTGAATTTCTGACATCGTACTAATGTGACGTACCTAGTTTATAGATAAGGAAATATAAATTATAGTTAAAGTGCATTGTAACTGACTTCGTTTTATGCAATTTAACTAATAGCTTTATTGTATTCAAGAAAAAATATCTCTACTTCACAAATAAAGAAATTTTGTCGTTCTCCAACGCAGTTTGTTTTTCTTTAAAACGCCCACTCAAGTCCGAATGACATTCGCCTCCATTAGTAGATAAAATCTGGTTTTGTCCCTTTTTGTAATTATTCAAAAATGTTTATATATATATATATATATATATATATATATATATATATATATATATATATATAAATAAATATATAAATATATAAATATATATATATATATATATATATATATATATATATATATATATATATATATATATATGTATATATATATATATATATATATATATATATATATATATATATATATATATATATATATATATTAACAACACAGGTTACAGAGTATACTTTCATTTTGTTAATTGACAAGTATGAAAAGTTGCACTAGGCGTGACTGCAGTTTCGTAGTACAAATACATTCTCAAACGCAATGAAGAAATTATAATCAAGTTATATATCAATATTATTTTTATTGACTATTAAGGATTAGGAGTTTTTCCCTTTATTTTAATTACAGCTTAAAAGTGTGGAATTTTCAATATCTGTCTGTAAATTTAATAGATCTATGTTGGAATCTTTACGGTTTTGTAAATTTCAATTGCTTCTAAACAATCTAGGTTTTTACTCTTTTGTTCATAGTGTAAGATACTTAGACTATTTGTTTCTGGAAAGTTACGTAACGTCTCCAACAAATGGTAGGCAAAATTGGAAAATTGTTTTTTAACTCTGTATGAAGCGTAATGTTTCTTATATATAGTGTTAAAATTTCCTTCTCTTTGTCTTATATATAGGCAATTGCGTTTATTATATTTTATAACTCCTGATTTATTAAATTTATCTTTTTTACTTTTTACATTGAAAATTATGTTTGAAAGATTCTGTGAGGACTTAAAAGCAGTACTATTCTTTTCATTTTTCTTTAAAATATTTGAGATTTTATTGGATATTTTCCCTAAGTATGTTGTGTATTTTTTATGGGAAGTGATTTTTGGGTATAGTAGACTAACAGTTAGTGATGTTCGTTGTTTCGTGATCAATTTGTTGACTTCATTGTATCCGTTATTAGCAGCAATTAATCTAATGATATTTAGTTCCCTATACAGATCCGTTTTCTTTTACAGAATAGTATGTATCATTGATCTATAAGCTACTAGTTTATAGGACATAGGATGAAGGGAATCTTTAGGTATTATTGTATCTGTGTATATCGAACAATAAATGGCTATTAAATTTTTTTTATAGTGATGTCTAGGAAATTGATGTGTTGTCTTGTTCTTCTTTTAAAGGGAATTTAATTTTGGGGTGAATAGAGTTCAGTATGTTTAAGGCTATTTTTAATTATTCATTTAATCATTATTTCCTTTGAAACAAACCAAAATGGAAGGAAAATATATTTTTGGCTTCTTTTGAATTTAAAATTTTTTTTTCAAAATTAGACATAAAAATTTCCGCTAAGAGTGGAGATCCCATTGCTAGGCCGCATGTTTATTTAAAGCATTCCCGGTTAAATTCTAAATAATTCTCATTTATACATAAGTTTAATAGTAATAAAAGCTATTGTCGTGTTACTGGGTTAATTTGGTTTCTTTTAAAGTGAATTTAATTTTGGGGTGAATAGAGTTCAGTATGTTTAAGGCTATTTTTAATTATTCATTTAATCATTATTTCCTTTGAAACAAACCAAAATGGAAGGAAAATATATTTTTGGCTTCTTTTGAATTTAAAAATTTTTCTTCAAAATTAGACATAAAGATTTCCGCTAAGAGTGGAGATCCCATTGCTAGGCCGTATGTTTATTTAAAGCATTCCCGGTTAAATTCAAAATAATTCTCATTTATACATAAGTTTAATAGTAGTAAAAGCTATTGTCGTGTTACTGGGTTAATTTGGTTCTTCGTAAATATGCCATTTATAATGTAAATACATTCGGTGTTCGAAATGTTTGAAAACATGTTTGTAACGTCGAGAGATGCGAAAATACTATTGTTCGGTAGTGTTATGTTTTTAAGTTTGTTAGTGAGTTCAATGGAGTTTTTAACGGTAAATTTTGGTTCAAACTTCGTTATTTCTTTAAATAATATGTTTGGTTTTACTATGGTGTTTATATAAATTAAGTGCAGAGGGATTGTTATTAAAGAGCCTAAATTTTTCTTTATCAGTAAAAAATGCATTGACTTCTTTTAGAGCTGTCGTTAATTTATTTCCGATTTTTTCCGTAGGTTCACTTTTTAACTTAACGGGTTTTTTCTTTTGCAAGGAAATCTTTAGCCCTGTTTGTATATTGTTCTCTGTTTAAAACAAGTATAGAATTGCCTTTGTCAGCTTTTGTAACTGAAAGGTCATTACTTCTTATTTTTTGTTGTAAAGATTTTATGTGGATTTATTCTTGGTTTGAGTTTAAAGAAAATTTTGTGGGTTGTTTTATAATGTGTTTGGTTTGTTCTTTTGATAGATTAGATTTTTCGTTATTTAGTAAGGATACTTCAATTTCTGCAAAATTATCTCTAAGATGATTTTTGAGTTAGGAGGGTTGTATTTAGGACCTTTTTCCAATATTGTTGTTAATGAATCTCTTATAAAATTGCTTAGGATGTGTGACTTTTGGTTGATTAATCGTTTTGTTTTTGATATCTATTAAGTTTTTGATTTTTTTATGTTGAATTAGATATTTTTTATGAATACGAAATAAAATATCAAATTCTACAGGGTTGAGTTTTTAAGTAAGTTCTCCTTTACCTACCGTAATAAATTTTATATATATATATACATATATATATATATATATATATATATATATATATATATATATACATATACATATATATATATATATATATATATATATATATATATATATATATATATATATATATATATATATATATATATATATATATATATATATATATATATATATATATATATATATATATATATATATATATATATATATATATATATATATATATATATATATATATATATATATATATATATATATATATATATATATATATATATATATATATATATATATATATATATATATATATATATATATATGTATATATATATATATATATATATATATATATATATATATATATATATATATATATATATATATATATATATATATATATATATATATATATATGTATATATATATATATATATATATATATATATATATATATATATATTATATATATATATATATATATATATACTAGCCGGGCCCGGGGCTCCGCTCGTGTGGACTTGATTCACTACTATCGTCACTGCTTATTCCTTATGTTACCAAACGTAATAAAATATCTCCCATTATTTCTCCTTATCTCCCAATATTTCTCCTTATTTCCCATTATCTCTACATAATTTCCATTATCTAGGCTTATCTCTGCTCATCTCCCATTATTTCTCCTTATCTCCCATTATCTCACCTTATTTCCCATTATCTAGGCTTATCTCGACTTATCTCCCATTATTTCTCATTATCTCCTGTCTGTCTGTCTGTCCGTTAGTGCGCTTATCACTCGAGAACCACTTATCCGATTTACGTGTTTTTATAAATTTAAATATATGTTCTATATAATTCGATATAAGCCTAGACAATGGGAGATAAGGTGAGATAATGGGAGATAAGTAGAAATAATGGGAGTGTATTACAAGAGAACGCGCTAGCGGCAAACTTTTCTCCGACTTAATTCACTATTATCGTCACTGCTTATTACTTATGTCACCTAATAAAATATATCCTATAACTTGGCCAGAGAACATACGTATGGTTAAAAAAAAGCACGTAAATCGGATAAGTAGTTATCCAGTGATAAGCACACTAATGGACGGACAGACAGACAGACAGACGGACAGAGAGACATTGCATTTTATATATATTATAGATAGATAGAACGCGCTAGCGGCAAACTTTGTCCGACTGCATTTACTATTATTGTCACTGCTCATTCCTTATGCTACCTATCGTAATAAAATATAGCCTATAACCTGGCCGGAGAACATATGTATGTTTTAAAAAAAAAAGTACGGAAATCGGATAAGTGGTTCTCCAGTGATAAGCGCACTAACGGACAGACAGGCAGACAGAATACGTTGCATTTTATATATATTATAGATGTAATAAAATATATACCTATAACCTGGTCAGAGAACATATGTATAAATTTAAAAAATCACGTAAATCGGATAAGTGGTTCTCGAGGGATATGCGCATTAATGGACAGACAGACCGACAGACAAACATTGCATTTTATATATTATAGATATAGATTATTATTATTATTTAACCTGGCCAAAGAATATATGCATGGATTTAAAAAAAGACAGATAAATCGGATAAGTGGTTCCCGCGTGATAAACGCACTAATGGACAGACAGACAGACAGAGAGACATTGCATTTTGTATATATTATAGATTATACATTACAGATATTCTTTGCTACATAATATTGTTCCATATTTAATGGTTTAGGCTGTGTATTGCTAGCGGCAAACTTATTTCCGACATCATTCACTATTTTACGTCACTGCTCATTCTTTATGCTATCTATCGTAATAAAATATAGCCTATAACCTGGCCAGAGAACATATGTATGTTTTAAAAAAAAAAAGTACGTAAATCGAATAAGTGGTTTTTCATTGATAGGCGTACTAACGGACAGACAGAGACGTTGCATTTTATATATATTATAGATATATATATATATATATATATATATATATATATATATATATATATATATATATATATATATATATATATATATATATATATATATATATATATATATATATATATATATATATATATATATATATATATATATATGTATATATATATATATATATATATATATATATATATATATATATATATATATATACATATATATATATATATATATATATATATATATATATATATATATATATATATATATATATATACATATATATATATATATATATATATATATATATATATATATATATATATCTATAATATATATAAAATGCAACGTCTCTGTCTGTCCGTTAGTACGCCTATCAATGAAAAACCACTTATTCGATTTACGTACTTTTTTTTTTAAAACATACATATGTTCTCTGGCCAGGTTATAGGCTATATTTTATTACGATAGATAGCATAAAGAATGAGCAGTGACGTAAAATAGTGAATGATGTCGGAAATAAGTTTGCCGCTAGCAATACACAGCCTAAACCATTAAATATGGAACAATATTATGTAGCAAAGAATATCTGTAATGTATAATCTATAATATATACAAAATGCAATGTCTCTCTGTCTGTCTGTCTGTCCATTAGTGCGTTTATCACGCGGGAACCACTTATCCGATTTATCTGTCTTTTTTTAAATCCATGCATATATTCTTTGGCCAGGTTAAATAATAATAATAATCTATATCTATAATATATAAAATGCAATGTTTGTCTGTCGGTCTGTCTGTCCATTAATGCGCATATCCCTCGAGAACCACTTATCCGATTTACGTGATTTTTTAAATTTATACATATGTTCTCTGACCAGGTTATAGGTATATATTTTATTACATCTATAATATATATAAAATGCAACGTATTCTGTCTGCCTGTCTGTCCGTTAGTGCGCTTATCACTGGAGAACCACTTATCCGATTTCCGTACTTTTTTTTTTAAAACATACATATGTTCTCCGGCCAGGTTATAGGCTATATTTTATTACGATAGGTAGCATAAGGAATGAGCAGTGACAATAATAGTAAATGCAGTCAGACAAAGTTTGCCGCTAGCGCGTTCTATCTATCTATAATATATATAAAATGCAATGTCTCTCTGTCCGTCTGTCTGTCTGTCTGTCCGTCCATTAGTGTGCTTATCACTGGATAACTACTTATCCGATTTACGTGCTTTTTTTTAACCATACGTATGTTCTCTGGCCAAGTTATAGGATATATTTTATTAGGTGACATAAGTAATAAGCAGTGACGATAATAGTGAATTAAGTCGGAGAAAAGTTTGCCGCTAGCGCGTTCTCTTGTAATACACTCCCATTATTTCTACTTATCTCCCATTATCTCACCTTATCTCCCATTGTCTAGGCTTATATCGAATTATATAGAACATATATTTAAATTTATAAAAACACGTAAATCGGATAAGTGGTTCTCGAGTGATAAGCGCACTAACGGACAGACAGACAGACAGGAGATAATGAGAAATAATGGGAGATAAGTCGAGATAAGCCTAGATAATGGGAAATAAGGTGAGATAATGGGAGATAAGGAGAAATAATGGGAGATGAGCAGAGATAAGCCTAGATAATGGAAATTATGTAGAGATAATGGGAAATAAGGAGAAATATTGGGAGATAAGGAGAAATAATGGGAGATATTTTATTACGTTTGGTAACATAAGGAATAAGCAGTGACGATAGTAGTGAATCAAGTCCACACGAGCGGAGCCCCGGGCCCGGCTAGTATATATATATATATATATATATATATATATATATATATATATATATATATATATATATATATATATATATATATATATATATATATATATATATATATATATATATATATATATATATATATATATATATATATATATATATATATATATATATATATATATATATATATATATATATATATATATATATATATATATATATATATATATATATATATATATATATATATATATATATATATATATATATATATATATATATATATATATATATATATATATATATATATATATATATATATATATATATATATATATATATATATATATATATATATATATATATATATATATATATATATATATATATATATATATATATATATATATATATATATATATATATATATGTATATATATATATATATGTATATGTATATATATATATATATATATATATATATATATATATATATATATATATATATATATGTATATATATATATAAAATTTATTACGGTAGGTAAAGGAGAACTTACTTAAAAACTCAACCCTGTAGAATTTGATATTTTATTTCGTATTCATAAAAAATATCTAATTCAACATAAAAAAATCAAAAACTTAATAGATATCAAAAACAAAACGATTAATCAACCAAAAGTCACACATCCTAAGCAATTTTATAAGAGATTCATTAACAACAATATTGGAAAAAGGTCCTAAATACAACCCTCCTAACTCAAAAATCATCTTAGAGATAATTTTGCAGAAATTGAAGTATCCTTACTAAATAACGAAAAATCTAATCTATCAAAAGAACAAACCAAACACATTATCAAACAACCCACAAAATTTTCTTTAAACTCAAACCAAGAATAAATCCACATAAAATCTTTACAACAAAAAATAAGAAGTAATGACCTTTCAGTTACAAAAGCTGACAAAGGCAATTCTATACTTGTTTTTTTAAACAGAGAACAATATACAAACAGGGCTAAAGATTTCCTTGCAAAAGAAAAAACCCGTTAAGTTAAAAAGTGAACCTACGGAAAAAATCGGAAATAAATTAACGACAGCTCTAAAAGAAGTCAATGCATTTTTTACTGATAAAGAAAAATTTAGGCTCTTTAATAACAATCCCTCTGCACTTAATTTATATAAACACCATAGTAAAACCAAACATATTATTTAAAGAAATAACGAAGTTTGAACCAAAATTTACCGTTAAAAACTCCATTGAACTCACTAACAAACTTAAAAACATAACACTACCGAACAATAGTATTTTCGCATCTCTCGACGTTACAAACATGTTTTCAAACATTTCGAACACCGAATGTATTTACATTATAAATGGCATATTTACGAAGAACCAAATTAACCCAGTAACACGACAATAGCTTTTACTACTATTAAAACTATATATACATATATATATATATATATATATATATATATATATATATATATATATATATATATGTATATATATATATATATATATATATATATATATATATATATATATATACATATATATATATATATATATATATATATATATATATATATATATATATATATATACATACATATATATATATATATATATATATATATATATATATATATATATATATATATATATATATATATATATATATATATATATATATATATATATATATATATATATATATATATATATATATATATATATATTAATTTTTAACTTATAATTAATCTGGCTTAAATTGTTAATATCCTGCTTGCCATTAACAATATTTTTTTATATATATTATTTCTGTTACGAGAGGTTTGCAGTGATTTCTTTCTTGGGTGACAACTTTAGTGTTTTATCAGTTAAATTCATGATTTTCATTTGCTTCGTGCGTATATAAGACCGCAGATGTATTTTTTGAATATTTATGTCTATTTAATTTGTGTGTCTCGTGTTGACATTTCAATATATTTTTCACGGAAATTTAAAGAGTGTAAAGAGTGTAATATATTCAATTTTTTATTGGTTGAGATTTTACTTTTAAGAGAAGTGAGTATTGAAGATCTTGTGGCTGTAGCAGAAAATTATATTGTGTTTTTAGGAATGTATTTAATTTTTTCGGATAAGTCTTGGTAGTTGGTTTTTAAACTGTTTTGTTACAATAATGTTTATAAGTACTAAGTTTAATAATTCGGTTTCCTATTTCTTCTTTGAAATTACTATTTTTGAGAATTTTCATTACATTTCTTAAAATTTGAAGTCTCATTTCAGTTGATATAGACCTGACGGAGTGTTCTTTGTATACCTTTTTATTTTTAAATCTTCACGGTCATCTTGCAATATTGTTAAATCAAGGAGGTTTTTTGGTTTTCTGTTTCCGCTGTAAATTTTAGTGTGGTGGAAAAACTGACAAATATTTGTAAAATGCTGTTTATCTTGTTTTCCGGTACAGCGGTAATTATTGACGTACCTCTTGAAAAATAATCTTGGATCATTGGAGTTGCTTAGGATTTTTTCTTCTAAATATTTTAGAACTGGTAACGCAACTGTTGATGAAATGGTGAAACTCATGACCGATTTGTCTAATTTTTGATAAAAAGCATTTTCAAATTGAGAATAGTTGTTAATTAAAGTTAGGTTTATGCATTTTATAAAATATTTTATTTTTCTTTTATTATATTAGCTAAAAGCTCATTTGGTATATAAACAACTGCATCAGCAAAATATTATGTAGAAAATGAATATTACGGAATAAATACATTAGTTTTAAAAAATTCATTAGTAAAATCAATATGGTACAAAACTGCAAACTAATATCACTTGATATCGTATCTCTACAGATAAATATCCAAAATAAGTTTTGGCGTGAGTGGCTGCTTGTAGGCTCCGTGGCGCAGTATTTGCTTGCGGTGCAGAAGGTCCTGGGTTTAATCCCGGCAGGAGGTGTACCTATTTATTAATTTATTTAATTTTATTAGGCCTGGCCTTCAGAAATGTAATAACATCCGTGGTAGCACTACCACGTTGTCTAAAAATGTGCTATGAATTACCAAAATGTATGTGTCGGCACTATTGACGGGTATTACAACATCTTGGCCGATATTCTTAGGATAAATAGAGAAAAATCATACATACTAGGGCGGGGAGGTGAACGATAAAAAAACCAGTATGATAAAAGAAAACTGAAATATTTAAAAAAAAACGTACGACCATAAATCGAAATATGTTTATAATTAACTGACAATTATTTTAAATATAAAAGTGCTTTTTATCAATAATTAGATAAACGGGACCATGACTTTCACCGTTTCAGCAACAGTTACGTCAGTCATGGAATATTTAGAAAAAAAGTCCTAAGCAAACACCAACATTCCAGCATAATCAACAGAATTTTACAATTATTTAAGAGTTCTCACCCTAAACTGAAGTTTACAATAGAAAGAGAAAACCACAACGCTATAAACTTTCTTGATTTAACAGTATTACGACAAGATAATAGTGAAGACTTAAAAACTAAATCCTTCAAAAAGAATACTTTGTCAGGTTGATACCTCAGTTATAATTCACACTACCCCAAATCTTAAAAAATAGTGTTATAATAAGATTGAAAGACAGAGCACTAACCTTTAGATCCGAAATTTTAAACAATTAGAGAAATTGTTAAAAATAATAACTTCCCAAAAAAATTAGTGAAAAGAAATATTAAACAGTCAACCTCTAAACTATATAACTACACAATACCTTAAAAACTAAAGCAAAATTCAATTAATTCAAAAAAAATATATAGCAATGTCATATACCTGCCAGAAAAAATTAAATACATTCTACAAAAATACATCATTGTCTGCCAGAAACTACAACATCTTTAATGTTGACTCTTCTAAAAAGTAATGTTCCAACCAAAAAAAATATCGGACTAATTTATTACATAAGCACGAAATACTAAAGTTGTCACTTAATAAAGAGATTACCGT